>BSBM01001719.1:11945000-13145000 GCA_027924585.1 Larix kaempferi | reverse complement strand
CAAGAGAGACTTGTTTCTAAGAACAAGTGACGATGATTCAGCTATAACATTCAAGAATATTGATGAAGTCAAGAAGAAGAAACTGAAGAACCTTCCAACTATGAGGAAGCGACAAAGAAGAAAGAATGGAAGGATGCCATGATCGAGGAGTATCAGTTGATCATGAAGAATGATGTATGGGATGTAGTTCCGAGACCAGAAGGGAAGCCTATTGTGACTTCCAAGTGGATCTACAAGATCAAGCATGTTGTAGATGGCAGCATAGAAAAACACAAGGCAAGGTTTGTGGCACGTGGCTTCTCCCAAAAGGAAGGCATAGATTATGAGGAGACATTTGCACCTGTAGCCAGACACACTTCCATTAGAACAATACTTGCATTGGTTGCAGTGATGAAGTGGAAGGTACACCAGATGGATGTCAAGACAGCGTTTTTGAATAGTGTAGTTGAGGAAGAAGTGTATGTGGAGCAGCCACTCAAATTTGAGACACATGACAGGCAAACTCATGTGTGCAAATTGAAGAAAGCCTTGTACGGTTTGAAGCAGGTACCCAGGACGTGGTACGGCAGAATAGATAGCTTCCTGACTAGTTTGGACTTTACCAAGAGTAAAGCGGATTCCAACCTTTACTACAAGGTTGAGGAAGGGAACCCAGTCATACTCCTACTTTATGTAGATGACCTGTTTGTGACAGGTGAGGATGGGCTTATTGCAGATACGAAGAGGAAGCTTTCCGCAAAGTTCGAGATGAAGGACCTGGGCATGATGCATTATTTTCTAGGCATGGGGGTGTGGCAGAGTGCGGATGGAATCTTCCTTGGACAAGGGAAGTATGCAGTAGAGATCCTAAAGAGGTTCGGGATGATGGACTGCAAGGCCATAGTCACACCTATGGCATCGAACCTGAAGCTATTGAGTGATGCTTCATCAGAGTCGGTTGATGCCACGATGTATCGTCAGATGATTGGATCTTTGATGTACCTGACGAATACGAGACCAAATATTTGCTTTGTTGTGAACACATTGAGCCAATTCCTAACGGATCCAAGACATGTTCACTTGATTGCTGCAAAGCATATTCTGAGGTACCTGAAGGGTATAGTTGATTATGGGCTCAAGTATGACGCGAATCAGAAGATTAACCTGGAAGGTTATGTTGATTCGGATTGGGCAAGCAGTGCCACTAATAGGAAGAGCACTTCGGGGTGCTGCTTCAGTATGGGATCAGGTGTGATCTCTTGGTTTAACAGGAAGCAGTCCTACGTGGCACTGAGTACAGTCGAAGCAGAGTATGTCGCAGCTTGTTCGGCTAGTTGTGAGGCAGTATGGCTTAGGAAGCTACTGTCTGATCTGTTTGATCTCCAGTTGCATGCGACTTGTATATTTTGTGACAACCAGAGTTGTGTGAAGTTGTCTGAGAACCCGGTGTTCCATGACAAGTCGAAGCACATTGAAATCAAATACCACTATATCAGGGATATGGTGCAGAGAGGAGCAGTGAAGCTCCAGTATGTTGCAACGAACGAGCAAATAGTCAATGTGTTGACCAAGCCGCTAGCCAGAGTGAAGTTTGAGTACTTCAAATCGAGGTTCGTTCCAAGGGGAAGTGATGAGTCCGGAAGACGCAGATGCACATGAGCCATTCTCACATGGTGGTAAGTGTGTCCTCCCATGGTGCAGATGTAAGGGTTGGGGCCATTCCGACATGGTTGAGGTGTCTCTTCCCATGGTCGTTGATATAAGTGTCGGGCCATTCCGACATGGTTGAGGTGTGTCTTCCCATGGTCGTTGATATAAGTTCTGAGCCATTTCGACATGGTTGAGGTGTGTCTTCCCATGGTTGTTGATGTAAGTGCCGAGCCATTCCAGCATGGTTGAGGTGTGTCTTCCCATGGCTGTTGATGTAAGTGTTGAGCCATTCCAGCATGTTTGAGGTGTGTCTTCCCATGGTTGTTGATGTAAGTGTTGTGCCATTCTCGCATGGTTGAGGTTTGTCTTCCCATGGTGTAGATGTAAGGGCAGTGCCATTCTCGCATGGTTGAGGTTTGTCTTCCCATGGCGTAGATGTAAGTACTGAGCCTTTCCCGAATGGTGGTAGGTTTGTCCTCCCATGTCGGTTGATGTAAGTGTTGTGTGATGTGCATCTGGGTTGTGCTCCGTTGACGTTGAGATGATCTGGACGTGATGAGGTGACAGTAAGAGACACAGGTTTTTGCAGAGGCAATATAATAAGTCTTGGGTTGTACCTACTTGATGGCTTGCTCGCAGAGATGATGAAGACCTACATGGAGGCTAGGCCTACATCCAACATGAAAAAGGGTTGGCTCTGTAGAACTTCCTATGACAAGTAGATTCGAGAGATGTCACCAATCGATGATCGAGATGATGAGGATTGCAAAAGCAGTGACGACGATGATCCAATGTTGATGATGATGTTCCAGCATTGTTGATCCAGCGACAAAGACTTGTGTCCAGATGTGTTGATGACTGTGTCAAGATAATACCTTCCTAGTTAAGAGGGAGTGTTAATGTTATTGTAACTGCGGAAGATATTCACTTGTATTTTATGTTGTATTTATTATTGTATTTTATTTGTACCTCCAACGGAGATGTTTATTCCTCCGGTCGGAGAAGTCATTATTGTATTTGGGTCATGTAAAGTCATTAAGGTAAACCCTCCCATGTAAGTCGGGGCATTAGTTCCCCTAGAGTCTTTTGTATTGGGGTTTTTAAGTCCCTTTAAGGAGTCGGCCCAGTCAACTTTAGTTGAGGCCGACTTGTCAAGTAGTAAAGGTAAAGTGAAAGGTAAAGTATAAATAGAGAGCTAGGCTCTCTATTTATTCATTCACTCACACTCACTCAATTCGCATTAGTGAGAGAGAGAGAGAGAGAAGAAGTTCGCACAAGTGGAGAAGAGAGAAGCTGTTGAAGACTGTCTCTGTTTTTGGGTTTTACTTTTGTGACACTGTTTTGGTGATCATTCTATCTCTGAGGAAGTTGCGGGGTTTTCTCCTTTATGGTTTCCCCGAGGAAAATCTTTGTGTCTCTTGTCTCTATTGTGTTTATGTTGTGCTTGTGATTCTCTCAGTAAGATCCTTGATAAAATTGTGGAAAACTAACACTATTCGCCTACAACCAAGAAGTGTACCAGCTAACATCAGACCCTATAGGTACCCATATGCACAAAAGAGTGAGATTGAGAATACGGCCCAAGAAATGTTAGATGCGGGCATCATTTAGCCTAGCCAAAGTGCTTTCTCGGCACTAGTGGTGATGGTTCGCAAAAAGGAAGGTCCATGCCATATGTGTCCAGATTATAGAGAGCTCAACAAGATGACCATTAAAGATAAGTTTCCCATTCCTGTCATTAATGAATCATTATATGAATTACCGAGAGCAATTTTCTTTATTAAGTTGGATCTTCATTCTAAATATCATCAAATCAAAATGAGGCAAGAAGACATTTCGAAAACATCCTTTAGTACACATGAAGGTCATAAAGAATTTTTGGTGATGCCATTTGGCCTTACCACTGCACCTTCCATATTTCAAAGCATGATGAATTCTATTTTTAAACCATTCCTTAGAAAATTTGTGTTAGTATTTTTTGATGATATACAAATCTATAGCAAATCACGAGAAGAGCACGTACAACATGTTAATATGGTCTTATACTTATTGGAAGAACACCAACTATATGCCAGCCTTCTAAGTGTGCCTTTGGGGCTCAAGAAGTGGAATATTTGGGTCATATTGTATCTCATGAAGGAGTCAAAGTGGACCCTAATAAAATTAAAGCTGTAACCTTGAATAATCTTAGAGGATCTTTGGGATTGACAGGCTACTACTGCAAGTTTGTCAAGAATTATGGTCAAATAGAAGCACCTCTAACAAGATTATTGAAAAAGTAGGCATTCTTTTGGGCTTAAGAAGCAACCAAATATTTGGAAAAACTTAAAGAGGTTGTGTGTAAACTCTTGTATTAGCCACACTTGGCTTCACAAAAACCTTTATTGTGGAATGCAATGCCTCAAGACATGGAATTTGTGCAATTTTTGTTAGAAAGTGGCAACAAGGAAGGTTTTCTATCATTTGCATGTGTCCTTGCATGATGGAAGACATAAAACAGGAAGCCAAATGGATTAATGTCTTTATCCAAAGTTTAGACTTAGGAAAAGTGCATTATGTGATCTAATTATTAATTGACTTAATGGAGTTACTTTTTATAAAGTTAAAGTGAAAATAATTTAAGTGATGGCTAATCTAATCTTGGCCATTGATCTCACCGAAGGATCTCATCCATTGATCCATAGTGGGAAGTTAGGGTTTTCGCTTGGCCATTGAGTTAAAAGGAGGATCGATTTGGTGGGAGAGGAGACACAGTTGCTTTGACACACACATTGTCAGAGAGAGATTTCTTGCTCATAGCTTTCATCCGGAGAGTGAGAAAGAGAGTTTGCAGGAGAATTTTACAGAGGATGAGACTGAAGAACTTCTATCTAGAGATTGACAGGGCGACATAGGCAAATTGAAGAGGCCGTACAAGTTTGCAAGGAGGTCGTACAAGCTTACGAAGAGGGTTGTACACACTGACGCAAGCCGATCATACAAGGTGACGCAGGCAGCCGTACAGGTGACACAAAGGCCGTGAGGGTGACGCATGAGGCCATACACTGGCGCAGAGGTCGTACATTGACGCAGGGGGTCCATACGCTGACGCAAGGGGCCGTACATGCTAACGCAAGGGGCGTACGTTCTTGTTGGGGTTTCTCTGTGAGTTTCGGTTGTACGATTTTGCCAAGTTGGGTAAAATCGATTTTTGGATTGTACTATTCTATATCTTGCTAATAAAAAATATCTTCTCAGACTGGTGCACCGGTTTTCCGGGGTTTTCATACCCAAAAATATTGGTGTCTCTATTGATGTGATTGTTGTTCTATTTCTCTCAGTATTTATTTTCCGCTGCGATATTTGTGAAGAAATCCATTTGTGGTTAACAGTAATTAATTTGGAGTTGAATAAAAAAAAAACTTGCATACCGTAACTCAAGAGTGGGTTTTAAGGAAATTTACAATTTTAACGCAAAAAGGATGGGCCCTTGCCTTTGAGAGTTGCCAACTTAAAAAAAAAAAACTTAAACCAATTTATGAAAAGCAAATATTGACCATACTACATGATATTAAGAAATGGTGCCCTTACGTAATAGGAAGACACTTCAAGGTAAGAACAGATCACGACAGTTTTAAGTACTTCTTAGAACAACAATTATCTTTAGAATAGCAATACAGATGGGTTACAAAGATGCTAGGTTATGACTTTGAAATTATCTACGAAAAAGGAAAACAAAGTGTGGTGGTTGTTGATGTTTCTCCCGTTTGTAGCATCAGGCAGACATTCTCCTAGATTGGTCATGCTGATTTGACCAAGAGGGAATGATACATTCACTCACGGGGCCATGTTGATTTGGCTACTAGTGAATGGCCCAAGCACAGTCTTTCTCATATTAGCCATGTTGATTTGGCTAAGAGTGAAAAGGATCGAGATGCTCTCACATTTCCTGCTCCAAGAAGAAGTGGTCTATTTTATTTAGAGCAGGTTTGACTTGTTTGCAAGTCTAGTCTAATGTTGAATTGTCATATAGGCGCAAGAGACCTCTTGTGATGAGGGGCTTCTCGGTGGGTCTACTCAACATTAGAGCTCTATATCAAATAGACATGCATGTGAGGAGATGATCATCAACAAGGCTCATGGACAACTTTTTTAGTAAAGAAGAAATGCCAAGAAGATAAGTCAAAGCCCATTGAACCATTGAAGAAGCCCCGGAAAGCATTAAAGAAGCCGTGGGAAATATTGAAGACAAAAAGTATAGGTTGGCCCTAAAGATGAAATGAAAGGTGACTTTAAGTGTATAAATAAGTGCTTAAACATTTCATTTTTTCATCATCTCATCTCATCTCTTCTAGTGCGCATGTTCAAGGAGGGATAACGAAGGTATAGGGAGCATCTTGTGAAGGTTCTTATCATATCTAAGTGTTTGCTATCTTGATCGAGTGTTTCTTCATGATTGACACACCTATGTGCTAGAGTTTTCTTCATGGTGATGTACTCGTAATATTGGACTGATTTCTTCTTAAGAAAAGTTGTTGGGTTTTTCTCCCGAGTTTGGGTTTCCCAAGATAAAAAAAATATTGTGTCTACTGTGCATGGCTATCTTTTTATGATTCTATTGTTTCCATTGCATTTATAGTTGATATTTTCAGTGTGTAATCATTCAATGATAACAGTGGCATAAAGATATCATTAGGAAGTAATTATCAGATCTAAAAATTTGAATTTTTAACAGTGGCAAATGCACTTTCAAGGAAAGAAGATGACACAAAGAGCTTACTATGTGCTAATAACATTTTGCAATATGCTTGGGTGGAAGATGCAAGGATAGAATGGAAGCAGGATCAGAAGGAATGCAAGATAATTCAATAATTGCAAATGCAAGAGGACCCTAGTTCATTAGATAAATTTGTGTGGAAGAATGATTCACTATGGTTCCAGGATCGCCTATATTTATGTAAGAATGCCAACTCAAACAAAAGGTCCTTTTGGAATTGCAGACTTCTCCTATAAGAGGACATTCAAGCTTCTTGAAAACTTATCGCAAGATCAAGAAGGATTTTTTCTAGGAAGGTCTTAAATTGATGTCCAAAAGTTTGTGGCAGACTGTTTGGTTTTCCAACAGAATAAGGGAGAGACAATCAAGACACCAAATCTTCTACAACCATTAGCCATAACAAGTCCACATTGGGAAGAGGTCTCAATGGATTTTATCACACGTATACCAAAGTTGGAAGGAAAGAATGTCATCATGGTAGTGGTGGATCGACTCACAAAGTATGCCCATTTTATGTCTCTTTCTCATCCTTTTAAAGCAAGTATAGTAGCTACAACATTTGTGGAAATAATTCAAAAGCTACATGGAATCCCTAAGATTATTACAAGTGATAGAGATCCAATTTTCACTGGTAATTTTTGGAAGGAAATATTTTCTTGTTTGGGTACTCAAGTGTTGTTGTTGTAGCTACGTGAGGTATCCTCACTAGCTAAAGCCGACCTACAAAATAAATCAAATAAATAAAATGTATTTTTATATTTACAAAAGAGACAAGTCGGCCCCACAAAAATCAGTGGGTAAAACTACCCCAAACAATGGGCAGTCTGCCCAGTAAAATGACAAGTCGGCCCAGTAAAGAAGACAGGTCGGCCCAGTTGGAAAATTCACTCAAAAGTACTATATAAATAGAGGAGTCGCCCTCCTCATTTGCTACTCACCTCAAGCAAGTTCGCTCAAGCAAGGAAGTTCAACTTTTGGGCTGCAGAAGACATTTGTGGAGTTGTTCTTTGGCATCTATTCTTCTTATGATTTTTATCCCTATTGTGCTGAATCTCTGAGTAAGAAAGGCTTGATGGGTTTTTCCTGAGTTTGGGTTTTCCCAGGATAAACTCTTGTGTCTCTATTGTTTCTGTGCATAGTTATTCTTTTAGTGATCCTATATTGTTTATAAGTTGAAAGAGATAAAAATTATACTGCTATAATTAAAATCTAACATAGTTTCAGAGCAGTACTGAAGGAGACTATTGTCGGAACTAGGGTTTGTTGTTTCTTCATCTTTCAACCACTAATTTGGCTCGCTCTTAGCATCATTGAACTCGCCCTAGAAAGGCGAATTTCCCTATGGAAGCAGATTTTCATTCTGAAAATTTCTAATTTTGACCTTGTTATCCACTAAATTGCACTTAGTGGATTCCGAGTGAACCATTGAAGACTTGAACAATCAAATTGTTCATTATCAGTGTTCTGAGATCCATCAGGCCAAAAAAAATTGGCCCTTTGTAAAATTTGCATGCCTAGACCCCTGCGAGGGAATTGTAATAAGTTGGTCTAAGCATGATACTTTTGTAAAAGGCTTGGCCTACCTTAGGGTTTTCCATCAAGGGGATACTCTAGAGTGTTTTTTCCTTATGAATTATGCGTTGCGCTTCAGTGGCGTATAATTCCTGAGTTTTTCACTCATACCTCCAAAGCTGGAGCATTTTCCATGGCGGTTGATCTTAGGGAGGTTATTAAATCCTATGTGTCTATGTATTTTTACATGCTAGCCAGCAGTAATAAGTCGTATGGACATGCACTAGGTCCCCTAGGAGTTTGAGTTCATTACGGCAAAAATAATTTTTTCCGTAAAACTAGATCATTTTTAATGGTTTAAATAAATGGAAAAATCCAAATTGTAATAAAAGTGTGGTATGGAGGCGGAATTTGGTGTGGGGATGCTCGCTTTGACGATCAGAGCGTCCTCTTTACCCTAGGACCCACTTTCTCCATGTTCCGAGTGACTACGTTGTCTCTGGGAGCATTTTTCCTTAAAGATGCATCAAATTGGCAATTAATTGCTAAAAAAACAAATCGCACAAAAAAAAAAAATCCAAAAAGTGAATACAAATTGATTTGGAAGGGGTGGCATTTGGGTTTCTAGTGATATACGACCACATGAGTGGATTAAAGCACAGGCCAAAAATAAAGTTTGGATAGCGTGGAATGTATCAAGGTTGAGAGGGTGCGCCATTCCTCACGTGGGCAGACTCCACGATTGGCAACTCGTCAAAGTGCATGTGGCAACTATAACATTGGGTGGAGTTTACAAAGCCATGAAGGAGGCGCCTACCATTGAGTTGGCATATTTTGGAGATCAAATCAACGATTGGATAGAAGATGCTATCAACCTCTAACGTGATGCGTTTTCCTTCTTCCCAACAGCGCATATCTCTTGTTAGATCGAGTGGAAGAGAGGTGGCAATGCGTGGTTGAATGGAGGAGTTTACGAAGCTATGAGGGAGGCTCCCTTCCCATGTGGCAGCCCACCTCATTGGAATCCCTCTAAATCATGCTCCAATCAAGCATTAAATCAAGGATTTGACTCCTCCTTTTGGGTGATGCACCCTCCTCCTTAATTCGCCTTCCTCCCTCTCGAACTATATAAGAGCAGGGTCTTGCTCCATTGTTTCTTATGGATGCATAGAACCTTTGCCATTTTGTAAAGTGATATCATATTGAATATATGTTGAAGACTTTGGAGGTCTACCTTGTGCATGTGTGTGGAATAAGCGTTTTATGAGGTGATATTGTGGATTTATGCTTGTCTTGTCATTTCATTATTGATAGATCTTGCTTAGTTGATAAGAAATAAACATTTGCAGATGTCAACTTGTTTCTTTGTACTTGAATTTTAGAGATCTAGAAGTAGCCAAAGATATTCGATTGTATTTAGGCTCTTTCGGTTTTCTTTTATTTCTAATACACTAGATCTAACAATTTTGTGGCAAGATCTGTCTTATAAGCTGCAGATCACAAGGCTCATGGGGATTTGAACTCGGTTGCAGCTTCTATTCTTCGAGTAATACTTTCAAAACTAACATATTGTTATAGGATCCTCCAAGAACAACATCAAACAATCAAGCTTTGGCTTGAAGGGCTTCATCCATCATTATTCAAAATAAAAGCTCACTCTTTCCCTTCTTGTTTTACTACATGCTTTAGATACAGATCTAGATTTCTCATGCATAAATATTTCAGATCTGTTTAAGCATATTTAGATCTTTACATTCCTAAAAAGCATATCCTATCATTTGATCTAGATTTAAAATTTGTACTTGCACTTGAAATTTCAAAAAAAAAATCTAAGTACAAAATTTTTTCAAATTTGTTTATTTGTTTAAAATCATTTCTATCATATTCTAACTTGAAATGTTTGCTGGTTTTTAGCAGGTCCAAGGATATACAGAAGGAAACTCTGGCCGTTTTCTGCCAGAAAGTACCAAAAAGGACCTCCCGTGGACCTCCTTTCCCAGTTTTTCATTTCTAAGTTTATTGTAAGCCCTTAGATCCATAAAAATGGACTAAAGAGGCATTCTTTTGAGCATTATTGTAAGATCTTTAAACGAGAGCAGTGGGATACCCAACGCCCACACCCCATCCCCCCAAGGGGGATTTGTACTTGTGTCATTTTTGTGCATAAAGTTTTTCTAACAACACAACAAATCACACACACAATGGGTTTGCAGGGTGTATACTTTAACAGTAGTTTTATCTTCATTTCATTTTCATTATCGCAAGCGTAAAATAGAAATAAACACATACCTCGTTGCCACGAAGTATACTCTCTCCACCACACAAAGGCTTTGACGATTAGTTGTGGATGATCAGAAAAGTGACACATAGGTGTTGTGCCATATTATCTTATTTGTTCTACAATCTTCTACAATTGTTCTACTAGAATAAATCGGAATAAACATTTGGTCTATTAATCGAAGTATGCTCTTTCCCCTTGCGGGCGTCTAGCCTAGGCCTGTGGGAAACTAGAAAAGGTTGTAGACATTCTATTAATTCTCCACATCTAAAGCTTAACAACTCATCTAATAAAAGTAACTACCCATCCACATAAGTGAAAATCCGGCACTTCGCATTAATATTTGTGTGGGGAAATTCTTCAGAGGAAGCGGGAACAACTAGGACGCGACCTCAAGGCACAGTTAGGCTATACCCTAGTTTGGTATAGTGTTGAACACTGCCTTAGAGACTCCATTCCAGCCCATACGTTCTCGTGTGGAGCCACCAAACTTTAAATTCTGGACATTCCTCCCTGTACCTCACGGTATCTCGAGAGTCCCCTTTTTCCCCTAATAATTTTCAAACCATAATAATTTAAAAGCAACCAGGAGGCAAATTTTGCAAAACAATTTCCCTTTCAGCAGCTTTACTTATTTGATATAATGACTCCATAAGGCACTAGTTATCATACATTGTATTTGCTTAATATCATATTAGTATTGTGCATCTGTTGGCAGTCATTTTAATTTTGTTGGTGAAAGCATTCTGTAATCTTCATTTTTGCAAAGCTACATTGGAACATTTTTAATCAACACTCTAATAAACTCCTAAAATACAAACACCTTTAACCTTTTTACCGGAAACTCTAAAAACCTTAGAAACTTTCCATAGGGACTACCCCCCTTGGCTTCGTTAGGAGTTTGGCCTAAACGGAGGAATCAAGATCAGGTCATAGCCTTGACTCGAGACTTGCCCCCAAGGGCGCACCGAGCAGTAGCATAGATTTTTGTTGCGTTAACCAGGTGCGCAATCCGACGACAACAGACCTAATTACTACAGGAGGTCAAGAATTAGGGTTTGATGTTTCTCATTGTTCTGACCACAGATCTGGAAGAAAATGAGCTTAATTCAACTCACCTTGGGAGGGTGAATTCATCTACGGAAGTAGTTTTCCAAGAATCCAAAGTTCATTTTTGACCTAGCTTTTGCTAGGGTTTCTGAATCAGGCTGCAGTTTTGCTTCTCAATCAAAATGTCAAGCATCAAGATTGAAGATACACTTGATGGAGCTTCAAATTTCCATTCATGGAAGTCTAGAGTGCTCATTGCTCTAGATGAAAATGACCTAAATTTTGTTGTGAATGGGAGTATCAAAACCTGAAGAAGAAGCAGAGAAGACTCAATGGAAGAAGAATGATACCAAGACAAGAAGAGTCCTAATAGATTCAGTCAAGGACCATTTGATTACTCAAATTTCTCAGAAGAAGACAGCTAAGGCAATGTTTGACACCTTGAAGAAGTTGTTTGAGAACACAAATATTAATAGGGCTCTTGCCCTAAGACAACAACTCTCAAATATCAAGATGTCTAGATCTGATTCTATTGCATCATATTTCATGAAGATCACAGAGATCAAGGATCAATTGGGCACAATTGGTGAAATTATTGCAGATAGAGAATTAGTCATCATGACTCTGAATGGCCTCCCTCAATCTTGGGAACCATTCATTCAAAGTGTAACTGGAAGATCTAAGCTACCAAAGTTTCAAAGATTGTGGGCAGACTATACACAAGAAGAGACCAGACTTGTGGCTAGAGGCAATGATCATTCCTCTCATGAAGAAAATCAAGCTCTTATTACACATACCAAGAAAAGAGGAAAGAAGACCTTTGACAAAGGTAGAAGATCAAGTCCAGCCCCTGATCAAAGGAAGAAGAAAGATCTTTCACAAATCCAATGCTTCAATTGCAAAAAGTTCGGCCACTACAAGAATCAATGCAAATCAAAGAAAAGGAAGGAACATGCCTCCACAGTTGATGTTGATGAAGAAACTCCACCAAAGAGGTCAAGGAATGTAGAAGATGATGACCGACGAAAGGATTTTTTCTGCTAGTACACAAATGACTGAATTATCTATAGATGAGGAGACTGTCATTGCTAATGTATATCCTAGTTGCAGAATCCTCAATGGGCTTTTGACAAGAAAGAAGATAAATATCTAAGGACTCTAGTGATCCCTACAAGGAGGCAAAGATCAAGAGGGAGCCCACACAAAAACAATAACAGATAAGTATTTGGATTTGGATTTTGATTTGTCATTGTAGATCCTATATGAATGTTCATAACAGTTGTATGCATATTTGTATTCTTAGAATCAGGAAGTGTGCCATGCATGTTATAATGTAGTATATTATACATATGACTAAGATTGAGGAACAGTAGGCTCTTATAGTGCATGTTATGTATATGTTGAGTAAGCAGCCTGTAGTGTTGCACAACATTCCATGAACCCTAGATGGAACTAGTCTAGGATGAAACCTCTTTGCTAACATATTGGAGCAGTGCACGCTCCTGATAGTATGTTCTGGTGGAGATGGAAGGCATCTAGATAGTCACCAAGTATGTTTGGGATATGGATGGATGTTGTGCCGAAGAATTGGCTAAGATGCTTACATGGCTGTGTGATCTATTGTTATTGCATTATGATTTGATTTTCGTGATTATGCAATGTTGTTGACTATTTGACAAAATCTGACTTGTGGGGAAAGACCATATGCTATGGCCTACAAGAGAAGGACGATGAGACTTATTATGAAGAGCAAGTGATGGATGTGTAGTCAACCAAATTAAGATCCCATTGATATTCAGTATTTGAGAGGGAGCAAGATGCTCAGAAATGACTCTCAAGATCAGATAGCAGAATGGCTTACGGGACAAAGGGAGCAGCTACAGTGGATGTGATGACTATTCAGCAGTAACAGCAATATATGTTCATCCTTTCGATGAACATTAGGACTTGCAATTAGTAGCAGCAGAAAAATTATTTGAAGTTCATTAGTTACTTCAGTATGCTATCTGAAGTGTGGGGACTACATAAATAGCAGTTGGCTTCCAGTTGGACATTGCTTGTGCTTGAGTGGAGAATTTACATGCTCTAGGACAATTGACCTCAGGGGAGGTACAATATACATCCAGTTAGAGCAGTGGCCAAGGATTCAACATGTGCAGATGACACAGGTTGCTGATGATGATTTCTTGACCGGATTTTGTATACTAATGATCAATTCCCCACTGAGACAGAGAGATTTATTAACAGGTACAGAGGGAGTTGGCCTCTAAGTTCAAGATGAAGTGTCTCAGCTTGATGTATTACCTCTTGAGACTAGAAGTATAGCTAAGACCATATGAGATATCCCTCAGTCAAAGGAAGTACATAGTTGAGAGATTCGCGATGATGGACCATAAGTTCATGGCTACACAAATTTGAAGAAGCCGAGTATGCTTCCGATTCAGATTTGGTAACAATTGATCGAATATGTGATATACTTATACTCTCATGAGGAGCTATACTTATTTGCTCTATGAGAGTTGATGTTTAGGATGCAGTTTAAGTTGGCATCAGGGATGACACCCCCAATGAGCAGCTTCAAAGGGAGAGTATGATGCAGAGTTGCAGAGGGAATCTGCAACAGAGATCCAGAGGGAGTCTAGATTGCCATCCCGTTTTATTGAGAGAACATGAAGTTCATATCAGTAGACTCACTTGATGAGACATGACATTAATGGATGAACAACAGTGTCCAGTAGTACAGCTTGCAATGGTATGCTCTAGTGCAAAGGGAGCGAAAGATTCCAGGACAGAGGGAGCAATTGCAACATGTGGAGATCAAGTACCACTATATTAGAGACATGGTACAGAGAGGAGCAGTTCAACTCCTGTATATTCCGACTGATGAATCAGATTGCCGACATTCTCTCCAAGCCTCTTTCCAAAGTGAAGTTTGCATACTTCTGTGAAAGACTTGGAGTATTGGAGAATGCTTTCCTCAGTGAGAGGGAGTGCTCTTAGTCCAAGTAGGATAGGCGGTCTTGAGTAGACTGAGATGAGCTTAGTCTAGGTAGGAATGGCGGTCCTAAGTAGACCGAGAAGAGCTTAGTCCAGGTAGGACAGGAGGTCCTATGTAGACCAAGAAGAGCTCAGTCCAGTTAGGACAGGCGGTACTGTGTAGACCAAGAAGAGCTCAGTCCAGTTAGGATAAGTCGTCCTGTGTAGACCGAGAAGAGCTCAGTCCAGTTAGGACAGGCGGTCCTATGTAGACTGAGAAGAGCTCGGTCCAGTTAGGGCAAGCGGTCCTGTGCAGACCGAGAAGAGCTCGGTCCAGTTAGGACATGCGGTCCTATGTAGACCAAGAAAAGCTCAGTCCAGTTAGGACAGGCGATCCTAGGTAGACCGAAATGAGCTTAGTCTAGTTAGGACAGGCTGTCCTGTGTAGACCGAGAAAAGATCAGTCCAGTTAGGACAGACGGTCCTGTGTAGAACGAGAAGAGCTTAGTCCAGTTAGGACAGGCGGTCCTATGTAGACCGAGAAGAACTCAGTCCAATTAGGACAGGAGGTCCTGTGCAAACCGAGAAGAGCTCAGTCCAATTAGGACAGGCGGTCCTGTGTAGATCGAGAAAAGCTCAGTCTAGTTAGTAAAGGCAGTCCTGTGTAGACCGAAATGAGCTTAGTCCACTAAGGACAGGCGGTCTTGTGTAGATCGAGATGAGTTCTTTGTGAACTATTGTTCCTGTGTGGAACGTTCTCCTTTGTGGAGAGGACTCCTGTGTAGAGTATGTTTGTATCCCTGTATGGGATGTTGTCCTGTATGGACTATGTTGACCTTTCTTATGATGAGGAGATGTACGAGTCCAGGCTTGACGATCCGATGATTCCAGTTTGATAATACCTCTCTAGCTAAGAGGGACTGTTGTTGTAGCTACGTGAGGTATCCTCACTAGCTAAATCTGACCTACAAAAAAAAAATGTATTTTTATATTTACAAAAGAGACAAGTCGGCCCCACAAAAATCAGTGGGTAAAACTGCCCCAAACAATGGGCAGTCTACCCCAAACAATGGGGAGTTTGCCCATTAAAATGACAAGTCGGCCCAGTAAAGAAGACAGGTCGGCCCAGTTGGAAAATTCACTCAAAAGTACTGTATAAATAGAGAAGTCGCCCTCCTCATTTGCTACTCACCTCAAGGAAGTTCGACTTTTGGGCTGCAGAAGACATTTGTGGAGTTGTTTCTTTGGCATCTATTCTTCTTATGATTTTTATCTTTATTGTACTGAATCTCTGAGTAAGAAAGGCTTGCTGGGTTTTTCCTGAGTTTGGGTTTTCCCGAGATAAACTCTTGTTTCTCTATTGTTTCTGTGCATAGGTTTTCTTTCAGTGGTCTTATATTGTTTATAAGTTGAAAGAGATAACAATTATATAGATTAACGTCATAGTAAAAGGAAATTTGAAGTGAGGGATTGGGTATTTTTGAGGCTACAACCATACAAACAAATGTTCCTCGAGCAACAAAAGGGCAATAAATTAGCACCCAAGTACTATGGTCCCTATAAGGTGTTGCAAAGGATTGGAAGTATGTCTTACAAATTGGAGTTGCCTCCATCTTCACGTGTACATCCACTCTTCCATGTTTCTTGCCTAAAAGGGTAATTGGCAACAAAATTTCCGTTCAGACTATTTTACTAGAGATTGATGAAGGAAAAATCATACTAGAACCTGAAACAATCCTTGAAACACGGATCAAGCAACTGCAAAATCGAGCAATTACTAGTACCTCCTCAAGTGGAAGAACTTGCCAATAGATGAGGCAACATGGGGAGATGAGTTCATGCAAAAACACCCATAAGTAATCTAGTGTTGAGGATAATACTTGTTTGAAGAAGAGGGGCATGTTAAGCCCTATATATTGTACCATTGCATTTCTATTATTATATTAGTATTGTCTTTATTGGTTGGCTAGTACCTTAATTGTAATTGTATGGTCATGTCGGACCTTAATTGTAATTGTAACCTTTGTCTCCTATATATATATATATATATATATATATATATATATATATACCAAGGAGACCTAGTTTTAAAATCATCTCATATTGTCTTGTGCATTTGATCCATTGTATAAGAAGGTTACCTGTTAACTTTTATACCTAGGAAGTGTTCCCCTAGTGATTTTTGCCTAAGTCACTAAAAGGGGACAAGTTACATGAACCTTGCATTAATTGATTGAGATAAGTAATTAATGTTACTTTAGAGTTATAAAATGACTTTCCAATCAATTTAAGTAGGAGTTGAAAAGAAATTTTTTAATGGAGAGAAAAGTGATTTTTCTCATCCATTGATGTGAGACCACTAGATTCAATATGGGCCCTTGATCTAGTGACCGTTTAGCTACCCCAGGAGAGTAAATGAAAAGACAAGGGAAAATGATAAAAAGGCATTTCATTCTTCATTTTCACTCACCAAGAGATTTGGAGAGAGGTCGAATTGCTTGAGAGGAGCAAGAGGACGTAGGCAGAGAGAGAAGAAGGTAGGCACGCATTCCAATGCTACCTACAGTACAGTTCAGCAGCACAAAAATGAGGCAGCAACAGGCACACATTCCAAGGATGGTTGAGCTCAATACCCGAGGTGACTGGCACATTTTTCAAGGGAGTAATCATCAGCATTTACAGAGGCCGTAGAGTTAATTTCTGAAGCAATCCATATAGTGAGCAGGCTGTACATTGGCTTGAATTTCGAACCTGTGATTGGCACTGAGTTCGAGGACAGAATTAAAATGAGAAGTGGCATGAATTTCCAGACTGTAATTTGCACAGAAACCAAGGCAATTTGGACCAGTCTTGCACAGAATTGGAGGAGGAGGCTGTACAGTACAGTTCCAGGCAGTGGCTCGAATTCCTATGCAGAAGATGGCACTGGTTACGAGATAAGTCTGTAATTTAATGCTGATAAAGAAGACTGCTGTAACTTCTATTTTGAATAAGAAATAAAATCATCTCTCTCTCAACAGGTTTTTCCCCTCGGGGGTTTTTCCTGTGCTATTGGCCAAAAATACTGAGTCTGTTAATTTCCTGTGTATGACTGAGTTTTAATTCTGCTCATTAAGTTTTGTAAATTTTCCTAAGTGTTTCTAGTCCTGTGTGGTTTATGAGAAACAATTCATTTGCATTAATTATGATGACTGGGTTGTGTATTAAACCATGAGCAGCAATACTTGAAACTGGTATGGAAAAACTCATTTTTTTACATTACCTCCTCGAAGAGGCTTCTTATTCATCTCTTTATTTCATTCTCAAGGGGTTGGGTTATTCTATTTTTTCTATTTTTATGCTATGTTGGGAATTTGCATAACACATATAACCTATGTTAATGTGACAGCCCTAACCCATTCTAGGAGAAACAACACAGAAATGGGACCAAAACGGAAACATTTGTTTCTGTTAGGGCCATCTCATTTCACCATTTCTGCTCCAAAGTGCTTCCTTTTCTCACTTCTCTGGTGCAAAAGAGAGACCAAAAGGCAGTGATTTTATATTAAGAAGTCATAATCAATCTTGCCCTCCATCTCTATTCCATATCATTTGTTACAGGTCTTGTCTAAGATCTTCCTTTCACAAGCATGTTTGGCTAAAGAGACAAGGAAGGAGCTCTTCTCACACACTTGTTCATTATCGGAGATGGAAATTACTCACTTGAACCTAAGTGTGGATGCAGCAAAGGATCTTAGGACACTCAGGGGAAAGTGGGAGGGAATCAGTGGAAAGTATTGCGTACCTTTGGGGATTCCTAAAAACCACTTCCTTCTGTTGATGAGATTTGTTGAGAGGGAAGCCTGCATTCATAACCACTTTAGGATTTGGTCGCTTTTGAGACAAGATTGTTGAGCGGTGATTTTTTTCAATGTACCTTTTACATCCTTGAGTGCAGCAGTGATTTCTTTCATATCTGTTCCAATATTGTCTACTTCTTCTGTCTTCATTCCCATTCTCCTTGATTTCCAATGTTAATTTCTCCATCTGAGAATTTTACTCTGCATTCATACCCATTTTGGGATTTTCCCTCTCTGGTCTTGACATCTACAGCTGTGTGAACTGTGACCCCCGCACAGGAGCAGAAGGCAGTTGTACATCAGGTTGGATGTACATTACAGAAACCATATTGACATTCTCACTATTAGAAATGTTTACAAGAAAGATAAGAAAGTACAAAACAAGATACTGAAGCTCAAACTTCAAAGAAGAAGATGCTGGGATCAACAGTATTTATGGAACCAAAAGTCAAGGAAAAGAAACACGACAAGATGTTATCAAGAACCTACGAGTACAACAAATTGGCAAAGTTGCAATAATGCATGGAATCAAAGGAAATGAAACCATGCAACGTTAAATTATCAAGGATTAACACCAGATAGAATCAATTATGGATGGATGGATAAACAACAGTGGCAACAAGAGAGAATGAGGAAAGCCTATTACTTGATTTCACCATATGTAAAACGGAAACCATTAGTTAAAAAGTTTTGAGGAAAAAGATTCCCAAATGGGGGCACCATGCAATGTATGTAATGAAACTAATGGGAGTTGTATGAGAGAGGAAGCATGTGTGTGTATGTGTTGGGGGCTGAAGAAGACAGATCTCTTGGCCTAATCGTAAGTTTTTCTACACAACAGCTTACAGCAGTACAGATCTAAAGATTAACTTTGGTTGAAGGAGCATGATAGACTGCTTTTCCAGAATTGCCTAAAGTCATTCCAAGCATAATCCATGCATACAAATTTGAAGGATCAAGCCTGGAGGACTGTTAGCAGTATTGAATAATCAAGATCAGTCTCAAACTGTTATGGAGGACCTTTTGCAGAGATTGCCCATGCTGTTTGTCACAACAGAAGAAACCCTTCAACCAGTAAAAGAGATGAATTAGCCTGAAACCAGACCAATTCCTGAGGGCATTGTGATTTTTGCTGCATAGAAAAATATCTAATTATTAGTCATGAGAAGTTCAAAATGATATGGATAATACCCTTACAGGCCTCCCTGTCTTTGATTTTGGTTTGGAAGTTGGCATACATAGATAGAGGCTTAACTAAATGCCTTTTACTAGCTGTCAAGACACTTCAGAAGACATACTCAGTGCTGCAAATGAAGATGACAGTATGCCTAATGGGATCCCAGCATGGAAGAAAGCTAATCAAGGCAAGGTGCATGCTACAATAAGGCAAAAACAATGACCGTTTGAAGCCTACCATCACACTAATTCTAAACTGTTTTACACTTATTCTATATCCCAGATCTAAAAAAAAAAAAAAATCAGCAGGTTTAAAAATGATATTCTATGCAGATTGGTGTTGGCAGAATTTATATGCTATCTTGTCATTGAGCAGCAGCAATTAAATACATTGCACCTTCTTTAGATTAAAGATCATGTATTTTGTATTCTTTGGAGGCATGCTTCACTTGTGGCTCCCTATACAATGATAATGTCTTATATCATGTCTTTGTATATTTCACATCATCGGATATAGTTTTTATCCTAAATGTGTATTAGATCCTATTTACCTCCTCCTAGTCTTATCTCTTCATGAGGTGTCGGTGTGAGAGTAAATCTAGCTTATGAGGTACTTACATCCATGTACTATATTGTATCATTAATCTGAATAAAGTTGAAGTGGCTTATGCCTTTTCCGTCATTTTCTTGTGTCTCATTGCATATTCTATAGTTTACTCTTCTTTCACAATCAAATTGTAGCTAAATACATGATTTTGACTAAAAAAATAACTTCAGGAAATTAAAAAAAATGCATTGATATAAATAGTTGTAAATCACCAACAACTAAAGTGACGCACCAAAGTTGTCAAACTATTTTATGGCCATCAAAGCATTATATGAAAAAGCATGAGAAGTATTATGTTCCTTTTCTTTTGCTTTCCATACAAGAGAGGCAAGCGAATATCCATAAATTTCATATGTAGTAATGAAACATTGATTGCTCTCACAGCATTACTAGATATGAAAGCTTGTTACTGTTTGTAAACTTTTAAAATATTAAACCTTAACACCCAACATGATTTGGATAAGGGCTCTAATGGTGCATCAAAGCATCTTCACTATGCCATGTTATTTAAGTAGTGAACTTCTTGTAGTCCTTTACCTGTAATACTTCTGAAGCAAATCCAAATTGCAATATTTTGTTTCTCTACGAACTACATCATCTGTGAATCCAGCCATGAAAAGAAGAGTAATGCCCAGGGCTTTGAAAAAGAAACTCCCTGTTCGGATATGAACTAACATTGCCATTTGACACATTAAAGGTCCAAAAGACTTCAATTTATTCCTTCCCATGCGTTGCCTTACATACCTGCATCCATTAATTACAAGACAACATTAATATACAAATAACAATAAAGGGGTCGGCAATAAAAAGATGGTTTTTTACTTTACAAAATTCACTAGTGCTAAATGCATATTGATGTTATGCAGACATATTCTAGTCCCTACAGTTGTCTTAAATAGCATTTTCTTATAAGCTCAACTTGTGAACACAAGAGCTAAATAGTAAATAATAAGTTGTTGGAGTGCTTCTCGTGAAACAATGAATATCCTGCAAAACATTGCATGAACCTGCATATAATGCTCGCTATACTTGTCGAATGCCAAATTCCTAAATTAGTGCAGAGACACCAATGATAACCTTACCCAGCTTAAAGCAATAGGCCAGCCCATTATTTGCCCACAAATTAAATATTGAAAGAGCCTTATTAGTTCATACATCAAAACAACTAATGAACGAACCAACTCCAGACAAATTTCTAGTGCATTTACTATAATGCCTTGATGGTTACTTTTACCCAAATGGAGCTCGTTTATTAAGATGCCTTCTATGAGTGCCCCAGAGTAGGCTCCGCCGCTCCAGGGCCAACCAAGGAATCTGGGAATTCTAAGGTTATGAATGTGAATGTGGTGCCATGTGATTTGTTACCACCCAAAGTTGTACTTAAGCTATTAAAGCCCTAATAACAGGTGCAACCTTAGAGGGAACTAAAAAGGGCTATCCAATGTCTCACCACAATAGCAGCTTCCCTCTCTTTAGACCACCTCTCCTCCGGCAGAAGGGGGGTATCCCCAAGGCTAGGACTACTAAATCTGTCCTTAAGGCTCAATGTAAATTCCATCTTTAGTAAAATAGAAATAAGATTGATTTTTATGTTATGTTTTGGGAGGTTAAAAGGGTTGACTAATGCCAAACATCCAATTAGGACAAATGGAGTTGACAGGTATTTACTATTTAGAGGGTTTGAATTATATGAGATGAGAATGAGTGATAATGCTGTTACAACATGCTAAAATCACAAACGATGGCTGTTCCAGATTGCAGAAAATTACCATGAGGGTCCTTCCAAAGGTGCCCCTCTTTCACACAGGCATGCTAACAAAGGTGTGTTTTTACTATAAACCACAAATCTGCCCTATCTTTCAATCAAATGACAGCAGCAAGTAAGTCTAATTTACCAGCAAAACCAGCAAGAGAAATGGATAAGAAACACCTCAACCAAAGCTCTCCTCCAATGTCAAAATAGTCTTTTATATGAAGTTCTTTGGATCAGAATTTTAGATGAATTTCCAGAAACCATACGAACAGCAACATGGATGAAACTGAAGAACCTCACATGCAAAATAACCTCTAAAATTTCTTGCCTTCACAAGATCTTCAAATGTAGCCCAAGAGTATTTCTCCAAACATTCAACAAGTAAGTCACCTAACACGAGGACACGGGACACAGAGGACACCAAAAATACGAGCATCCGACACGGGACACAGCAACCCCGAAAACAAGACATGAGAGACATGGTTTTGTATATATTCAAATATATATATATATATATATATATTAAAAAATTTATTACAAATATGAAATATAATTATATAGACATAAAGATCCAATTGTTTTAGAAAATAGAACATTTAGAAAATATTGATACAACTAGTTACAAACTACATGTAAGTTTGTAAGATTAATGATGATCAAATAACACAAGAAATTAGAATATTCAATACACATCATAAAATAGACGTTTAAAACTTAGAATTTAAACCATAAACTACAGTTTTATCACTAAGTCACCATATGTAATCAAAATCAAACTGTAGTCTATATTACATAGATTAAGATACCAAATCACTGATAGTAATATACTATAGGTGGGAATGCCAATGGAAAATACAAAATAGGGTAGAATATAGATATTAGAACCATCAATGGAAGAATGTCATAGCTGGAAGTCATCACTATCGGGACTCAGTAGTCCTCCATGTCAGCATCATCAAAATCATAATCATTGCCACTAATATCTCCTACATCTTCTTTTGCCTCCTCAGCTACTGTATCCAATTTGAGATCTACATCCTGCTGGTGTGGAGGATGATCCCTCAAGAGGATCACCATCATCAAAAGTGACCAACTCTGGAATTGGTTCATTGAGATCCAAGTTGGCTAATGCCAACTCAACACTGTTGTCAAAACCCATATCATCAAGAAACGCATCCCATATCTTTGTCTTTCCCTTCAACCACTCCTCCCTTTGCCTGTAAATAAGGCAGAGGTTGGAGTGCACATATACTATGGTCTTTTCCTTGGACTGCTTAAGGTTGCACTTCTTCACACTATACAAATTCCCTTATGTGCTCCAATTCCTCTCGCAACAAGAGGATGAAGTAACTTGAGAGAGGATACTCATAGCTAAATCCTGTAGAATAGGGCATGTTGTCCCATGAGTTTCCCACCAAGCATAGGGCTTCTTAACCCCCTTGTCTCTGAGCACATCATAACCTCCAAATCTCCTAGAGCCAATAGAAAATGCTACAAATCCCTCCTCCACCTCATCAAGAGATGCTCTATCATGAAATATCCTCATTAAGGGTTCTTTTTTGTGCCACGCATGTCTCTAACACGTGTTTGGCACATGTCCCGTGAGTTTTGGCACACGTCCTGTCACGGAACATGTGCCAAACACATGTCAGACACGAATTCTTATGAATTTGTGTCTGATACGTGGGATACAGACATAGGGGGATTGGGGTGTGTTACTGCTCAAACTAGTACCCCTCCAAAAGGTCACGAAGGTCGATGCTAAAAGTGGCAACTAATCAGGAGATCACCCATTGTCACCATAGTGCACTCTCCTCTCTCTTTAGGCCTTCTCCTTCGGCCACGGGAGGCTTCCCAAATGAGTGTAGAAGTAGCCCTATGAAACAAAATAACGAGAACAACTCTACTACTGACAAAATCCTCCTATTAGATTAATCAACCAGTGTCTTATGGAGTCAATAAGATATTCAATAAACACTCAATAACCAAACATGAGACTTAGGAGGTTAGGAGCAATATGATTTGGCACTGTCTTGTTATTAAAATATATCAATGAATGAGATACGAGGGTAGCACCAATAACTTGATTGAAAACTTCAATTAAACCCTTGGAAATCACAAGTAAAATACCTCTTACCTTTAACCAATTGATGCAAGACTTGTAGCCTTTTATTGTAGCTCAAGTTGGTAAAGCCCGAGTTGATGTAAGGATATTTCAGACCTCCGGAGCAGCCAATAGATGATTAAAAATTTAAAACAAATCTGGAAACGGTGTACCAGGTCTAATTTATGCCCTAACCATCCCCCCAAAACCTCAATAAGGTCAACTCAAACAACTGGATGAAGATCAAAATGATTAGGGCTGTTAGTAGACCTTGTCTTCAGCTAGTATGGCACTTCAAAGTTGGAATTAGATGGCTGTACCTGTCATATCAGATCTGAAGAAACATGCTATCCTTTGCACATGAACCTTAGATCTCTCAAACTAGCCACAAAAGGGTGACACCCTTGAAGATTGACCATAAAATCAAGGGGGCGAGTCACATTTAGTGGATTAGATTCTTCAAAAATACACTATTTTGGGATTTTTTGTATATTTGATTTTTAGGGCTTTTCTATATATTGATTTTTTTGTATTTTTTTCAAATATAAGATACTGAATTTTGTAATTTTGAAGAAGAGGGAATTAGACCTTAGTCTTATCCCTAGGGCGATGATAAAAATTGAGGTCAACGTCCTCTCAAGAATTGGCAATTCAAATGCTATTGAATTAGGGCAAAGACAAGAAACCCTAGGTCATAGTATAGTCCTTGTCCTAATTAGAACAAGCAAGAACACCAAGGCCCTAAACAAGAGGGATCCTCCAAGAGAAATGCCTCACCAAGAAAGACTAACTTAACATGAAATAAAACCCTAGAAACCCTTACCTTGGATGTTCAAGCAATGCAAGAAAAGAGACCAAAGATCTTACTACATTGATAAAAGGAAAGAGTAGAGAGTAAACACTAATGTCCTTCCTCTACTTGAATTAGCCTTGAAAGATTGCAAAGAAACCTTGAACATTCAACTTTACCCTTTGAAAACCCTAGAAGAACCAAGAAGAGAGGTACGCACCACATCAAAGCCTCATATACACTAAGAGAAATAAGATTTTAGGCATAATGATCCCATGATCTTGGTTACAAATGAGAGGAGGGTGCTTTATTTATAGGAGAAAAGTCATAGCTTTTTCCTCGTCTAGGACAACCTATCTAATTTGAGTTAAAATTCATTTTTAAGGTTTGTCACCCACAATCCAGGGAATATACCTCATAAAACATAAAAATAATGACAAATAAGCAAGGCTAACAGAATCACCCCCCCTATCTCGATTTTTTATCAGAATCTCTTAGGAACCGGGGATTCAAGGATTCGTATAGGAATCCTAGAAAAATCACGAATTTTGGTTCGGATTCGATTCCGAAATTAAAAAACAATTCCTTCCTAAGAGAATTTGATTCTAGATTTAGAAATCGATTTTTTTAAATAGGAATCGGGTTTTTAAACTAGGAATTTGAATTTGACAAGAATTTTAGTTTGAACTCAATAATATTAAATGGTAATCTTAAATTCATAAAATAAAAGTGGCATTCTCCTTATCTTTCATTTTCTATCATTTTACTTAAATTTTTAACATTACCATTAATTGTTTCAGGATGTTTAAGAGTGGTTCCAACCTCATAGGACTTCATATGCAAATAGTAAAATTTTAGATTTCATTCAAAATTCAACAGACTTAATAGTTTTCAGGATTTCAAGATTGCGACATTTCCACTGGATTCTATCATGTATGAGGGTAAGGGATTGGAATTTAATCAAGCACATCAAACTCTTTATGTACCTTGATGTTAGTGGTGTTGGTGCCTGATTATTGAAGTTGATTGAACACCCCTATCATAACCTTAATAAAAATGTACCCTTCAGTCAAGCAAAATCACTTATTAAGCATGGTTATGAGTCATTGTTGGTTCTAGTTCCGGGCAAAGTTAAACCTCGGCATGTTCAAATCCAGTTATGAGTTTTAAGACATTGGTTATGATGTATGAATCATCATAACCAGTTATGAGTCATTGTTGGTTCTAGTTCCGGGCAAAGTTAAACCTCGGCATGTTCAAAGTCCAGTTATGAGTTTTAAGACATTGGTTATGATGCATGAATCATGATGTATCCAATATTAGTTACTCAGTCTAATTATGTGATCAATATCATTGATGTATGTAACATGTTACATGTATGATGAATCGATGATTGATGTATGATGTTAATGTATGAATCCTTAATGTTAGATGTATGATTTTACATGTATGAATCTTGATGTATTTAGTATGCAAATGAGCATTGAATCATTGAAAAATAATAAATTAGATTTTACTATTTTAGAATCCATGATGTAAGATGTTATATGAATCATTTTATTTTGAGATTTTATTTTTTTTCTTTTATATTTCTATTATAAATTAAAAAATATAAATATAAAATATATATTTATTAAAAAAATTGGGGTTAGGGTTTTGAATCCCCGATTCCTATTTTCGAGATGAGTGTCAAATCCGTATTGGATTCTTCAGTTGATCCCAACTGCACCCACAAATCTTGTAATCTTGCAAATAAGTGATTATGGCTTCAACAAATGAAACATTGACTTGGAAGGAGGACGACATGCCCCAACTAACCCCAACAAAGTGTCTTTTTCCCTCAACGACCTCCTTGTTTGGTATGGCCTTCAAAAGTTGTTTTTAATGGTGGATGATTTGCTTTCTTTGAATAGGATGACCAAAAAGGAGGGGTAGTACAACAAATTGAGGTCCAAGTGGGGTAACAGAGGTGTGCTAAAATAGGTATGACAACCCTTCCACGCGCAATCACCTTTACAAAGCATAAAACCATAAGTGTGGCTAGGGATTCCGAAGTTATGTATCCCAATGGAGTCACTCCAAAGTGCACCAATACCCACCCAGGGCATAAATACCCGACATGATGAGGACTTACCACCCATCAAGGGGTAGTCAGCAGTGCCACAAGGCTAGTACACCTTGAAATGAGGACCAAGAGGACCTTCCATGACCAACCAAGGGGTTTGGATCACCGATAGACCAACACTTTTACATAAAGCAGCCCCAACTTGGCCTTTTACAATGGCAAAAGGGCCCCCTCCTTGGCACATCTAGTAGGATGTGTTGCAAACAATCTGGGGCATAACAAGGGGCATTTCCTATTATAGAGTCAACAACCAATACAATGAGGGAGCTTCTCTTTGTATAGAGATCTAGCTCAAAACCCTCAACAATAAAATAATAACAAAATAACTATAGATCCATGATCACTCCTAGGAATAATAAAAATAATGTATCTCCTAACTACCTCCACTAGACAAGTCAAAGTACATAATAAAATAGAAGAAGGACAAATAACTTGGAATGCCACTTGTTCTCTCCTCAAGCAAGACACCTCCTTGGATTGAGATTGCTTGACCATGTAAGATATCTCCTTGAGACGTGTGCAAGCCCATCCAATGAAATGATCATCAAGAAGATCCCTCAAATTATGCTACAATGCAAGATCCAAGGGAGCTCTCCACCAAGGGGGGTCAACCATCATAAAATGTCAAGAAGATGCCAAAAACAGTAAAGCAAGCTAAGGCACTCTTTCCATTGAAGCAACAAACTCCCCCAAAAGATGGATCTCATGGAAATACATGCAATAAATGCCCAATTGTTGTTATAACAACCTCCTAAAGGGCAGGCGACCTCAAAATATGTGAAAGGAGTATAGATCCATTTGCATAGCCACCATATCTCCTCCAAACAAGCTAATGAAAGTGGAGCACTCTAGGTAAATGTGCCATCAAAGTGGAGTACTCCTCAAGAAGTACACATAAACTCCTCCAATCAAGGACCCCAAGTTGGAGCGCTCTAGGTAAATGTGCATGAAAGAGGGAGCAGTCCTCCAAAAAAAGCATAAACAACCAAAACAACATGCCAATAACATGAATCCATGTGCAAAACCATCAAACCACCTTAGAGCAAGTGTTGAATTTTACTTGTATAGCACTAGAAACACAATTTTCAGATCTTGATAATTATTTCCTAATGATTTCAAACATTCATTCCATCCCACTGTTTTCATTGAATAATTATACATTGAAAATTTCAACTTCAAATTGCAGCAGAAACAAAAGATCATAGAAACACAGCCATGCACAGTAGACACAAGAATTTTACCCTGGGAAACCCAAACTTGGGAGAAAACCCAACCAACTTTTCTTAGAAGAAATCAGTCCATTAAGTACATTACCATTCATGATATAAACCCTAGCAATGAGCCCTCCTTCATGAGGAAACCCTAGCGAACCTCTAGAAGATGATGAGAACCCAAGTAATTTGCTCCTTGTGTCTTTGCTAGGCCTTCTTGGAAAGTGTGCACAAGATGAGAAGAGAAGATGTGATGTGATAATGATGAAAATGAAAAGTGTGAGCACTTTATTTATATACTTGAAATCACTTCAAGTTTCACTAGTGGGGCCGACTTGTTCTTTCTGCTGGGACCGACTTGTCTTCAACATTTCCTGGGGCTCTTCAATGCTATATGGGACTTCTTCAATGGTTCACTTGTCTCATTGGTTATTTCTTCTTGCTAGAAAAGTTGTCCATGATGTTATTCTTCTCCTCACATGCACGTCTATTCACACATAGAGTTCTAATGTTGAATAGACCCAATAAGAAGTCCTGGGCACTTCTTAGTATGTCAATTCAACATTAGACTAGACTTATATATTCCACAAGGGGATGAAAGCCCCTATCAAATAAACAAGTCAAATCTCTAATATAGAATAGATCACTTCCTCATGGAGCACTCCCTCACATAGTATGCAATGTGACCTCGAGCCTTATTCACACTTAGCCAAATCACAAGACTAAGCAAGGTTGTGCAAGCACCTCGAGCCTAATTCACACCTAGCCAAATCACATGGCTAAGCAAGGCTACACCTGGGCCATTCACCACTAGCCAAATCACATGGTCGTTTCCCGTGAGTGAATGTATCATTCTCCTTGGCCAAATCACATGACCAATATGGTAGAATGTCTGCCCAATGTTGCACCCTCGAGAAACATCAACAACAAGTTCCAAAAGTAGAGCAATCTAGGAATATGTGTAACAATAGTGAAGCTCTCTCAAAATATGTGTGACAATCCTCAAATCATGTGTCAAACCACCCTTGGAACCTCCTAATTGATGGGTGTTCCTCTCAAATGTGTGGTGTGAATGTAACCAAGTGTCAAATCAACAACCAATAGGCCAAGCACTCCTCAAGATAAGCAAGGATGTGGTCAAAAGAGGCTCCTTTCCATAAGCACTCCATCAAACAAGTCTCTCAACCCATGTAATACGGCAATGTAACATCATATGTGGGCCAATAATTCAAGGCGCTCATCCAACTATAGATCATAGTGATGTGGCATGCCTCCAAATATGTAATTGTGCCTAGGGATATGTGAGATTTGTTAGCTTTCGGGGTTATTTTGAAAGTGCTTACACCATGTTTGGGGGTGTTTCATGAGATTTGGGGTACATAGTGTATGATCAGCCCCTGGATGGTCTGTGATGGATTTGCACATTAGAGATAGCTTACCTAGAGATTTCTTGACCTTAGTTGAGTGCTCACATGATATTCTTCCCTAAGGCATTGGAGATCTCTTGACAGCTTGAGTGGTGTTCCACATGATGGCCACATCAAGATGGTTGCTTGCTTAGACTCTGGAGAACACCCTACTTAAGAAAAGGAGTGTTTTGCATCCCAAAAGAGGGCATTGGACCCTAGACAACATAGGGTAGCTTGGATGCTTCAATGGAGTCTTGGAGTTGACTTGAGGATGCCTAAGTTGTGACAATATTCATACAAGGGGAGTGAAGCAAGTCAAGTACATGACTTTAAAGGATTGATGGAGCCTTTGGAAGATTGTAGGAGTGTCGAACACGCCTCATGGAGTGCCCTTGCATTTCGATCCTTGTTTGTTGACGACATCACCTTGGAGCTTGACATGTGTACCCTTGGAGTGTAGTGCTCCACATGAGTGAACTTACATGTGTTATTGTAGGTTGCTTGTAAGGGCATAGACTCGCATATGTGTTGTTGGCCTCTGTTACCTCTCATATATATAGAGGAAGGAGAGAATCTTTCCATTCATCATCATCATACTCTTCTCTTTGTACTTGTCTTCTTGCAATGATTCAATCGGGTTCATGATGAGACCCTAGCAGAAGTTATAAAAGGGAAGGACGATGTCTTTGTTGGAGCTTGCTCATGTGACTAGAGTTTGCTCTTGTGAAGGATACATTTGAGATGATGATCTCATATTCATTCATAGTTCATTCATTATTATCATTTTTTTGTGTTAGAGATGTGGTCAAGTGAAGCGCACCACTTCTCCACTCTTAGATATTCTTATGTACTTGGAGACGCTAGGGTTTTTTGAGCTTGTTGGAGCGTCTTGAAGACTAGGGTTAGTGTTTCATCCCTTAGAGATTTGGAGATTAGGATTTTGTGATGAAACCCTAGGTTGTACTTGGAGAAGTGAAGAAAATGAGGAGACATCTTACCTTGGAGGACATGTTTGAGTGATTCATGGTTGTTGGATCTCCTTGGTTGAGCTAGGGTTTTCTTGGTTTTCCCTTAGCTAGGGTTTTTGAGAGCTAGAGGATTGTACTAACATTGTGATAATAATATGGTATGTACATGAACTTCATTCAAATGCATTTTAATTAAGTTTTCAGCTGTCCAATACTTGTGTAATTGAAGATTTAATTTCCAGCCATTTATATTCTTCATGGTTTGTAACTTCCAGAACTATATGTCTTGCTGATTTGGCATAAGCTAAGGGTGATTATGTTAGTGATTTAAGTTTTTAACATTATAATTGAAGAATACAAGGGCAGATTTGCTGCTGTTTTTACAGATGTTATAAGAATTTTCAGATCTATTATATGCATCATAAGATTGTCCTAGAGGGCTGAAACTGATTGGAACACATCGATATCTTTTATCTTGGATTGCCTAGATGATTGGGGTTGTTAAGAGATGAACTATTATCCGTTGTAGCTGCTGTTATATTTATAATTCATAAGAGCCCTAAGGCTGAAAATTCACAGGGTTAAGATCTGGGAAACCTTTTGTTAAGAAGTGGTATTTGTGTTTTGCATTGAAAGTCAGAGTGCAGAAATTTCCCCAAGATGTCCCCTCAAGTGAACAAATATGCATGAAACTGTGTAGATGAAGGCTCCAAAAGGTGATGACAAGTCACATGTGTCATCATGCTTTCCAAAGGAGGTGAATCTCGAATGACTGCTCTAATATCAACCCATTTCCCTGTTTGTCGTGTTGTTGCCACCTGTTCCCTAGAGCGCTTAAGCTCCAGAGTCCACAACCTGGGACCAAGTGAGATCCTCATCTAAGAAAACATTGTGGGGGAGGGGGAAAATCCCAATATCAAAAGGATGATCTTCTTAAAGTCGTAGCGATTGCAAATGTATGATTTTGACAAAGTTGTAAACAAATAATGAAAAATTCATATTTCTAGATTTTAGGATACTATCTTAACAACATTCACAAGTTTGCAGCTCTATATGGTGACTAGCTTGTAATATTGATTATGAAATTTATTTGTTTCCATCATTATATGGATATTGCTACTAAGATATATATAAGCATCTCTAGTTTAGTAATTAGACCAACTTCAATGTCAATGATGTCATTTATTTAACACATTGCCAGTTATGGCTTCCATCAACAAAAAGAGTCAGAGGAAATGACCCCCAAAAAATCAAATTTTAGGCTTATATTGGCCTTTTTTCAAGCCTGGCGATTTTTGTTGATTTTTTCCTAAAAAATCCCAATGTCACGCTTTTTTTTAAAACGCAATTTTTTCCAGGAGATTTCTTGTTTCCTGTTTGACATCACGATTTTTCACAAAGTTGCCAATTTTTCATCTATGATCACATGGATCTACATCACTATCACTCTTATGCATGACAAACAACATGATACTCGAACCAAATTTCCAATATAATGGTCATGACTTGTACCAAACTCCCAAAGTTTCCATTTCATGGTGTTGTTCTGCTGAAAAGAATGACTCCAAAAATGCAAAATGAGCCATGCATTTTCAGATGGTAACAACACTGATCTTTCAAAAGAGAATTTGATGTTTTGGGACTAATAGATAAGGAAAAACTTGCTCACAAATCTTATTTTCTTCAAACTATAAATTTCTTAGAGAAAACCCACAAAAATACTATTTTTGTTCGAACATAATAAAGGTTACCTCTCTGACAGATTCTTTGACTGAAATGCTTCTTTCACCAACTCTCACAGATAAATTCTCTGACTAAGATACTTATTTCACCAACTGCATGGCTTAGGGCACAGAATAGAATCTAATTATTTTTATTTGCTTGCGACAGATTATCTCTTTCTTCTATTTCCTAACAACGATAGATTATTCTCTCACAATGACAGTCCAGACATATTCTTCCACAAGTTTTCTATGGCTTCTATCCTTCAAACAGATTCTTCTCTCACGATCACAAGTCAAATGGATTCTTCCATAGGTTGTCTATGTCTTCTATCCTTCAGTCAGATTCTTCTCTTGTGGGTTGCTTCTCTCTGTTTGGATTTGGCAGGTTCCTCCACCTTCACTATCACAGCATACCAACTTCCCTACCTGTCAACTTCTCCACAAACGAATTCTCACAAGGAGATCATACCAAAACCCTTCCCCTAATGATGTATGCATTAAAGTTTGGATTCAACACAGGCTGCTATAGTTATGCCATTTCCTTTTATTAAACTTAGGTTTCTTAAGTTCAAAACATTAGGAAATAGAAAAGTTCCAAATATTAAATCTTTTTCTATACTCATTAAATTAAAAAATTGAACTCAATTATGGACTTCATTTTGTACACCTTTATCAGATTTTTCAATATTGACTTGTCTCTTCTCTCTTCTCACAAACAAGCAATAATTTCACCTTTTTTTATCTCCACCAGGCTATGGTCTCCATTGTTCGGCCACCATCCTCTCAGGCTCCAATGTGTCATAATGGCTTTGATACTACGATAAATTATAACGATAATAATGAAAGCGAATGGTGCACGATAGGCAATATGATTCATTATGAAAGAGATAATAAATACACTATTCATACATAATGGACTTAACTCCCTAAAGGTGCAGGAGTTTGTGTAAATCTCTAACTACATAATTACCTTTTTACATGACTTAAACCTAAGTTACAATTTTACTTCTACCATTGACTTATAGTTACTTTACTCCATAAAGTTATTACTCATAATATTCTAACATAACACATCGACATTGCTCCATGCATAGTACCACCTCGCATGATATCTCCTTTAGTGCTAAGGAACCCTTCATTCTTCCGCCACATGAAGAGACTGTAATAAGTACAATAAGCAGGGTCAGTTCCTTCTCTATAAAGTTGATGTTTGTTAATGCCTGTGTAGCAAAAGTAAGCATCCATAGTGTCCTATACAACCTAGAGCATAGACCCCACAAAGAGAACAATGCCATCATAATGTAATTGCCATTTGTCAATAAAGGTAAGTAGTAAATAACACTATCAAGAGTAAGCCCCCTTATTCAAGCACAATTAGTGATAGGCGCTATTTTATAGACATACATAAGGTATTATTGTAGATCCATGTGATTATCACATGGACACTGTGTAGGTAAAAAGGACACTCATTTATTATGTTGTAGGACGATTTTATTTGTGTGCATAGAAATACAAGACAAAATTGGTGGGAAAATAGTCTGTGAAAAGCAATGGCCTGTATTTGCTGATGGCAATTTTGGATCAACAATATCCAGGGGGGCGTTTCAATGCTCATTAGACCTAATTTTCCATTGTAACAGTCCCTGTCCACCATCAATTCCTTAGTTTCTATGATGTTATGGCTGAGATATGATGATCATACATGCAGTTAAAAACTTAAATCATCTCTTATTGCATGTATATTTTCAGTCTTGACCACCATGGACCAAAAGAAGAAAATGACCTAGGGTTATGCATTAAGAGGATTAATATTGTGAACATTACATGATCTCAATGGAACTGTGCCGGTCACATGTCCACCTAGCTAGTGAAATGGTGTATGTATGAATTTTTATATTATTGTCACTATAATTAGGATAGGGTTTGGCATGTGCATTTATCATTATTTATTATTTACTATCTGCCACTACACATGCTCTCCATAAATAGGATAATGGAAATCCAACCAGGCTAAGGGAGGGACTATGCTTTGTTAGCCCATGTCTTACTCCTAGTAAGACGCTCTGAGGCAACATAGATAGTCATCTTGTGCTAGTGGTATATGATAATATGGTTGGAAACTTGAATCACATGAGAACAATCTCCATGTGCAGTAGAGGTTATGACCACGTAGCGCTGAACATTGGGGGAGGGACATCAATGGAGTTTTGAGCTGGACACGTAGCATTCCCTAAAGGTGGGGCAATCGTTCACGGTGTAGAGAATATCATGCTTAATCATCAGATATCTTTAATGCCTGAGTAGGTCTAATTTCATGGTAACCCTAAAATGCCAAGTTAATTTTCTGTGTTTCAACTTTCATGTATGGGAAGGTAGTTAATAATCAGAATAGACCTTGATGTCTTCTATTGTCATCTAATGAAAGATATATTTCCCATATTGTCTTCTGTTGTGAATTCTCTCTCTATCTTCCTTTTCAATTCAGTTAAATTCCCCACGAGTCACGACATTGATGCGAGGACAAATATCTACATTTCATTTAATTATAATAGTCGTGCACATTTGAGTGGATAATACTAGTAAAAAGCACAATCGCATCTATACAAAGAAATTGTTGTAAGAGTTTAAACTGCCCAATGGCATTGATGTGAGGATAAATATGAAATACCTATACTTTTGTTTAATAATAAATATAATACAGTCATGCACATTTGAGTGGAATAATACTGGTAAAAAGCACAATCACATCAATAAAAGGAATTGTTGTAAGATCTTAATCCACTACCACACTCCAATTATACTGGCAAATATAGTACTACTAATAGGGATTTTAAAGTTGAGCACTACCCAAAGAATTTTGTGAGCTGATCGCATAAGCTATTGCCTTTACCATGCATATATGTTACATAGAGATTACATGGCAATTCTGATTTTAAACGAAATTTTTATGAAAATAATATTAAAGTTCTTAGGCATAAAAGACCACAAAAGCATCATAGGATCAAATTCGTTCCTTCTATCAACATTCCATGTCTTAATATAATTATGTAGGCTGTTACTTACTCGTTTTGAGGAAGATTTCGTGTCCTACCACCATATTTAATGCAAAGAAACAAACATGATGGGCAACTTGGATCAGAAGGACGCATTTCCTTCTCCTCTTCAAGTATGCAAACAGGGCAGAGGATTGGATTTTGTCTGTTAGGATAGAATATCTTCCTCCGAACACCAGGTTGCTCATACAATACATGTTCCTGTCAAACAATATCAATGGTAATATATATCAAATAGAATGCTCCTCTCAACTTGAAGAAACTAAAGGAGAAACATGGATGAGGATATCTGGAAGAAGTTTTATTTAAGCATATAAGAATTATATTTTCCTTGCTATGAAAAGAAGCACAACAATTTTATCATTTTATACGAATCTCCAGAAATAACATTTCTTGTATCTCCGATGTACAATATATGAAGTTTGAACTGTACCAACAATGTTGTACTGAAATAACATTATAGAAAGGAAAAATGTAAATAATGTAAGTTCTTCTTGTAAATTAGTTTGTTTGTCACTTTTATTGTATAAAATTAGTAAGGACACTTCCATTGAAGCATAAATATTACAACATTTTACTTGTTGATCATGACCTTGAATCCCAAGTTATAAAGTTCATTTGACCAAATTATTCAAATGCATGCTTGAATCAAACTATATTTTTTCATATCTTCTCAGATGAGAATGATCATCCCCACAAGGACTCTTCCTAGAAGTTTCAAGCATTAACTAGCGTCCAACTACATTTTATGTTTTTCCAAAATGAGATTATCATTGATTTTCTTTATTCAAGAATTTTCACATGCTATTGGCAACTCATAAACTCCCACGGATCTTATGACACTTATTCCTTTTTGAAAATACATCTTATACTACATTCATGCACAGAATATTTTACATCAAGAAGTAGAGCTGTGATCTACAATCTAACATCAAACCCCATGGTCAACATGTGCAATAACAGCAAACGTAGCAGCCTTAGTCCAAACTGTAATGTAGTATGTGTCCCCAGAGTATCAGAAATGGGAAATGCATAACAAGAAGTAAGTTTCCAGAAACAGGTATGAGTGAGAATCTGGTAAGGACAACAATCTTGTACTATTTTTTTAGAAATCATAGTCAACAGAGGAAACACTAAGAAACAGTTTCCAAAAATGGGAAGAAGTTGTTGAGAATGGTCTAATCTGTCGTTGTTGTAGCTACGTGAGGTATCCTCACTAGCTAGAGCTGACCTACAAAAAGAAAATAAATAAAATGTATTTTTTATTATTGTAAAAGAGAAGTCGGCCCAGTAAAAGAGACAAGTCAGCCCAGTTAGAAAAGTCACTTCAAAATCATGTATAAATAGAGGGATCACCCTCTTCATTTGTTCTCACCTCAAGCAAAGGAAAGTCCGATTTTGGGTTGTAGAAGACATTTTTGGAGCTCCTTCCTTTTGGCATCTCTTCTCTTTCTGATATTCATCACTCTTATCTTTGTTGTACTTGTATTATGTACTGAATCTCTGAGTAAGAAAGGCTTGCTGGGTTTTTCACGAGTTTGGGTTTTCCCAAGGTAAACTATTGTGTCTCTATTTTGTTTCTGTGCATAGTTATTCTTTCAATGATCCTATATTTGTTTCTAAGTTGAAAGAGATGAAAATTATACTTCTATAAATGAAAATTTAACATGGTATTAGAGCAGTACTGAAAGAGACTATTGTTGGAAACTAGGGTTTCTTGTTTTCTCATCTTCCATCCACAGATTAGGCTCGCCCTCAACATTATTGAGCTTGCCCAGGAAGGCACATCTTCCTGTGGAAGAAGATTTTCATTCTGAGAATTTTCAATTTTTGACCTAATTACTGCAGGGGTCAAGAATTAGGGTTTGCAGTTTTAGATTGTTCTGGCCACAGATCAGGAAGAAAAGGAGACTCATGCAACTTGCCTTGGAAGGGCACATTCATCTATGGAAGTAGTTTTCTAAGAATCCAAAGTTCAATTTTGACCTAGCTCCTGCTAGGGTTTCTGAACCAAGTTGCAGTTTTCCTTCTCAGTCAAGATGGAAAGCATCAAGGTTGAAGATAGGCTTGATGGAGCTTCAAACTTTCATTCATGGAAGTCTAGAGTGCTCATTGCTCTAGAAGAAAATGACCTTCTAAACTTTGTTGTAGGAGTACCAGAACCAGAAGAAGAAGCAGGAAAGGCTCAGTGGAAGAAGAGTGATGCCAAGACAAGAAGGATCTTAATAGATTCAGTCAAGGATCATTTGATTCCTAAATTTCTCAAAAGAAGACAGCTAAAGCTATGTTTGATACCTTGAAGAAGTTGTTTGAAAACACAAATGTCAATAGAGCTCTTGCCTTGAGACAACAACTCTCAAACGTTAAGATGACCAGATCAGATTCTATTGCATCCTATTTCATGAAGATCTCAGAAAATCAAGGATCAATTGGGCACTATTGGAGAAATTATTGCAGATAGAGAACTAGTCATGATGACTCTTAATGGCCTCCCTCAATCTTGGGAACCATTCATTCAAAGCATAACTGGAAGATCTAAGCTACCCAATTTTGAGCGTTTGTTGCAAAAATGCACATGAAAAGAGACCAAACTTGTAGCTAGAGGCAGTACTAGTGTCTCTCATCATGAAGAAAACCAAGCTCTTGCTACACATACCGAGAAGAGAAGAGAAAGAGGAAAGAAAACCTTTGGTAGAAAAGACAAAGGTGAAAGATTAAGTCTAATTCCAGAACAGAAGAGGAAGAAGGATCTTTCACACATCCAATGCTTCAATTGCAGAAAGTTTGGCCACTTTAAAAAACAATGTAAATCAAAGAAGAGAAAGGAACATGCCTCAACCGTTGATGTTGATGAAGAGACTCCATCAAAGAAGTCAAGGAATGCAAAGGATGATGACCGTCGAAAGGAGTATTTCTTTTAGTACACCAGTGATTGCATTATCTCTAGATGAGGAGATTGTCATTAGTGTTGAAGATCCAAGTTGTAGTTAGCTTCCAAGTAAGAAGACAAAGATCTAAGGACTCCAGTGATCCTTGCAAGGAGGCAGAGATCAAGTGGGAGCCCACACAAAACAATAAAAGATAAGTATTTGGATTTGGATTATCAGTTGTCATTATTGCTCTTGTAGATCATATCTGAATGTTCATAATAGTTGTATGCAGATCTGTATCAGGAAGTGTGTTATGCATGTTATAATGTAGCATATTATGCATTTATATATGACTAAGATTGACGAGCAGTAGGCTCTTATAGTACATGTTATGTATATGTTGAGTAAGCAACCTGTAGTGTTGCACAACATTCCATGAACCCTAGATGGAACTAGTCTAGGATGAAACCTCTTTGCTCACATACTGGAGCAGTGCACGCTCCTGACAGCTGTGTTTTAAAAATCGGTCCGATCGGAATCGGAATCGGCCGATTCGACGATTTATTGCCGGCCCTGTTTAAACCGGTCACCAAACCGGTTCGGGAGCATCAAATCGGCCGGTTTAAGTAAAAAATCGGTTCGGCCAGATGAATCGGTCCGGTCAGACCGATTGTTTACTTAAACCGGCCGGTTTTTTTCGATATGCCACAGGGCCATTAAAAAATGATTTTTAATTTGTTATTTATTTGTTTACCTATTCTACCCTCCCGAGCCCCTAACCCAACCCCATCTTCCCGTGAATGGTCGTGATAGCAGCTGCGGGAGAGTTGCTGTTGGACTCTTGGAGCGGAGTGGAGAATCAGGGTGCTCGTGGGCCGTTAGTGCAGTGTACAGGGTGCCAGACGCCAGTGGAGTTGGTGCGAGAGTGCAGCAGTGCTGTTGCTGAGTGGAGTGGGGACCGAGAGAGTGCAGGCACTGGGCCATGGGATGTGACTGTGTGCACTGCGCAGTGTGTGGAGCGGGGAGTGTGGGGACTCGGGAGAGTGGGAGTCTTGTTTACAGTTGTTTTTTTTTTATACACTTGTTTAAATAATTAAATAATTAAAGCTGACTGCACTGTGGAGGCTTGTTTACACTTGTTTTTTTTTAATTTAATTTTAAAGTTTAAAAATTTAAACAGAAATCAAATATTTTAATTTTTTTTAGCTTTTAACATAATTTGTATGGTTTAAAATTTAAACAGAAATTAAAAATTAATTTGTTCATATTAATAGAAGTTAAAAAATTAAAAATTCATTTAATTTTTTTATTGTTTTGTTTGGATGAGCAGAGATTGGATATTTTGTTTCTAATGCTATGGAATCATGAATTAGAATCTTGAAAATGTTGTTTTTCTTTAAAAAAAAATATTTTATGTATTTTTTAGCAAACCGATTCATTAAATTCAAATCGACCGATTCATTACCGATTCCGATTCCGATTCCGAGTTGACCCTCGACCGATTCCGAATCTGATTTCGATTTTTCAAACTTTGCCTGACAGTATGTTCTCGTGGAGATGGAAGGCATCCAGATAGTCACCAAGTGTGTTTGGGATATGCATGGGTGTTGTGTTGAAGCATTGGCTAAGATACTTACATGATTGTGTGAACTATTGTAATTGTATTGAAATATGATTTGATTTTAGTGATCATGCAATGTTGTTGACTATTTGACAAAATCTGGCTTGTAGGGAAAGACCATATGTTATAGCCTAGAAGAGAAGGACGATGTGACTTGTTCTGAAGAACAAGTGATAGATGTGTAGTCAACCGGATTAAGATCCCGTTGTTATTCAGTATTTGAGAGGGAGCAGGATGCTCAGAAATGGCTCTCAAGACCAGATAGCAAGATGGCTTCCGTGACAAAGGGAGCAGCTACAATGGATATGATGACTATTCAGCATTCAGTCATATGTGGACCCATGACCCACAGGTCCAGGAGATCTCATATGAAGACTGACGATTGGTCTCTCTCTACTATAGATGTTCATCCTTCCGATGAGCATAAGGAGTTGCAGTTAGCAATAACATATAAGTTATCTGAAGTTCATCAGTATGCTACCTGAGATGTGGGGACTACATGAACAGCAGTTGGCTTCCAGTTGAACATTGCTTGTGCCTGAGTGGAGAATTAGCATGCTCTAGGACAAGAACCACTCAGTTGACCTCAAAGGAGGTGCAATATATATCCAATTAGAGTAATGGCTCAAGATTCAACATGTGCAAATGACACGGGTTGTTGATGATGATTCCTTGATCGTGATGTTGTATACTAGTAATCAATTCCTCACCAAGACAGAGAGATCTATTAATAGGTACTGAGGGATTTAACCTCTGAGTTCAAGATGAAGGGTCTTAGCCTGATGCATTACTTCTTGAGATTAGAACTATGGAAGAGACCAGAAGAGATACCCCTCAGTCAGAGGGAATACACAATTGAGAGATTCAGGATGATGGACCATAAGTTCATGGCTACACAAATTTGAAGAAGTTGAGTATGCTTCCGATTCAGATTTGGTAACGGTTGATTGAATCTATGATATACTTATACTCTCATGAGGAGTTGTGCTTATTTTCTCTATGAGAGCTAATGTTTAGGATGCAGTTTAAATTGGCATCAGGGATGACACCTCATACATATTGATGCACTAGCCAGTGAGCATCTCCAAAGGGAGAGTATGATGCAAAGTTGCAGAGGGAATCTGCAGCAGAGATCCAGAGGGAGTCTAGATTGCCATCCAGTATTATTGAGAGAACAGGAAGTTCATCTCAGTAGACTCACTTGATGACACTGATAGAAGAGCAACAGTGTCCAGTAATACAGCTTACAATAGTATGCTCGAGTGCAAAAGGAACGAAAGGTTCCAGCACAGAGGGAGCAGTTGTAGCATATCGAGATTCATACCATTACATTTGTATAGAGAGGAGCAATCCAGCTCCAGTATGTTCCTACAGATGATTAGGTTGTCGACATTCTCACCAAGCCTCCTTCCAAAGTGAAGGTTGTATACTTATGTGAATGGCTTGGAGTGTTGGAGAATGCTTCCCTTAGTGAGAGGGAGTGTTGATGAGTCCTGTATGGACAAGCGGTCCTGTGTAGACTGAGATGAGCTTAGTCCAGTGTGGACAGGCGGTCCTGTGTAGACCAAGATGAGTTAGTCTAGTTTGGACAGGAGGTCTTGTGTAGACCGAGATGAGTTTAGTCCAGTGTGGACAGGCGGTCCTGTGTAGACCGAGATGAGTTTAGTCCAGTGTGGACAGGCAGTCTTGTGTAGACCGAGATGAGTTAGTCCAGTGTGGACAGGAGGCCTTGTATAGACCGAGATGAGTTTAGTCCAGTGTGGACAAGCGGTCCGGTGTAGACCGAGATGAGTTTAGTCAAGTCTGGACAGGCGGTCCTATGTAGACCGAGATGAGTTTAGTCCAATGTGGACAGGCGGTCCTGTGTAGACCGAGATGACTTTAGTCCTGTGTGGACGAACGGTCATGTATAGGCCGATATGAGTTCTGTGCGAACTCCTATTCTTGTATGGAATGTTCTCCTGTGTGGAGAGGACTCTTGTGTAGAGTACGCACGTATCCCTGTGTGGGATGTTGTCCTGTGTGGACGGTATTGACCTTTCCTATAATGACGAGATGTAAGAGACAAGCCGTGATGATCAGATGTGTTCCAACATGATGATACCTCTCTAGCTAAGAGAGAGTGTTGTTGTTGTAGCTATGTGAGGTATCCTCACTAGCTAGAGCCGACCTACAAAAAGAAAAGAAATAAAATGTATTTTATTATTATAAAAGAAAAGTGGGCCCAATTAGAAAAGCCACTTCAAAATCATGTATAAATAAAGGGGTCGCCCTCCTCATTTGTTCTCACCTCAAGCAAGTCCACTCAAGCAAAGGAAAGTCTGATTTTGGGTTGTAGAAGGCATTTTTGGAACTCCTTCTTTTTGGCATCTCTTCTCTTTGTGATCTTCATCACTCTTATCTTTGTTGTACTTGTATTATGTACTGAATCTCTGAGTAAGAAAGGCTTGTTGGGTTTTTCCCGAGTTCGGGTTTTCCCAGGGTAAACTATTGTGTCTCTATTTTGTTTCTGTGCATAGTTATTATTTCAGTGATCCTATATTTGTTTCTAAGTTGAAAGAGATGAAAATTATACTGCTCTAATTGAAAATTTAACATAATCTTCACATGTGGCCACGACCATCTCATATTTGTGCCATTAATGTATTTGGCTCTAGATTAATTATGGATAAGGCCTTCATTTATTTTAATACTAGGCTATGATTAAGGCCAACCTAGTCAACTTTGATATGTAGGCTCAATAACCCTCTTGGGGAGTGTGCCCTACTTATGTGGGCCCATAACCCATCTTGGGAGGCTGCCCTACTTAAGTTGGGTATAAATACACAACTCAAACCTCATTAGGAAATTGTATTTTTTTTCATTGAGCTAAGGCCCCTCTAATAATAAAATGTTGAAGCCTAAGAGCACCCATATCTGTGAGTTTTACACACCCCAAGCATGAACAAGAATACACACAAGAATGAGAAAGAGTGAATCCAGATTCCATAAACATTCATCATTGGGTGATACAATGTCTCTTTACATAGTAGGAGAAGCTAATAATAATGATAATGATAATTTATTAATGTACGACAGGTGACCAAAAGATAGGTAAATGGGACTGCTAAGTACAATGATGTCATTACAATGTGGCCCTGCGAGAGCACTAAAGTGGCTCTAATAAAGCAATACAACAGAAATTATTAGTATAAATGTAAATGTACATCAATGCAAGAGTCTAGGGAGCTCAAAACTCTGAGAGAGAGCGGCCGCTCTGGACTCTGGAGAGATGCTCGGAAGAAAAGACACAAGGGATTGGAACCCAAAAAGTGATGGTGCTACTGGTGTGTCATCGTCCACTAGATTTATTTCTCCTAACATCTGAGACCGAATGAAAGAAACTCGGAATGGAATAATGTCCAGAAGAATGGTTGGGAGAGTGCCTCAGGGTTGGGCCATCCACTATGATGTTGTATGTGGGGGGGCGCACGTCGCTGAATCCTGGTTGATCTCATTTGTCTGCTGGTAAGAAATCGGTTCTGGTTGTGCTACTGTGACTGTCAAGATGTGGACAGGGCCGCTCAGGACCACACAAATCTAGAGTCGAGAACAGCGCTGCTATCACTTTGTTTCTTAGTACCCCTATTTAGGAGTACATCGAAAGAAGTAATGGATAGCTCCTTCTAGCGCATTAATGGATAGCTCCAAACCATTGTTTTAGTGTTCTTTTTCACTTTCTACCGCAGGTTTTTGGGCTAGCTATTTGGTTCCATTCAATCCCCTCATTATTTTGTGATCTTAACATATGCAAAACTAGGGTTTCAAGATGTGATTTCTCAACACAACATTTCCTAGTAAAATCTATCATCTTTTCATTGTCGGTTTTACCCTTCACCTTTAGAAAACTGTGTTTCTTATTTTGCTTTTGAGTTTTCCGTGCTTTAGAAATGTTGCTTTAGGGCTTAATGGGGTCAGCTAGAGTTAGAAAACCCTTCTATTTTTTTGTTTAATAATTAATTTCTAATTATAAAATTCAAAAAGGTAAAAATATCAGAAGTTGTAGACATTTTTCGGAAACCATCAAGAAATGGCTTCAACCATCCCCTCAAAGTCTAGAAAATAGTTCTCCAACTTCAAAGAAGCATTGAAAGTAAAAGATGTGTTTCAGAATGACTTAAAATGATTTCCAACATTCATGACTAATTTATCACTATATGATGAAAGAAATTATCTTCTAGTCGCCACCTAATCAGTTAAGTGGCCTTTAAAATCTAACATTTCCCTGAGATTTCAAAATGTCATGTGTGGAGTGTGGATGACATTATCATAACATGCAGCAAGGTTAACACAATTCAAAAAGTAAAATCTGATTTGTGGACAACTTTTGACATGATAGATTTAGCCCTCCTATATTATCTCTTAGGTGTAAAATTTTGGCAATGTAGTGGTTGTATTTATGTTGCAAACCAAGTACGCTAAAAGCTTGTTAGAAAGCCTTAGGATCACAAACTCTGAAGCAATTCTACACCTATGGAGGTTGGGATGAAAATATCAGCTAAATCCAACTCTAAACCCATGGGCCAATATAGAAGTAGTTAGTAGACTACTTGACATATCTTACAACTGTTATCTTTCAGTTTACTTCGAAACTGTTTAAACCATGCTCGAGGTGCATTTGCATGGTGAAAGCCTAACCCCTTGTTGTATCTTAGACTATTTTGGTTGATTAACATTTGGAGAGTTTGTTGTAGGTGGATGTTTGTCCTCTAGATATGTGCTAGAGGAGGCACATTTTTATGGAGGTAGTTATCTTATGTGGCCTTGACATCTTCGACATGACACACATGTTGAGGAGGGGAACTTAGCATAGGATATGGAGCTCTCTTATGGAGGATCTCTAGGCATTACAAGTGTGCTTGGCCCTAGGACCACCAGGACTATGTGGCACAATCTAAGAGGTTCAGCACTTGACTTAAGGATTCTTGCCTGGAGGTTGCACTACTTCGAGTTTGTTGTGGACCCAAGTCACACAGTGGAGGAGCATTGGATCTTAGGAGCTTGTCTTAGAGAACGTGCAGCCTAGTGTTAAAGAGTGCTTGACATGTGGAGCCTTAGCTTAAAGAGCACGCCATTTGGGAGGTGGAGTCCAACCACCTTGCAACATTTGTACACCTTGGAGAGAAGTGCTCCTCATGTGAACCTACTCTAGTGGCTTAGTTATAATGCTTGTGGAGTTGTCCACTTTCTATTGTTGGGCTCCCCCTCACCTACCTTATGTGGAAGAAGAGAGCCTTTTTCAAAATAAACTATTCAAGTATGTACTTGTAATCTTGATGTACTTGTATTGAAGTTTTTGTGCTAATCCCCTTCTGCTTAAGCATAGAGGACCATCCCGCTAACCTATCTAATTCCCATAGGTTCAAGCGGGTACTGACATTCAGGGAATTGACTAAGGATTGATGCCATTTACACCATAAGAAGATCTTAAATCATGGTCATCGGATCATCAGTAGGTAAATGAGGGCCACAGGAACTAGGGGCCACCTGCATGCATGGCATGCGAGCCATATTTCATGATGCATGCACTGAAACACCTTTATTGAGCTTTCATACACACAGAAAGCACTGCATGCAAGTCAACTGGAAATTAGAAGAGAAAGCGACCTAGTCATGCAAAAGTTAGGTCAGACCATGTGAAAGTTATAAAAGAAAGGTAAAGTGAGTGAGTAAGGTCTGCTATTTGATTATTGATTTGAGAAGTCTACTTGGAGAGCTCAGAGAGCCAATTTAGGGTTGAGGGCACACCACTCAACCATTAAGTGTATTTTGGCAGCGAAATCTATCTGCCCTAGTCACTATCAGGGTTGGATCATCCAGATTCAGCATTAATACTATCGTCAGGTATCATTCTTCAACATTCTACAGGGTTCAAGCTATATACAGGATCAAGAGAACTCGCCATTCCTGCATGGGTGAATTGCACAAGTGAGACATCTTCATATCTCATTCTACAGTGATCCTTTTGTCTGCATGTCGGCTTCATCCTTCCGAGAGCACCACTATTACCCTAATCCTTGAAGATGGGCTTCCTATTCGGATCCAGGAGCAAGTTATCATCATCATCACTATTCAGAGGGAGCCTTCTCCTGCATGGGCGACTTTCCTTAAGGAGGGTCACGCTTTTCGCTTGGGAGCTAGTGCATGGTCTGCATGCACCTTCGACATTGATCAGAGGGTGAGCTTAACCCTAGTGCACCACATCCGGAGTCCTCTCACATCAGTTCCACCCTTATTCACTCATTCAAAGGATTGGAAGGACGCATTTATTACAAGGGCGCACTCTTGGAGGCAAAGCACTCCATATCTTGCTCGATCACTGACACATATTCTGCATATTGGTCTCATATTGACATACATCCACTACTTCATCTGTTGCTACGTACATGCATCTTTTCTATCCCTATTATATAGCATTTATGATTATTTGGGTTATTTAGGGGTTGGCAAACCCATGCATGCTCATGCAACATAGTTCAGTACTGTTATCACACAACTTGTAGTTGTCCCTAAATGGTATCCTATCCAAGACGGTAGAGGTGTTGGACAACTAAAGAGGTGACCCAAGAGATGCCATGGTTCCCAATGCAAGCTGGGTGTCACGATAACCGAGGCACTCTTCACTTTAGATCAAGCCTAAGCAAGACCAAGGGGGAGACCCTAGCTTAGGCAATGAAGGTTAGCGGACTCAATCTAGACCTCCTAGGGAAATGTGATGATGAAAAAGTAGGAGACTAAGATGAAACAAGATCTAGATCTAGGATGAGTACGTGGACCCAAGAGTTAGGATATGGTTGAAGAGGCTTAGGATGTGACAAATGGTTCAACCAATGATAGATTAAGGTCACTTATGAAGTTGAATTAGTATATCTAGATAGATCTAGTACCAAAATTATAGACCCAAGTGGGGCCCACCCTTAAAAAGTGGAAAATGGTCCAAATAGGTCCCACTAGGTCAAAATCAAAGTGAGATGGTACTAGGGGGTATGCTATAGCATGGATCTATGGATTTGAGAAGGAAATAGCAATACCCACAAATGGGATCTAGCAAATGGCCACCTACCCAAGGAGTGTGAATTACCCCAAGGATGACTAGTGCCTTAGATCAAGGGCCAAATGGAGTCGGATGTCCACCAAATTATAGATCGGGATAGTTAAGATGATTATTAAGGTGGGTTTAAATTATCAAGGACAAGCATTGGCTAGATCTCCATAGATCTAATGCATCACCAAGTGACCCAAGTGGGGCTCAACCCTCAAAATGAGGAATGGGGCCCACAAGGTGAAGTACTAGGGGTAGGTTTTAGGGGTTGATCTATCCAATGAAGAAACAATATCATCTTCCCACGTCTTGGAACCAACAAACTTGCCTCCCTCAAGGAATGCAACTTCACTCAAGGAGGGCTAGGTGCCTTGGGAAATGGGTCAAATGAAGTCCAAACACCACCAAACTATAGATCCGGATTGTCGTGGATACTATGAAGGTGGGTTTTAAGTTTTATCCCCAAAAGCATGTTAGATCCAAGTAGATCTAAAAAAATAGAAAAAGAGGGTTTTGAATTTTAAGGGTTTATGTGACCAATAGGATGGAGAACAAGCGAAATGGATACATACCTTGTAGATCTTACATCAAAAGCTTACGGCTACTTTGCACATGGATGATCCTTGCCCTTAGTTACAATTCCAAGCTAGCTCCAAGCAAATCCAAGCATAATCGTCCAAGCCTTAGGAGGAGAGATGCCCCAATCAACCTGTAAATCAAACTACAAAATGTTAGATTTGATCCACAAATCAATGAGATCTAAGCATGTCATATCAAAGAAGCAATCAATGGACAAAGCACAATTGAAAAACTCCCTCAAGATGAAGACGTCTTTCCCAAGGGGGATGTGGGCAACCCCTACAATCTTCCCTTCAAGCAATTCGCATAGCTAGCTTCAATCAATTCGGCCTCCTTCAGTAGATGTCAATTTCACTTGTTACAAGCAAAGATGTCTAAAAGCAAAGATGCATAATCATGTACAAGAGCAACCCAATCAAAGCCAAGAAGAAGATCTCCAAAAATAGTATTTTATTCCAAGTTTTCCAGAGCCCAGAGGTACTTTTACAATGAGGGGGTCTCCTCCTTTTATAGGATGAGGAAGACCAAAACCCTAAATCACTTTTGAAAACTAGTAGTTGAGATCAAAAGATATAACAATATAATCAACGACTAAGATGAGCCAATACAACATAAGACATGGATCACTCAAATAGAGGATGGTGTCATGGCTAAAAAGCCTCTAAGAGGGGTGACATCATACATGGGGGTGGCCTAAAACAAGTGTGCCACAACACAATGATATGGACAAGTGACTAGGAGCACATGGTGTGGCTAGGAGGTATTACTTCCCTTCACTAGCATGTCCCCATGGCACATTAATATAAACTATGACTCAATGGCATGTCCAAGTATACAAATGATCAAATCTTGTCCCCATAATCAGAGAGAGATATGCAATAAAAGTCCTCCTATAGCCCATGTGGACCCCACTGACTAGTGCAAACTGATCTGGAAGAAGGGGGATACACCATGGATGACCGTTGAGCAGACCAAGTGCCAAAACCTTGCCTCAATTTCCCAAATCAAATTCCTCAATGACCTTTTTATTCCATTTTTTAATCCTCCTGGAAACCCTCAAACTAACCAAAACAGCTTCTGGAGTGCCTGCGTTGTCAAACTAAGTGTACCATGTTGTCTGGAAGGGGGGTATAATGGTAAAAACAAGTGGCTGGACCACCCCCCTTCCTCTGTAGCGCCCTAGGCAACGACTTGCCTCCAATGCTCCTACTGGACAGGCCACGTCAGCATGCCAAACTGGTCAACAGGTGGATAACTGCTAAAATCATGCCCAGAAATGCCCGGAACTGAAAGATGAGTGTCTCAATGGATCCAGAAGACCCAAATCCACTAGAGATGAGTACTCATACACCTCATGATAACCTATAGGGTCATATGTAGGGTCCACCATACCCGGACAGTGTAAAATATGATGATCTGGAAATAATAATATAAATGATCAACTACATCAATCATCATCTAGAGCATATGTCCAACATATGGAATCATCAATGGGTGCATGTGGGACCATATATCAACATCATAAAGCATAAGTGGTCCATCTCATCACGGCTCCCAAGAATGACCATGGTCAAACTATGTTTGACTAGGTCAAAATACAACCAAAGACTAGATTATAACAAATGGCTAAGACATGTTCCTTTAATCATATTCACAGCTTAACTTAAAGTATAAACATCAATCAAGTGACAATTAATACATAGATATTTAAATGTTATTTATAACTTACTTGCACCAAAGCTTTAAAGACATACTTCATCCAATGGACATGGCCTAACTGCTAGCATAGGGTGAAGGCTAAGGACAAAGCTAGGTAGAAGGGATGACTTGACCAACTTAACTGAGTGATACTTTGGACGGGGAAAAAGGGGAGCTACACACCGTGCTGGACAAGATAAACAAAGGGAATGGCAGTGCCTCACAAATGGATAAGATGTTTAGAGAGTGCTTATTCAACCTTCGCATCATGTCTACATCAAGTTGATCCAAGTTCATTAGGATCATTCATTTAATTTTCATGGCCTTTTTGGCCTATATGACCCCTCTGGGATTTTGCATGCGCTTAAAAGCACAACTAATCGAAGCTTGCATCCGGGGTATATTTACATTTATGAGGTCAGCAATCTTTAGATTTAGCATTTATTTAGTCATTGCTTTTTAGACCTTGTTGGACCCTTCATGGGGTACTTTAGCATTTCATTGCTTTAGCCCTTAATTCATCGTGTGTTTAGAAACACATTCTAGAATTAAATTTCAACGGGCTTTCATAAGAGATTTCCAATAATTTCCATACAAATAGTACATGTGCTTCAGGTTTTAGCCAACAACATCTCATGTGACTAGGGGGAATTCCGCAATCTAAACCACACATCGAGGCAACCGACTAGAATGATAAAGGCATAAAATCCAACTCACCAAAGGCAAGTTCTGTCACCAACTCAAAGCCGAGACACAAAACAAACGTGGATGCTATCCAACATAGTGGTAGGAGCAGGGAAGTCCTCCATATCAAAAGTCAAAAAGGCAAGTCAAGGTGAAAGCCAAAATAGGGAAGGTCATGGATGGATGGAGTCAAGTAAATGTGGTGCCTAAGCTAGCAAACATAAATGTCAAGAAAGACCATGTCTATGCTCCTAGGAGGGTAGTGAAACCAATGAGTATAGTCAATGAACCTTTAAGTGCAAGTAATACATCCAATTCATCATTTAAATCCAACCAAGATAGTTCATTTCATTTATTAAATAATACTGCCACATTGTGAGTTATATACCAATTTAATGCTATGAAGATGACTAAAACAACAATATAATAATCAATCAGAACAATCATAAGTATGATGGTCATGTCACTGCATATCAATAATCATAATCTAGAACCAACTTGAACACTGCTGCAATAATAACATCTGGAACACTAGGCACTGAACTGAAACTGTATGGAACAAAAGGCCATATTGGTCATCAAATCTAAGCTCTCAAGGCTCAGCCTTGGCACAAGGTCTACTCAATGTCTGATATAAACTGCTCTGATTTGTAAGTGATCTCAAATAATGTTGTCATCATAACTGATCTCTGTAAAAGCAAAGCTCTGAAAAGTGCAGATATCTGCTCAGCAAGAATAGTAGCCCAGCTACTATGGTGTGATAACAAGTACATGCATTCATTTTACTTCAAGTATTGGGCCATAAAGACTACTAGCAAGCAACAAAAACCCCATAAACAGACAGAAATATCAGTTGGTATATTACAGGGGCCTTGGCATAGGATATGGAGCTATCTTGTGGAGGAGCTCTAGGCATTACAAGGGTGCTTGGCCCTAGGAGCACTAGGACTATGTGGCATAATCTAGGAGGTTCAGCACTTGGCTTAAGGATTCTTGCCTAAAGGCCGCACTACTTCGAGTTTGTTGTGGACCCAAGTCACACAGTGGAGGAGCATTGGAGCTTAGGAGCTTGTCTTAGAGAGCGTGCAGCCTAGTGATAAAGAGTGCTTGACATGTGGAGCCTTAGCTTAAAGAGCACGCCATTTGGGAGGTGGAGTCCAACCACCTTGCAACATTTGTACACCTTGGAGAGAAGTGCTCCTCATGTGAACCTACTCTATTGGCTTAGTTATAATGCTTGTGGAGTTGTCCACTTTCTATTGTTGGGCTCCCCCTCACCTACCTGATGTGGAAGAAGAGAGCCTTTTTCATAATGAACTATCCAAGTATGTACTTGTATTGAAGTTTTTGTGCTAATGTGATACAAGAGTTGGAAGACTTAGGGTTTGTGTGAAGTAAGCTAGAGAAGACTTGGAGTACTAGTGTTTGTCTTGAAATCTTGGTGTGAGCTAGACCTAGGGTTTGTGGGATGAAACCCCAAAGCAAATTTTGCAGAGCTTGGATGCAGGTGGAGTTTGTCTGATGGATACTTGGCAAATCACCTTTTTAACTTGTGGGATGCAAGTGGGAGATCCAAGGGTGGACTTGTTGGTGTTGATGCTAGTTTGCTTTGGAGCCTTTGGTGTGGCTATATAGTTTGGTGGAATGCCTTGCTAGGCCTTTGTATTGCTGGTTAGGGCTTGATGTTGAGGATGGAAGTCCTAGCTAAGGTTTGGGAAGCAGTTGGAGAGTCCTTGTTTCAAATGAGCTAAAGGGACTTGTTGTACCAGCTTGCGATGAGTTGAGGTATTGTACTTTATCTTCATTTTGTAATATATTAAGTGTACTATTGCTATCCTTGATTTCTACGTTGCAGATCTGAAAATCAGACTTTGGTTTCTCATTGTTATGAGTGGTTTCATGGTTGTTTTAATGAGCTAATTTATTGGGACAGCTGGGCCAAAATCTAATGCGTTTTAGCATGCCTGGATAAAACTAAATATAAGATTTAGTGCTGTTACAAATCTGCTGTTATAAAAGTAATTTTTAGATCTATGTGTTAGTTATGATTGTGCCCAAAGGGCTGTGATGTTCATTTCTCCTTCAAGTATATTTACAATGTCCATCTTCTTGAGCTTGCCTAGAGGAAAAATTGGACAGAATTGAAATATTTTCTGTTGTAATAAATATTTCACATTTAGCCACAAGGCAGAAAGTTCCATGAAATAGATCCAGGGAACCTCAAGTAAATGAGGTGAAATTTCTGAATTTGTTTTGAAGTGCAGATTTCCAAAATTTCCACATGGTATCAGAGCTGATTTGACTAAGATTGCTCTCTTGGCGAAGAAGGAGTTGGATATTTCACTTGTTTTATGGCTTCAGAGGTGCTTGACCTGTGATAGGTTGTTGGGTGTGAAATCCTAGTGCGCCTGGGAGAAGTGCTTGAACCCTAGAAGGATGATCTACTTGATTTCTTGTTGATTTTGCTTTGAAGTGTGTTTCAGATTTGCAAGGATGGGTAGTCTTGGTCTTAAACAGTGTGATTGGTTGGAGATGCTTCCAGTTTTACACCTTGGAAGTACATATTGCAAATGCTAATGGAAAAGGTTGAGCTTTGGGAGCATGTTGAGAAAGAGATCACTACACCTACCCATCCAAAACATTTGGCCAAGCATAACTAAAAGGAGGTCAAAGCAAAGTACATAATTCTTGATTTAGTGAAGGATCATTTGACCAATCACATTGTAGAGAAGAAGACCCACATTGTAGAGAAAAAGACCAGCAGGGAGATGTACGATGCTTTTATTGCATTGTACTAGAGTGTGAAGATCTCTAGGAAAATGCTCTTGAAAAACAAGCTCTCAGCCATCTACATGAGTAACACAACTTCAATGGCTAGCTACTTTGGGAGGATCACAGAGTTGATAGATCAGTTGGCTGCCATAGGGGCAAAAGTGGAGTATGAGGAGTCGGTGCCCATTGCTTTGAATGGGGCTTGTTCCATCATGGAAACCGTTTGTCCAAGGTATTTGTGCTTGTGAGAAGCTACCATCTATCGAGAAGCTTTGGGATGACCTTGCGCAAGAAAAGACAAGGTTAGATTATCCAGCTCGGCAAGACAAAGTGGAGTACAAGACCTAGCAATCATCAAGAGAATGAGGAAGGGAAGCAATAAAGGACCCAGGAAAGATAAGAAGGAAGAATCAAGCCAAGGTAAGAAAGATTTGAGTCGAGTGAAATTGTTTCAGGTGTCACCAGACGGAACATCATGCCAACCAATGTCTAGAGAATAAGAAAGGGAAGGCCAAGCAGCAGAGACAAGTTGCAGCGAGTGCAGAGACTGTAGCTGGAGTGAATGAGTTAGCATCCAAGGTTCATGGGTGCACTTCATTCTACTTGCATCATTCAAGGAGAGTGACCCTGGGATTGAGGTGTCAATTCTTAGTTGGAGCCTGAAGAGTAAGGGTGCATTATCACTGATCAGGTGCCAACACTCCTTATCACAAACTTTCTGCAAAATTGCACTTTCTCCTATTGTGAACAGATCTTTTCCAATGTTACCAAATAACATGATTTCGTTGGAAAAATGGAAGAGAGTTCAAATTTATAAAAATATTGGTATAATACCCCTAGAAATGTGCTTGGCTAATGCATCAGACAAGCCACTTGTCGATATGGTAGATCCATTGGATAGGCCTAAGGAAACTCCAAAAAAGTACTTCAGTCACATGTATGAACACAGCTAACAAGTGGGAGGTCAGCTCATTTCAGATAAAATACCTTTTGACTATAAATACATGTAATTTTGAGCATGTAATGATTTCCCTTCTTGTTTCTGTTCAGCATTGGCATAGGAGCATATATTTGCATATTTTAGTAGGTTTTCACCAACCAGACCTTTCATCCATTTCCAAAGCATTTTTGCTCGCTTGCCCTTATCTTTCCTCGACAATTAACCTGTTAGAGGACATAGGAACATACATTCTGCATTTTTCTCTGTTCTTGATCTTCAAGGAACAACAAATAACAAAAACATTTCAGCCTACTTCTGCTATGTTCAGTAGGGATGCAAAATTGTAGAGAAGCTAGTTTCAAGTAATTTCAACACAGATTTGCCAAAGCAGCATTATCTTATAAATTGCAAACTACAAATTAATCACTCAACAAGGACATGTTGAATTATAAGATACAGGTTATGGTTAGAAGCTAGTCAATGTTGGGATTTGCTAAGTATAATTAAATCCACTAATACTTTAGGAAAAATGATGTATATGAAGAAACCCCTTCTAGCATGTCACAGTTTAACATGGCAGAAATGGAATAGTAATATTTGAAACAGTATTAAAGTCTGAAACCTAGTAGGAATTGAAGTCTACCGGACCTTTCCTATAGCCTACATTAGTCTTCAAAACTACAACAAAGGAAGAGTCTAAAGTTTAAGCAAAGAAAAGAATGCACAGGAACTGAGCACTTGTAAATGTCCAATATGTCTGTTCAAATAAAAGAATAAGCATGTATATTATGGATATGTAATTGCCCGAATGAACAAACATTAGAAATTAGCAAGAGTGAAAAGGTATATTGACAAACAAAACTTACATAAAGAAGTGAATAAAAAAAGGATCACATACCCCAGGATCCTTTGGAGATACATATGGCTCTCCTCTCCTCAGAACAGTAAAATGTTTGAAATCCAATTCATACATATCTTCACATCCATGTCTTATACCCAGAGAAGCAAACACTATAATTTTTCTCATAGTATGTGACTGTGCATTCTTAAGTGCAAGAACTCCCGATTCCATAATCCTCCTAACCTCCTTGGGACAAAAAGCTGTTTTTGGTGCCTTTTTATAAGATAGTACAACACCTGGAGGTTTTGATGGACCTGTTTCATAACCAGGACACTTCTCACCATAAAATATTTTATCATATCTTCTGTTTTTCTTTCTTTCTTTCCTCTTTTTCAATTTTTCGACTCTCTTCTCAATTCTTGCATCTTTCAAATGAGAATCAGTAACAGATAGGACACGACCTTCGTCTTCCTCCTCCTTTACCTCCACCTTCACATTTGAATTTTTCCCGTCATCCAGAACACCACACATGCTCTCTAATCCTTCATCTTTTGTTCCTTCACTCTCCCTTTGCCTTATTACCAGATTCCTTCTGCTTTCCTTTAGTCTTGAATACTCATATTCGTCCTCTTCATCATCATATGCATTATCAGAATCATCATCTGTATCATCACTCTCATCATCTTCCTCCCTGTCAGAAGCACCATCCTTGAGCATATCAGAATCTGGAAGCTGTAATTCTTCCCGGCTCATCCAATTTACAATGTTATCATGTGGAGCACTCGATCCGATACCTGTGTGCAAGTCTTCAGGTTTGACATGTGACAATTTATCAGTGATTTTCTTATTTTCTGTATCATCAGCCTCACCAACTTTCTCTTCCTTCCTAGTTCTCTTTAACTTCTTGATACCATTTTGCATTGTCCTAGGAGAATCATCCTGGCAAGAGAACAGAACATTAATCAACTTCAGACATGGAAAGCATGCTCATTTAATAAAAAAACAAATATTTTGATAAGACCGCACAGTCAAAAACCTAGCACTAAAAGAAACCCAAAGAATAAGACTTCAAATTTGTCATCTTATGTTTGGAAAATAATGACCACATTGAAGATAATAATCCTATCTTAAATGAAATAAGCATGTATGCTAAAATGTCAGAAAGACCATCAACCATGGATTCATTTCAAGGATTTCTGTACTGCTGAAAGTTTCAACCAGAATATACCTTAACCAGATAGAGAGAAGAGCATCGAATTGAAGACAAAAATACAGATTCATGAATCAAACAACTTTTTCTTTTGGGAAAATCCCTCTTATATTTCATTTTAAATAAAAAAACACATCAGATAATCATACCCCACCAGGTCAAAGCATGAACATGCAGACTACCCCTCCCTACATAGGCAAGCAGCACCAGCATATCTGCTGTGGCACTGATTTCAAGAAACTCGATATCTCTTCTGAAGAATCCTATCCTAACTGAAATCAGATTATGTTGACATCAGATCGACAATGTCCACTGCATCAGTAAAACAAGGAACAATTCTAGAGGAGAGTTTCCTCTGTCCTGTGAAATCAGGGGAACCTCTAAATGGCACTGTTGAAGGAACCTTTGAAGTTTGGTCCCTCAAGTTCCCTGAAAAATCATAAATTCATCATAGTTTGTGTTATCATGATAATTAGGATAGCTATTCAAAAGATAGTTTGATGGGTAAACAGCTACCCATAGCTCCCTTCATGTCAAATAAATGTATGTTTGAACTTCAAAAGAGAGATAAAGGGGCCAGTTTGTCAACTTCTCCTTGTACCTTTTTATCATTCAAAATGGAGATTGATTGTTCTTTAGTTGTCTTCCCTGCATGTGATGCTAGCTGCATTTTCTTAGTTTCGAATGTTTTGGTGTCATTCATGTCGCATAGTGGATCCAATGATGAAAAAGTAAGAGGAAAACCTCTCACATCCATGGGTGGATGATGAGCTCTTCTATAAAGGTAGTATATTGGGTTATGTTTTGTTTTGGGTCAAAATAAGGAAAAGATCATACCTGCACTTGTGCATTTGTGTACATTGTGACAAGACTATTTTCCCTAAGTTGCTAAGTGGTAGTTCAACTCTATACTATATTTGTATTTCATGCTTTTGTACTTCATATTTAAAGTTCACCTACATCATTGTAAATATTTCATAGGTGACTTGGTCAAAGATGATCACTTTCCACCAAATTTGCAATTCTATATATACATAATATAATAGAGTGTACATCATGTGTACAGTTGCACAATCTCCTTTTTACTTGAATTCTTGATCTCTTGAGTTTCTATCATGTATGTGAGTATCCACCTTTTTTGCATGAAATGCTTACCCAGGCAGCATTCTAGTACCCAAAATGCTCAAAAATGCTGAAACAGGTATGAAACAGCCTAGAAACAACTTAAGTCGTATTGTATAGCGTTTTGTTAGCTTTTGGGATTACTCCAAAAGTGTCGACACCATGTTTGGGGGTGCTTCATGAGATGTGGGATGCATGGTCTATGGTTAGACCTTGATTGATCCATGATGGACTTGCACATTAGAGGTGGTTTGTCCATTGGTTGCTAGACCCCATAAGAATGTTTGATTGGCATTCTTCCTCAAAGCATTGGAGAGAAATTGGTGACATTCTATATGTTGGCCACATGGAGGAGGTTGCTTGCTTGGAGAATGCCCTGCATTGGGGGAGGAGCATTTGGCATTCCAGAGGAGGGCATTGAACCCTAGACAACATTGGGTTGCTTGGATGCATGCATGGAATGGAGTCTTGGAGTTGACTTGGGGATGCTTGGGTTGCGACAATTATCAGGTCGATGATGAACCCAAAGGAGCACATGGCCTACAAGAGGTGTTGGAGCATTGGATACCTTGGAGGAGGAGCATTGGACATTGGATGAGAAGCACCCTTATCTTGGAGCCTTGCTTGTGGATCGTCACCATCTTGGAGCTTGGCATGTGTCACTTGTAGGAGTGCTTCACATGTGTGGACCTATTTGCATCTTGTAGGTTGCTTGTAGTGGATTAGGGCCACTTATTATTGTCAACGTCCCTTCGTTTCTCATATAGATAAAGGAGAGAGTCATTCTCATCATCATCATTGTATTGTTTTATTTGTATTTGTCTTAGGAGTAAGGAACTAGGGTTCAAGAGGAAACCCCAGGATAAGTTATGACGAGGAAGGAGGACGTCTTTGTTGAGAGATTGCTCATGTGAGATGCTAGGGTTTGATCTTGGGCATAAGACGTTGGTGATGATGATCTCATAATCATCAATGCTTGGATATCCACTATTTGCTCAATAAATATTTCTAAGAATAGCAAACTAGTGGTTAGATCCACTTTTATCTCCAAGGGACATAATACAAAAGCAATCCTCATGTAACCAACTCTTTGAGAAGAGTTCAAATAATAATTTAGTTGGTTAGACCTGTTACCACTTAGTTTGCACAAGAATGATTACAAAGACAAAAGATGACAAAGGACCAAGAGACTTGCAGTTCCAAGGCTTATCTTAAGCACTCTTCTTCTTCTTCTTCTTCTTCTTCTTTTGCATCTCTTTTGCCCATGGTCAAAAGATGATGATTGTAAAGTAACATGACATCAATATTACATGTGTAAAAGGACTAGCCCAACTATGACAGTTATAGTAAACAATGCTCTAGAGTGTTTTTTTACTTAGATAAATATAGATCCTTCTGATCTATATAGTCAAAGTTTTTTCACTCAATCATGACTCCAAATCCATGAGAATCCTTAATACATCTACCATAGGTTGGTGTTCTTAGCCCTTGGCCTCTTTGTCATGCATTAATTTTGTCACCGTGTTTTTTTTGTTTTAGATGTCAGTTTAGGCCCTTGGGGGCATAAATGTTATAAAATTGTATTAAAATTATTACAGGGGGTGTCAAACACCTAATAGACCCCTTTATCCCCCTTCATGAAGCCTAACGCACCTCTCTGCCTCTGGGACAAAATCCCATGATTTATGCATCTTGGAAACCAATTCCTAAATTTTCGGAGTTAGGTGAAAACTGAAAAGGAATATTCCTTTTTAGGGGGGTGTATACACTTCTCTCTTAGTCAACTGAAGAGGTGTTGCATGTGAGTGGAGTTGGCTCCAATTCACTCCTTTTGTCCCCTAGTTCACTCCAAAGATGGTGCATGGACACCTACTCAGCTCCAGTTCACTGTAGTGGTGTCCTACTCCTACTCTCTCCCAATTCACTCTAGAGGTGGCATTTGAGGTCCTAGTTCACTCTAGAGGTGACATTTGAGGTCCTAGTTCACTCTAGATGTGTTGCATGGACCTCTAGTCAACTCTAGAGGTGGTGCATGGTTAACTACGTGAGATCTAACACATAAGAGGGGCGCATTCCTTCATCCTCTTGTCGTTTTAAAAAGTCCACTCCCTTTTCTTTATTGTTGGTTGATGCTTGAGGCTTTTGATGTTATTGTAATCACTCTTTGAGAGCAATATTTTTTTGAATAAAGAAAGACTTGAGCAACTTCTTGATGTGTGGATGATAACTTGTCTTGTGCTTCTAAGGTAACCTATGCCTTTTGCAATTATAAATTTAGTCTTCTCTTTGATAGGCCATTGAAAGGGTATTACTATCAAGTTGGATTGTGCTATATTAAGTTTAACCCCTTTCATGTAGATTTCACCCAAGCAAGGAAAGTAGAGGAGATCCAATCCCTTCACAGTTGTCTATTTGACTACAGGTCCTTTATCCATCGAGAGGATTGAGGCTAGCCTAGTGCAACCTCATTTCTTTGGTGATCTTTCAATCAAGGCCCTCTTAGTTGGTCCTTGGTGACTCCATTGCCATTCTTGCCAGCACTTCTCTTTCTCCCTTTCAACCTTCCAAAGTTAAAAGAAAAATCTTTCCATTTACTTATTTGTTTCACTCTATTGCACATAAAAGAATATCATTAAAAATAGGTTGCATGCCATGGATCTTTCATTAACCTTTGAATATCATAAGATAGATCTATTTTTAAGAGAAGGTTTTAACCAATGTTGTCAAACTCGGACTCAACAAAGACTCGGCCAGCTTGGGACTCAGCCGACTCGACGATTCGGATAAGACTCAGCAAAGACTCCACAAATAGAAAAAACTCAAAATATAGTAAATTTTGTCCACAAAAAAGTATACTAATGACATTTCTAATCCATATAAATTATAAAACCACATTCTGTGCAAAAATTCATTGTATCATCTCATAAAAAATGATAATACAACATTTGACATGTAATACCCCGGTTGTTAAGCCCCGGACTTATGATCTTTTATCTGACTATGGACTTATGTTAATGTGATTATGGACTTTGGCATTATTATTATTAATGTAAATTTTGTTGTTGTTATTGTTGATGTATATGTAACTTCGGAATGTATTTTACATATATGTATATTGTATTCCTATAGAGATGGTATTATTCCTCTATAAAGAAGTGTCGTCATTTATATTGTAAATGTCGTAACTTATTCTTGATGGGTTATTAGACCACCTTGTTTGGGGTCGGCCCTGTATAAGTCATGTGGGTCAAAAGGTTATTAGACCACCCTATTGGGGGTCGGCCATGTGGGTCAAAGGGTTATTAGACCACCCTATTGGGGGTCGGCCCAGTCAGCATTATGTTATGTGGTTAAGTTCGAGCCTACATGAGTTAGGTAAAAAGGCAAGTCAAGTCAAGTATAAATAGAGTGCGGGAGGCACTCTATTTACTCATTCACTTCTCACACATGCACTCAAGGAGGAGTGGCGCACTTATGGAGGAGGAGGATCTGCTGCTAGGTTATGTCTATCTCTCATGGTTGGTTGTATCATTGCTCTATCTATCTCTGAGGAAGTTATTGGGGTTTTTCACCTTTATGGTTTTCCCTAAGTAAATCTTTGTGTCTCTTGTGTGCTTGCATTATTGTCTCCATGATTGATATGCTGTAGATATGCTGTACATGTTGTTCTCTCAGTTAAGATCCTAGATCAGATTGAAGTAAATTCTGAAAATTTAACATGGTATCAGAGCTAGCCTGAAAGAAGGCATGATATGGCATGTATGACACTTGTTGCACTTACGATGCTAGGGCTTGATATAGCAAAAACCAGTCATCGTAGCACTTTCGCTATAAATCCGTTTTGGCGAATTTTTCGGATCTGAAATTGTTACAGGACAAAGCTAAGATCCCCATGTACCTTGTGTCCAAAGGACAACCTCTAATTCGTTGTACTTTGTGATTTATGATCTGTACAATATAGGGTTTCTGCCTCTTCCAGATCTGAGTCAAAATCAGGTGACCTTGGGAAAAAGGTCATAACCTGGGCTAGGAAGCTCCAAATGAAATTTCGTAAAAAGTGACAGGTAGTACACAGACTGTAATATCTCAGGAAACTTTTTCAAAGGCCGAAGTTGAACCAGTGACACGTGGCACGCCGTACAAGTTCGCTCTCCTGTATTATCCCATAAACAGGTCACGTTACGACACTTGGCATAACTATCTCTCAGAGAGTCCAATTGAGGTCAGACCTGTCAGGATGGAAAGATAACAGGCCAAGCTATCTCAAGAAATTTTTCAGAGGCCGAAGTTCAAACAGTGACACGTTGCAAGCCGTACAAATTCGCTCTCATGTTTTATCCCAAAACAGGTCACGTTGCGACATTTGACATAACTCTCTCTCAGAGAATCCAATTGAGGTCAGACCTGTCAGGATGGAAAGATAACAGGTCAGGCTATCTCAGGAAACTTTTTCAGACCCTGTGGATCAAAAATTTCAGAGTTACACCAGAAACAAGCAGGTACATATTTCTGTCAAAACAAAATTATTTTTTAGTACCTTCATTCATGGCTTCCGGAATTTAGGGCTTTGGAGAAAGTTGGAATTTTTGTAATCGGAGACCACGGCTGGATGCTACTCATCAAAATAGAAATTTAGAGACCAAGATCAGAATTTTTGGTTGGGAAGAAGGCCGGGCTTGATCAAACCCTAGTTTGGGACTTTGATTAGAAAAGTGGAAAATTAGGGCTTCTGTAAAAATGGGAATTTTTGAAATCTGTGACCACGGCTGGAAGCTCCTCAGAAAAATAGAAGCTTAGAGCTTTGGTTCAAACCTTTTGATTGGGCAGAAGAGTGGGTTTCATCAAACCCCAGTTTAGGGTCACGTCCAGTGAATCCGAAAGTTTCAAAGGCAAAATTGAGGAGTGAAACTTTGCAGTTTTCAAATTCTGAATATACCAGTTTGATCAGCTCATCAAGGCACATATTTCTATCCTTTCGGAAGTTTGAAATTCAAAGTTTGAATTTTTGGGGTTTCTCTGACAAACCCATATCCAGCTCCAGGTCTAGTTCTTGCAAATCAAGTGGATAGGGTTAATCCTAGAAGAAGATGGATTGGTCATCTGCATAAGTGAAGGAGTTCCTGTTTCAGAGGTAGATGAGGCTAAGGCTTTACATAAGGAGATTACAAGCGATCTCGACAGGTATGACTCATCGAGGTATGTTTTGAGATTTGTTCATGATTAAGTTTATGGTATGTTTGTCTTCATGTTATTACGGTTAGTACAATCTTGATTTTAGATTTGTCGTATCACCTTAACAAAATTATGAATGCATGATGGAAGATATTCATTGGTTAGGGTGTTGACACTTATGATTGTACTAATGCATTATGGTGTTGTATGAGGTTTATGTTGTCTACTAACATGAAAGGTACACCAAGAAAGACAAATCATGTTCTGGTTCAAGAACATATGATCATGATGACATGAAGACAAAGATTCATCCATTGTCATGGATCTCATAGAAGATCCATTTACGAGGTATGTATAACTTGGTTTTATAATGGTTAACCTATGAGATATACAGGTTACTAGCACAAGTCATTGAAGAAGAACAAGAAGACATCATGTGAGTATATTAGACATCACTAGCTAGCATGCTAATCCAGGTATGTTTTTCCTATATCAAGATAGAATCCTACCTTGGGTTAGGATCTTATACTATTGTTGATAATGATTATTCATGAAGTCATAGGTTTGAATAATCATGGTTGTATGCATATTATGTTTCTTACCATAATTGATGATGTGACTAACCAGAAGAATCATGAAGGTATAGGTTCGAATAATCACAGGTTTTATGCATATTATATCTCTTATCTTGATTGATGATTCAACTAAAGAGTCATAGGTTTGAGTAATTATAGGTTTAGACATGTTATGCTTCTTATGATTTGACTAACCATAAGAATCCTACATAAACCTTGAATGATAATGCTTATTATTTCTGTTTGAAATGATCATGACTTTACATGCTTTAGTCATAGGTTTGAGTAATTATAGGTTTAGACATGTTATGCTTCTTATGATTTGACTAACCATAAGAATCCTACATAAACCTTGAATGATAATGCTTATTATTTCTGTTTGAAATGATCATGACTTTACATGCTTTAGATTATTGTGTTTTGATAATATTAAGATTATTCTAATGAATTTTTGAGACCTAGAGGATAACACAATGATGATACTAACAAGCATGCATAGGGATCAAGAATGAGTATAAGTTCAAAGACAGGTAATCCAGGAAGCAAAGATCAAGAGGGAGCACACTCCAGTTGTTCCTGCAAGAAAACAAAGGAGCACACTTCAGTAGTTTATGAAAGGATGCAGATATTCAGAGGGAGTTGACCATCTCTCTACATTCCACAACAGAAAGTTGTAGAAGAAGCTACTGTAGATTAGGACTCCAGCAACTCCTGCAAGAAAGCGAAGACTCAGAGGGAGTCCACTCAACGAACAAACAAAGATAAGTATTTTAATTATCATTTCTTGCATAGATGTTTGTTTAAATAAAATTGTTCAATGATGTATATGCTCATGTTCCTAGACTTAGGATATGTATTGTGCATATTAGAATAGTTGCATTGATGAACAGTATACTACTAATATACATGGATAAGTGGCCTATGGCACTGTACAACATTCCATTGCTACTTATCTAGAATGAAACCTCTTTGCTGACATGTTGGGAGTTGTGCACACTCTTAACAATGTTCTGGTAGAGATTGGAAGGCATCTAAAAAGTTACAGGATATGGATAAATGTTGTATTAAAGCATTGGCTAAGATAATTGCATGACTGTATGACATATTTCTTTATGTGTAAGAATTTGTTCTGAAAATTATGAGATGTTTCTAATCATGCAATTTAACTTGTTTTGTAGGAAAGACCGTATATCTTCACCTACAAAAGGACTACAACATTTGTTCCAGCGACAAAGATATCTATTGAAGATATTGAAGTTCCCAGGATCTGGGATGAAGAAATGGAATGCCATGATCCGTCGATCATGAAGAATGATGTTTGGGATGCGATCCCAAGAGCTAAAGGGAAGTCTGTTGTGACTTCCAAATAGAACTATCAGATCAAGCATGTTGCAGATGGCAGCATTGAGAAATACAAAAGTGATGAAATAGAAGATGCACCAGATGGATTTCAAGACAGCATGGTGTAGTCATATATGTGTGCAGAACTTGATATGGTAGGATAGACAGCTTTCTATCCAGCTTGGGCTTTACCAAGAATAAAGCGGATTCCAACCTTTTCTACAAGGTTGAGGAAGGCAATCCAGCGATACTACTATTTGGATGACCTGTTTGTATCAGGTGAGGATAGATTGATTGCCGACACGCAGCGGAAGCTTGTTGCCGAGTTCGAGTTGAGGAACTTGGGGATGATGCACTATTTGTTTTTGGCATGTGGCAGAGTGATGGAATCTTCCTTGGACAAGGAAAGTCTGCAGTAGAGATCCTGAAGAGGTTCGGGATGATGGATTGCAAGGCCATGGCCACACCTATGGCATCAAATCTGAAGCTTCTATGTGATGCTTCATCTGAGCCGGTTGATGTCTCTTTGTATCGTCAGATGATTGGGTCCTTGATGTACCTGACGAACACGAGACCAGACATTTGCTTTGCTGTGAACAACTTGAGCCAGTTCCTGACGGATCCGAGGAGTGTTCACCTAGTTGTTGTAAAGCATGTTCTAAGGTACCTGAAGGGTACAGTGGATTATGGACTCAGGTATGAGGCGGATCAAAAGTTTAACCTACAGGGTTATGTTGATTCAGATTGGGTTGGCAGTGCTGCAGATAGGAAGAGCACATCTGGGTGCTGCGCTGAGGCAGAGTATGTTGCAGCCTGTTCAGCTAGTTGTGAGGAAGTATGGCTACGGAAGCTACTGTCTGAGTTATTTGATCTCCCATTGGAGGCTACTGGTATCTTCTGTGATAACCAGAGTTGTGTGAAGCTGTCCGAGAACCCAGTGTTTTATGACAGGTCGAAACACATAGAGATCAAATATCACTATATCAGGGATATGGTGCAAAGAGGAGCTGTGAAGCTTCTGTATGTTGTGACGGACGAGCAGATTGCAGATGTGCTGACGAAGCCACTAGCCAGGGTGAAGTTTGAGTACTTCAGAGAGAGGCTTGGCGTTCTTCAGATCGAGGACACTTCGAGGAAGAAGTGATGGACACATTTGCTGAAGCCATTCCAAGCATGTTGGAAGGAGGATCCTTCACATGGCTGTGGATGTAAGCGCTGGATGATGAGCATCAGGATGATGTTCTGGTTTCTGCTTGGATATGATCAGTTGGATCGTGTTATGTATGTATGTACGCATCATGTTGGATGCTGGACATGATCAGTTGGATCATTTTTATGTATGTATGTACGCATCATGTGGATGCTGGATATGATCAGTTGGATCATTTTATGTATGTATGTATGCATCATGTTGGATGCTTGGACCATGTATCTGTATATGTATCAGGTGGATACATTGTATGATCAGGTGGATCATGTATGGTGATATGTATCATGTATTTGTATTTGTATCAGGTGGATACATTGATGATCAGGAGGATCATGTATGATGATATGTATCAGGTAGATACTTGGTATGCATCAGGTAGATGCATTGATGATCAGGTGGATCAGGTATGATGACATGCAGCAGGATGTTGCAGTGATGATCAGGATGATCATAGATGACAAGCTTCAGGATGTTGCTCCAGATGACATGCAGCAGGATGTTGTAGTGATGATCATGGATACATCGGGATGATGTATGGTGAGTATCAGGTTGATACTCTGTGGCCGTGGATCAGGTTGTGCAGATGAGCATGTAATCCGGTGCCCTGGGAGATTTGCAGATGGTCTTTCGAGGTTTTACCTATGGCATGTAATATCGGTGCCCTGGGACATCTGGCAAATGCTCTTTCGAGGTTTTGCTCTGGGAGAACATGTAATTCGGTGCCCTGGGAGATCTACAGATAGTCCTTCGAGGTTTTGCCTATGGCATGTAATAGCGCCCTGGGATATCTAGCAGATGCTCTTGCGAGGTTTTGTCCTATGGCATGTAATAGCGCCCTGGGAGATCCGATAGGTTGGGCTGTGTGCCCGTAATCAGTCCTAGGATGCTCTTGCGAGGTTTTGCCATGACCACATATAATAGCGCCCTGGGAGATCCTACAGGTCGGAGTTGTGTACCCGTAACATCCTGGGATGCTCTTTCGAGGTTTTGTGGTGGGGTCACGTGTAATAGCGCCCTGGGAGATCCTACAGGTCGGAGTTGTGTACCCGTAACATCCTGGGATGCTCTTTCGAGGTTTTGTGACGCACATAATAAGTCCTGAGGATTCCACAGTATGGCTAGTGATGACGAAGACCTGCAGGTGGTGGGCCTACATCCAGTATGAAAAAGGACTGGCTCTGTAGAACTTCCTATGACGAGTAGATTCAGAGATTGATTGAGATAGCAGCAGCAGTGACGATGATGATGACTCGATGACGATTATCCAGTGACGATGATCCAGAGAAGATGACTTGTGCTAGAAGAACTGTGCTGAGAAATACCTTCCTAGTTAAGAGGGAGTGTTGATGTATATGTAACTTCGGAATGTATTTCACATATATGTATATTGTATTCCTATAGAGATGGTATTATTCCTCTATAAAGAAGTGTCGTCATTTATATTGTAAATGTCGTAACTTATTCTTGATGGGTTATTATACCACCTTGTTTGGGGTCGGCCCTGTATAAGTCATGTGGGTCAAAAGGTTATTAGACCACCCTATTGGGGGTCGGCCATGTGGGTCAAAGGGTTATTAGACCACCCTATTGGGGGTCGGCCCAGTCAGCATTATGTTATGTGGTTAAGTTCGAGCCTACATGAGTTAGGTAAAAAGGCAAGTCAAGTCAAGTATAAATAGAGTGCGGGAGGCACTCTATTTACTCATTCACTTCTCACACATGCACTCAAGGAGGAGTGGCGCACTTATGGAGGAGGAGGATCTGCTGCTAGGTTATGTCTATCTCTCATGGTTGGTTGTATCATTGCTCTATCTATCTCTGAGGAAGTTATTGGGGTTTTTCACCTTTATGGTTTTGCCCAAGTAAATCTTTGTGTCTCTTGTGTGCTTGCATTATTGTCTCCATGATTGATATGCTATAGATATGTTGTACATGTTGTTCTCTCAGTTAAGATCCTAGATCAGATTGAAGTAAATTCTGAAAATTTAACAGTTATTGTTATGTCATTATTGTTATCTTTGAATGATTGTTGTTATTAATTAAATAAACAACTGGCTGAGTGTTACCGGGCAAATTAGCAGGGTTGGTGCCCAATAAGCAAATGTGAGAAATGTGACCCAATGTCACCTCGATCACAATTCTAACTTCTTCGGAGAGTCGTAACCTCCTAGGGGAAGGACCCTGAATACTCCTATAAGACACTAGGCAACAAAACTATGTCCTCTATGCAATGTTAATTTAGACCAGTGCCTTTATGGAGTCAATGAGTAAGACAAAACCAAGAAATCTTATTTAACGAGCAAGTGATATTATTAACCATTCGTGTAGCAGCTAGCATTCATATATCATGTAGGTACATGTCAAAGGGCAATCAAGTGATGACTTTCCAATAACCAATACAAAAGACATAAACAATATCAATATGCTGACATTTATTACACACATGTTGCAGGTGAACTAATACATCAATTATATAAGTTTTATGCATCAAATCACACCCACTTTATATATCAAAAAATTAACACCGTAGTGATAGTCAAGCAATGTAAGTTTGAGAATGTTGTATGTAGATGTTTGCACAGTATAGCAGCAATATGGAAGCACTAACATATCAACTTATGCAAACCCAAAACAATAGGAATGTAAGATATATTACTTGCACAATTATCTAATTTGCTCTCTAACTTTCATTCATTAGATTATAAACATACATCCATATAGCAGTATATCAGGAATAATACCAGCAATATAGTAATTGTGCTTGAGTGTATGCAAGTAGATCTAAGTGCCAAGATTGAGATAATGTCACTCACCATTTTCTAGCATTAGGATAAAAACATTTCACTGTGCAAAGATCCAATTTTCAGACTTCTACAAGTGTTTTCAGACCTCTATTTTAGGCTGATTTCAGACTTAAATAGCATACAATAATACCTCAAATTAACCAATATTCGTTGCTTATGTTCACAAGAGAGCATGCTAGGGACTTACTGCTGTCCACATGTGATAGTATGCAGCAGGAGCAGGTCTGCAACAGCAGTGAATAAATCTCTGAAATAGGTGTTTTTGGGGCCTTAGATTAGGGTTCTTAATGGGAAAACGAAGGCTGAGAAGGCTAAGAGGATAGGGGTGAGGTAGGGTAATGGAGGAGAAGAGGAAGGAATGGGAAGTGGGCCAAAGAGGGACTGTTGCTAGGGTTTGCAGCTAGATTTTAGGGTTTTGAGTTTTGAAAATTATGTACAAAAAATCAAGAAAATTAGACCTAGTTAACAATAAACACAAATTTCATAATATTTAACCTAAATACTATGTACAAAATCATCAAAATTAGGGTTTTTTAGGATTTTCTAATTTTAAAATTTTAGGGCTTCCTAAAATTTCGCTCTAAGGTTTTTAGGGCTTAAAATGGCAGGCCGAAATTATAGGAGGGAGGGCCGAAATTTGAGGGAGGCCAAAAGATTTGAAAATTTTAATTTTTTAATTTTTAGGGTTTTTTTTAGGAATTTTTTATATTTTAAAATTTTTAGGGCTTCCTAAAATTTCACCCTAGGGTTTTCAAGGCTAAAGAAGACAAGGCGAAATTGTAGGAGAGAGGGCCGAAATTTTAGGAAGGCCAAAAAAACAAAAAAATTAAAAAAATTTATTTTTAGGGTTTTTGTCATAAAATTGCAGACCTAAATCTAACCCTAATTCTACCACGAAAACGCAGATTTACACATGAAAATGCAAAATTTAACCCTAAATAATTACAAATGTACAAACTCAGAAATTAGGTTAAAGAAAGTAGAAGAACAACCTAGGGTTTAAAGCGAAAATCACCCTAACCCTAGGCATCAAGGAGGATAGCCTCCCCTTGAGATGGCACTTGCCAAGTTTGGAAAACTAAGGCTTCCTTAACAACTACAAGAGTTGGTAATGATTCCCTAACTAAGACAAACTTTGGAGACCTAAAGCTCAAGTTGACAATGCTAGGGTAACTAAAGGCTGAAAATGACTCATGCTAAGGCAAAATGCAACATCAATGGCTACCATTCAACTTTAGACAAGCACGCATCCAACATTTAACAAAGAAATATCAAGAGAAGAGACTTGGATACCTCCTTGTGCATGTGTTAATCAAACAACTCCTAGCATCACCTTAGCAAAGTGCAAGAGCAAAGATACTTCAAAGATTTGTCTCCAAACTAGCAAGTACATCGATCCTCAAGAGGTGTGCATCACTCAAAGAGCCCAAGTAGGGTAAAAATCAGAAATAAATGTTTTATCTCATAAGTTGATGTGTTAAAATAAAGTGAGGAAAAGTTATTTATACATTTTCACACTCACTTTTACAAAAATAAATAAAATCCAGACCGACATGCCTTTTTAAAATGTCAATTTGAAATTATAAATGTCAACTTCAAATTAAAACAATAACAATATAAAATAATCAGAACTGTGGGTAATTTGGGGTGTTTTCTCCAATCTTTACCCACACATAACTAAAATGCCTAAAAATGAGCAAATCAACCTGTTCTGAAGGCCAGACTGCGGAAGGGGGGGTCGTCATGCCCCAACTAACCCCAACAGAAGTGAATATCCCTCAACGCCCCCCCCTAATCAAGCATCACATCCTGGCTCTAGGGAGGACGTCATCATCGGAAAGTGGCCCCAAAGAGAGGGCGCTGGTGAACTGGAGGGCCAGGAGGGTGTTGGTGGTGACTTGGAGGAGGAAGAGATGCCTCAATGCTGAAAGATCTGTCACTGGAATGCAAAAGCAGGGTTGGGGTCATGTTACCCAGTGATCCACCCCCAAAAGCACCGGACACCAACCTCAAGGCTTCAAGCCCTTTCATGAGACAGTCAGCAATGCCACTAAGCCATAGTACTTCCAAGGGAGAAACCAGAGGGTCTGGCCATAACCCCTACTCAGAAAAAACTGGCTAAACACCCCTCCTAGCGAGAAAAAATGACCCCCTCTCCCTGGGGCACCTCTGCATGTGCGTTGGTACTGGTACCATCGTAGCACTGAGCAAAGGCAACTAAAAGAGTATGGGAGACCATGGATCTCACGGAGTGAGGGGGAATGGGGGACATCCCTAGCACCTTATATCTTGTTGTTGGATGTTAGTTGTCCATCCTAGTTCATTTTGTGCCTTGGTGACTTTAATAGTGTTGGTCACCCAAACATTGTACAACAGAACCATTTTTTTTATTTTTATGAACTCTAGAGTTATTATTGCACCTTATACATACTTTAGTGGGCCCCTCTTGCCTAGTGCACCCTCCTTGGGAGAAATTCCCTCCTAGTTATGTGTTTTTGTCATTTATGAACCCTCTCCCTAGATTCTAGGAGTTGTAAGCTAGAATTTAGCTTCCACCTCCATAAGTGCACCCCACTCCTCCATTAATCCCTATTTTTGTGCTTACATGATATTTATGACCCTATTGGATCCTCTTTCTCACCAATTTCGCCCCACTTCATGTTTTGTAACCCCCCATATGCATTAATGCGCCTCCTTGTGTTCTTCATGGCTCCACTCCTTGGTTTTTGGTAACTCCTCCTCATGGTGCTAATATGAGAAAAAGAATCTCCTAACTAGGCCACCACTCCACTAATTTGAGTTATGTTTCCATGATGAAACCCAACCACACTCAAACCCATTCTAGTTGGCCACCTTGGGTTCGAATTTCCCTCCTTAAGCTATTTATACATGTACTCTCTCCTTGTTGAAGCTAATCTTGAGCCTTGGATCACTTGTCTTGTGTTATCTCACCATGTTGGGTAACAAGCTTCGAATGGCAGAGAACCATCCTAATACACACTGGTGGTGGTCCTGGATCTGGAAAGTACAGGCCCCCCAAAATGTCTTATATTTCTGTGGTTGGTATTGATGAATAAGGTCCCCACCTGGGACTTCTTCTGGAATCGACATATTCAGGGTCTGTGTATCTGCAGTCTGTGAGGCCAAAGAGAATGTGTATCACCTTTTCATTCATTGTTCTTATACTCAACAGGTATGGCAAGATGTGGAAAACTGGCTTAATCTCAAGAATTTGTGGGCAGGGAACAGTATTGAAGCTTGTTTGTGACCTTGGTTTGCTCAGCCGGAACTCAAAATTATTATGTGTCTTCCATGCTTGGTTCTGAGGGGAGTTTAGCTGGCAAGAAATGCATGTCTTTTCAAAGGGAAGCAATCATAAACATTCCAGACAGTTTCCCAGGTATCTTCCTTATTTCAGTATTTCAAGGTGGATATAATGCCACCAGAGCCAGGGGAGATCGGAGAGCTACAGGTGGATAAGAGACAGTGTTGGAGTTTCTTCAACAGTGCCTGTCAAGGCCCGGAACAGAAATGTGGCATTAGGGGTCTCTTATATTTTTTGGATAATCATTGCATATCATTCAAAACCAACTGTTTGCAGGGTACCAATAACCTGGTGGAGTTTATGGCTTTAAGGACTCTGCTTAAATTGGCTAACGATGAGGAGGTCCAGGATATAAAGGTTTGTGGAGATTCAGTGCTCGTAGTGAACTGGATGCAAGGTGTTATCCCTAAAGTTGAACCTGACTGCTGGGTTTCAAGCTTAAGGAAATCTTAACAGTAAATGTGAGATATCTGACACATATGAAACAATTCTATGGGGTTCTGGTGGCAGCTGAGTATATAACAGAAATCAAGCAACTCAATAATCAGGTAGCAGGGAGTACATGGACAGAAAATGACGGTGATCTTAAAACTACGAATATAAGAGCTCAGAAATGATTTCATGATGGTGGCATAGTTATATGCTGTTTGGAAGAATCTTAACATGGAATTTAAACCACATATGGACAGAATACCAAAGGCATACACTTCATAGATTAAAACAAAACAGACTCGAAGATCATATCTTAATTCATAAACAATCAATTTCTGCAAAAATTAACATAGGAAAAATTCACACATGCCTGCAAACTGGTTCAAGGTGTGATTTCCATAACCTTCACAGCCCTTGGCTGGAACTCTACCCTCTTCTACCCCTCGCTCTATTCAATACTAAAAGTTTAAATAGAAAATACAATCCTGTGTTTATTACAAATTTTGAGGGATCAAAAAGGTGTAAATCAATCTCGAATCAATGCAGGAAATATGGGAATGATGAGGCTACTTGACACCTCTACCGCCATCTACTGCTGCCAAGTGTAGTGTTCTCAAACTGAATCTGTCTTGATGTGCTGGAAATGACTTGGTTAGCTGTTGTTTCTTCAATCTCGAACCAATTTGGATACTTCGAAATCTTTCCCATGTTTCCTGCTAAGAATACTCCTAGAAATTTGGAACTAAATTCTTGAAGAATTTAATATAATCCTCCGTCTCTCAATACTTTGCCACCTATGAAGTTAAGTTCCTTTAAATCTGGGTATGATTATCAGAACCGCTTGAACTATGAGATGCTCTGCCATCTGGAAATGTGCAACTTCAGCTTAGTAGAAGAATATATAATTAATTACTGCTGCCAGGTGTTTAGGCAATACTCTGCCCTCTCATAATTATCTTCCTGGAATTGCTTCTTGGACGCTCTTGGATGATGTATTGGGAGCTCAGTTATGACCATCTCATGAAGAAGGAGTTTGATGATCTTGCCGGAGCTTGGTGGATCTGGTGCTCACAGCTGGCAACCTTCTGAGTACTTTGAATTCTATAACTTGCCAACGCTGTGGATTCATCCAAGTCGAAAATGTCAAATATGGGAAGTTGAAAATTAGCGCAGACTTTCTTTGGGCGTTTTTACACTATGTGCCACAACTTTTCCTTTGAACCGGGAGTGGATTCTCATTCATCATTGTGGAATTGATATTTTTTAAACTATTGAATATTACTATGAATGTCAGGAAATACTTTTGAACCTCATAACCAATTGAACACCTGCGAGCATTCTGATTGCTAGAACATTGACTTCCAACTGGGCTTTGGCGTTTTACTTCAATTTGACCGGCATATTTAAATCAAGTAACACCATGACACTTCGATGTGGGCATACTCTGTGAGCACTTCCATTACTGTCAACAACTATAGCACATCTGAAATGTTTGCTTTCATCTACTTTAATCATTAGAGCTTTCATCCTCCTGGTTTCTTGGCTCGCGTCATGGTAATATGAGTTTCTTGCCTGAATGCCTGTCATTTGAAATCACTTTCCTTAAAACATTGAGCCCTGGATGTTACTGTCTGGTATTTGAACTCGGTTTTGATCTGTGATTGGCATTTGGATGATTCAATCCTAATTCAAACCCCTGCTGCCTTAATTATGGCCACGGGAGCATTCTTGCTGACCATGTCCATTCTTTGACCTCACAGGAAAAAATAACACAAAAACCTTGGAAGTATATGACAATCAGAACAAACAAAACTATGAGAAGCAGGTCAATGACATTTGGTAGATTCTGCTAGTAAAAAGCTTCCCGCAGAACTCGATCCTTGTTAGTTCAATTTATTAATGAATGGAACAATTCAATGACATCCCAATCGAACCCTGCACTTCGTCCATTACTAATTGTTGTAGGACAAAATTCCTTCCATATGATGCTCTGGCTAACATATATTAGTAGCAATGAGTAATGAAATACTAGACCCCAATCCATAACCTTTCTGGAGTAACGCATTCAAACATATCAGAACTAAATAAAAATAAAGATGGCATTGCTAGCTCCAAGGTCTATGATGTCACCATACATTTGATACTGCACATATGAAATCGCCTTGCCTCACCCTGTCTCTGCCATCATAGAAGCTGCTTCTAGCATTTTCACTTTAATTTATCCATTCTTTGGAGAACCCAGTGAAGAGAATACAGAGAACATAAATATGATGAAGCTTTGCAGAATGCATGAAGGTCATGTTGCTACCAAATTGCATAGCATTCAACATTCAATATTGTAGTTTCTTACTACCTAGATGCTGTCAGGATTCAAAATTTTATGGGATAAATCTGGAGATAACACAAGGGACAATTTTATGAACAATATCAACGTCCAGTGCATTGGTGCACATCTTAAGGAGATTGCTGGAGCCTACAACGCTTTCAGGATCTGTCATGTATTTCAAGAACTTAATAAAAAGGCAGATAAACTGTCTAAGGAGGGTCTTCTTTTGCCCCTGGGTGCTACTGCTATCATCTTCTATACATTTCAGGGTGGCAATGTTCTGGAGCGTAGGGCCACACTTGACTTCTTTTGATTGGTCCCTACTTCGCATTTCCTTTTGAAGACTTTAATTTGAGTGGACTGTGGTGTTTTATACAATAATATTTTTAGATTTTATTATCGGTGCAGTTAGTTGTTGAGGAACTACTATAGAAGTTAGAACTGATATCCAGTGGATTAGTAACAGTTGGGAAGCAGACATATTTTGACAAAGTGGTAAAACAATGTCTATTTTGTATCCGTGCTCACAGCACCTGGGGAATGTGTTTTTATTCCTTTTGGGTAATAAAAATGCGACTTTTTTTCTTCGAAAGAAAAAGAAAAATAAACAAGCGATGTAAGTAAAAAATATTAATGTCTGCATCTGTAATGATTACTGTGCTACAGATTAGTTTACATGTCATCATTGTGTTACAACACAGTTTACATGTCATTAATGGACTCTTAAAAGTGCTTTGGAGTGCAAATTGCCTGATATGTAGACAAGTAGTGTTGAGCCTTTGCTTTTACAGCAAGGGTGGACCATACCCCTTATACTGAATTACTGGCTAGACTCACAAGCTAATTCCCTAAAACTCTACACATGTGTTAAGCAGAAATCAAGGATCGGGCTTTCAGGTTTTTAGAGGAAACAACTCAGTTTACAACTTTACAGATGCAATCTTGAAGGCTTCTATTTGTGAAGCTTTCTAATTCACGTTACAATCTTTTCATTGAAGTAGCATGTCTACTACTGTAGCACATGGAAAATTGAAATATTTCCGAAGCATTTGGGGCCTGTGAATTTCTATATCCACTCAAAGTGAATTGATGTCTACTCTCCCAGGGGAGCGACAGGTTGTGTCAGGAAACTGAGATACCAGTTTTAGGTGTTTTTTAACAGTGTGTTGTGTCAAGAGATTCCCAAGCCTCCCCATAAGCCAAGAGACATATCCTAGATGAAACCAGTCATCTTGAAGACATTAATTGTTTAAATATTGTTAAGCATTTCAGTCTCAATGTCGAACTTTACCCTCATCATTTGTTGTAAATAGAAATGTTTTCATTTTAGTAGATCTGATATGTTGTTAAGCATTTCAGTCTAGGACGTCCAACTGTATGCTCATCATTTGTTGTAAATAGAAATGTTTGCATTTTAGTAGATTTGATATTTTGTTGATGTTTGCATTTGTATACGCACTTGCCAATGACAAGGTAGATAGAAAACTGCGAGAATATCCCTCTCCTTCAAGAGGTCAATCACAAGTTAGGTGTTCATTCCATGTAGCAGGCCTATACCTATTTAAGGTCACCACCTTTCACAGATTGTAAAAGTATGTTTAACACAACCTATATATGCTCTTGAGCAAGTTATGCTTCCTTTATTTTAGTTAGAAGATCCTGTCTTACCTTGCTCCTATGTATATCCACACTGAAAACTTCTACTTCCATACACTCATCTCCCCTCACGATGTGGAACAACTGTCGTTGTTAACATGTATCATTTCTTTACGCTGCTCATGATTGCTCTGTTTTAGATTAAACTCGACCAATCTAAGACCTGATTTTAAGATGAAACCTTCCTTGTGCCGTGCACAGGATTTAAGCCATTGCCAAGCTGATGAGATTCAATGTATGGTCGCTACTTAAAGAGTAGATAGTCATATTAACTTGGAACAAAATCCTCAGCAACGGATATGGCACTTCGATTTAGAGTAAGCTCGCAATAAGAAGGCATCACAAATACAACGACCACAAGGAAAGGGATCACAAAGAGAACTCTAGAGATGATGTTCAAGGTATCACCAAATAATTTCCTTTCTATGTCTGTGACATCTAAGACCAGTGCACCTGGCAACTGGAATTTAATTTTTTTTTACCTTTACAAGCGTATTGTCCTTCACTTTTTGTTTTCCAGGACAGACCAAACAGCCTATTTCTACATTGTGGCTTAAATACAAGTGTGGGTTCTTCCATCAAGTGTTTCAACATATTTATCCCATCTTTTTCAGTAATGCAAGGTAAGGGTCTGTAATGGGCAATACCTAGAATTGAAGTAAAGCTACGAAAGATCTAATCTTTTTTCAAAATACTATCAGAGAACTAAACTAGAAATTTGTGAATAAGAATACCTGGTCAAATGAAATTGTAGAAGCGTTCGCCTTTTCTTGTAACTTAGCTTCTAAAGAAGATAGCCTCCCCAGCAGTTCAGCATTTTTCTGTCTTTCTCTTTCAAGTTCAACCAGAACTTGGCCAACATTCACGTCATACCCATTCACCCCATTTCCTCCAATGGGCTGCTGCTTCTCTACAGTTTGCTCACTGAGGATGTTGTTTGCGCGTTCAAGCTTGAATGGTGTGTCACATAATGATGAAACATGATGATTACTGTTCCCAATGGATATATAAGGCAGCTGACCAACAAAGGATGAAGAAGACATTGTGGGGTTGGCATGCCCATTGCCAACAACGCATGAACGAATTCCTGCTGAATAATTTGGTATCGAAACCACAAACCCACCAACATTTGAAGTCTGAGTCGTCAAATCTGAAGTTATATTTGTAGACTGTCTACAGAATGCTGTCGTTGCTGTTGCTGTGGTGTCTGAATGGAGCTCCTCCCATCTGGCCTTCAGCAGTGTGCCAGGTGAATGCAACTCTGCCATTGAAATTGTGAAATCCCTGACTAAACGAGATCAACATCAATCCACCAATAAAGCGCAAAGGTGGCAAAGAGCGAAAAGGGATGAAAACCATGAGAAGGGCAATTGTGTATTTTTACTACTTTTGATATACAAACATTGAAATCACCAAAGAATGTTATTTTAATACCTTTGAAACAGCATTATTAAAGGGATCATTTCGGAAAGAGCAAGGAGTGTCCCCCCTTGATATGGGTGTAGGCGTGCACCCTTGAGCTTTTCTAATGGAAGTCATGTGCTCATTGGAACGGGAGAACAATTCATCAATCTTATGCCACCTATAGAACAGAATTGCATGGTGGGTGTGCCAGAGAGTGTGTTCGTGTATATATGAGTGAGTTATGAGAGGAAACGAAGGAAGAGAGTTATTGAGTTTCATAATAAACGGTTTATTTTCAGTTTGGTTAATGTGGAGTTGATGTAATAATAATATTAAATATTTTGTGTCGTGTTTTATACGTTGTTGTTTAACAATATTAATGATTTTGTTATATGTTCTTTTTTATTTGGTTATGTTACATGTTATTTTGTTATATTAGCATATTTTTGTGTTAGAAATTTTGTTTTATATTAATATTATTTTTTTAAGTTGTATGTGTTGATATTGTCATTTTGTGTGTTGCGAATAATTTATATGCATAACAATTGTAAATGTAGTTTATAAGGTATTATTTACATTAAAATCTTTTTCTTTTGGATTATGTTTTTGGGTAGAGTCTTTCATCAATCTAATACTAACATTATGAACGATTTCAATGTCATATTTTATCAATCATTTTTAGTTGTAGTTGTTATCTTTGTGATCATCTATCTCTTCGGTAAAAGGAGAAGTAAGAGATTATTTTGTTTGTTTTATAAATGATGGGAGGTTCCATAACAATGCACATGTTCCATTATGAAAGATAAGCAATTGACTCTTCAAATCTAGATCACTATGTAATTTGGTGTTGATTACTTATTGTCATATCTAACTTTGAGAATTAAGAAGGGCTTGCTTGCATTTGGCTCATTTTACCTTAAAATGAAGCATAGGTTTTTAATACTATGTTGCCATGAAAAATAGGAGGACATGTTATCTCAAATTTATGGCATTGTTGAGAATTGGTGTTAAGAGGTAAACATTAGAAGAATCTTCATTAACTTCAGATTTACCATCATGAGAGAAAATACCATGAAACGGACATAAACTTTTCATTTGATTGAGTGTGGATTTGATCATCGCCATACAACCTTTTATGTTAAGGTATCTCACAGGAAAGTATTGAAAAATCTCTTTATTTACTCAATAAACATCCAGTTCACTATTATAACAAAGCCCTGTGGGATTTCCAAAATATGTCAAAATATGATCCTCCTCAATTACAAGAGTCTCAAGAGGAACACGTGGGTGAGTCGTGAGCCATTCAAATAGGGAAAACTCAACCAACATCTAAGATTTTTTAAAATCAACCTCTGTTTTGGAAGCTTCACAAAGATGTTTTCGACATTCTTCCAACAATCTCATTCATATATTATAATGAGCACTTTGTCGAGCACTACTATTTGATCTTTCAATTAAACACGCATACATTCGTTGAAGAGGTTTTGAGTTTTGTTGACCCTAAACCCATAAAGATAATATTGTCGTCAACAAAGTTTGTTTTTAGATGATATTATTTACTTACTAAAAATCCTCCTAATAATGTATTTATCTATTTTGAATCATCTAATCTAATAAATAAATCGACTTATCCAACATATATATCTTAAATAAATTTAATAAAATAAATATATCTATGTTTATCAACCAAAAATAAACATTCCATATATAAAACTATACTTATTACAATGCAACAAGTCCCACGTTAAAATACAAAACACACTTACATGTTGTCCTAAAGCATCCACCAAAATTCATAACAATGGGTGGTTGTCCTTCCCTCATAAGTATACCATAAGAATCATTGACTAAGGTTATAGGGGTCAAAGGGTTCTCACAATTCCACATGCAAAATTAGCTCTGAACATAGAAAGTAAATTAATGTATAATTTATCATTACTCATATCTTAATGAATATTATTTTATCTGATCTCTCCTCCATGCAAGCACACATACATTTAGACATACCACGTGCAGGTATAATATTATAATATCCTAGACAAGCCAGATATGCATGTTCAAGGAGTTCAAGAAGCCCTTAGCGAGCCTGTCCAGCTCTTACATTTGTAAATGCACACGAATTTTATGTGCACACGTGCATAGAGAGTTGTCCCCCTTAAAATATAGGGAACAACACGTGCAAGTGTGGTGCTTGTATGCATGCAAGTACTAACATCCTTTAAAAAATAACAACTATATGATATAAAATAACAACTATATGATATATATATTAAATTTTTAAAAATATATATAGCTCATGTGCTTTCAACGAGATATTATCAAGTATAAGATATATATTATATTTTAAAAATTCTATTAACTAATGTGCTTTTAACGAGATATTGGCAAGTTGCATAATTGAGTCCTATCATGGTCTAAAGGTCATTATAATATTAGTGCCAACCTTATTTCGGTTGCCAAAATTGATAATTATTAACTTAATATGGCATTGAATAAACTCTCGAACTATCTAGATCGGTCAAACTAAGGTTAAGTGAATCTAAAAGGTCCTAAAGTCCCTTAATTAAGCCTCTATTGGCCCCAAACATAGGGCAACCTACTCACAAGGTTTTGAACATGCTTAATTAAACCTTAAATACCTTAGTTATGATAGGCACCCTTGATTTAGTGCCAATTGAGGGCGAATTAAGCACAAAAGTCACCTATTTTCAATAGTTTATGGATTTTTAGTGAAGGACAACTACAATATAGTTCGATTCGGTTGAGCCCTAGTGGGGCCTAAAGTTTCCTTGTTATGTCATGTTGGGGTTAAATATGATGTAAATTTACCTTACTGATTAAGTTAGTGTGTATTCCAACAAGCTTCAAAATGGTAAGTACTTTGTTAAGTTTGTCTAACCTCTTTATGCAACCCTAAGCATAAGTGACTTTACTAATAGGTCTTAAATATGCTAAATTAATTTTATAATTAGTTAATCATTAATGATAATCTTTGATTTGTTCATTCAACATATTTTCAAGGATCATAATAATATAACTTGAGTTTTGCAACTCGAACTCTCTTACACTGAATTTGAAATAAGGTTTCCATATATCTTAGCAATGGAATTGAAAGGATTGAAAGGAAGGGGCATTGCTCTTTCTTTGAAGGCAATCCTCTCCAAAAGGATTATGAGGAAAATAATCCAACACTCAAGCGGAGGATGAAAGGTTGAAGCATGAAGCCTGATTCAGTTAGCGGTGGTTGAAACACAAAGTTTGATCCAATCAGAGATGGCTGAAAAGCGAAGCTTGAACAATCTATAGATTTGAACCTACAAAATGGGTTGGTCGAGAGGGGCAAGAAATCTTGTGGCAATGGAAACAACCATGGTAGACCCAACGAAAGATAAGGCCTCGACCAATAACACCGAAGAAAGGAAAGGAGGATGCATTCCATCAACTGAAAAGATTCCAAGGTATGAAATAACATCTCCTAGGGTCACAGATTACATCAATATATGCATGACCACGTTGCAATATGAAAGCTTATTGGTATCTGGCCAACCGAGAAAGGTATTCAAAGATGGATCCAAGCAAAATGGAAACCAAAAGGAAAAATACTCATAGATGTAGCTTGGGTGACTCAAAAAAATTATTGTTACTCTCCCCACCTAGGTTCAATTCTTGTAAGTAACATAATACTCTCATTTAAATATAATTGTTTTAATATTAATTTATTAAATATTATAAAAAAAATATTCTATAAACCCATAGTTTTTTCCTCCATTTTGACCCATTTTGACCTATTTCACATGCCTTGGTATAAGACCGTATATTTTATCTCGATCGTGACCTATTTCACATGCCTTTGTTTATTCACCCTAAAGATAATTCAATCCCTTCAACTTAGGGTTTTAAGAATTCAATACTATTTTCGATATTTAACTTGGGGTTTTAAGAACCCAATACCATTTTGAATATTTTAATTAGGTGAACAAGTGAACTCATGAAATATTTTAATTAGGTAGACATGTGAAATCATGAACGATTATGACCTAGCCCAAGGTCTTAAGGCTTATATAATATTTCAATCACCTCATTTAATTAATACAAGGGTTCAAAGGCTTAGGAGTCTAGGGTAAGGGTTGTTTTATGAGTAGGTGCAATTTCCACGAATTTGAAAGGCAATGTTTTTTTAATATTTCAAAGATAATGTTACAGAGGGTAGATGGTTTTGAAAAGCAGATAAATTGCTTAAATCTTATTTAACTCATAATAGTTTTGGAAGATGTAAAGACATGTTAATAAAAAAATACTATTCAAACATTTATTTGAAAAATATGTTCTGAATGTTTTTTAATAAAAAATAAGTCTGTGAATAAAAAATAAGTAAAAATATAATTGAGTTTCGTTTTGGTTTTATCTATAACTTTTGAGATCTCCATGAGGTTTAGGCATTTTGTGTTCTTCGAAATACATGGAAGCTCAAAATACATCAACATAGATCATGGAAACTTGAAACATTTTTTTATATCCTCTCACTTTCATTTCTCAACCCTTATTGCTTTCGTCGTTGTTTAATGATATCCAATTGTAAAATTAAGTTAAATTGTCATTTATTATCTCTAGCCATGCCATAAATAGTATGGATTTATCTAAACAAAATCTATGGTATTGAGTACGTATCCACATAAATCATAAATATCACTAAGTTAGATTTCCCCAATTCAAAATCACAAAGACTAAAATTACATTTTACGAAAAAATTGACACTAAAATTATATTTCAATTTTAAATTTTTTGTAAGCATTTATTACCACATATGAAATTCACAACTACAATTAAGAATTTCACCAATTATAACCAAAATAAACTCTAGTTTTAAAAGGATTAAATACAAAATTCCTAGATTAGGTTCAAAAGAGTAAATCTATTAATAATATACATAATCATTTCACCAATTACAATCAAACTAAGTTCTAGTTTCAAATGAATCAAATACAAATATTTTCATATTATTCAAAAGAGTACACCTATTAATGCCAACTTAGATCCATCTAAACTCCAGATCTATTGTAATACCCCTAGTTTTGACTTGGAATGTATTTATCCAAAATTATGTAAATGATGTAAATATGCTAGTGCGGAGATCAAGACCAAGGCCCGATTACTGAATGGCTAGGCATGCATGATGTATATATTTTATTTGCACAGTTTGGTTGGCTTTTATGTTGATTTAGAATATATATAAATATTATGTGCATAAATAATAAAATGGTCCAAGAATGGTTGTGTAAAGAGCACCAAAGGGGCTATGTTTCCACCAGAGAGGAAGAGGAAAGGGGGTTTATGGGAGACTAAATCCTTGTTTCCAAGTGTCAACCTTAGAACACACCCAAATTCTATCATGTCCTTTGAAGAAGCCAATTATCTCCCTTTTTTACTATTTTCCAATCATTAATTGCATGAGTGAGGTTGGTGGGAAAAGTTACCTCGTGTAGTTACTGAAGCATGGAGTTGACTGCACTTTTGTGACACTTCTGTTATGACAGAAGTCAGTCTGCAGCTGCCAGGAGTCCCTTCTTCTACTGTCAGAAGTTATGTCAGTTGTCTTTTCACCATTTTCTCATATCCCTTGAAGTCAACCCTCATTCTCTCATTCTTTCATGTTGATCTACACTAGGAAGAGCTCTCCATTGTTGTCCATGAACTTACAATGTTTTTTTGAACCCAGAAATTCGAATTTGGAGACCATGATGCAGATTTGGAAGGGAAAATTAATGGTTGTAGGTGAGTAGAGAGGTTGGGCTAGCTAGGGACCCTTACCCTTTGAGTTATGTTGCTCGTAGGTGCTTGAGAAGCCACGAATTGAAGCTACAGGTGGTTCTATAGTAGAACATATCAGATTGGAATTCTTCTATGCACACACTAGAAGCACCAGGCAAGATGGATCGCCCAAGAGACCGTGAATCGGTGAAGGGGATGCCTGAGCTAGAAGCGTGTTGTGTGGGGCAAGTATTGTGGAAGCCAAGGCTGTTGTGGCTAAGTGAGACCATTGTAGAGCTCTGTATGAGCATTTGGCTAAGAATAGAGAGTAGAATGGGTTGTGGGATGAGAGATAGAATCTTGTAGGTGTTTCCTTCGCCCCGGTGGCCTCATAGCCCATTTTGGGGGTGGCCTCTTAGCAGAAAGAGTATATGCTGGAAAGAGTGCCTATGGTTGGGTGGAAAATCGCTCTTACATATCCAGTTGCTTGGATCTGCATTGGATAAATATAAATATTATGTTAATGCCTAAAAGTTGCACACATGCAACATTTCGACGATTCATCCAATAAGGTGTCATCAGCATAAAGAATGCATACCACCACAGGCACCTTCAATACATCCAAAACACAACATGAGTCCATAAGTGCCAAGAAACAGTCAAAACAAAGGGTATCGCAAGTATTACACAGTTGACCCGCACTATAGCGCAGGTTATCTGAACAATGTCTGCGCTACACCCGCGCAACTTTTCCTTCGATACTCACGCTACTGTCAAAATGATGGGACCACTCACTCCTAGTGGTGCATTGAAGGCTCAATCCTCCCTAACGATCCGAATTTGGCTCCTCACACACTTGGTGGCATTAATTATCCCCCCTTGTGTACCTTGGAACTAGTTCATGAAGGAGGAGAGTTCACAATTGGATTTAGTTTTTTGTCGGCCACCTTTTGGCCTATAAAAGAAAGCCATTGGTATGCATTTTGTAGAGAGAAATCAAAGGAAGGTTATGCTGCTAGATTTGAGTTGGAGTTTCCTCATAGCCCACCATTTCCTACCATTGACAACATCTCCAAGCTCCCTTGCCACCTTCCATCTAAGGGCAAGTGTTTCTCTCCATCGTTCTACCATCTACTTAGCATTTAGTTTGGACAAGAAAGGCCTCCCTAAGGGAGATTGTTGGCTTCCCTTGAATCCCACATCTCCTAGGTGTTGTACAGCTATTCCATTGGGAAATACAAGAGTGGTTTAGCATATCTTTGGTTGTTGTTGGAGTTTGCACTCTTCCCCCATCTCTTTCATTTTGTTTTTATCAATATTTTAATGTTTGAATGTGAACTACACTAGCAATCTCTTGTAGGATCACTTGGAGGAATACCAACCACACATAAAAGGGGCTCCAAGGACTGAGGCCTTGCTACAACCTACAAGGCTTAGCCCCTAACCAAGTGAAAGAGTGCACTTGTGCAATTTTTTTCACAACAGTTCTAATGGTGACCATACTTATTTTTTATCATTTCTTTTTAAACTTGGTTGTTTTATGCTAAGTATATAATTCTAGGTATTTATTACTTGCAGGAGATCAGGTATTCCACCTCTTGCTTCCAGAATCTAGCCCCGTCACGACCCCATTTATTTTTTTACACATCCACACGGTTCTCGGCGTCTCTACCATGCTAACAGCGCAGAAACGACTCGCACAGCGCAGGTTACTAGTGTCAGACCCGTGCTACACCACTCATCGCACCTATGCAGAAGGTTAGTGTATTACCTGCGCTGTTCAGCGCGTCTGTTTTGTATTAACCCACGCGGTCCGTGCGGCAGAGTCTATTTTAGTCGCGCTATTGTTGTTTATTTTCTTTGTATCTGCATAGCTTAGTTAGGAAGCCCAATTGTTGCTTACTAGTGAACTTAAATTAAGGCTAATTCACCCAATTACTTAGTTTTTAGTAATTAGTGCACCTAGACCAACATTAGGAAGTAAAGAGTACATATCTCTTGAAACTTACCTAGGTAACCAACTTTGAGGCTTTCAAACGGGCCCCATTGTTGTCACTAGTAATCAAGACCATTTATTGTTTATGCATCAATCGACATGTTGTTTTTAGTAGTATTACTAGTGTAGAAAACACTTTTTGCACACAATCAAGGACCTAAAGACACTTGTCGCCCAAAGTATGCTCTTCACCTCACACTCCATGTGATCTTGGTGAATCATAAAAAGGGTGAGAAGTGTGAAATACCTCCATTGCACACTTGTCCATTAGTTAGAATATTTGATTTTTCAAAGCACCATGAGCATCTCTTAGAGTTAAAAGTACACATTACCTATTATACTCTTTTAGTTAATTTGCCGATAAAATCATTTTTTGGTTTCATCACATGTGTTTGCACCACTAACACACACTAGGAGACCTAAATACTCTTTTGATCCAAGTATGATCTTCACCTCGCACTTCATGTGACCATGTTGAATCAGAAAGGTAGGGATTGTGAAATACCTCTCTTACACTCCATAAGTGAACAACTCAAACCCCTTAAAATCAACATTGTAATTATCTTAACCAACTAAAATCCTCCATAGGAGGTCACAAAACAATATTTTAGTTAGGTAGGATTGATTGGGCTAGGCATCCATTAATTCCCACCAATCTAGTTTCAATAGTGATATTTTGAAACATAACATTGTTGTCTCATAGGGTACTTACAAAATCTTGCTATAAGCAAGTGTTAAAAGAAAACCCGGATCATAAGTGTGTCGCACGTGTGTCGTGACCAAGGAGGTGAGCGTTGAGGTATAACTGCCCTGCTATCCCCTACAAGCCACCCAACTTGTTGTAGGGAGACAACACTATATTGTGCAATTCGAATCACTGATCCACACTTGACGCAAGTTATCTTAGTGGCCGAACTTAGGATATCACCAAGGAGCAATTGTGAGTGCAGTTGACTCCTACAGTTAGCTATTTCCACTGGGAGGTGTTTCCAAGTATTCTTGATTGTATCATTGGCCCCATCATCAGTAGAACTAGATCTTTTTTACCTCCACTAGTTGATTGGTGAGTGGATCCCATTATCACCGTAAATTATGCTTTTGTGAGGCCCAATTACATTTGAGAGGAAGGACGCCAGGTATTCTTGGGAATTTACATTTATTTTCTTTTTAACTACAAGTTCACTAACTCGTAATAAAAAGAACCTACATGTGGGAACTCATGCACTAAAACTGACATTGCACATATCATTCACTTATCACACCATTTTGCATTTGTTGTGGTTGGCATATTTTTGTATTTTTTCAATTGTGTTTAAAATTCCACTATCACTCTCATTTGACACAAAGCCTTCACCATTGAGGAAAAAAACAACATCCTAAGACAGTCTCGTAGACTGCAAGGCCTATCCCCTCTCTTGAGGGTTGTCATTACACCTTATTCCTATGGTTCACAAGGAAGGTACCATAGTCGGGGTCGCTCCCAAGCCACTTCGATAGGATCATATGGTCAAGGCCAAGCCTTGCTAGGTTCATTCTCTCCTCTAGTAGAAACTATTAATTGCACCACTTCTTCCCCCATCGGAAGAGGTACCCCGTTGGATTCTCCCCTTGGAGATCCCTCAATTCCATTTGACCCATCCTCTCTCATAGGAGGTCAACCATTTTTTACGATACCACCTGGGTTTCCCCCTCGCGGAAACCACATCCCACATACAATGGCAAGACTAGTCGTCCCTACCTTACCATTCATGGCTAGTTTAAATCTACCCGATTTGGCCAAAGTGACTAATGATCCCATTGATCATGATGTGACATAGTCGGCTATGCCAGACAAGCTTCCTTCTAACATTCCCAAATTCGAAGGAATATAGGGAGATGATCCCCCCAACCACGTTATGGCTTTCCACTTATGGTGTTCATCTAATAACATAGTGGATGACCCCGTGAGGTTTCGCCTCTTCTAGCGCACCCTCACCGGAACGACAACAAAATGGTACATAAACCTAGCAAGTGGAACCCATTCCACATTTGCAACATTGGCCACCACATTTCTTACGTACTTCCAACTACCAATCCGACATGATCTAGGCCTCGAAATTCTCACTGAGTTTCGTCAAAATACCTCTACCCACATCACAAACCACATCCATGAGTGGTGTAGAATATGCACACTATGCAAGATCAAAATACAACCTCCCTTTTTGTTGGATTGGTTTATCAAATCTCTCCAACCCGCCATAGCTAAATATGTTGCCACCTCCATTCCACAAAGCGAGGAAGAGGCCATTCTAAAAGCACAACATTTCAATCTTATATATGCACAATCCGGCTACCTTTACACAATCCTCCCTGATGCCCCTCAGCATCGGTTGTTGGATCCTACACCTTTGGGCTCGTCACATTCGACGAATGGGATTATTGGTCCATTTCCCATTTAGGAAAGGCTCCTCCTACCACATCGGTGTCTTTCAACATGGTTCTGTATTACCCATCCATGCCACTTGCATCGGTACCCCCTACATCGGTACCAACACCATCAGTTGGTCAATTATAGTTTGGACCATATAGTCCTACCTACCCAAACGTAAGCCAAGCGATGACGGTTTCTACACCGCCAATGGTGCAAGCCATTCCTACGTCCACCTCTTATGGAGCGCAAATTGCATTTATACCACCACCGAGATATAACCCATATTATCTGTTCACATGCCCAACTGGTCAACAACTAGCCCCCCACATGAGGGTTAACTTTGTTCAACCTTCTTATGTTCAACAAACTCAAAAATTTGAGCAATTGAATGTCGCAAATCCCCAGAATCCACATAATCAGGGGAAGAAGAAAGGTAAGAACAAACAGAATCAGCATTCAGGACAAGGGGGCAATCCTCCTCCCCAACAAAACTAGAATACGGGTGATCCAAATGCAGGGACTAACAATCCACCCAAACAAGGGAAGAATCCCACCTTGAGAACCAATTATTGTTGCTCCATTTGCAGCGATTATGGTCATTACATACATCATTGTCCTCTTATCCCCGACTGCCAACAGTTAGTGGAAGCCAAAAAGAACACAATGGCGAACCCCCCTCGTGTAGAGAATCCTCCCCAACCACAAATTGTTGTGTTACAACAACCCTTTTCCAATCAAGGGGTAGTCACACAATAATAAGACCCTCGCCCGCCCAACGACGGTTCTTTCCAAAATATCTATACGTTTGACATCAAAACTCCAGACAGGAGCCAAAGGTTATGATGGGATTTCCACCCACCAAGTGGAAGGCATTTCTATACCCTCTTGGGTCCCTCTACAGATCCCTCAACCAAACACCAAACAAATACCACAGATTCCAAAACTTCCACTTCAACGGACCCCTAATAACCCTCACATGAAAGTCGCCCACAATTATAGTATTGTGGATGACTTGGCTCAATCCCCGGAATCCATGTCCATGTTAGAAGTTTTACAGTCTTGCCCAACACAAAGAAAGGAATTACTCAATGCACTCGGTGTCGTTGATCCATCCGACTCCCATCTTATGACTTTTGATGTTAATAAAGGTGATCTGTGACTACCATCATCAATCGCATTTCAAGACCTAGTCACGGTAAAAAATGTCATGATCCATCGTTGTATCATCGACGAAGGCTCATCCACTTGCGTTATGTCCGTAAAAGTCTGGAAACGATTAGGATCTCTTGAGTTGGTCCCCTCTTCTATCGCCCTAAATGCATATGATGGGAGACCATCCCAACCAAGAGGACTGTACCAAAATGTCCCCATAGAGTTGGGGGCAAGATGGTTATGATCAATATCAAAGTAGACGATGCAAAATTCAACTACAACATCCTCTTGGGGTGTAGTTATATGTACTCCATAAAGGTGGTAGCCTCCTCGGTCTTATGTATCATGATTTTTTCTTTAAATGGGAAGGTAGTTACCCTAGATCAACTTAACTAATATGATCCTAATACCACAAGCAACCTCGACAATGTCCTACCAATTGTACTGGGAGATGATCAACCGTATGTTGACATTTCCCCCAGTATTTACAAGGACTCCAATTTTTTAGGAGTATATTCGGGATCACCACCAAAGATCCCTACTTCAACCGATGGCCTAATGTGCACAATTTTCACCGCTGAAAATGGAGCCACCTCCACCTCGACACCGTCATCAACACCACCACTGAGCCATGGCATTAAACAAACGTTGAGCCCATCGGTCCCACCAATACTTCAAATCCCTTTCTTGTATCCTCCTACGGGTGTATAAGGTACGACGATTATGGCTCAGTTAACTCTACCCGGGCTAACTTTGGGAATATCGGTATGGTACCTCACACCACCCTACCTAGAGACGTATTCCAAACCAGTCTCCCATTATGAGTTTGTCCCTGTTCCAGTTAGCACGGCTAGAAGGCCCGTAACACGTTTAGTTATGACAGCCCAACCTATGACATCCACAACTACACCACAATCGGTCATCGCTAAGATATCCAATGGGGGCACCAAACAACCGAAGTTGAAAGGTCCCCTATTACCTAACCTGCCATCCAATACAGTAGAAACTGCTAAGCCTTAAGCAGGGGGCATCGACCAACACGAGGTAAAATCCCCAATTATGTTCAATACTCCCAATTAAAGGGTCACACCACCATGTTCTCTTTGCAGGAAACAAGGTCACGCAGCCAATCTATGTCCTACTCTACCGGAGCTAAGGAATTTTCTTAACACCCCCGTTAGCATCACCCACGCTCCACTAACGGTGAAAGGGGGAACACCTCCCTCGCCCACATCTAAGTCCAAAAAATTATGCACAAGTCATGCATGTTCCATATGTGCTCATCATGGGCACTATACACACCATTTCCCTGAACTCCCTCGGTACCAAAAGGCATTGGAAACAATTCGTCTCACTCAAGTAATGATTGAGGAACCCCCTTCTTAAACCAGGAAGTAGCATCCATTAATGTGATCACCACATCAGTGACATCGTTAGTCACACCTCCCATAGAAGTTGCGCCAGCTATAGAAAACGTGGTAGAGCCTGTAACGTCGCAAGACACATCTAAACTTACGACAACGCCATCACAAATGAATGCTCTTCACGTGGGAACTCCACCCATATGCTCCCTCCTAGCTCCATCGCATGCATAATAGAACAAATCAACACTCAAGAAGATCAAGAACACTTTCGTCCACGCGTACCAAGACCTTGTCGATCTTGTGGAGATACCACCCATTACTCCTTTCAATGCCCCATTCTGCGCGTCGAATGACAACATCGTCTCGAACTAATGAGAATGCAAGGTCAATTACAACCCCTCTGTATAACCCCGCAAAGATCACCAACCGAGGAAGTAATATCGACCTTACCATATACCATCGATGTTGAATCTCCTTTAGCCGGTGTCCTCACTTGCAATGATTCTTTGTCTTCCAACGAAGATGCATACCACCTGCAATCATTCCCAATAAATTAGAAACTCAAAAGGGGGTTTGTACCCCTTAGCACAAACAAGACATCCAACACCAACCATTGATATTCTTATTTGTGTCAAAAATTTTACTTTCGTTTCACACTATCTCGAATTAGAAAGTAAAATACCTCTCGTCTTCAAATGCAGATGGCCTCCCACACGGACATCTACATAGGATATGCGGACGGGCCCAGTCGATGGTCCAAACATATAGCATCTGTTTCCTGGGTTATATACTCCCCCTCCCATACATTCCACCACACCAGCGGGGTGTGCTTGGGGACACTAACGAACAACCAAGCAGAGTACGATGCCGTAATAGGTCTATTAAGAGATTCCCTACACCTAGGCATTCACCATCTACAAGTGTACCTCGACTCACAACTTGTCGTTTCCTAGTTAAATAATGTATTATGTGTACGCAACTCACTCTTCTTCTGAAAGTTTCTGCACATGTGCCTTCTCATTAGACAATTTGAAACCATAACTTTCACACATATACCAAGAAACACCAATGCATTCGCCAACTCCGTTGCCAATGAGGTATTGAATTGGAACCTGGTACATAACCCGGCTGCATAACCCTTCATATCAAGCATATATAAATACGTCTATGTGTTTCAGCTACGACTACACATACATGTATATCATCACCATAAAGTCCTAAAGTTGACAAAACATGCCCAAAACAAATATGTCAGTATCAACTACTACATATGGATCACATCAACACATAGGCAACATAAATCAAAATGCGCATACATAAAGAGACACATACATCATGTGCCGCCAAAATGGTATATATATATAGCATAAAAAAAAATATGTGTGTCATGTACAAAAAATGGCCCTCCTGGAGCATATACATAGTATCCTTATGGGGGATACATGAAAAAATACCTCCCATAGGCTCATAAAAAATATGTATCTACAAAACTGGGGCTCATAGCCCTACATAAAATCAATTTTCCCCACCAGCTGGGGGATTTCGGGGACCCAAAATAGTCAACGATAGCACAACCTCCCCTCGTACCGGCTTTGGTCCTTGCTGAGGACTCTTTCGTGGAGGAAGGGTCGCTCCTCCCTGCACCTCCTATAACACGTGGCACGCTACCACAACCCGCCGCATGATGTACCTCCAAGATGGCACACACTCAGTTGGAAGGTGAAGTCTCAAGTCACCTCATCATCCTCTAGGTCGGCCCAATCCTACTCATCAACACCAGCCAACAACCCACTGAACTGTCGCTCCAAGTCTGCTATCACAATGACCATCTAGTCCTCGACAACGACACCCCCTGCTGTATCTCCTCCAGCACCGACTCCTCCTGCTCTAGAAGCACCACCCTCGGCCGCACCTGCTCCTCCAATTGCCTACCCAACCCCAACGATTAGTTGATCTCTCTACGGTCTCTACCTCTGAGGTGGTGTCACAGGACCTACATCTGCATCACAAAGGGAAAACCCATCATTAGTACCTAATAAACATGTATATCATAAATGTACAGAAATAAAAGTATGTACAAATATATATGCGAAAAGTACAAAACCACAAGAACATACTAGTAGCGTCGAAATCGCCAGCAGGAACGAGCAGCTCCAAATCTCCTCAAAAGTCCATACTGCTCCACAGATATCTCTCCGTACGACCTATGTGGCCCTCCCAGACATCCAACACCTGTGGCGTATAATAATCCCCCACGAGCCCACCACCAACAAGAGGCATAATACGCCCCCAAAATGCCATCTGAGGCTCCTATGGTCCCCTTGGTGGAACTACTATTTGTGGCCTTAGCAAGGGGTAGCACTCGAAGAAGTAGGAGCACAATGCACTATTGTAGCAGAAGGTGCGCCGCCCCCCACCCTGTTGTAACTCTGACATTTGTTGCATCATAGAATGAAGCAACAGTGATACCCATGCCACAGGCCAACCAACCATCACCCTCTCCACCAGTTGGAGTTGGCCCCCTATAATCTGTTTGGGGGACGTGGCCCCCAGTACACGCACAATAGCTATCGCAACAACCTCCACTAGTAGAGCCCTCATATGGCTCACCAACACCCCACCAAAGTTAATAGAACTTTGGTCACCACCGCAGTATCAATCCACTAAACTATGAATCATCCCACCTACAAGCTGTGGAGGGAGCAGCTCCCTCACCCCTCGGTGAGTCAATCACATCAAGAAATAAATATCTCGAGTCGTGATACTCAGGTCCTCACCTACTACCCGAAACACCCGTCGGTCCGGGACCCACATGTCCAGTATCCGCCACAAAAGGTAATCCACTGACTGCATCAGAGGGCACTTGAAGAAATTCAAGAGCCCAACATCGTGTAATGCCTTTGTAGTTGCTCGGTCGGCCAACATACGATCTCAGAGGGTGTCGTACTCTCCCTCGCCACTCAACATCTCGAACATGCGCAATCACTAACAAGCAACCACCTGCACAAGGAAATGACCACCCATTAGACTTGTAAAATCATCAGCACGACCTTCCCTAAGAAGTTCTACGCATAGGATGAATTTACACAACATATCCACGCGTAGCGTGGACAACACATTGTCCCGCCGCACAGAACTTGTGCGTGGGATTTATACAGCTTGGCTGTGTAGGCAACACTACTGATCAAGGAACAATCGCGCTAAACCAACGCGCGACCAAAGCTTAACTGTCCTGCGCTATGTACAGTACAATACACTATTTCCGCGCTAATGGGCGTGCTACACTTTGCACAATTTCTGGAAAATATCGCGCTACGGAAGCGCAGGATTCCCAAAAAATCTCGTGCGGTAGCCCCAAAAGACAAAAAAGGACCCATGGCCACACAAGGGACCCCTAAACCTAAGATTACCCGGATAAAATTAAAGAGTACAAGGGTGAGGCATACCTGGAACTCGCGGATTGATGAACGGTGCACCGAATCTCCCAAAATCGCTCAAAATGCTTTCTAGGAGGTCGGTGTCACAAAGTACAAATGATTCCAAAAAGTGGGCCCCACCCCTATTTTATACTCATTTGACCCAAACTTCCAACTGATGCTAGGGACACACCGTAACTCCGTTTCAAAAACCATTTGCACCACGACGACCAACACTTTGAGCTCTTCGATGTATAACCAATCAATCTGGATTCCCACCAATGTCAGCGGGACACTATTTTCCTAGCCAGGTACCCCATAGGTACGTAATGTTTTGGTTATATTATTTATGCATTGTCAATACCTTGGTTATGTTATTTACTACACTTGGGTATATACACCGTATGTGCAGGATCTCGATTAGGACAATATGGAACTTCTTTCTTTTCCATGATAAGAATAAGACTCCAAGCTCTAATAATAGGGGTCACGCACCCTACCACAGGTATCATTCCAAAACTGGCATATAGACACTATTTACCCTCCATTTATAATGCATTTCCTAGTATTCCCGATGATAACCATAGGGCCCTCATTCATGGCCTTGATGTACCATCAACATAATCATTATGAATAGCATATTCCTCCATGGGTGTGCGCACCATTTCCATCCCAGTCATCAATTGACACCCATGATGTCGATCCCCCACAAGTCCAAAAAATCTGACCCAACATAAAAAGACCCCCCCTTAGAGTATCATTTTGCATTTGGGCATTTACTCTGCCAAGTAGACACTCATCAGATTCTTCGGTGCATGTTACGAGAACGATTCAAAAATCTCCCTCATACCTCCATGAGCACTTTACCCTTTGCAATCTCCTATGTATCATCACCACCGCAATGACACCTATGGGGACCCCACCCTCAGAAGCAACCGGTTCTATTCAGTTATCCCGCAGGTATACATTGCATGGCATCATTTCATGGGGCACCCTTTGTTGAATGTGTTAACCCCCACTTCATCTTTGGAAAGTGTCCCCCGATCCACCCAAAACCGTGGGGACTCCGCTCATCATCAAATTGATCTCCCGACACACCCAAAACCGTGGGGATCCCACCAACGTTCGTTATGTACAAACAGTTCCCTCATCACCTCACATTGTGGGAACACCGTATTATTTTGGCAGCAACCCATGGTCACCTTTGATCGATGTATTTGAGTCTCCATATATTCAACAATATTTGTTTACCGGCTTCCATTACCCTTCGTTTTGCGTCTCCATCAAAGTCCTTTCATTTGTAGTTTGTCTCCACCTGTTTCAATCTGTTCCATTCTGAAAGAAAAGTCGTCGTCCCCTCTCCCCATGTTGACATCGATCAAAGTAAGTTATGATCCCCACACTTATCAACCGGTATTTTGTCAGGTCTGTCCGTCCACCAGTTGGTTACAATATGATCTTGGTTCTCAGGATAGGACTCTCGTCTTATCATGTACTTCAGATCTCATTGACGCCAAAACACTACATTATGAGATTTGCAGTAGCTGCAGTTGTACCTTGGGATCCATTTCAATCACTATAAGGGATCACCTCGAACTTAGTAGGGAGACTCATTAGTGCTCCCTAACTAAGTGGTTTCCCCTATGCTCGACATCAACAAATCATTGCATCAGGAGGAAACGTACTTTTGAAGGTAGCAGTGTTCACATTTGGAAATCATGGTAGCATTCTATTTGGTATAGTAAATCTCTCAGGCAAATTTACATACCAGTTTGGTCCCCCACCCAAGTGGGATTATCATGGTCACCAATAGTTCCACTTCTTCAACATTCTGTAGCAGTTCCTGGGACATTTACTTAAATATGGATCGAAGCCTCCTTCATCCATGTCCCAATAGTATAGTAGAGTCGACACCGTGGTCCTCTCTCATCTAATCCCTTTGACAACATTTCACGAGCATGGGTATGCCCGCCTCGTTTGTATAAAAACTATTCTTTATTATAGCTCCAATGGGCATCACCAACAATCTTCCCCCAGGGGAGAACCTTATTTTTTCCACATATGCTTCGTCCTACAGAACATGAGAGAAACAACAAAAAACATGATGCATTATCGTCTCTACAGTACCCTCCGAACCTCATACATCAGGGGGCATCTGTTAACGCCTAAAAGTCGCACACATGTGACATTTTGGTGATTCATCCAGTAAGGCATCATCACCATAAAGAATGCATACCACCACATGCAGCCTAAATAGATACAAACACAACATGAGTCCATAAGTGACAAGAAACAATCAAAACAAAGGGTAGCGTTGGTATTACACAGTAACTGACTCGCGCTATAGTGCAGGTTATCTTAATAATGCATGTGCTACACCCGCACAGATTTTCCTTTGATAGTTGTGCTACTATCAAAACAACGGGACCACTCACTCCCAACAGCGCATTGAAGGCTCAATCCTCGCTAAGGATCTAAATTCGTCTCCTCACACACTTGGTGGCATTAATTATCCCCCCTTGTGTACCTTGGAACTAGTTCATGAAGGAGGATAGCTCACATTTGATCTAAATGTTTGCTGGCCACCTCTTGGATTATAAAAGAAATCCATTGGGATTCATTTTGTAGAGGGAAATCAGAGCAAGGTTATGCTGCTGGATTTGAGTTGGAGCTTCCTCATAGCCCACCATTTCCTACCATTGTGAGCATCTCCAAGCTCCCTTGCCACCTTCCATCTAGGGGAAAGTGTTTCTCTCTATTGTTCTACCATCTACTTAGCATTTAGTTTGGACAAGAAAGGCCTCCCTAAGGGAGATTGTTGGCTTCCCTTGAAGCACACACCTCCTAGGTGTTGTACAACTATTCCATTGGGAAATACAAGAGTGGTTTAGCATATCTTTGGTTGTTGTTGGAGTTTGAATTCTTCTCTCATCTCTTTCATTTTGTTTTTATCAATATTTTCATGTTTGAATGTGAACTACACTAACAATCTCTTGCAGGATCACTTGGAGGAATACCAACCACGCAAAAAAGGGGCTCCAAGGACTGAAGCCTTGCTACAGCCTACAAGGCTTAGCCCCTTAACAAGTGGAAAAGTGCACTTGTGCAATTTTTTTCACAACATATTCTTATGCATTTAAATATGAAATGTTTTTATTTCATGCCTGTAATGTTTATGCATGTATAAATGCATGTTGTGTGTGTGTGGGTCAATTTTATTTTCGTTGTGCATGTTCTTTACGTTTCTGCACACATATTGCATATGTTGAAATTCGTATTATGGTTTGGGGAAAAATTTGAGAGCCTGAATTCACTTAATGCCCCCTCCCGATGGTTGGATTGGGTGAAAGGATGTTACAGACTGGTATCGAAGCTTCTGGTTGCAATACCGGAGCTGTATGGGACATAAATCATAATTTATTGGCAAAAGAATCAGAAATGGTGGTGTAGAAATATGTTTATGTTAACCGACAATTAAGGATATGGGAGTAAGTTTGAATTAATTTTGAATCAATCCCCTTATTAGTGAATGAAAACTTTGCATGAACCCGAAATTTTAAAAATTGAGAAAAAAATAGTTGGGTCCCACAGGTTCTAGGTGGCAGGATGACGTGGAGGAGTCACGTGGGGAAGAAAACTATGACATGGAGGAGCTTCATGGGAAGAAGGTGTGATGTGGACAAGCCACATCATATCTATGTGCGTAGGTGATCGTAAGTGATGGAGCCTACAGGCAGAGAATATTTGGTCGTCAATCAGTGGTGCAGATAGACGATCGATAGTGATTCAGGCTCGCGAAGGTGTGTGAAAGTTAATTTATCTTCGCAACCCTGAATGAAAACTGCCCCATCCACGTGTCATCCTCTCGTGCATTCAGGATCGCAAAAGTGGTCTCGTGAAACCACTTCTTGCAGAGACTGAAACCACCTTTTTGGTCCAACAAGGAATGATGTGATGTAGGAGATGTGACAGGCAGAAATGTCAAAAAGGACAAGACCCACCTTGAAGCGGTAAACTACCCTATGTCGTGTCGCTCTCTCGTGCATTCAGGCTTGCAAAAGCAGTTCCAAGAAACCACTCTCCTCGGACCCTGAAACCGCTTTCGGCCTAACGGGAAGCGATGTGACGTGGGGTCCATACATGATGTGCAGAGATGTCAGAGGCGATGAGAACCACAATGGTCATGTCAGTATGGGAGCATCGTGCATATTTGATCGACGACTGAGAATGATTCAGGGCCATGAAGGTGCACGAAGGTTAATAGATCGGCCTAACACTGAAGCGGTAAACCGCCCTATGATGTGTCACCCTCTCATGCATTCAGGCATGTAAAAGGAGTTTAAGGAAAACACTCTTCCTAGAGCCTGAAACCACTTATGCTTGATAAGTGGAAAGGTGATGTAAGCGGGCATCCGAAGGACGCAAGTCACAAAAAAAAAGGTTTTTCACAGACGAATTTCAAGTGCCCGAGATTGGAAAATGCAGTCGATCTTATGCACCGGATTGCGTGTGACCGAAATATTTACAAAAAAAATGAGGGCGCTGCCCTTGACCCGCCCTACACAAGGGGGCAATCCCCCTTGACCCCTGCCATCCCCCTAAGACGTCGTTGATTGTGAGAAAATTCTATGATTTGACAGAAATTGTCAATATGGATTGTTTCCAAAATGCATGAAAAATAACTTGGTAATTTTCTATGATTTTATAAACACTTTTGCAGATTCAAAATCCTATCAGTGACAGATAAGGGTCAGCATTTCAGTCTAGTGCAGTTGGGAAATATATGATCTTGGATTGGACCAAGAAGAAGAGTGTCATCATGGAGGATGCACAATATCCTTATGAAGTTGAGGCAGATGCAATTGGAGAGAATATACAGGTTGGGAATGTAGAGACATAACCTAATGGAAGAAGAAACCAAACAACTCCCCCAGACATTGTAGAAACCATGAGGAGCCTAAGGGTGCAATTGCAGAGTTGCAGAGAAGATAATGAAATACTGATTAGAGCTCGAGAGGAACATAATTAGTTGAATGCAACTATTATTCAAAGCTTAACAAACATTCAAAGGAAGATTAACCATGGGCAAAATTCAGAAAATCAGGAAAAGAGTGGGAATAGCTCAAGGAGGCATTCCCACAAGAGGTCCCATAGTTCAAGAAGGATTTCTAGAGATAGGACATATACTCCAGAAATCTCTTCTAGTGAGTCATCTGAATCTATAGAATCCATTGAAGGTTCAATCTCTTCATCTCATAGAAACAAGAGAAAGAGGTCTTCCAAGAACAACTCACATGGATAATTTAAGAAGGCCAAACCTCCTACCTTTGATGGTGAAGTTAAATCTGGTCAAGAAGTTGAGACTTGGCTTTTTGGGATGAGGAAGTATTTCCAATTCCAAGACTATTAAGGAAATATGAAGGCAAGAGTGGCCATCTTATCTCTAAATTGAAGGGCATCGATATGGTGGGAACACCTTAGGCAAGTAAATAGGATCAATGAAAGGAATATTGTGTGGAAGTAGTTCAAGAAGTACTTCAAGGAAAAGTAACTTTATGATAGGTACTATGATGGAAAATCAAAGAGTTCCATGTGCTGAAATTGGAACAAATGACAATGGAAAAATATGCAAACAGATTCTTAGAGCTGCTAAGGTATGTCAAATATATCAGGGATGATAAGGTGAAAATTTAGCGTTTTCTAAGTGAACTACCCCAGTCCTATAAATATAGAATTGAGTTTGATGAACCTTGAACTCTAGAAGAAGCCATAAGAAAGGTCAAATATTGTTATGATCAAAACAAAAGAAAACCAAAATTCCATAAGGCATGGACGGATAAGAAAAATGAAAAGTTTGACCAAAGGAAGAAGGGGTTCAAGCCTCCTCAATTCAGAAATCAGCCAAGGCAGCCACCATAGGGTGTGACTAAGACAACTAGGATGACGAGAGACAAGCCAAGAGATCCACTTCAATGTTGGGTATGTGGAGGGGACCACATGATTAGGAACTGTCCAGATCGAAATGGGAGTGAAAAGCAAGTTCACAACATCCAAGTGTTGATGTATATGTAACTTCGGAATGTATTCCATCTATGTATATTGTACTCCTATAGAGATGTGTTATTCCTCTATAAGGAAGTGTCGTCATTTGTATTGACAAGTGTCGTAAGTGTCATAACTTGCCGATGGGTTATTAAACCACCATGTGTGGGGTCGGCCCTGATTAAGTTAACCATGGGTTATTAGGCTAAGCTAGACAAGTCGGCCCCATTAGTTTATTGGGCAGGACAGGACAAGTATAAATAGAGATCGGGAGATCTCTATTTGGACTCATTATTCACTTGTACATCACTTAGAAAGTGGTGCACTAGTTGAGGAGGAGGAGGAGCTGATAGTAGAAGACTATCTCTTGTACTGTTGTTGTACCTTGGTTGTATTATTGCTCTATCTATCTCTGAGGAAGTTGTGGGATTTTTCACCTTAGGGTTTTTCCCACGGAAACTCTGTGTGTCTATTGTCTCTTATGTTTGCCTCTTGTTGTGATTGACATGATTGACATGCTTGATATGCTTGATATGCTGTACATGTTATTCTCTCAGTAAAGATCCTAGAGTATATTGAATTAATGCTAAAAAATTAACACCAAGGAGATGAAACAATGGGTCAAGTGGAAAGGACCGTCCATAGGATTTATGCAGCACTAGAGGACCACCAAGCAAACCATCAATCAACTGTGGTTGAAGTTGAAGGTAAGATTGCTAAGTAATCTATTTATATTTTGAGTGACCCTGGATCTACTCACAGTTCTATCAGTCCTAAAATTGTTGAGATTTGTGCTTTTAAGAAATCAAAGCATAGTAAATCATGGTTAGTCCAACTAGCCACTAGAACTAAGAGGAAGGTTAGAGAAATCATGGATAAATGTCCATTGGAAATGGGTGGACTATCCACTTTTGCAAACCTAAATGTTTTGCCACTTGGTTCCTATGAAATTCTCATTGGAATGGACTGGTTGGAAGCCCATAGAGTTAAAATTGATTGCTACAACAAGACTTTTGAGTGTATTGATGAATAAGGAAACCTAAGGGTTGTAAAGGGAATTCCAAAGGTAGTTTTTGTTAGGTAGATTTCAACCATGTAGTTGAAGAAATTCTATATGAAAGGTTTCCAATTGTATGCAACCCATATTTTGGAGAAAACAAGAAATGAAATTCCCAAGTTGGAAGATCACCATTATGTTTTGCAAGAATTCAAGGATGTATTTCCCGATGAAGTTCTAGAACTTCCTCCAAAGAGGGACATTGATTTTACAATCAATCCTGTTCCAGGAGCTGCACCAGTTTCCAAAACTCCTTACAGGATGAGTACACCAGAACTATTAGAGCTGAAAATGAAATTGCAAGAATTGTTGGAAAAGAAGTACATTCGTCCAAGTGTGTCTCCATGGGGAGCACCCGTACTCTTTGTGAAAACGAAAGATGGAACGCTCAGGTTATGTATTGATTACATGCAACTTAACAAGGTTACAATGAAGAACAAATACCCCTTGCCTCGAATTGATGATATTTTTTATCAAATGAGAGGGGCAAAGGTATTCTCAAAGATTGATTTGAGGTTTGGTTATCATCAAGTGAGAATAAAAAAAGATGACATTCACAAGACAACCTTTATAACAAGGTATGGAAACTATGTGTTTGTGGTGGTACCGTTTGGTCTCACCAATGTACCGCTACATTCATGTGTCTCATGAATAGTGTTTTCAACAAGTATTTGGACAAGTTTGTTATCGTATTTCTAGATAAAATTCTTATATATTCTAAGAATGAAGAAGAGCACGAAGAACACTTGAGAATGGATTTGCAATTGCTAAGGGAGCATAAGTTGTATGCAAAGCTAAGCAAACGTGACTTTTACAAAAATAAAATTCATTATTTGGGTCACATTATTTATGAGGAAGGAATATTGGTGGATCCCGAGAATATTGAAGCCATCATGGATTGGCCAACTCCAAGAAACGTGACATATGTAAAATATTTTATGGGTCTTGCCGGTTACTATAGGAGGTTCATTGAAGGATTCTCCAAGGTTGCACACCCAATCACTTCTTTACAAAATAAGGGGATAAATTTTGAGTGGACACCAAGATGTGAAGAAAGCTTCCAGCTTTTTAAAAAACTTCTCACAAGTGCTCCAATTCTAAAAATTGCAAATCCATAAAAATATTTTGTGGTATGCACAGATGCATGTAAAGATGGACTTGGAGGAGTTATTATGCAAGACAACCATGTGGTGTGCTACGAGTCAAGGAAGTTGAAAGAGCAAGAGAAGAACTATGCTACCCACAATTTAGAGCTTGCAGCTATAGTGCACGCTTTGAAAATGTGGAGGCACTATTTAATGGGCAAAAAATTGAGCTAAGGACAGACCACTGTGGTCTGAAATATTTGTTTGAGCAATCAACATTAAATTCTAGGCATTCTAGATGGCTATAATTCTTATGCGAGTTTGATTTTGAAATCAAACACATAAAGGGTAAAGAAAATAAGGTGGCTGATGCACTTAGTAGAAAATTACATGAAATGCAAGTGGTAGCCATTAGTACCTGCAGATCATATTTAAGGCAGCAGATTGTAAACTGTATTGCTGAAGATGAACTGTATGTGCAAATAAAAGACAAATTACAACAGTAGAATTTAGAGAAAAGGTACGAAGGTTACCATTTGGAAGGTGACGGACTTTCCTAATGTGAAAAATTTGAGAAGAGTTGTTATGGATGAAATCCATAAAATGCCATATTCCGCTCACCCAGGATACCAGAAAACAATTGCTACAGTGAGAAAACAATATTTTTGGCTGGGAATGAAAAATAATATTGCTGAGTATATTTCTAAGTGTATGAAATGTCAACAAGTGAAGGTTGAACATCAACACCCAGCAGTTTATTGCAAACTTTTCCAATTCCAAAATGGAAGTGGGATGTGATTTCCATGGATTTTATTACAGGTCTGCCAATGACAGTGAGGCAACATGATTCCATCATGATTGTGGTAGATAAATTATCTAAGGAAACACATTTTATACTGGTTAAATCCACATATAAAATGGATGCCATTGCAAAACAATTTATGATGGGAATTTGCAGGTTACATGGATTGCCCAAGACAATAATTTCAGACAAGGATACCAAGTTCACCTCTAACTTTTGGAAAATTATTTTTGTAGACTTGGGTACACAACTAAACTTTAGTACTACCTACCATCCACAAACAAATGGGAAAACAAAAATGGTGAATCAGGTGCTTGAAGACATGCTACACATCTATGTGATGAACAAACCATCCAGTGGGAGGATTACCTACACTTGGGAGAGTTTGCATATAATAATAGGAAACACGCATCATTGGGCATGAGTCCATTTGAAGCCTTGTATGGCAGGAGGTGCATGACACCAGTTACTTGTGATAATCCAGTGAACATAATTGTACTTGGGCCATAATTGCTTAAGGAGATGGAACAAGAGGTTGTAAAGATTAGACAAAATTTAAAGGAAACCCAAGATAGACATAAAAACTATGCAGATAAGAACCAAGTGCATAAAGAGTTTCATGTTGGGGATCATGTTTACCTCATAGTGAGGCCAAGGAAAAGTTCCTTAAAGCTTGAAAGTTGTGCCAAGCTATCACCAAGATATTGTGGTCCATTTGAAGTGCTTGGGAATAGGACCAGTTGCATATAGAATTGCATTGTCTATTAAGACTAGAGATCATAATGTTTTTCATGTTTCTTTGCTTAAGAAATATGTACATGATCCTAACCATGTGATTGATTGGGATGTGATCCAGGTGGAACCCGAGGGAGAGTTCCAAACCGAGCCACTATGCATCCTAGACAGGAAAGTGGCATTGCTCCAGAACCGAGCCATCGGACATGTAAAGGTGTAATGGAAGCACTTCGGTCTTGATGAGGCTACGTGGGAGGTCGAGGATGCCATGAGAGAGGCATATCCATTTTTGTTCTAATTTTGAGCAAACACCGAGGACGGTGTTATTCCAAGGGAAGGGGATTGTAATACCCCTATTTTTGACTTGGAATATATTTATCCAAAATTATGTAAATGATGTAAATATGCTAGTGCAAATTCCTAGTGTAGAGCTCAAGGCCAAGGCTCGACTAGTGAATGGCTATGCATGTATGATGTATATATTTTATTTAGACTGTTTGGTTGGATTTTATGCTGATTTAGAATACATGTAAATATTATGTGCATAAATAATAAAATGGTCCAATAATGGTTGTGTAAAGAGCACCAAAGGGGCTATGATTCCACCAGAGGGGAAGAGGATGGGGGTCTATGGGCGACTAAATCCTTGCTTCCAAGTGTCAACCTTAGAACTCACCCGAATTCTTTCATGTGCTTTGAATAAGCCAATTATCTCATTTTTTGATTATTTTCCAATCATTAATGCACGTGTGAAGTTGGTGGGAAAAGTCACCTCATGTAGTTATTAAAGCATGGGGCTGATTGCACTTTTGTGATAGTTCTGTCATGAAAGAAGTCAGTCTACAGCTGCCAGGAGTCCTTTCTTCTATTGTCAGAAGTTATATCAATTGTCTTTTCACCATTTTCTCATATCCCTTGGAGTCAACCCTCATTCTCTCATTATTGCATGTTGATCTACACTAGGAAGAGCTCTCCATTTCTGTCCATGAACTTACCATGTTGTTTTGAACCCATCAATTCGAATTTGGATACCTTGATGTAGATTTGGAAGGGAAAATTGATGGTTGTAGGTGAGCAGAGAGGTTGAGCAAACTAGGAACCCTTACCCATTGAGTTATGCTTCTCATAGGTGCTTAAGAAGCCACGAATTGAAGCTACATGTGGTTATATAGAAACACATATCAGATTGGACTTCTTCTATGCACACACTAGAAGCACCAGGCAATATGGATCGCTCAAGAGAACCGTGGATCGATGAAGGGGATGCTTGATCTAGAAGGGTGTTGCGTGGGGCAGGTATTGTGGAATCCAAGGCTGTTGTGGCCAAGTGATACCATTGTAGAGAATTTGGATAAGCATAGAGAGTAGAATGGGTTATGGGCTGAGAGATAGAAGCCTGCAGGTGTTTCCTTTGCCCTGGTGGCCTCATATCCTAGCTTGGGGGTGACCTCTCAGCAGAAAGAGTATATGCTAGAAAGAGTGCCTATGGTTGGGTGGAAAATCTCAATTACACAACTAGTTGCTTGCATTTGCATTGGATAAAGATAAGTATTCTTATGCATTTGAATATGAAATGTTTTTATTTCACGCCAGTAATGTTTATGCTTGTATAAATGCATGTTGTGTGTGTGGGGGTCAATTTTATTTCTGTTGTGCGTGTTCTTTACGTTTTTGCACACATATTGCATATGTTGAAATTTGTATTATGGCTTGGGGCGAAATTTGAGAGCCTGAATTCACTTAATTCCCCCTCCCAATGGTTGGATTGGGTGAGGGGGATGTTACATCAACCATGCGCCAAGAGGGACCAAATCCCCATAGGCGCAAAAATTTTATATTGTTTGTTTCTTGTTTGATAGGTTTTCACCTCGAGGGATTTTATTCCTCTCGGCACATGGTAGATCTAGAGTTTAGATGGATCTAGGCTAATTGCAGTTCAGGGTAGTCACATTAAATTTGTAGATGATCATCATTATGTATGTAAAATTCACTATAACTTTAACCTAATATCAGAGAGTGGAGTCACTGAAATCAATGCAACATACAATAAAACCCTTTATAAAAAAAGAATCATGTTGGGGGAAGATGTTGTCATGTTCATCACGTTACGCCAATGCAATCGAATTTATTTGGATTATTAGTGACTCCACTCTCTGATATTAGGTTTCAGTTGCAATGAATTTTATTGTTTGTTGTATTGATATCAATGATTCAAATAGATGAATCATTGATATCAATGCACATTGGAATGGTTTAAGTTACAGTGAATTTTATTGTTTGTTGCATTTATATCAGTGATTCAAAGAGTGGAATCAATGATATCAATGCAACAAATAGTAAAATAATCCAAGTACCCTGAAAATCCAAAGCAAATTGATTTCACTTGCACTATTAGTGACTCCACTCTTTTATATTAGGTGTAAGTTATGGTGAATTTTACTATTGGTTGCATTGATATCAATGATCTAAGAGAGGAATCATTGATATCATACTGTATTTTTATTGTGTTTATGTACATGTCGACTTAAATGTTTTTAAATTTTTACTATCTTTTGCATTGATATTAGTGATTCAAATAGAGAAATCACTGATACCAATGCAACAAACAATAAAATAATCCAAGTACCTTGAAAATCCAAAGCAATTTGAATTCACTTGGATTATTAGTGACTTCACTCTCTAATATTATGTTTAAGTAATAGTGAATTTATTGTTTATTGCATTGATATTAGTGATTCAAAGAGAGGAATCACTATTATCAATGCACATTGGACACATTTAAGTAACAATGATTTTTTATGTTTGTTGCACTGATATTAGTGATTCAAAGAGGGGAATCACTAATATCATTACAACAAACAATAAAATAATCCAAATACCCTCAAAATCCAAAGCAATTTGATTTCACTGGGATTATCAGTGACTCCACTCTCTAATATTATGTTTAAGTTACAGTGGATTCTATTGTTTATTGCACTGATATTGATGATTCAAAGAGATGAATAACTGATATCACACTGTATTTTTATTTTGTTTATTTACATGTCAGCTTAAACATTTTAAATTTTTACTGTTTGTTGCATTGAGATCAATGATTCAAAGAGAGTAATCACTTATACCAATGCAACAAGCATTAAAATAATCCAAGTGCCCTAAAAATCCAAAGCAATTTCATTTTACTTGGATTTTCAATGACTCCACTCTATGATATTATGTTTAAGTTATAGTGAATTTTACTCTTTATTGCGTTCATATTAGTGATTCAAAGAGAGAAATCCCTGATATAATACTGTATTTTTATTGTGTTTATATACATGTTGACTTTTTTTAAAAGGTTTTTTTTACTGTTTCTTGCACTGATATCAGTGATTCAAAGATAGTAATCAATGATATCAATGCAACAAACAGTATAATAATCCAAGTATCATGAAAATCCAAAGCAATTTGACTCCACTCTCTGATATTAGGTTTAAGTTGTAGTGAATTTTATTGTTTGTTGCATTGATATTAGTGATTCAAAGAGAGGAATTATTGGTATCAATGCAACAAATAGTAAAATTCACTGTAACTCAAACTTAATATCAGAGAGTGGAATCACTAAAATCAACGCGATCAAATTGTTTTGGATTTTCATTGGTGTTGTCACGTTATGTCAATGCAATCAAATTACTTTGGATTATCGATGATACCTCTCTGATATTATGTTTAAGTTACAAAGAATTTTATGTTTGTTGCATTGATATCAATGTAAGGAGAGGAATCACTGATATCAATGCAACAAACAGTAAAATTCATTGTAACTTAATCCTAATATCAAAGAGTGGAGTTATTGAAATCAATGCAATCCAAGTGAAATCATATTGCTTTGAATTTCCAGGGTATTTGGACTATTTTGGATAATTAATCTAAAACACACATATTATATTTTTAAAACTAAATTTATTATATTAAAACACACATGAATTGCAGGTGTGACAAGTATTTTTAAATTTTTTTATTTGTCTCCTAAGTGTAGTAATGAAAAATTATGTTATTTTTCAAATGATTCATAACCTATTTTGACATATTTAATTTTAATGATTTTTAATGATCAATATACCTTAACTATTTTATATTATTTTTCTTATAAAAATTATTTTTAGTAGTTAAAAACACATGTTTTAAACTCATCCCAATCACATTAAATAGATACTTTAATTATTTAATATTGTTTTACTTTTTATTTTCTATTTTTTTTACATGGTTTTACTTTTTATTTATTTTTACTTATTTATTTTTCCTATTCTTTAAAAGTTATTATTAATTTTTAATTAAAATTTATGTGACTCAATTTTTACTATGTTGGAACGTTACATTACATAGTATGTAACTTGACAACATCTCCTCCATAGTGGTTGAAAACATTATATTCTATAATGTAACATGATAAACACAACATCATCTTCCTCATACTAGGATGTAAAAATACTTTTTGATACAAATATGTTTTATTTTAAAATGAAATAGTGATCCATAATCCAAAATAATATGATATTGATTAATTTTCCTTTCTCGAAACATTTTCGACACTGGAAATTTCTTTAAAATAATATGGTCCTGATTTCTTTTCCCTTAACACATCATCTTTGAAACCTCAAGTTTCTTAACTTTCCATTATTTTGAAATCTCAAGATTCTTAATTTTCCATTATTTTGAAATGGGAGTAAATTAAAAGAAAATTTCCATGTAACTATAAATAAATCAAAACGTGGGGAATCACTTTTAAAAATATATATGATGAGAGAAATTATGATGAAAGATTAATATCAGATTTTCAGTGAGATGATAAATAAATCAAAATGCCGGGAGTGACTTTATATATTATCATCAAGTAAAAATTAAAATTAATTTTATTGGGAAGTCAATGCTTTTTTACTTGTATTAATGTCTAATTTTTCATGTTTTTTTAATAATGTTTTCTAATGTTATGTGAAAATAACTTATTAAATTGAATATTAAGAAATTTTAAAATATATTTTTTAATTTAAAAAAAATTAAAATCTGCTTTTTCTATTGGTGAAGGACAGCTGGGATTTGACATAAATACTTGCAGGAGGTTTTTAATTTTTAAAAACTAAAATTAATTTTAAAATAAAAAATTATAAAATTTTACAACTCAGTAGGTTTAAGGAAAAACATTAAATGCCATATGATAAAAGCAACTCAGTGCTTATTGATTGTGGATTCGCCATGCCTACGCTTAATAGCCGGAATTAGACCCTTTCGCTTGTCATTTGCGACTGGAATCATACTATTTAATCAGACTGTTTCTCGGAGATCGCTCCTCTCCATTCGAAAGATCTTGCATAATTTGCTTACACGGAAAGCATTATTTAACTCCATTTATTTTGAAATAATATATTGAATCCATGGGCACAATTCGTAGGATCGCCGTCAAATGCTTCGGCGTGGTAGCCTAAGAAGATTACGATGAAAAATATGCAAAAAATTTCAGAAAGAGCATATCCGACTTTCGTCTTCCCTCTCAAAAACGTATTGCAAGGTGAATCCTTGAACCAAACCACGAAGCGATTCGAGAAATCCTCCAATTCAATAAACAATATTGATTTGCAGTCATTTGGAGGAATCAATGTGCATATTTCTGAATTTACTCAGGAAAATATGGCTACTAGACTCAGCAAGTAACGAAATCGAAAGCTCTTACATTTGCTTACATAGAAAGCATTATTTAACTGCATTTTTTTAAAATAAGACATCGAATTCATGGACACGATTCGCAGGATCGATGTCAAATGCTTCGATGTGGCAGCCTAAGAATATTTCCGTCGTGGACTTAGATGAGAAGTACACAAGAGTTTTAAGATAGAGCACATACGACTCTCGTCTTCCCTCTTAGAAACATCTTGCAGGGCGGATCCTTCAACCAGACCAGGAATCGGTTCGAGAATTTCTCCTATTCAATAAACAATATTGATTTGCAGTCTTTCGAAGGAATCAATGTGCATATTTTTTAATTTACTCAAGAAAATGTTTCTACTAATATGGTCAACTGCCTCCAGGGAGGGAAATACACTACGAAGGGGGTCAACGAGAAGCAAAGAACAAATGCCATCTGCAAAATATGATCTTTGATATTCTGATCTTGCCTTATCTTTTGGTTGTTGCCTTCTGATCTTCACCTTTCTTTATAAGCGAATGGATCTCGTGGCCGCTGAATTGAGCATTTCGCTTCTTAATAAGCTAGTTGATCTCGTGCCCTCAGAATTGAGTGTATTAATATTATAACAAGTGCCAATGTAGGAATGGTTATTGGTTTGGGAATCAATGACCAAGCAACAAGGATTTATTCTAATATATTTTAGAATATACTGTTGGCAATCAATCAACATGCAGCAGATAAATTGGAATATACGTTAGAATATATATTCCAACTGGTTCAAATCCATTTGACTAGTTCTAAGTTTCATGGATGTCAGCATTTAGTTTTTTTAATTCGCCGAGGTACTTTAATTCGCAAAATGTGTTTTCAGGTGTGCCCACAGCTCTGGTTTTTAAGGAAAAACTTAATTTTTTTTCCCAAAATGGCGCTTTTAAGATGCGCACTACTCTGGTATTTCGTAAGGAAACCCGACAGTCTTCAAAACCTATTGTGTTTCTGCCAAAAGGCCCTTTAAGATGTGCACTACTCTGGTATTTCATACAGAAAACCGATACTGTTTTAGGGTTTAACTGTTTAAAAAAGCAATCTGTTGTCAAGGCACCTTCTCTCGCTGCCTGCTCCCCCCGTATTCCTAAACGTATGGTTTCCTCTAGCACCCATTAAAGAAAGAAAAAAGAGTCTGCAAGTAACGAAATCGAAAGCTTTTACATTTTCTTGTACATAGAAAGCATTATTTAACTCCAGTTCTTTTGAAATAAGACATCGATTCCATGGACACGATTCACAAGATCGATGTGGCATCCTAAGAAGATTTTCGGCGTGGATTTAGATGAAAAGTACGCAAAATTTTTCATAAAGAGCACATCTGGCTCTTGTCTTCCCTCTTACAAATGTATTGCAAGGAATATCCTTGAACCAGACCAGGAAGCAATTTGAGAATTCCTCCAATTCAATAAACAAACCTACATTTACAACAAGCTCCTTCGAAAACATTGAAGATTCCTTCAATACCATTGCAAATTCTTCCAAATTGTGCAGCATTCTTTTGGAAAACATTGAAGAAGTGAGATTGAGTTATAACCGCAGCTTCAAGCATGTTTTAAAACTATCCATTTAACTTATATACAGAGAAAACATATAATATTTATGTAAATGTTGGATAATCGATTATCTTGCTTATTGGTCGGATTATCTATTATTCGAGTCAACATCACATTCCACCGAAGTGCATTACAAGCTGAAACTTGAATGGATTGGCATACTCAACATTCTATGTATATAAATAATTAGAGCGGAGGGTGTTGGGACCAATAAGCTAGAGCTCAAGCGTCACATTGGATTGTATAGCTGATCTTCCTATTTGGTTTTCTGTCAACCAGTTGGCCCCATTTTAGTGTTGTCAACGAGTTGGCCCCATTTTTGTGCATGCAATATCAGTGTGCTTCATATTTCGTCTCTGCTCTAATTCTAGTCTATATCCATTGATCCATTCTATGGTACATGAGGCACGTTTTCTCATATAAATGCGTATTTGTATGAACTCTCTCGAAGGCTTATGGCTTATTGCTCCCTGGGTGCAGCTTATCATGTTGATGCCTACGTCAGAGGCTTAATCCATCTGCAGGTGCAGCTCATCACGTCAATGCCTCTATAGGAGGGTTATTCCTTATTACTCAACGGGTGCAGTTTATCACGTCGATGCTTCTATTGAAGGGTTATGCTTTATTACTCCGTGGGGGTAACTTATCATGCAGCTGTAGTTTACCATAAAATGAATATTAAAATGATGTTAAAATTATATTATAATGTTTTTATTAAAATGATATTAATAAAGATTAAATTAAAATTAAAATTAAATATTATTTAAACAAACATTACGCTAAGAAATCCAGCTAAAGCAAAGTTAACCTCAACCACAAAGATGTTTCAAAACATCATAAATTTTAATACTTATTTTATCATAATTTTTTAATACTTATTTTACGAAATTTTATTGAAGAGTTAAGGCTTATTACCCCTTGAGCACGTGGATGCCTCTATCGGAGGGTTAAGGCTTATTGCTCCTCATTAAGGCTTATTGCTCCGTGGGTGCATTTTGAAGCCGAGTTGTTTTATGATGTGATGTTGTATAGCTTCTGAGTATTGTATTGATGCAGGACAGAGTAGCTGTGCCTGCCACTTATACTTTACTGTGTCGATATCCCCCTTTGGCAGGGACTTGCTACAATGCAGCTTTCCTTTTTGTTAAAAGTATAAATAAATCAAAGTGTGGTGAATTACCATTAAAGTATAGAGATTACGTCAACTTCTTTTAGCAAAGAATAAGTGTCTATGGCGATTCTTCCTTTTGAATATCTCCATTCGTTCTTACTGGAAATAAAAAATGAAAGCGTGGTATACTTCAACATTGAAGTAGTATACTTGAACCTTTCTACTATTTTTATAGGTTTCGTGTAAACTCAAAGAAATTAATATAATCAACCATTTGTATTTGAGATTTTATAGTGTTGTAAGATGTGTGAAAAGTAGTTGGGGGTAGCAGGTGTGGTGAGTGCTTTTGGATTTTGATGGACAAACGGAATTGATTTTTTCTTGGGGAATTTACAAGGCTATTAATAACTAGGGCAGAACTATATACTATGTATATGAGATTGGAGATCGTTGTTTATCGCATTCAAATTCAAAAAATATTTATTTTAGGAGACTCTTTATTGATGATCAAGTAGATAAGGACAAGGACTATCAAAGAGGGAATGATTCTCTCAAGAATCTATGAGTGAATCATCTAGCATCTTAACCAAATCTGTGACACCAAGCTCTTGCACATCCGTCGACACAATAACTCACTAGTTGATCAGTTAGCAAATGAGGTTACTAAGTTGGATAATGGGATTTTAGTTCAGAATGGAGGCCTTCATGAAAGAAGGTGGTCACCTTAGTTTAATTATGGGTGGAGGTAACTCCAAACAATTAAAGCATCATTTAATGTCTCTTGGAAACTACAAGGAGAAATTAAGGAAGGATCCACTGCATGTGCCATATACTTGTGAGTATGTGGCATATGAGGGAGCCTTAACACTCCCCTGAGCTTTAGGATCCCTCCACAATTACATCCTTTCATATTTCTCGTGGCATAAGTGGGACTATTCTAGCTCAAGTTGATGGTTGTGCTCAGCGTGGAAGACATAAACAGAGGGTTGCTCCTGGGTTTCTCGACATGGCTGCGACGACCTTCTCCCCTCATTTGGGGACCCATGGTAAGTGGCATCACCTCCTTTGCTCTTATTAATCTTGTCGGGCCAAGGGTTGTATTGTTGGTAACTAGGAGGAGTCTAGGGTTTTTTTTTAGTCCCGTTGGTGGTCATTCTGTTGTGCGAAATAAAGGGTTCTTCCATCGGGAAGGGCTTTGTTCCCACCCTTCTCTGGATTTGAATCTAGGCATGGATAGTCATGCAGGTTGGGATGTTGTGGGAGGGGATGAATAGGGATACATAAGAAAGTTAATGAATATGTTGAGCCTTCTTAGTTCGAGGATTGAGGGGTTGCAAGGGACTCTTGAAAACATTAAATCTCATATGGCCATACAAGATGAAAAACAGAGGATTCTTGAGACTATAATGGCAAAATAGGGGAAGCAAATTGCAAGTTAATCAATCACTCCAAAATGAATTTTAATATCCTCTTGGGGATGTATAAAGATGCTCAGTCTACAAAGGTTCAGTCAGTGGGTTCCAAGCATATGGAAGAGGAATCGATTCAACAACCAAACATAGTTGCAAAGGAAATTTCTAGATCTAGTGAATCCCACAAAGATTAACAACCGCAAGAAGGATACAATGGCCACGAGTCCATATAAAATGTTTGTTGTTATATGTTTTTTACTTGTAATATATTGTTAGGACAATACATAAGGATCTATAGCTATCTGTATTTTGTGAATGTGATAAGCATAGACTTATGGAGGTATAAGGAGGAGACATTTTGTAATGTTATTATACAATTTTTTTCATATTCTGAACCTGCTCTTATGTATCTTTTTGGTTGATTCTCCTTATACAGTTTTAATACGTAAACATTATACCCAATTCAATTATAAAAAATACGTGTGAAAAGTGGTTATTCATACGTGAAGATTGAAAAAGGAAGAACTTATGTAGAAGAGAGGCAAGGTTGGTCTGAGTGTTTGTATTTTGTGCAAAAGAGATGGGGAAAGCAATGAACACCTCTTCCTTCAATGTACTTATATTTTACGGGTTTGATCAACATTGGAGATATTTCCTAATCAGAGGGATCCTTGGTTAGGTCCCTCTCTCACGTCCTATTGTTCAACTACACAAGATATATCCAAGAGACCGAACACCTTGGGTAGTAGATCACAAAAATAGATCATAGATCAACACACTGGTGTTTTTACATGGTTTAAACCCTCGAAGAGGGAAACACTCTACAACCCCAATCAAATAGCTACTTGAGGAAATATTATTATGCAAAAGAAAGAATGTTACAAATGAACTTCTCATAATCGATCAACTAGCAAATGACCCAACCCGCTCTTTAAATATAGATCATGGACCATTCGAGTGTTGATCCACATATCAATGGCCGTTAAGATCGAGGAGAAGATGAACTGTCAAATCACTCTATGTCAATATCATATCATGATTGTCAGATTACATATGTACAAATGCATACTAAAGAAACACACTTTACCTAACAAATATATTATAACAAGTTGATCTTAACTAACTCCTAAGTATCTAAATATCCTAACATCCCCCCCTAAAAAAAACTTGGGATAGGATTGAAGGATTTACAAAAGTGACACTATAGGAGAAGGAAGGAGACATTAGAGCCTATCCCCTCTTATTGAAAAATTCCTGAACACCTAATATAGATCAAAGTTAGAAAACTTTGTTTTTGTAAGAGACTTTGTGAAGATGTCTGCAACTTGATCATTTGTAGGACAAAAGAGCACTTTGAGAACTTGATCATGAACAAGATTTTTGATGAATTGCATATGTAGCGCAATGCATTTGTTGCGTTGATGTTGAACTGGATATTTGGCGAGCATGATGGCGCTCTGATTATCACACCAAAGGGTAATAAGATGTTGTTGCTCAAATCCAAACTCTAAAACGATCTGTCAAAGCTACAAAGCTTCTCGACTTGCATTAACCAGAGCTCGCTACTTTGCTTCTACTGAAGAAATAGTAGGAGCTTGTTGTTTCTTACAATCCCAAGTGATAGGTACGGAACCAAGATTGAAAATATAACCTGTAGTAGACTTCCTATCATCAAGATCATTGTCCCAATCTGAATAAGTGAAACCGACCAACAAAGGAGCCCCCCCTTGAACTGTAATGAATCCCAAACTGAATTGTACACCGAATATATCGAAGTGTCATTTTCATTGCTTTCCAATGGATTTCATGGGGTGTTTGCATATAGCGGGAAACAAGACCAATGAAAAGGGAAAGATCAGGATGAGTATGGGTCAAGTATAAGAGACTAACAACAAGCCGACGATACAAGGTGGCATTTACTTTGGTTGAAGTGCAAGTGGTTGATATTTTGACAGACTGGAAGGGAGATGGGGATGGTTTACATTCCATGTGAAAATGATGAAGAAGGTCACAAGTATACTTAGACTGAGAAATAAATATGCCTTAGTTGGTTTGCAGGACTTGGAGGACAAGAAAATAATGCAAATTTCCTAAGTCTATCTTTTCAAAGTTCTTCTTTATGTTGGATTTCACATGTATTAAAATTTTATGGTTGCTACTAGTAACAATAAGGTTATCAACATAAAGAACAAGGATGATGAGATGGTTTCCTACTTTCTTAGTATAGACATTGGGGTCAAAATGACATCTAGAAAAATAAGCGTAAAGGAGAAAGCTATCCATTTTGTCATATCGGGATCGAGTAGCTTGCTTAAGGCCATATAAGGATTTCTTATGGCGACATACAATGTTAGAGTCATTCTAAACATATCCAGGAGGTTGTTCCATGTAAATTTATTCCTGCAAATTCCCATGCAAGGTGTACTTGAAATCCATTTGATGGACATCCCATTTATGTAAGGTTGCAAGGGAAAGAACAAGGTAGATGGAGTTCATTTTTGTAGCAGGGGCAAAGGTTTCATTGTAGTTTATTCCTTAGCTTGGGAAAATCCTCTCGCAACTAACCTTTCCTTCAGTATTTCAACACTTCCATATGATGCATACTTAGTTCTGTAGACCCATTTACATTTGACAAGTTTTCTTCCTTTCGGAAGAGGTACAAGATCCCAATATTGTTCAGCATTAAGGAACACTATTCTTGTTCATCCATAGCCGCATCCCAATATGAATTCCCTGAATCTTATGCAAATGTTTAAGGATCATTATTCTCTAAAACTTGAGCTAAAATAGAAGATGCTCACTAGAATTAAGAACGTGTTCAGTGTTGATCTTTGGGATCGCTGGCAAGATCGCCAACCACTTCGCATGTTGAACGATCCCATTGAGGAAGTGGTTGTACTAGTGAAACTGGAGGAAAATGGGTAGGTAGAGGTGGATTTTCATCCTCACTATCATCATAAGAAGCTAGAGTAGGAACACTATTAAGGAATTTGGGAGTATAATATGACACAACCGTCAAAGATGGCTCGTAGACCATAGATGGCACAAACGTCAAACTAGGTTCACAGGCCAAGATATTTTCATCAAATTTAACATCTCTTCTAAGAATTATATCATGAGAATGTGGCCGAAGAAGTCTATAAACTTTTACATCTTTAAAGTATCCAACAAATATGCACTTTTCACTTTTAGGTTGCAATGCTTTCCGTTTTTCATCAAGAATATGAGCCCATGCCTCATTACCAAACACAGAGAAGTTACTTACATCCGGTTTAATTTTACTCCACACTTATTCCAGTGTGATACCTTGTAAAGATTTAGTGGAGGTGCATTTAACTATGTAATTTGCACAATTTATGGCTTCATCCCAATATGAATGTCTTAGTCCCTTAGCTTGGAGCATACAATTAGCCATTTCTTTTAAGGTGTGATTCTTCTGCTCAACTACACCATTTTGTCGTGGTGTATACGGAACAATGTGTTGTTGTTGGATGCCTTGTTCATTGTAGAAAGTATTTAAATTTTTTTTAACATATTCTCCCCCATTATCAGATCTTAACTTAAGAATTTGATTACCGAATTGTTTCTCAACAAGGGTCTTGTAGGCCAAGAACTTGTCAAATACTTAGCCATTAAGATTTAAGAAATAAACCCAATTGCGTCTGGAGTAGTAATCATTGAAAGTTAAGAAATATTTGAGACTAGAAAAGGAAGCAAAAGGAAGAGGACCACACAAGTCTCTATGCACAATATGCAAGGGAGTCGAGGCGTGCCAAGAGGCACATTTGTCAAAATTGTCCCGATGATGTTTTCCGAGTACACAACCGGAACAAACTCCATCCCTGCAAGATACCATTGGAAGACTTATCACCATATTTTATTTACATAGTTGTTGCAATGAGCGATAATTTAAGTGACCAAATCATTCATGCCAAAGTTTTCTCAAGTCATTACGATGAGAAACACAAGCCGAGGGAAAAGGTGATGACCCAAACTTGTTAAATTTGTACAACCTGGTAATGTCATCAACATTTCTAGTGGCAAGGACATGCTTAGGATATTTGAAATCCTTGATTATAACTTGGTGAGGTGTAAATGTTATAGTCTTACCTTCACCAGAATGAGTGATGTGATAGATTGACAACAAATTGCAGGAAATTCTTGGAACACATAGTACATTATTAAACTGACCATCATCTATTTGAATTGTTCTAGATCTTACAACACTAAGAGATCTATCATCACCAACAAATATTTTTTTGGTGTTACATTCATTCATAATAGAAAATATGGCTTTATCCTTATCCATATGATAAGATGTTCCATAATAAATGAGCCACTCATTTGATGAAGAAGAAGAAGAAATTCCATTAAAGGAAAAGCCAAAAACACAAAGTGTAGGTCCTTGAAATGAAGATTTTGAATACAAATCAAGGTTGATGTTGTGCTTCTTCATTACTACTTCCAAGGCTTCCATATTTATGAAACATTTAGATTCATCATGATTATCCCTCCTACAAAAGTTGCAATGACGCTCAGTATTCTTACCTTTTGATTTGGTTCCTTTGTCATTTTTGGAAGGATGAGTTGGCTAAGAGGGTTTGGGACCCTTGTTTTGCTTATTATTGTGAGGATGTTGCTTCTTGGGATGCTTGGACTTATTGTTTTATTGTGCCACTAAGGATTTTATAGATGTATCAACATTTATGATTACCCCAATATGTATGAGCTTATCTTTCTCTCTAATCAAGGATCATAAATAGATTCAAGAGTGGGTTTTTTATAGTGAGTCTCCAAAGATTGTTTCATGGAGTAAAAGGTCGATACAAAAACAAAATAAGTAGGTCCAAGCTTGGAAAGAATATGAAAAATACATTGTTGATATTTCCTTTTTATGCCACATTCATCAAGTAAGAGTCTAAGGATCTTGTACTTAAACAAATAGTCTTGTATGTAAGAGAAATCGCTTGGATTTCAGGTAATTAACTCATTTTCAAGCCGATGACCTCGAATTTCAATGTGTTTACTAAACAGTTTCCAGTTTTTCCCAAGTTGTTTCTGGATTATCAATTCCTTGAAGGTGGAATCGTAAGTAATTAGAAATGGACATTCCAATTAATCCACGGGCCTCATCACATTTATTGGCCCATTTTATTTTCTTATCACCGTCATCAGTTTCAATTTCTCTCCCCAAGGTAATTCGATAAAGTTCCATACTTCGTAGGATATCCTCCATACGGGCTTTCCATGAGAAGTAGTTGTAATTGGTAATCAAAATATCACATGGAGCGACCGTATTGTAATATGCAAGCTGTAAAAACAGAAACTAATGGTTTGGATGCAAATATCTTGAAAAAATAGGGAGTTTAAAAAAACAACACTAAAAACGGACTATAGCCGAGGAAGTTATGCCCTTTTTAAGAACAACATAAAGGGGAACAAAGGGGCCACGTGGCAGGTAAAGGTTGATCCACATGGTAGAGAGAAAAAATATGCAGTGAAGAATGCCCCCACTCCCTTACTAACTTTTCATATAAGCTCACTTTTACAAATAAGTTGCTTCAAAAGAAGTGACCCACTTTTAAAAAATAAGTGGGAAACACTTTTTATAATATGGTTACTTTATAACTTAAAGTTACATGAACTTTTACAAAAAGTAACAAAAAGTAACAAAAAGGACTTGAACCCAAGACCTATTACTTTTTAAGGTAACTTTTAACCGAGTGAGCTACGAAAAATATTTAGTAATATTATGGAGGTGAATGGGGTTGTTGTTGTTGTTGGGAGAGCACACCTACCCAAAAAACCATGCATTTTTCCTGCAAGACACTTTAGACAACCACCCAAAAATAAAACAAAATAAAATTGTGAAACTAGAATGTTCATATTTGGGGTTAGTCCTTGGTTATCCTTCCTAAAAATGCAAGTTTTCTCACTGTTTTTGGTTTACCGAGTTCGCACAAAGCGCGTGGCAAAGAGCATACGCAGTAAAGAAAACCCGTTCCACTCTGTTTCTGTTTTGTCAAGTTCGCATAGAGTGCACGACAAAGAGCATACACAGATTGAAAAGGTAACAGATCATAAATAAAACAAAAACCAGATAGAAATATGAAAGAATATGAGACAAAAATTTAAAAATGTGTAACTGTAAATAGTATACCTTTAGATATGGTAAAATGGTCGTATCTTGGGAAAAGGGAAACCTTTTTCAGTGAAACGAAAATTTTTTCCAACTGGAAAAAACAACGCTCTAGACACAATGAAACACCTCTCACAGCCCATAAATGCACATAAATTTAAAAACCATAAATTCTTTTACAACCTCAGCAAGACTGATTCATGATCTAGATCATCAATGGAAGCATAACTTCATAAGAGCTTTGATACCATGTTTGACTACACAGGTTATCTCCAAGAGACTAAACACCTTGAGTAACCGCTCACACAAATAGGTCATAGATCAACATATCGATGTAGCTACTTGATGCAATATTATTATGCAAAAGAAAGAATGTTACAAATAAGCTTCTCATAATTGATCAACTAGAAAATGACCCTCCATGCTTTTTAAATAGAGATCATGGACGAATCGGGTGTTGAGCCATAGATCAATGGTCATTAAGATTGATGAGAAGATGAACCGTAAGATCACTCTATGTCAAGATCATATCATGACCATCAGATTACATATTTACAAATGCATACTAAAGAAACACACTTTACCTAACATATATATCATAACAAGTTGATCTTAACTAACTCCTAAGTGTCTAAATATCCTAAGATTGTTTCAGACTTTAGTTTGAAAGAAAGGAATTAAAATGTTGGCATACTCTTCCTTACTTATCATTGTGGGGAGTCTAGATAGTATGCAACTATTCGATCTTCGAGGGGAAATATTTTCCCCCTCATTAAATTGCAACATAGATGTGGGCACTTCTAATCATTTTTTGGAGTCTACTCCTGCCATGGTCCCTCGGTTACTTAAGGAGCCACATATCAATTTTTTTATTCCTTGGGCCCAATTTTATGGCACATGCCAAGGTCTTGATCCGGTGATGGGCTTGGGATTTTTCCTCCATCTCTCTACACAAGTTTTCCTCCAATTCAAAGCCAACAGGGGTAAGGGTTCAAATAACTCGGGTGAGCTCTGTGCTTTATTTGTTCTCATGAAACATTCTTTTAATTAAATGTTAGTCACTTACATATTTTCGAAGATTCACCTATTTTGATAAACTGGATGAAAAGAAGTGTGAAAATTCAGAACATGGAATTGTCCTCTTTAACATCCCAACTGAAGTGGTTGGCAACTTGCTTTCAATTAATTACCTTTGAACATACATATAGAGAACTTAATGTATAAGTTGCCTATTTGTCAACAAAAGGTCTTCTTATGACTAAGGACACTTTTATTTTGGAGACATTTCACGACCATGTCCTTGTGGATAAGAGTTCTTTCACACTATTTTATTTCTAAGAAATGATTTTGGAAATAACTACTAGACAACTCTGTATAGCATAATAATATACTTGTTGAGAAATTTTTTTTTTTGTGAATAGTGCTTTATGGAGCACAACGAGTTTTTTATGGTTTTGTCTTAAATGTTGGGACTCTATGAGGTTGATCCTTGGGATCACAATTCAAACAGTTTGTACTCAACACACTTGATGTATGTATTTTTTATTCCGCATAAGTAAAACAATAACATTTTTTCAAATGAAAAAAAATTGAAAATAAGAAGAAGAAAACCTGGTCAATATTAGCTTCTTCAAATTGTTTTTAACTCCCTTGTAATTGGTATTATTATAAGTCAATCCAATTAAATTTACTTTTTTGAATTCAATTAAATTTACCTTTATTCATTTCAATTCAATGTATCTTTACCTTCGTTGCGTTGTACAATGTCGATGGACAAATTAAAGTCTAAATAAAAAACAAAATTTTATATTCATGGTGGATTCAATCATAATCTTTTGAGCAGGAACTATCGTAATTAAGATAATACATAATTCTTGAACTCTTGGATGTTGAATAAGCAACTACAAGAACCAAAATTGAGTTTAGTGTCTTGGTTGGTTAAATAAAGTTTAATGTTTATGCACGTCCTGGTGTTGGTGTGACCATTTTCATTTGGTTTTACAAGTAAATCATATTCAAACATTTAATAAAAAAATCATAAATAACCAATATTTCCCTAAATGCCATGCACTATGGGGAATTATTAGCTTTCTCTCTTTGTTGATTGATGCAATACGTGTTTAATTAAGAAAACATATTTTACATAAGCCCAGAATAATTTCTTCAAAATACAATTCTTCTAGAATACGTGTTCAATTGTAGCAACAGATGTTCATATCCATATAACACGGAAAATGTATATATAACATGACTTATAATTTCTACCTTGTATGTATTAAGTCATTCCCTACGAGTAAATATCATGTATTGATTACTATATGAGGAAACTGCAAGGAAGTGAAGACATTTATTCCAGCCTCACACTCATGAAATTATAGTGTAAGGAGGACATACTCAACTCTCCTTTATATTTTGAATCATATAAGCTTGTGGCTCATTTCTATAGAATCACATTAGCCAATCTATACAAATTGGCGTGATAATTAAATATTTTCAAATTTATTTAAGAAAGTCATTATTGTAATATCCCGAATTTTGACTAATTATTTCTGATGTTATATACTCGGCTTAAAGCCCCAACACCTATGATTTATTTTGATTATTGGGCATAAGCCCTAGTTCACATGATTCATTACTTTTATAGATTTACATATTGGGCGTGGACCCTGACTGATGCAGATTATTGTTATATACTGGGCAAGAAAGCCCTAATGTACTGATTTATGTTTTATTATGGGATTGGGTACAAACCCTAATATACTGAGATGACCTTTTGTTACATACTGTGCATAGTTATGATTTACATGATTGATTTATATGGTGTGTTGAGCGTGGATTCAGGAACACACGGATGACCTATGTACTGGGCATAAGCCCTGATGTACCTAGAGGATTTTATTACGTATTGGGCGTAAGCCCCGATGTACGTAGAGTGTTGGGCATAGGCCCTGGAGCACTTCAAGCTTGATAAAGAATACCGGATCCGAGGCCATTTGTACATTCTAGATGTGCTTCACAACCACATTCTAGTACTAGTGTTGAGCGGGATGCTCTGGAATTGCACTAGCGTAATGCCCATGTGAGAGTGTTGAGTTAAAGCTCTGAAGAGCACTCAAGGTTACTTGATATTAAAAAGTGTTGAGTCGAGAAGACTCTGAATAGCACTTCTATTCATCACATTTATTTAAATTGGTTAAATGAATAATTTTCTATCTATCATCAAGGATTGCGGGAGCTACCATGTTAAATGAGAGAATCCAACATACAAGAGAGAGATCTAGAGGTACCTAACCTAGCCAACTATCCAAGATTACCAAAAGACCCCGTCCAAAGAGTTGGACCTTGTACTTAATATTTAAAAGAATTATTATGGTATGTACATAATTAATTATTGAACAATTAGATTTATTTATTTTTAAAAAGAAAAGATTTCTTATGTAAATAACATGCATAAAGGTTGGAGGATTCTGTGGGGGAGAGCTGTGAGGTTTTTGCAGTTCTGGAGCGATGAATTTTGGTTTTTCAGTCCCTGGTAGCCTCGATGGTGGTAAGCCCTTCTGGGCTTATGCCCCAGGTCTTATTAGTTGAAGTCTTCTCGAGTTATATTCCTGTCGTTTTTGGTTCACGGTAACTAGGGTTAGTAGGCTGGGTTGGGCTGTGGAGGTAGTGGGATACAGGTGTCTGAGGGTTCCTTTTTTTTTTCGTTCTGCGAAGGACAGGTGTGGGTTTTACCTTTTCATCTGGTTTCGGTTCCTTATGGCCTCTCCGTTTCACCATCGTGAGGCTGTTTCTTTTCCTCCCGTCGACATACATTGTGGTGTGCCGAGGTCGTCGGTGTTGCACTCGTCGGTGTCTGGAAACCCTAACCTCTATGGTGTTAAGGCGAAGGTGCGTCGCAGGTTGAAGGCTCACAAAGCTAGGTCTTCTCTCTCCAGGTTCGTGATTGCTGAAGACGCCAATCTCGACAGGGTTGCAATGCTTGCAGATCGTGCTCTAGTTGGGCGTCTTGAATTTACTTCTGGTTCAAAAGACGAGATCTTGGAATGGGTTAGGGTTAATTGGTTGCCGGTTTCTGGTATGGCTCCGAGGGTCGATTTACTGATGAACCGCTGGATTCTTTTCGTCTTTCCGGATGCTGCCATGATGTCGAGGGTTTTGGAGGGTACCTGGATTTTTAAAGAAGGCTCTTTGATTCTGAAACATTGACATCTTGCCTTCGATCCCTTAACAGAGAAGCAAAGATTTCGACACCTCTGGATGTTGATTCCAGGGTTTCCGATAGAACTTTGGACGGAGGAGATTGTTGTCGGTTTGGCGAATTCGGTTGGGCATTTCATCCGTATTGATATAAAATCCCTGTTTGGTATGGATAGAAGGTATGCCAAGGTAATGGTGGAAATTGATATGGATGCTGGTCTCCCGGCAGAAGTTGAGGTTGTTTAGGGACGTAGATGCTGGAAGTAAAGGCTTGACTTTTTCAGAATACCATTCCGCTGTTTCGCGTGCAAGGAAATTGGGCACATTTTTGCTAAATGCCCGTATATTTTGAAGACTGGGTCGACTTTGATTGGTAAAGTGGACCTGTGTGCTCCCTCGATTGAACCTGGTAAGTCTGTCCCTATTCCTGATGCTGTGTATTCTGAAGTTTCAAAGGAAGATATTACTTTGTTGGAAGTAACGGAGAAGGAATTAGATGGTCGTATTGCCTCTGGGGATGTCATTTTGAGACATGGTATCCATGAGCCCTCTGTCGGGAGTCTTCCTTTGTCTGTTGATCTGATGAAACCTTCTGTTGTTCGCAATCTTTCCTCTGAATTAGCCTCTGTTGGGGTTAGGGTTGATGAGGGTTTGGACAATTCCGGGATTCTTGGTTCATGTGATGAGGCTCGGGGTTCTGTTTTTCCTTTGTCCCATTCTGCAAAGGGTTGCGATCCTGAGAGTCATGGGGCTTCGGATTCTTTCTTGCATATTCTTGACGAGTTTGGGATTGGTGAAAATTGTGACCTAATAGTTGATGGGGTTTTAAAAACCCTTACCCCGGTACCTTCCTTCTCCAAATCTCCTCCTGCTGGCTCTGATGCTCTTCCGATTCATGCTGTTAAATTTCAGAATGTTACCATTCGTAGGGGTAAAAAGAAAAAAGAGGGGTGTCGGGTTTCTGATAGTGTTGATTCTAGCCTTCCTCGGGAGGTTGGAAAGTTGTTGTCTGGCGTTTCTTTAAACTCGTCTGATGAGGGTCTTAGAGCGAAGACACCCTGTGCCTCTGGTTCGTAATGTCTATTTTATCCTTGAATATTCGGGGGTTGGGGAAGGTTGCTAGGGAAAAGGCCTTCTCCAAACTATTTGCAGCTATTTTCCCTGGGGTTGTGTTACTTCAGGAAACTATGTGTTTAAGTTCGGTGGCGGTCACTAAGTTAGGTGACCTTCTTCCTAGATGGGAAGTTGCGGCTTGTTGTTCAAATGGTCTTTCTGGCGGACTGGCAGTGGCTTGGAACCCCTCTTTGTTTGCCTTCAAAGTCTTTTCCACTCAGTGGGGTCTGTTGATGAAAGGTATATGTTTAGGGTTGAACATTCAGTTGCATATCCTCAATTGTTATGCTCCCTACGATGGCCGTAGGATTTTCTGGGATGCTATGGCAGCCTCTGGGGTTCTTAACTTACCTCATTTAGTGATTGCTGGTGATTTGAATTTTACTATATCTGCCTCTGAGATTTGGGGTTCTGGGGCTAGAATGGATCCGTTAGCAGATTACTTTTTGGATTTTCTAGGTCAATTTGACCTGGTGGATATGGTTCCAACTAAATTAATTCCAACTTGGACAAACAACAGGCAAGGGGATGCAGGTGTTCAAAAGAGATTAGATCGTTTTTTGGTGAAGTATTCTTTTTTAAGTATCATTCAGAAGTCTCGTTCTTGGGTTCATGAGGTGAAATTCTCTGATCACTGGCCTATTGTTTTTCAGTTTGAAGAATTTGGTCAAAAGGTTTGTTACCCGTTCAAGTTTAATAGTTCTTGGCTTTTGGAGAAGGATTTTTGTGAAATGGTGAAATCTTTCTGGTTAAATTCGGTTGTTGAGAATTTACACCCTGTTGATTATTTCTGCCATAAAATGTTGAAGCTCAAGGAAGAAGTTATTAATTGGATTAAGGTTAGAAAAAAGATGGATGCTGCTGAACTGAAGTATTTGGAATATAGTATTCAAAATGCTTCTATGCAAAATTTTGATGGTTCTTTAAATCAGGGTGATTTTGAAGTTCTGAAGTTATATGAGAAAAAAAAGGAGGATATCCTCTTGATGGAAGAAAGGGAGTGGAGATTGAAGAGCAGAGTGGTGTGGATCAGTCATGGGGACAGGAATACAAAATTTTTTCATGCTTTTGCTTCTGCAAGGCGGAATTTGAAATTGATATGGGATATCAATGATGAAAATGGTAACTCTTTAAAGGGTTTGGACTCTCTGAGTTCTGAAGCTATAAGGTTTTTTGGCAATATTTACAAAGAGGAAGGTGGCTGTGATCTATTGGATCAAATAAGATTGGAAAAACTCTATCCCAGATGTATTGATAAAATTGAAGCTGAGGCATTGGGGAAGGAGGTTTCTTTAGATGAAATTGAGCATACCTTAAAAAATTTTGCCAGGGACAAAAGCCCTGGTCCTGATGGGTGGCCAATGGAAGTTTATGTACACTTCTTTGATATTATGGGGAAAGACATTCAACGCCTTGTAGAATTCACTAGGGTTCATGGGTTCATTTCTGGAGCTTTAAATTCCACATTCCTTACCTTAATTCCTAAAAGTAACAAACCTGTTTCTTTTGGGGAGTATCGGCCCATTGCACTCTGTAATCTCATCTATAAACTTGTATCCAAAATTATTGCTCAGAAATTGAAGGATGTTCTATCTTCTGCTATAAATCCATAACAGTTTGGGTTCTTGAAGGATAGGCAAATTCATGATTTGATTGGTCTTACCCAGGAACTGCTTCACACTATCAAATCCAAGAAGTTGAAGGCTCTGATTTTAAAGATGGATTTAGAAAAAGCCTATGATCGTGTCAATTGGTCTTTCCTCAAGTTGATTCTGATTCAAATAGGTACTCCTCCGCTGGTGATAAATTGGATAATGGCTTGTGTTTCAACGCCATGTATTGCTGTTTTGGTAAATGGTAATCCCACCTCCTTTTTTCAGTGCTCTAGAGGGATCAGACAGGGCTGCCCTCTATCACCCCTTCTATTTCTTCTGATCGTTGATGGTCTTAGTAGACTTGTTCAGCAAGCCAAGGAAATGGGTTTGATAAAAGGTATCAAGATGGGTGATGGCTGTTTCCTGTCGCATCTCCTTTTTGTTGATGATGTCCTCCTTGCTGGCATCGACTCTGTCACAGAGTGGAAGGTTTTCTCAAATATCATTAATTTATTATGCAAGGTTTCTGGGATGAAAGTTAGCATTTCTAACTCTTGTTTTTATCAACATAATGTGGAAGTAGGAAGAAGAGGTGAAATTGAATCCATCTTACCTTATAATTGTCTTGATTTGGTTGATGGTTTGAAATATTTAGGTTTTATTTTAAAACCTAATTCTTATAAAGCAAATGATTGGTGGTGGATTATTAGTAAGTTTGAACGAAGAATTGATCACTGGACCTTCCGGTTGCTCTCCTCGGGTGGCAGACTTGTATTAGTTAAAGCAATACTTTCTAGTATTCCGGTTTTCTGGTTATCTCTTTTAGAGATTTCGGTCTACATTCTTAATAGGCTTAGGCGGCTTATTTTCAATTTTCTCTGGTCAGGTAAGCGTGATGGCACAAATCTGGTGATGTTAAAACGGAAGGTTCTTTCCCGGCCGGTGAAATTTGGTGGGTGGGGCATTAAATATATTAGTGTTTTCAGCAAAGCTCTTAGGTTGAAGAGCTTTTGGAGAGGTTTTCTTAAAGTTTACGAATGGATTGCCAAAGATATTTGCTGGCAGGTTGGTAATGGTTGCAGTATTCTAATCGGGGTGGATCCTGTGCTTGGTATGGAGGAATGTTTTAGTCTATCAGATAGTCTGGTATCTCGGTTAAATTTGATGGGGTTTAAAACCCTTAATGATGTTCATGATAGTGAACTGTTTCATCGTTCTGGTATTGGTTGGTTAAGCGCTTTAGAGTGGGAGATCCCGGATCACGCGCTGGAATGGGAACGTTTTATTCGGGCTCTTAGATCGGCTGGTATTGTGCTATCGGGGACCCCTGATAAGTTAATTTGGGTGGGTAATCCTAAAGAAGGTTCTGTAACTGCAAGTTCTGCTTATGACAGGATTATTCAAGTTCATTGTATTTATCCTAGTCAGTGGTGGTATTCAAAAATATGGAATTGGTCTATCCCCTTGAAGGTGAAGTGTTTCCTTTGGCATGCTCTCAACGGCAGTCTTAAGACCTGGGAAAATTTACTTAAATGTGGCTGGAATGGTCCTAGCTGGTGCTGTTTATGTAATTTAAATTCTGAATCTGCTGATCATCTTTTTGTGAAGTGCTCGTTTTTGCAAAAAAATTGGTCACTGTGTTGTAAAGATCTCAATTTGCTGTTTGTTTGGGATGATTTGGATTTTGGCACGGGTCTGCTCAATTGGGTTAAGGAATGAAGTGATTTTTAAGAATAAGAAACCTGATGCTGTGCAGTGTGGGAAGTCTGTTTGTAATTTGTTACAGACTTATCCCGAGGTGGAACATGGAAAGAATGTTGTGAGTGAGAGTTCCTTTTCGTATGTGGTTTCGCAGCCGATTTTATTCTTTGACGGGGCTGCTCAGGATGGTATGTGTGCAATTGGTGGGGTCATCTACATCAATGAAAGCCATTACTTTTCTCTTCATCTTAATGGTGGCAGAGGTACCAATATGAAAGCTGAGTTACTGGCACTTTGGGTTGTTCTAAAGGTGGCAAATTCCTTTGGCCTAGTGAATCTCAAAGTCTTTGGGGACTCCCGAGTAACAATTAAATGGGCCACAAATGAATACAGTCTCAATGTTATTGATCTTAAAAATTGGTGTGTTTGAACTCGTCAGGAGATTGCAAAGTTGGATCATATTTCTTTTGAACATATCTTCAGATCACACAACTCCCAAGCAGATCAACTTTCAAAAGAAGCTTTTGCTGGTCCTGAAGGTTTTCTTTTCTGGGAAGAATGGATGGATTCCTGTCTGCTTGACATGGGTAACTTATATTTCTTTTAAGATATTTTGTACTCTTGGGATGATGAACAGTTTTGTCTGTAATTTCCTTATGATGGGCGATTATAATTATGTATAGCAGCCATGCTGATGATCTTTTTGAGAACAAGTTCTGGTTTGGATATCTTGATCTATGATATTCACTCTATCTTTGTACTATTTGATTCAGTGGAATAACAATAGTACATTTTTTTTTATTTTTATTTTTTTGATGGAAAAAAAATGCATAAAGGTTATGCATAAGATAGTTCTCATGTTGTTATTATTATTAATATTGTTTTTAAAAGAAAAGATTACTTATATAAATAAAATGCATAAAGGTTATGCATATGATAATTCTCATATTTGATTTTATTATTAATACTATTAATAGTATTATTATTATTATTTGTGAGCTAACTTAAGATACCTCTAATTATAACAAAATAAAGGTCCTAGATAAACTAGGAGTAAATAATTAATAAAATATCTTTCATAGATATTATAATTCAAATTTAATTAAAAACTGGATATTATTATTTAAACTCAAACAGCTATATTCCAAACAAAACTCACCTATATAAAGAAAGGCATATCCCAAGAGAGGGATCATCTTCACTACTATCATTCTCTTATGGTAACAGAAGAGAATTATTCTACAGAATTGAAGCAACCTACTATATTTTCCAAATCTGATCAGCAACTACCCTAGGATTTCTACTTCTCTTATTGCATGTTGAAACCAGCTCGGGGGGATCCAATTATAATCAGGGATGGTCTAAGGGTCATGGTTGGGAGGAACATGGTAGTCCCAAAGTTATCAGGTTAAAGATCATCCTACAGGTCAGCTAGGTCCATACATTTTTCCATTAACTAGTGTTTGAGTGTGCAGGATCTGCAAGGGAAGATCAAGCTTCAAGAATCAGGTATGAACTACAAATTTCCATACAGCTCAACTAGATTTAGAAATTAAGGTAGGAATTATTATATAGCAATCATGTTTATGTACATCATAGTTTTACTCTTTTTCTTTTATGGAGCAAGGGCCAATTGGCATGGGCTCTCAGGGTTGACATTTTAGGATCAAATTCCATTTCATATTTCCATTGAATTCAAGATTCTGCCCTAAATGTTTCAAGGACATAGCGGGGCTAGCCTAGATAGCCTGTGCTAGATACCTATATAGGTAGAATCACTAATGTCAAACTTTTATTTAGAAATGTCGATATCTGAACTATAATACCCCATTTTGCCCTTGATGTAAATACTGCTTATGTACAGTATGTGTAAATGCCCTAGTGTGGAGCTCAAGGCCAAGGCCCCACTAGTGGATGTTTCGGTTTATTTCTTAGGCAAGTATTGATGCAGTTTGATTATTCATGGGATGCTAAGCCATGAAGAATGTAAATGATGTAATTATTACTGAATGAATTAAATAACCAAGAAGCTGGCTAAGGAGGCAACGAATGAGAAGGGGGCTGTGTGTATCCACTAGGGAGACGTGAGGGGGTTTGGGATTGGTTGACCATGTTTCCACATGTCTGACTGAGAACCCGTTTGAACTCCCTGCTGACATTAATGCAATTTCAGAGGGTGGTTGAGAACCAACTGATGAGTTTGATGGAGTATGGAGCATGCGTGCGATTTCGTATGGCAGGGCATGGATTTGATCACTTGTGCGTGAAGGCATCGAACTTCCTGGGATAACGCGCAGAGCCTATTGTGAACCGGGGGGGAAGCATTCAGAGACACACTCATCCATTCAAGACTCACGCACCTGATTCCCTGTTTGGAATGCTCGCGCTACCATTATTGAGACCATTGACCCTCACAGAGGATTCACCTGCGTGTTTTCCTGTAAGTAGCGTGCCCCTATGTGTGAGAGCTACCCAAGAATGGGCAACCGTGACACCCTGTGTGTAGAACCCTGGTAAAACGACGGGTAGAGTCAATAGAGAAGGTTGCAGAGCGGTTTGCGCAGAGCAACCATGGGAAGACCCCAAGCCGGGATATGTCTTGTTGTAAATTATGGGAGAAGGGTTGGATTGCTGGAGAAACTCAGTGAAGGCTATAGTCTTAATGAACTAGTGACTGGACCTTTCGATGCCCATCCTAGAATAGCACTGGAAGGGGAGGACCTCGTGAGACTGTACAGCAATGATAGGATCTTCCTTGTGTTGGATGTGGTAGGTATTGTGGGTGCTAGGTTGGCTGTGAGCGACTAGACCTTTCTATGCCCATCCTGGAATAGCATTGGAAGGGAAGATGCCTTGAGAGACCGTGTGATTGTGCAGTAGGTCTTCCTTGTGTTGGATGTGGTAGGTATTGTGGGTGCCAGGTCAACTGAGTGCTGAGATGCCTGCAGTTCTGTGGTTGAACTCACTGGTTTAGCAATGCCTCCTTGTTAGCCCTGTGTGCTGAAGAACCCCTGTAGGTTGGCTTAGCATGGGTAGGTGCCCTGGAATGCTTGGTAAACCTAACTACAGATTAGTTTAGCATGTGAATGGAGCCTTGACTATGAGAGAACCTATTAGCCCTCCTTAGTGGATACACTGCCCAGCTCGGGGGTGATCTCTCAGCCGAAAGAGTATACGCTGGACAGAGATCTAAGGTTGGGTGGAACGTTGCTCACACTTAGCCAGTTGCTTCGGAATTCAAAGATAAGTATTCTGTTATGGTAAATGATGTGGTTTCATTATTATGATGAATGCTTGTATAATCATGGAATTGTTGTATGTATGGTTATATGAATGGTTGACATGAAGTCATGTACAGGCTTGAGTAATAGGCTGAATCCACTGTGTGTATTTATCTTGTATTACAAGAACTAATGCTTGTAATTCTTGCATATGATAGATGTGTGAGTTAAGTCTGTGGATTCATTTTATATGTGATGATGTATGATAGAGCTCCATTGTTTTGGTAATGAATGTGATTTGTACTAACCCTGTGAAGGAAAGGTATATTTATATTTGATCCTTGAGAAGTTAGAGAAGCCCTGGAGGTGGTTTCAGGAACCTCTGTGGGTCAGATAGCAGGAAGGGACCTTGGCAGGTTGAAGGTTGGAATGTTCAAGTGTGGGTAGGAATAGAACTTCAGAGAAGGAAATGAGGTGGTGAGATGCCTCACCTAGTCAAGGGGATGCTACCATTGTATAGAGTTCTCCATGAGCTTTCCAGCAGTACCGGCCTTGCCCCATTTGGATACTGGAGGGAGGAGTTATGCCCCTTGGAAGATTGATGAAGTTACCCTTGCATAAACAGGGTTCCACACGCATGATTCTGCAGGTTGCGGGTATGCCAAAATCTGCGTTGAGAGTTTTGGGCCTCCCGCAATCTTGAACCCAGAAGTAGCGGGTTTCGGGTTGCAGGTTCGTCAAAGCTCGCACGACGGGATTTAGGCCTACCGCAACCCCACACCCGACATTGGCGGGTTTCAGGTTTCGGGTTTGTCAAAACTCGCACTACGGGATTTAGAATTCCCGCAACCCCGCACCCGAAATTGCGATTTTCGGGTTTCGGAGTGACCACCCCCGCGGTGGAGCAGTTGGGATCGGGTTTCGGGTTTTCCAAAACTCGCACTAAGTGTTTGGACTTTCCGCAATCCCGAACTCGAAACTGTGGGACCCATTGTTGTAGGATTCGTATTTCGGGAATCGTTGTGCGGGATGTGCGTTTCGGGATTCGTTGTTGCGGATTCAAGTTCTCCGACTATGTGTATGGGTGCTCAGTCAATGGTTTTTGGAGAAAAAAAAAATGGATCACGGTCTCCACCCGGCCAGGTGGGTCGGAGGGGACATGACAGAGCGGTATCAGAGCTTCAGTTGCAGCAGTGGGAGCTGTTTGGTCCGGACGACGCATGAATTTTGGTCAAGAAATGCGCCCAGGGCGTGATTTTTCTATGAACTTAATTGCTTGATTTATTGCTCAGATGAATAATTCCTGGTTTAGATGAGTATGATATAGTTTATTTATGATATCTAATAGAATGTATGTGATATACACAGAGAATTAGCAACAACTATCAGACAATTGTATCACGATGCAGCGCACAATACGAGGTGAGAATGGTTACCCTGAATGATGCGCAGGACCCATTTGGGTCGGAAGATGATTTATTGGGTGAGAATGTGCAAGAAGCACATACAAAAGCCAAGTCTGATGGAAGAAGGGAGCAAGTGACACCCCCAAACTTAGCTGAAACTATGGTAAGCTTCAATGAGCGAATGATGAAAACGCAAGAAGAGCAGCATTAGCTCAATGCAGCCATTTTGCAGAGTCTCACGGACTTGTAGCAAAGGATCAATGGTGGTTCTAACCCGACCCATGAAGGCCGAGAAGAAAGAAATGCAGAAAGTCAGTCTAGGGGCCGTTCCATGAAAATAACTCCAAGCCCTAGAAGGGGTTATGTGGGCCGGAAGCACAGGACATCCTCTCCTAAGATTTCTTCCAGTAGGTCAAAGGATTCTGAGGGTTCTTAAGAGAGCCCAGGACACACTGCCAGTAAGAGTAAAGGCAAGAAGAAGCATAGAGGTATTCCACAGGGTGAATTCAGGAAGGCTAGGCCTCCTACTTTTGATGGTGAAAGTAAAGAAGGTCAGGAAGCAGAGGCATGGCTTCTTGGGATGAAGAAGTACTTCAGAATGCATGAGTATTCGAAGAATGAAAAGGCTAAGGTCGCTGTATACAACCTTAGTGGAAGAGCTTCTATCTGGTGGGATCACCTCATGCAGTTGAAGGGAATCAATGAAAGAAGAGTCAGTTGAGGTAGGTTCCAAAGGTACTTCCAGGAGAAATACCTATCAGCTAGATATTATGATAGTAAGAGGAAAGAGTTCAATGAACTCAAACTTGGACAGAACACTATGGATGAGCATGTTCACAAGTTTCTGGAGTTACTGAGGTATGTCGACTACATCAGGGATGAAAGAGTGAAGATTCAATCCTTCCTTGGTAGTCTGCCACAGAATTACAGAGACAAGATAGAGTTTGTAAATCCACCAAGCTTGGATGAAGCTATCAGGATGGCAGAGCATTGCTATGAGCATAATAAAGGTAAAGCAGAGGCATAGCCACCGTGGAAAGGTAAACCCAAGGGAAGGTTTGATCAGAAGAAAGGTGAGTCTAAACCACCATTCAGGGATCAACCTAGGAGATTTCCACAGGGCCAGCAAGTAAGAAGAGAATTCAGGCCAGCAATGAACAAGACACCAATGGGGCCACTTCAGTGTTGGGGTTGTGGAGAGAACCACAGGCTCAGGGATTTCCCAACTGCAAAAAAGAACCCGAGGGTCTTACACAATGTTAGAAGAGAAGCTACAGTAGGGGATATGTCCAGAGCAACACCCGGGATTTATGCAGCACTGGATGATCACCAAGCAGACCATCAATTAGCAGTAGTAGAAGTTGCAGGTAAGATTGCTGAGTAGCCTATTTCTGTTTTGATTGATCCAGGGTCTATTCACAGTTATGTATCTCCTAAGGTAATTGAGAGCTGTTCCCTTGGTAAAGTGAAGCATGACAATGCTTGGTTAGTTCATCTAGCCACCGCTACCAAGAGAAAGGTTAGTGAAATGATGAAGGAATGTCCTATAGAATTGAATGGACTCCTCACGCATGTAGAATTGAATGTCTTGCCATTGGGGTCATATGATACCATGATTGGAATGGATTGGTTGGAAAGGCATAAAGTCAAGGTGGACTATTATGGTAAAGCATTGGAATGTCTTGATGATGAAGGCAAGCCAAGGTTGGTTAAAGGTATTCCAAAGCATGTTTTAGTAAGACAAATTTCAGCTCTATAATTGAGGAAGTTTCATAAAAAGGGTTGCCAGTTATATGATGTATATATATCAGGTTCAACAGAGGATAAGGGACCTAGGATATAAGACTTCCAAATATTGCAGGATTTCCAGGATGTGTTCCCAGATGAGGTTCCAGGATTGCCACCTAGGAGGGACATTTATTTTTCTATTAATCTTGTTCCGAGAGCAGCACCCATCTCCAAAGCTCCTTATAGAATGAGCACACCGAAGTTGGTAGAGTTGAAGATGCAGTTGCAGGAATTGATAGGCAAATAATATGTCAGACCGAGTGTATCCCCATGGGGTGCACTAGTATTGTTTGTTAAGAAGAAGGATGGAACATTGAGGTTGTGTATTGATTACAGGCGGCTCAATAAGGTGAGAGTTAAGAACAAGTACCCCTTACCAAGGATTGATGACTTGTTCGATCAGATGAAGGAAGCTAGAGTATTCTCCAAGATTGACTTGAGGTCGGGGTACCATCAAGTCAGGATAAAGGATGAAGACATTCATAAGATAGCCTTCAGGACTAGGTATGGCCATTACGAATTTATAGTGGTGCCGTTTGGTCTCACCAATGCACTTGCTACATTCATGTGTCTCATGAATAACGTCTTCAACAAGTATTTGGATAGGTTTGTGATTGTGTTCTTGGATGACATTCTTGTGTATTCCAAGAATGAGGAAGAGCATGATGAGCATTTGAGGATGGTGTTACAAGTCCTTAGGGAGCACCAGCTGTCTGCTAAGCTAAGTAAATGTAACTTCTATCAAGAGAAGGTACAATATTTGGGTCACATTATATCAGTAGAAGGTATTGCTGTAGATCCTGAGAAGATTAAGGCCATTATGGATTGGTCCACTCCAAGGAATGCAACAGATGTTAGATCTTTCATGGGCCTTGCTGGTTACTACAGAAGGTTCATTGAGGGCTTCTCCAAGATATCCCACCCCATCACTTCATTGCATAGGAAGAACATTAAATTCGCATGGTATGAAAAATGTGAAAGAAGTTTCCAGCGACTGAAGGAGTTGCTTACTAGGGCACCTATTTTGAAGATCGCAGATCTAAGTAAGGATTTCGTGGTATGCACAGACGCTTTCATTGAGGGACTCGGTGGAGTGCTAATGCAAGAAGGTTCTGTAATTTGTTATGAGTCAAGGAAACTGAAGGAGCATGAAAGGAACTATGCCACCCATGACTTAGAGCTAGCAGCCATAATTCACGCTCTCAAGAGATGGAGGCATTATCTTTTGGGAAGAAGGTTTGAGCTCCGAACTGATCACATGAGTTTGAAATACTTGTTCGACTAGCCAAACCTGAATGCAAGGCAGACTAGATGGATGGATTTCCTTTGCGAGTTTTATTTGGAGATTAAGCATGTCAAAGGTAAAGAGAATAACGTTGCTGATGCACTCAGCAGGAGATTCCATATTGTAGCCATAAGTAGATGTGAATCGGATTTGAAAGAAAGAATTTTAGAGGCACAAGATGGTGATGAAGTCTATCTCCAGATTAAAGAGAAATTGCAGCAGAACATTATAGAGGAGAAGTATGCAAGATATCAGCTGGGTAAGGATAATGTTCTAATCTATCAGAACACCAGGCTGTACATTCCAGATAGTGCAGACTTAAAGAAACTGGTGATGGATGAGATACATCAGAAGCCATACTCAGGACACCCAGGGTGTCAGAAGACTATAACAGCAGCAAGGAAGCAGTACTTTTGGCATGGTATGAAGAAGGACATAGCTGAGTATATTGCTAAATGTCAGAAGTGCCAATAGGTCAAGGCAGAGCATCAACATCCAACAGGATTATTGCAGCCCTTACCCATTCTAGAGTGGAAGTGGGAAGTGATTTCCATGGATTTGGTAACAGGACTTCCCATGACAATGAAGAAGCATGATTCAATCATGGTTGTGGTGGACAAGCTATCAGAGGTAGCTCATTTTGTCCTGGTCAAGTCCACTCACAAGGCTAATGACATTGTAGATATCTTCATGAGGGAGATATTCAGATTGCATGGATTGCCCAAGGCAATAGTTTCAGGGCGTGACACCAAGTTCACATCCAATTTTTGGAAAGGTTTGTTCCAAGAGTTGGGAACTCAATTGAAATTTAGTACATCCTATCATCCTCAGACAGATGGTCAGACTAAGAGAGTGAATCAGATCCTTGAAGATATGCTAAGGATGTATGTGATGGATAAGTCATCTAAGTGGGAAGACTATCTACACTTAGTGGAATTTGCTTACAACAATGGGCATCAAGCATCATTGAAGATGAGTCCTTTTGAAGTGTTGTATGACAGAGGATGTAGAACTCCAGTGAGATGGGACAGCCCAGTGAACGGATTAGTGCTTGGACCAGAAGTGGTTGAGGAAATGGAACGGGAAGTTGTTAAGATTAGGCAGAATCTGAAGGCAGCACAGGACAAGCAGAAGAGTTATGCAGATCTGAAAAGAGTGCATAAGGAGTTTCAAACTGGGGATCATGTCTACTTGAGAGTGAGACCCAGGAAGAGTTCCATGAAATTGTGAAGTTGTGCCAAGTTGGCACCAAGATATTGTGGTCCATTTGAAGTCCTTGATAGGATAGGGCCAGTTGCATATAGAATTGCATTGCCTGCTAACATGAAAGCTCATAATGTTTTCCATGTATCTTTACTTAAGAAATATGTACATGATCCTAATCATATCATTGATTGGCATGTGATACAGGTGGAACCAGAGGGAGAGTTCCAGGTGGAGCTTACATGCATCCTCGACAAGAAGGTTACCTTGCTCTGGAACCGAGCCATAGGGCAGGTAAAGGTGCAATGGAGGCACCTTAGCCCAAAGGAGGCCACGTGGGAGCTGGAGGATGCCATGAGGGAGGCATTTCCATTTTTGTTCAGTTTTGAGAACACCGAGGACGGTGTTATTTTAAGGGAGAGGGAGTTGTAATACCCCATTTTTTCCTTGATGTAAATACTGCTTATGTACAGTATGTGTAAATGCCCTAGTGTGGAGCTCAAGTCCAAGGCCCCACTAGTGGATGTTTCAATTTATTGCTTAGACAAGTATTGATGCAGTTTGATTATTCATGGGCTGCTAAGCTATGAAGAATGTAAATGATGTAATTATTACTGAATGAATAAAATAACCAAGAAGCTGGTTAAGGAGGCAACGAACGAGAAGGGGGCTGTGTGTATCCACTAGGGAGAGGTGAGGGGGTTTAGGATTGGCTGACCATGTTGCCACATGTCTGACTGAGAACCCGTTTGAACTCCCTGCTGACATTAATGCGATTTCAGAGGGTGGTTGAGAACCCTGAGTCTGAGTATGGAGCATGCCTGCGATTTCGTATGGCAGGGCATGGCTCTGATCACTTGTGCGTGAAGGCATCGAACTGCCTGGGATAACTCGCAGAGCCTGTTGTGAATTGAGGGGGGGGGGGGAAGGATTCAGAGACACACTCATCCATTCAAGACTCACGCACTTGATTCCCTGTTTGGAACGCTCGCGCTACCATTGTTGAGACCATTGACCCTCGCAGAGGATTCACCTGCGTGTTTTCCTGTAAGTAACATGCCCCTATGTGTGAGAACTACCCAAGAACGGGCATCCGTGACACCCTGTGTGTAGACCTTGGTACAACGACGGGTAGAGTCAATAGAGAAGGTTGCGGAGCGGTTTGTGCAGAGCAACCCTAGGAAGACCCCAAGTCGAGATATGTCTTGTTGTAAACTGTAGGAGAAGGGTTGGATTGCTGGAGAAACTCAGTGAAGGCTATAGTCTTAATGAACTAGTGACTGGACCTTTCTATGCCCATCCTGGAATAGCACTGGAAGGGAAGGACCTTGTGAGAATATATAGCAGTGATAGGATCTTCCTTGTGTTGGATGTGGTAGGTATTGTGGGTGCTAGGTCGGCTGTGAGCGACTAGACCTTTCTATGCCCATCCTGGAATAACACTGGAAGGGAAGATGCCTTGAGAGACTGTGTGATTGTGCAATAGGTCTTCCTTGTGTTGGATGTGGTAGGTATTGTGGGTGCCAGGTCAACTGAGTGTTGAGATGCCTGCAGTTCTGTGGTTAAACTCACTGGTTTAGCAATGCCTCCTTGTTATCCCTGTGTGCTGAAGAACCCTTGTAGGTTGGCTTAGCATGGGTAGGTACCCTGGAATGCTTGGTAAACCCAACTACAGACTGTTTTAGCATGTGAATGGAGCCTTGACTGTGAGAGAACCTATTAGCCCTCCTTAGTGGATACACTGCCCAGCTCGGGGGTGATCTCTCAGCTGAAAGAGTATAGGCTGGACAAAGATCTAAGGTTGAGTGGAACGTTGCTGTCACTTAGCCAGTTGCTTCGGAATTCAAAGATAAGTATTATGTTATGGTAAATGATGTGGTTTCATTATTATAATGAATGCTTGTATAATCATGGAATTGTTGTATGTATGGTTATATGAATGGTTGACATGAAGTCATGTACAGGCCTGAGTAACAGGCTGAATCCACTGTGTGTATTTATCTTGTATTGCAGGAACTAATGCTTGTAATTCTTGCATATGATAGATGTGTGAGTTAAGTCTGTGGATTCATTTTATATGTGATGATGTATGATAGAGCTCCATTGTTTTGGTAATGAATGTGATGTGTACTAACCCTGTGAATGAAAGGTATATTTATATTTGATCCTTGAGAAGTTAGAGAAGCCCTGGAGGTGGTTTCAGGAACCTCTGTGATTCAGATAGCAGGAATGGACCTTGGCAGGTTGAAGGTTGGAATGTTCAAGTGTGGGTAGGAATAGAACTTCAGAGAAGGAAATAAGGTGGTTAGATGCATCACCTGGTTAAGGGGATGCTACCATTGGATAGAGTTCTCCATGAGCTTTCCAACGGTACCAACCTTGCCCCATTTGGATACTGGAGGGAGGAGTTATGCCCCTTGGAAGATTGATGAAGTTACCCTTGCAGAAATAGGGTTCCGCACGCATGATTCCGCGGGTTGCGGGTATGCCAAAATCCGCGTTGAGAGTTTTGGGCCTCCCGCAATCCTGAACCCGAAAGTAGCGGGTTTCAGGTTGCAGGTTCGTCAAAGCTCGCACGACGGGATTTAGGCCTCTCGCAACCCCGCACCTGACATTGGCAGGTTTCGGGTTGCGGGTTCGTCAAAACTCGCACTACGGGATTTAGACTTCCCACAACCCTGCACCCGACATTGCGGTTTTCGGGTTTCGGGGTGACCACCCCCGTGGTGGAGCAGTTGGGATCGGGTTTCGGGTTTACCAAAACTCGCACTAAGTGTTTGGACTTTTCGCAATCCCGAACCCGAAACTGTGGGACCCATTGTTGCGGGATTCACATTTCGGGAATTGTTTTGCGGGATGTGCGTTTCTGGATTTGTTGTTGCAGATTCGAGTTCTCCGACTGTGTGTATGGGTGCTCAGTCAATGGTTTTTGGAGAAAAAAAAATGGATCACGGTCTCTAGCCGGCCAGGTGGGTCGGAGGGGACGTGACATGAACTATTAGCCTCCACACAATGAAATCGCATTATTCTTTCAAACCCTCATGCTGTACATTTAAATTATTAAATTACAAGAAAGCTAGGGTTTAACCTTTTATCCAATAAGATTGAAAACTCAGTTTTCCAAAATAAGGATCTCCCAAGGATCCACAAAACCAACGAAGACAAAACTCAGTCAATTGCATTTATTATTTCAAAAGAGATAAACAAATTAACGCAGGTCAAAAACTTCAAAACTATCCATCAACTTAGCACATTTGGGATCGTTGATATATTCAAACCTACTGTATAAAAACACCCACAGTGCATGTATTTTTCCAAGACAAACAAACTATCGAATACGAATTTCCTAACTAGGGCATTTCAACATTTCGATTCTTCTCAACAGAAAAGCTATTAAATGTACAAACTAATAGTTAGATTCACAAGATAGGACCCACGAAAGTCTTCATGAAGCCAACGAAGTCAAACTCAGCCCATTCCTTTATTCTTTTAAAAAGAAATGAATAAACGTAGGTCAAGGTATCGAAACCCTCTACCAACGCTTTAAACTTTAAACATTTAGTATCGCTGGTGTCTTGAGATACGCATCATAAGAACACACCAATAAAATTTCAGGAAAAACCACTATCAAGCATGATTTTTCCTTATCTCAGGTTGCCTGTAAGTTGCATCTTTTTCCCTAACATCATTAGAGTTTGACTGGAACTGAAACCCAAACATTTCAGAATAGAGATCAACGCATATTCTAACATCACGATTTTATTAAACAATCTTCCATTAAAATAAAATCAACCCACAGAGAGTTCAATACATCTTTTAAACATAAGCCATCCACTGGCCAACACACATTCAAAACAGAGCTACGCTCTCAGTGATTCACATTCACATAATTATCAATAGAGTTAGTTAAGATCAACTTGTGTAATATATCTGTTAGGGATAGTGTGTTTCTTTAGTATGCATTAGTATGCATTTGTAAATACTTAATCCGACGGTCACGATATGTTTTCGACATAGAGTGATCCGACGGCTCAACTTCTCTTAGATCAAACCTAACCTTGATCCGTGGCTTAACACCCGATTGGTCCATGATCTCTATTTAAAGAGCACGAAGGGTCATTGTTTAGTTGATCGATTATGAGAAGCTCATTTGTAACTTTCTTTCTTTGCATAATAAATTGTCCCGTAGAAGCTATTTGGCCGGGGCCGTGGAGTGTTTCCCTCAAGAGGGTTTAAACCACGTCAAAACATCGGTGTGTTGATCTGTGATCTATTTGTGTGAAGTGGTTTCTCTTGGTGTTCGGTCCTTTGGTAGTACCCTGTGTACCTGAACATGGTATCAGAGCTTTTATGAAGTGTCGCTTCCGGTTATGATCTGGATCTTGAACTGCTGTTGCCGAAACTCGAAAGGGTTTCTAGTTCTGGTATTTCTATGCATTTCTGGGCTGTGGGAGGTGTTCCGTTGCGTCCGGAGTGTCTTTTCCATTGGGAAATAGTTTTCGTTTGATCGAAAACGGTTCCCGGTTGCTCCAGAAACGCGTATTTCATCAAATATGAAGGTATAATGTTACAGTGATGCATTTTTTTATTTCATTTTTTAAAAAGAAAAAATCTCATATTTCATCTTTTTTTACGGTTAGATTTTTTTTTGGGTTCGGATTGTTGCTTTCCCATCTGCGTATGTTCTTTGCCGTGCCTCTTGAGAGATCTTGGCAAATCAGAAACAGAAAGGGAAAGGGTTTTTCTCGGCTGCGTATGCTCTTTGCCGTGCACCTTGCACGATCTCGGCAAATCAGAAACAGAGAGAAAATGTAGACTTTCCAGGCAAGCTAACAAGATCTAACTCCACAAGTGTGACAAACCGAGCTTAAAAATAAAAAAACCGTTCCTCATTCCCATATTTTACATGCCTTTTAATCTAGCTCACTTGGTTCAAAGTTGCTTTATTCCTTAATAGGTCTTGAGTTCAAGTCTTAGGAAGTTACTTTTAAAAGAAAAAGTGCATGCAATTTCTAATTTCAAGTTATTTTATTGTAAAAGTGCATTTCACTTAAATAATAAAAAATAAAAATAAAAATACAAGTGAGTCACTTAAGTTTTTTTATTGTTGCACTATTTAAAAGTAATATCATTGTAAAAGTGAAATCACTTATTTTACAAAAGTGGTTCACTTAAAGCAACTTTCTTGTAAAGTGATTGTCAAAAGGTTCATCTTGGGAAGAGGGGGGTTCTTTTTTTTGCTGGACATTCTCTAGCTGCCACGTCACTATTGGGGACATCTTCAACAGTTTCTTTGTTCAAGCATAACTTCATCATACAGAGTCAGTTTTCAGTGCTGTTTTTTTTGAAACCGCCTATTTTTTCGAGCTCTTCACATCCAGACTATTGGTTTCTGCTTTTACAGCCATTAATTTACAAATATGGCCGCCTCTTGTGATATTCTACTTAACAGTTCCAACTATTTCTCATGGAAATCTCGTATGGAGGATGTTCTACGAAGTAGGGGACTTTTCAGAATTACCACAGGGAAAGAAAAAGAACCCACTAATGATGATAAGAAAATAAAATGGGCAAATAGATGTGATGAAGCTCGTGGATTGATTGGGATGTCAATCTCTACTGATTTGTGATTCCACATATCTGGAATTGATGAACCTAATGCTGCTTGGGACAAGTTGGAATCTGTGTTTGGTAAACACAATGAAATTCGAGGTCACCAACTCGAAAATGAGTTGATTTCTTTAAATCCAAGTGACTTTTCATGCATTCAAGATTATTTTTCTAAGTACAAAACTCTTAAACTCTTATGTGCAGAATGTAAGATTGAGAGGGAAGACAAACAATGCATTTATCATATTCTTTTCAAACTTGGACCTGCATATTCTGTTTTTGTATCTACATTTTACTCCATGAAAGCATCCTTGAATGCAGCTAGCTATCAAGAGCCTAGTCTTGAATCCTTTTGTGATTCATTGATTAGAGAACAAGATAAAATCATTCACCTTCGAATAATCAACAATGCAGATACATCTGGAAAAACCTTATTGTCCCAACAGAAAGAAAAGTTCAAGCCTCCCAAGAAACAAAATTTTCGCAATAATAAGTCAAATAAGGGTCCCAAACCCTCTCAGTTAACTCCTTCTTTAAAAAATGACAAAGGATCCAAGCCAAAAGGCAAGAAGACTGAGCGTCATTGCAACTATTGCAGGAAAGATAATCATGATGAATCTAAGTGTTTCAAGAAGATGGTAGCCTTGGAAGCAGCAATGAAGAAGCACCACATCAGCCTAGATTCGCCTACAGAATCTGCCTCTCATGGACATGCACTTTGTGCTTCTGGTTATTCTTATAATGCATCTTCTTCTTCTACTTCAAATGAATGGCTCATTGATTCTGGAGCATCTTATCATATGGCTAAGGATCAAGCTATCTTTTCTACTATGCATGAATGTAACACCAAACAAATATTTGTTGGTGATGATAGATCTCTAAGTGTTGTAGGAGCTGGAACAGTTCCAGTAGATAATGGTCATTTTAGTGATGTACTATGTGTTCCAAGAATTTCCTGCAATTTGTTATCAGTCTATCAGATCACTCATTCTGGTGAAGGTAAAACTGTGACCTTTACACCTCACCAAGTTGTAATCAAGGATTTTAAAGATCCTCAACAGGTCCTAGCTACCGGAATTGTTGATGATATTACCAGGTTGTACAAGTTTAACAACTTTGGGTCATCACCTTTCCCTTCAATTTTTGTTGCTCATAGTGATAACTTGAGCAAACTTTGGCATGAGCGATTTGGTCACTTAAATTATCGCTCATTGCAACAACTATGTAAAGAAAATATGGTGACAGGTCTTCCGATGGTATCTTGCAGGGATGGTGTTTTCTCTGGTTGTGTACTCGGAAAACATCATCGGGACAGTTTTGACAAACGTGCCTCTTGAAATGCCTCGGTTCCCTTGGAGCTTGTGCATAGTGACTTATGTGGTCCTCTTCCATCTGCTTCCTTTTCTGGTTTCAAATATTTCTTAACTTTCATTGATGATTACACTAAACGCACTTGGGTTTATTTCCTAAAACTTAAGAGCGAAGTATTTAACATGTTCTTGGCCTAGAAGGCCCTTGTTGAAAAACAATCTGGTCATCAAATTATTAAGTTAAGATCTGACAATGGAGGAGAATATGTTAACAAATAGTTCACTACTTTCTGCACTGAACAAGGCATCCAACAACAGCACATTGTTCCATATACACCACAACAAAATGGTGTAGTTGAGCGGAAGAACCGCACTTTAAAAGAAATGGCTAATTGTATGATCCAATCTAAGGGACTAAGTCTTCAATTTTGGGCTGAAGCCATAAATTGTGCAAATTACATAGTTAATCATACCCCCACAAAAGCATTACAAGGTATAACACCGGAAGAAGCATGGAGTAAAATTAAACCTGATGTAAGTCACTTTCATGTGTTTGGTAGTGAAGCATGGGCCCACATTCCGGATGAAAAACGGAAAGCATTGCAGCCCAAAAGTGAAAAGTGCATATTTGTTGGATATTCTGAAGATGTAAAAGGTTATAGACTTCTTCAACCACATTCTCATGCTATAATCATTAGAAGAGATGTTAAATTTGATGAAAATCTCTTGGCCTGCGAGCCTAACTTGGCGATTGTGCCATCCTTGGCCTGCGACCCTGATTCGACGTTTGTGCCTCCTTATTCTTATTCCAACTTCCTTGACAGGTTTCCAACTCCAGTTTCTGATGATGACAGTGAGGATGAAAATCCACCTCTGCCTGCTCATGTTCCTCTAGTTGCACCAGCACAAGTGCTTCCTCGATGGGTCCGTTCAACATGTGAAGCAGCTGGTGATCTTGCTGGTGATCCTAGAGATCAACGTCGAACACGGTCTCAGTTTTAGCGAGCCTCTTCTCTTTTGGCTCAAGTTTTCGAGAATCATGATCCAGAAACTTTTGCAGAAGCTTCAGGGAATCCAGATTGGAATGAAGCCATGGATGAAGAATATCGTTCCTTAATGGCGAACGATACTTGGGATCTTGTACCTCTTCCAAAAGGAAGAAAACTTGTCAGATATAAATGGGTCTACAGAACTAAGTATGCATCAGATGGAAGTGTTGAAAGACTTAAGGCAAGGTTAGTTGCTAAAGGTTTTTCCCAAGTTGAAGGGATTGACTACAATGAAACCTTTGCTCCCGTCGCAAAAATGAACTCCATCCGCCTTGTTCTTTCCCTTGCAGCCTTACACAACTGGGAAGTCCATCAAATGGATGTCAAGTCTGCCTTCTTACATGGTGATTTACAGGATGAAATTTACATGGAACAACCTCCTGGCTATGTTCAGAATAACTCTAGCCTTGTCTGCCGCCTTAAGAAATCCTTATATGGCCTTAAGCAAGCTCCTAGAGCTTGGTATGCTAAAATGGATAACTTTCTCCTTGACACTGGTTTTTCTAGATGCCATTCTGACCCCAACGTCTATACCAAGAAAGTAGGAAACCATCTCATCATACTTGTTCTATATGTTGATGACCTTATTCTTACTAGTAGTGACCCTAAGCTTATAACCCATGTGAAATCTAGTCTTAAACAAAATTTTGAAATGTCAGACTTATGATATTTGCATTATTTTCTTGGTCTCCAAATCCTGCAAACCAAAGAAGGAATCTTTCTTTCTCAGTCTAAGTATGCTTGTGACCTTCTTCGTCACTTTCACATGGAAGATTGTACACCATCCCCTTCTCCCTTCCAGTCTGGAGTGAAACTTTCTGCCACTTGTACTTCACCTGAAGTCGATGCCACCTTGTATTGTCAGCTTGTTGGTAGTCTCTTATACTTGACTCATTCCCGTCCTGACCTTTTCTTTGCCGTTGGTCGAGTTTCCCGTTATATGCAGACACCTCATGAAAGTCACTAGAAAGTAGCTAAAAGAATACTTCGATATATTCGAGGTATAGTTTAGTTTGAGATTCATTACAGTACAGGGGGGAAACCTTTGTTGGTTGGTTTTACTGATTCAGATTGGGCCGGTGATCCTGATGATCGAAAGTCTACTGCAGGTTATGTTTTCAGTCTGGGATCTGGACCTATTACTTGGGCTTGTAAGAAACAACAAGCTCTTGCTCTTTCTTCAGCAGAGACAGAATATCGAGCAGCCGTCAATGCCAGTCAGGAAGCTTTATGGCTTCGACAGATCCTTTCAGAGTTTGGATTCGAGCAGCAGCAGCCTACTCCACTTTGGTGCGACAATCAAAGTGCCATCAAGCTTGCCAAAGATCCAGTTCTACATCAACGCAGCAAACACATTGAGCTACATATGCACTTCATCAGAAATCTTGTTCATGATTGGGTTCTTGAAGTACTCTTTTGCCCTACAGATGATCAAGTTGCAGACATCTTCACCAAGTCTCTTACAGAAGCGAAGTTTTCTAAACTTCGATCTATGTTAGGAGTTCAGGAACTTGTCATTAAGGGGGGATAGGCTCTAATGCGTCCTTCCTTCTCCTAATAGTGTCACTTTTGTAAATCCTTCAATCCTATCCCAAGTTGTTCTTAAGGGGGGATGTTAGGATATTTAGACACTTAGGAGTTAGTTAAGATCAAATTGTGTATTATATCCGTTAGGGATAGTGTGTTTCTTTAGTATGCATTAGTATGCATTTGTAAATACTTAATCCGACGGTCACGATATGTTTCCGACATAGAGTGATCCGACGGCTCAACTTCTTTTAGATCAAACCTAACCTTGATCCGTGACTTAACACTCGATTGGTCCATGATCTCTATTTAAAGAGCATGGAGGGTCATTGTTTAGTTGATCGATTATGAGATGCTCATTTGTAACTTTCTTTCTTTGCATAATAAATTGTCCCGTAGAAGCTATTTGGCCGGGGCCGTGGAGTGTTTCCCTCAAGAGGGTTTAAACCACGTCAAAACATCGATGTGTTGATCTGTGATCTGTTTGTGTGAAGTGGCTGCTCTTGGTGTTCGGTCCTTTGGTAGTACCCTGTGTACCCGAACACGATTCACATTCACATAATTATCAATAGAATTTCTTCTTGCCACAGCTAACAAAAAAATGCAGAGCCATCACCCTTAGAAATTTCCAGAACATTTCAAGATCTTTCTCTTTGTCAGGGGCACAATTTTTATCCACTTAAACCCTACGCCTAAATTCTTAACGAAACTTACAGAAGTATCAAAACTTCAACAAACAGCATGGCTAGCAAACATTAGTGACATTTCATTTCATAGAAGCACATACTCAGTGGAGAACATGAATTAAAAACCAACACCATCAAATTACATTCAAAACCCCAAAACAGAACGTTGTGGGTATTTCCCATCCAACTTTAAAGATGTTTACAGAGCCTATGATTCAACCCATCTACAGTAGCAAAACATAACGATTTCTACATAGTCGTTTTTCTCTCAGTCACTGACCAAACCAACAACGACCCATTGGAACTTCGAGTTAGATATATGATCCAAAGGACTCAACAAAATTATTTTATAACAGAGCTCAAAGTTACAGAGCATGGCAGCCATAGCTACGAAAGACAGGAACAATGTGGGGAACCTGGGCTTACCAGTGTTACGCCAACATTCAAATCTCCTGTCACTTATTGAAACCCGACGCAAGGGACACTCATACTTCCTCACCTGTCAGTCAAACCATAAACAACCATAAGTTAAATAGAGGCAAAACGATCATCTTCAGCAAGAATGGAGAACAAAATCATTAAAGTTTGGGAAGAAGTTACTTGCCCAGAATCGTAGCACCCTCTTATTCCATACCACCTTAGCTGCGACTGCACTGACAATGAGCATAGCTCATGTCAGAGCCAAAATGAAACCATACACAGTAAGCACTTACATTCCAGGCCAAAAACAACGAAAAGACAAACATAGTTGTGTATATCAAAAACTTAATCCTCTTTCCAGCTGACATCAAGTCACATGAAGGCCACATGTATCATTTAAAGCTACCACCCAAAATCCATTAGCGCCCCAATGTTTAACCAAACGCTATAGTTTTGGCAGCGCTTCAATTTATATCTAAACACCATAGTTTGGGTCATGATTGATCCAAATTTTAGGGGGCATATGGTCTAAATTCGGATGTATAAGCCATAAAAGTATTAAATTGAGAGGACACCCTCTTTCATCCATGGTATTTGGTAGCACACATAGTTTTGGCCCATGGTATGGTCTCAAGACACATTGTAATAATGCTATATAAAGGCCTAGTGTAGCTAGGGTTTTACCCCTAGCTTGTGCAAATGGGCACCTACTAAGGAGAAGGGACTCCTTTGTAGCAGTTCAGTAAATGTAAATTAAAATGCTAAAACAGAAATATAAATTACTTTAAACATGTGCATGAAACAGAAAAACAAGATGTAAAGAATGGCTTTTGTATTAATTTTACCTCCAATGTGAAGGTAGGTGAAGCTTTTGCAATGTCCAAGAGGATTGCTCTAAGCTCCAACTTGCTCCTTCTCTTTCTCCAATGGTGGAAATGGGCCAAAAGGGGCTCTCAAGGTGAAAGTAGCTCAAGGGTGAGCTAGGGTTTCAAGAGAGATTTTGGCAGAGTAAGGGTGCTTATGACTGTGGATATGGAATAAGGGGTCTCCATCACCTATTTATAGTTTTTTGGTGGTGGAGTGCTGGCCCATGGTTTTGGGAACCATATGGTTTAGGGTAGCTGTATAGGGTTTTTTCCTCATTTTCCTCATTATTTTATATTTTTTATTCCCTTTTTAGAGGGTTTTTGCTATTTTTAGAGGAATTTTGGATATTTTTGGAGGAAAAAGGGGTTTTTTAGCCTTTTTGAGGCTTTTTTGATGGTTTTGTGGCCTTTTGGAGGCATTTTAGGCCTTTTGGAGGTTTTTAAGTGGGATTTTTAGGGTTTTTAAGGGAAATATGGTAGGAAAATGGACAAATGAGCCATGTAATGGGGTAGATGAGGTAGTGAACACTTTTTGGGTGTTAACAGATTGCCCCCTGATGTGCGAGGGCAGGAGCTCATCGTATGGCCGATGGACATCCTAAGTCATGTAAGGTTTTCCTGGGGTGTGGAGAAGAGAAGAAACAAACTGAAGCCCGGAACAACGATCCCGAACAAACTGCAAGAACTAAAAGTACATAACCTCAAAAATGGATGAGGAATCATCTGATCATATGGACGAGGCGGGCATACCCATGCTTGTATCAGGATATAACATAATAATAACAATGGGGTCCAAAAAATGGGGACCTGACATATACATGACCTCAAATACTGGATGAGGAAGAATCTCAACATATGGATGAGGCGGGCATACCCATGCTCGTATCAAGATACATAAACAAAACTGTGAGGCCCGAAAAGGGGGACCTGTAAGATACATAGATAACCACTGTGTACATCATAAGGGTACAGAGGGGACACAAATCCGGGACATACTACTGGGTGGACCATGTGTGAACTGAAGAACTGGTGCACTAGAATATCAACAGTGCTGCTGTCTGGGGTACCAGAGGAACTGATGAGCTGCTGGATCATAATGACTGGGAGCCATAACCTCAATGGTACACTGAACTGGAACTGAACTGTGTACTCAAGGAAGCATATAACTGGATGGATTCCGAAGATAATCTCCAATGCAGCCCGGACATCCACAGGAACATATAACTGGGCGTTCCAAAGTGACTCACCAATGTGCTAGAGTCGGGGGGAGTCCGGAGTCTTCGACTAAAAACTGAAGGGATATAACCCTACGTGATTCTCGACGATGCGATCAAGGTGCTGAAGTCGAGCATGTGAGAAACAACCACTCGGAGAGGCAATGATGACTCCTCTCAGAATGATCCGTAGGCACTTACCACAGATGGTAATGAGTCCAAGGCGTAGGGACCTCTGGGCCTATCTTCTGGAATAGAGGGGCTGTCGTCGACAGAGGGAGACTTGCAACTATCAAGGCAATGATGTTTCCTTGATAGGAGCGCGAGGTGGAGAACCGAAATGTGAGAGTACTGATGGCAGGACTGACAAACTATGGGGGGACAACTGGGCAAGTAGAGTGAGTGGACTCAAACTTCCTTTGTTCAGAGTATGATAATGGGGATGAGCGGGCAGCATATGAAACTGACTGAGGGGAAATGGATCATAGCTATATGGGATCTGGGAGGGTGACTGGGCTGAGGGAGACTCAAGCTGGTATAAAATGGCAGGAGACTGCAGAATACTCTGAACAAAGGCGACCTGATTAGGGGTGCTGCCTAGATGATCGATCATAGTGCCAGGAGGCACGGGAGGGGACTTCTTCATGGGTTAGGGAACTAGAAGAAGTGTGTATAAAATGGTACTGTCGTGTGGATTTATATGAGCCCAGGGAAGTTCATGCTCATGGTTGCTTTCAATTTTAAGGATTCTGAAAGCGATAAGAAGACTCTGAAATGATGGAATGGTACTGTCGTGTGGATTTATACGAGCCCAGGACAGTTCATGCTTGTGGTTGCTTTTAATTTTAGAGAGTCTGAAAGCAAATAAGAAGACTCTAGGGGGTTTCTTTTTCGTGTGTTAGTCTCCAAGGCCCGAAGAAGCATAAAATGATGTAATGAAGAACTCTTCTAGCCGGTGTGACTAGAGTATTCCTTTTTCGTAATTAGTCTACCAGGTCCGGAAAATGGTTAAACTTATACCAGATAGACTCCCTTTCAGGTACCTTAACGAGCATGAAAGGAAGCAAGATTGCTCGGCAATCTTTTCATTGTTTTAGGAGTCAGAAAAGAGCTTAACGGAAACTCCCTAAGTGCCTTTTTCGTAAAGGACTTGTCCGGCCCGAAAAAGGGATAAAATTATACCGAACAAAAGGAATGGTCAGGCAAGGAGGAAGTGTTCAATCAAGGAACAGTAATGATGACCAAGAACGAGGGTAGGGGGGAACACTGGTGGGCCTCCTTGCGGGGTGAATGAAATGGTGGCAAAATAATGAAATATTTGCAGTATGACAGGAGTGGAGGGCTCATGTAAAAATGTGGAACAATCCGATGGCGGTCGATGTGGCACGCAAATCGAGGCAGCAAGGTGTTGGGACACAATGTTGAAATTGTACCAGGTGAGAGCGAAAAATGATCTCAAGCATCATCACGAGCTCATAAAAATGAATCCGGCGATATAAAGAGTGTCAAAAATGGCTAACGGCCGATGTGGCACGCAAACCGAGGCGACGGGGGGCGTTTTGGAAAAAATACCCGAAACATCTGGGGGTGAGAGTGAGAAATGATCTCAAGCATCATCATCGGCTCGGAAAAATGAATTCGATGATATAAAATATGCGAAAAATGAAGAATGGTCGATGTGGCACGCAAACCGAGGCAACTAGTGGTGTCTGAAAAATGGGCAAAAAATGACGGGGGAAAAATAATGCAACGAGGTGACCATCATGACGGTCTCGTCGTGCTGATTCCAGTGGTGGAAACGGTTCGAAAAATGGACTCCGTATGGGGTCAGAATGGCCAAAATAAGAAAAAGTCAACTGATTATAAATAGTGAGTGGGCCCAATATGACAAGTGTCATTTGTACTATTTGACTTTGACTAGTGATCAGAGTGGACCAGAGCTGAGGTGGCATTTCTGGACGATCCGACCGGCCGATTTCAGATCCGGGAGATACAGGTATTCCGTCAAACTCATACCTGCATGTTTCTTAGGGTCGGGGGTGGGGTAGTGGGTCCCAGGGTTATTTGTACGGTCCACGTGGGGTGGAACCGCAGTTGGCGACCGCGAGTTTTGGGGTGAACCACGCGATTTGGTACCGCGTGTTTTTTGGCTGGACAAGCGGTCTGGTACCGCACGTTCCAAGGAGGAACACGCGGTGCGAAACCGCGAGGTTAGCGCTGACAATCGTGGTTAAGGACCGCGACTGTAGGCCTGACAGCCGCGGTCAGAAACCGCGGCAGGAAGCCCTAAAGCCGCGGTTTTGGGACGAGGTATTAGGGTCTTTCGGGGGGAGGGGAAGGACTTATTTATTTGACATGAGTCTGATGAGTCTACTTTGTGTGATTGACAGGATGCCGCAGGTTCTGTGGAGAGAGCGGGAGATTCCAGATGAGATCGTGACCGTGGTCCGAGGGGATCGCCATGTGCGATTGGTGCTGGGACTGTGCGGACTACTGAAGTTCGCACAGGTGCTCATGATGCGGTCAGCAACGTTGCTGCTGAACTGACTGATTAGTTTCTTTGAGCCGGACATACTAGCTTTCCGAGTACAGGGTGAGAGGGTGGACCTCACCCTGACCGATGTATACTTCCTGATGGGGTTGCCCTGTCTGGGTAGGGTGGCAGACACACAGCCGTGGGTATCTGCCGACATAGACATGGAGGACATGCTGGAGCGATACTGCGGTCCAGAGGCTAGGGTGCATAGGAATGCACTTCTGGTGAGAGACCTACAGGATCCTTCGGTACAGGCCATGGCGGCATGCGTGGTTCGAGTATTGGGGTCCCAGTCACCTGAGAAGGTGTTTGGGGGCCAGATGCAGCTCGTGGAGCGCGTACTGGGAGGTGTGTACTATGCGTGGGGCCAGATGTTCCTCACCTGCGTTTAGCGGCAGCTGATAGCAGCGAAGGAATCGGGCAAGGGGTTTTGCTATGGTTCTTTCTTATGTGCGTTCTTTATGGAGAGGGTACCCACACTGCGGCCGCGGGTGCTGATCAGAGCAGGAGGTTTGAGGGAGCCACGGATGGGGCGGTGGGGCAAGATGATGCACCGCCGTGGTGGCGGCGATCTGGGTAGGTATTTTACGCAGGAGTTGTACCTGCAGTGGCTCTAGATACCATTGACGCTCGATGACTATCCATATAGAGATATGGATTACACCGGAGATCCGGAGGCACCACGGGCGCCGGGTCAGGCATGGGGACCAGACGGTACGTATGTTTTGCTTGCATGTTATGGATGTCAAGTTTTAGATAGGATAGTTGATTGATATATTGTTGCTGACAAATGGGTGATCTGCAGATGTGGGCCCGAGGCCGCCGCCAGGGCATGTGGCACGGAGGGGGATTGTGGCCGTTCCAGCTCTGCCTGGGCGGGGGGAGGTGCGTCGCCGGGATGCGGAGGGGACGCTAGAGTCCGTACGGGCACTACTAGACCGTTTGCTGGTGGGTGTGACCGACGAGGGGTGGCGGGACGTCGATCCGGACGTGGTTCAGGATTGCATGAGGGCACCTCGAGAGTTCAGATCCATTGCGATCCGGGTGGCCATCTTGGTGGACAGGGCACGGGCACAGGAGCCCGTAGGGGATGAGGATTTTCCAGAGGAGGAGTGAGGGGAGGACTCAGAGGCAGCCGATGCAGGCAGTGATGCAGGGTATGACTCTCATTAGGGAGTGCAGGGGACTCCCCCCGAGTTTTGTAGCTACGGCGTGTATTTTATGAGGCTTTAGGGATGTATAGACATTTTTTGTATAGCTGAGTACAGGGGTACTCAGGACATGTATAGCACTGAACATGTATTTTTTGATATATATATATGCACGTGGATGCACCTTTTTGTGATGTTGTTTTAGTTGTACACATGTGGGTGCGCTTTATGGTTTGTGATATGTTTGTATTGCACGTGGATGCAAGTAGTCTAGGATGTTGGGTAGGTGGATTCCCTTTGTGTATTTTATGTGATGCAGCATGATGTATGTATGATTAGGCACGTGGATGCCCCTGTGGATATACATGTGGTGTTATGGTTTATGTACATGGATGCAAATGTTGACGCGATGCAATCTTTTTGGGTTTTTATATACTTTTATGAGATGTTATGGGATGATGATGCATGATGTAGGTGTTACATGGTGTGATTGATATGCCAATATAGGATGTTGTTGGCCATTTGATCTGCGACACTATTGTGAGCTCTTGGGACATGGGTGAATGTTATGGATTCAAACTGTCGGCTGAGTTGTTTTGTGCGCAGGAATTTTCTAAAAAGGCAGGGATCACGTACCTGGTAGCAGTTGTTGAGCTGGGAGACAAGTAGCTAGGAGTCTAGGAACACATGACGGTGACGTATGCCCATCTGGAGGGCAGTAGTCAAGAGACCGGTCACAGCATCATACTCCGCCTGGTTATTGGTAGCAGCGCCTATACATATTCCGTCAAGGTGGATCATCTCATGTGAGGGGGAATATAAGACCCATGCTGCAGAAGCCAGGTTTGGAGACCAACGGCTTGCCCCATCAGCGAAGCCAGTGTAACAAGGTGGAAGATGGTCCATCTGTGGTCATGCAAAAAATGATGAATGTGAGATGATGGTGAAAAAAGTGAAAAACAAAAAGAGAGCAAATTGTACAATGCGGACCAATGAGGCCGCGGTTGCATTTACGGGTAAAAACGCTTAAGATACAACCCATTACGGGGGTTGCGCAAAGGGTGACCTTCGGAGTCGGCTAAGATGTATGCCCCCTTGCCGAGGTAGGTCTGCACGATGTAAGGGCCTTGCCACATGGATTCAAACTTCCCTTTATCAGTTTTGTTGTGGGCTTGGTCATAGGTGAGGACGAGGTCCCCTTCATGGAAAGTTCGAGGGTGTATATGTTTGTCATAACCGGCTTTGGAGCGGTTCTTGGCAGCTTCAATGTTATGGAGAGTGGCACGATGGTCTTCATCAGCTTGTTCGAGTGTCAGCAAATGCTGCTCAAGGGGGGAAGTGTCGGGGAGAAGCTCAACGGCGATATGTAAGGCAGGAATCTGACACTCGATGGGGAGGACAGATTCTACACCATGAACTAAATGAAACGGGGTAAAACCAGTGGCGGTCTTGGTGGAGGTACGGTAAGCCCATAAGGCAGGGAATAGCATGTGGTGCCAATTGGACTTATGCCGGTCAACCGTTCGTTGGAGGATGGTTTTTAGGATTTTGTTGATGGCCTCTACTTGGCCATTCCCTTGGGGGTAGTAAGCAGAGGAAAATTGGTGTTCAAATTTGAGGAGGGTGGATAACTCACGCCAGACGACATCTTCGAAGTGTGAACCATGGTCTGAGACCAACTGTTTAGGGACCCCAAATCGAGTGATAACATGGTTGAAAAAGAAACGGGCAGCAATGTCAGCGGTACAATTGAAGGTAGGCATGGTTTCCGCCCATTTGGTGAAGTAATCAACGACGACAATGATATACTTGTGGCCGTTGGCAGACGGGGGTCTACACTCCATGAAGTCGATGGCCCACTTACAAAAGGGACCAACGGTGACGACTGGGTGTAACGGAGCAGGTGGTGTCCGGGCCTTGGGGGCAAAAAGTTGGCAGTTATGGCAATGCTTGACCGCGGTGATGCAGTCGGTGAAAAGTGTGGGCTAGAAGTATCCGACGCGGGCGACCTTTTGGGAAGTGGACATCCCTGAGAAATGGCCACCGCAGGCACCGCTATGACAGTCATTTAGGACGTGTTCGGCTTCGTCGTGGGTAAAGAAACGACGAAGAATGGTGTCAACCCCTCGCCGGTAAAGGACATCGCTTAAGAGGAGATATCGAGAGGCCTAGTGATGGATGCGACGGCGTCCATTACGGGTGACTTTGGGTTTGAACTTCTGCATACGCAGGTATAACAAAATATCACCGTACCATGGGTCATCAGACGAGATAGTGAACAGGTGATTGTCGGGTAACTCATCGGAGATTGGTTTGGCCGGGAGAAGGGAAGGGAGATCAGTAATGAGCTGGGCAAGCGTGAGGGCTTTAGTGATCTTAGGTGTTCGGAAAGTAAGGTCATATTCCTGGAGGATAATGACCCATTTAGCAACACGACCTTGCAGGAGCCGCCGGTTTAGGAGATATACCATGGGGTTAGAGTCGGCGACGACTGTGGTATGACTAAGTAAAATGTAGTGTCACAATTTTGGGACAGAAAAGACCACTGCTAGGGCTAGTCTCTCCTCATAGGGGTAACGTAAGGGTGGGCCAGACAAGGTATGGCTGACGTAGTAAATGACATGCTCTTGGTGAGAGGCGTCTTCTTGAACCAAGACTCCGGACACGGCATGCTCGGATGCCGAAACGTATAGGATGAAGTCCTGAGAGAAATCCGGAGGGGAGATCAGAGGGGATTGTGTGAGAGCTTTCTTGAGGGCTTCGAATGCAGCTTCTGCTTGCTCATCCCAGACGAAGGGTATGTGGGTACGGAGCAGGCGCAAGAAACCGTGAACGGTAGTGGCGTAATCAGGAACGAAGCGACGAAATAAATTGGATCGCCCCTGCATACTTTGGAGCTGCCGGAGCGTGCGAGGAGAGGGAAGGTCTAAGATGGCTTGGACTTTCAGGGGATCAATAGTAATTCCTTTCTGGGAAACAATAAAACCCAACAATCGGCCTGCCGAAACGCAAAAGACACATTTGTGTGGTTTCAAGCGGATTTGATATTTGCGACAACGCAGAAAAACCTGCCAAAGGTCGTGAAGGTGGTCTGATCGTTTCCGGGAACGAGCTGTAAGGTCGTCAAGGTAGACTAGTAGGATGTGGACCAAATCGTGAAAGCAATAGGTCATGGCCCGCTGGAAGGTGGCACCAGCATTTTTGAGGCCGAAAGGCATGATGCGATAGGCAAAGGTGCCCCATGGGGTAGTAAAGGCAGTTTTGTACTGGTCTTCCTTACGGATATGAATCTGGTTGTATCGGGAAAAACTGTCCATGAAAGAGAGGACTTCATGCCCCGCACACGCATCGATGAGTTGGTCAATAAATGGCGTGGGGAAGTTGTCCTTGGGACAAGCACGGTTTAAATCATGAAAGTCAGTGCATACTCTAATGGTGCCTTGTTTTTTGTTAATGGGAACAGGGTTTGAAACCCATGTGGTATAGGCAATAGGATAAATGAATTCTGCCTTGCGAAGTTTCTCAATCTCGGCTTTAACAGCTGGGAGCTTTGAGGGATGAATGGGGCACTGTTTCTGACGAACGAGGGGTACATCAGGCCATGTGTCAATGTGGTGCTCTATAATGGCGGGGTCAAGACCGGGCATTTCGGTATAGGACCAGGCAAAGACATCACGGAATTCTCTGAAAAGGGTTTGGTATTCCTCAATCTCTTGCTTACTGCAGAAGGCTCCTAAAGTGATGAGTTCAGGGGCACGTCCTGGGGAAGCGATATCAATTTGGATGACAGGTGAGATGTTGTCCATGTTACCCTCCTCGAAGGTGTCAGGAGCAGGAATAGGGTCCTTGAACCAGTCGACCTTAGTGGATAGGAAGTCTTTGGACTCAACCGTGAATTGGGTAGCTGTGCTAGAGGAGGATTCTTCTGGGATGAAATAGGAATGGTGGTGCATGTCATCCCATGGGTAATCCGGGGCAGTGGGGGCCTCGAGAATCTCCTCATCAGTACGAAAATTTTGGGTCGTCAAATCAGTTGGCGAGGGGGTAGTGGTTGAAGAGATCATATAAATGGTATGAACCTCTCCTGAAGGGGAGGAGATCGGGGGGTGGATCTCCTCAATGGTAGGTGGGGCCGTCTCAAGATCCAGATTGTTCATCTCATAGAGAGCCGCTCTGTAATCCGGGAGATCGGGACAGTGATGTGAATAATGCCCGTAAACACCGCATATGGCATAGGGGTGGTTGGTACGCAGGGATTTATCTTTAGGCTTGGGGGTGGGGTCTAGTTTGACAACCGGGATATTGGGGTCATCGTCAAGCATCTGCATGTGTTCCTGTAATGCTGGTAACTGTGGACATTGATGAGTCGCATGGCCTAACTCATCGCACAACGAGCATTTGGGAGGAGCACGAAACACAGGGGGGTTTTTTACTGTCTTAGGAGGTGGTACAACAATGTAAGGTTGGGGTCCTCTGCCCCCAGTGGATTTGGGAGTAGGAGGGGGATTCGTGGAGGACGAAGGGGTAGCGACACCGGGGGGTGGCTGAGTGGTAGTATCCATGGGTTGCACCGGTTGGAGGAAGACGCTTGGTGTCGGCGGGGGAACGGGAGGCGAAAGGTACCAGACGGGTAATCCCAAGGTTAACCCAGGGAGGCTAGGGTAGCCATAACCGGGGCGCTTACTACTCCCGATCGAGGGACTAGGAAGGGGATTGTATGGATAGGTGTAACACCAATGTGGCTAGGTACCAATGGTGGTTTAGGAAGCAAGGGTGGTTGATTGTTAGGTGTTTGGTTATCGTGGGACAGGGTACATAAGTCAGACACTTCGGGCGTAGATGACGGGGGAGGAATGGATTGGAAGGTGGAGGTCATCGGTGCGTCTGAGTAAACTCCAGGTCCCGTAGAGGAAACAAACGAGGTGGTGGCACTAGAAACAGGTTGTTCAACCATGGGGAGAACATTTTCTGGTGCCGCGGGAGCATTGGGATCATAGTAGGTGAGTTGGTCAACCTTGACCACGCGTCCCTCATGGGGGAACATCATGGTGCAAAAAAGGGAAGAGGCAACCGCCCGCATGACATACATGTAGCTGCGGCCAAGTAAAAGGTTATAATCCAATTAGGCATTGATTACCTCGATGTCAATGAGTACGGTTTTACCACCTAACTGGATGGGGACATTGGGTAGGAGGCCTTGGGGCTGGGTCGACCGACCGTCGTAGGCGCGTAATGCAGTGGTAGACTACTGGAGAGTAGGGGATCCCAACTTCTGCCATACGAATGTAGACATAACGCATGTGGAGGAACCTTCATCGATGGATGACAAGATTCCGAACGGAAACAGAAACTTGGAATGCTAAGGAGGAAGGCAGCTGTGGTTCGGACTGGTCCAAATCAAATGCCATCAAATTCGAATCATTTGGGTCAATCGCCCCAATGGCTGAGAGTAAAGTCTTGCGCTGGGAAGGGCAGTTTTTCAAGACTTCTAACGCAGACATGGTTGCGGGAGATTGGGCTAAGTCATCTACAATGTTGTAGTTTGACGCAGCATGCACATTGGGGTTATTGTTGATACGGCGAAGTGGTAAACGAGGGCTTTGGGAGCGCCGTCTAGCGGAGGTGCAGGTATACGTAATGCTTGATCAGTGGGATGAGCGTTAGCGGGTTTATCAGTGGGAGGGGCTTTAGAGGTGGAGCCATATTGGTTCCTATGGGTTTGAAGGTTGACATCAGCGGATGACATCATCAACAAGAGGTGGGTCCCTGAGTCGAACATGGGTTGATCAGGAGCAGCGTAAGTGATTTGTTGTTGGGGTTGCACGTTGGCTTGAGGGGGATCCAACGGCTGAGTGTTCACTACGCCTTGGTTTGGTAAGGGGTTTTGCAGCACCAAAGGTGGTTGTTGAGGTTGTGGGGGGTTGGGTGGTGCTTGAGGAGCCGCATGCCCTTGGCGATGGGCATCATCAACCCAAAGTTGCCGAGCTCGCTCCAAGTATGGGCAAGCATGCGTGTAGTGGCCATAGACCCCGCAAATAGAACAAGGATGGTTTGTTCACAAATTGGGGTTTTTAGCCTGCTTAGGCGGGCGATCAGGGTTTTGGTTAGCAGGAGCCGCATTATTATTGTCGGGGGGATTAGGAGGTTGACCATCTTGGTCTGTAGGTTGGTTGTTCCCACGATTACGTCCCTTGCCGCGGTTTTGTTGGCCCTAATTGCGTTGGTTGTTCTAGTTTTGTTGCGGATTGTGTTGGGCGTAAACTTGCCCTTGGGCAGCAAGTGGATTATGAGGTTGCGTAGGTGCTGGAGCAGGCTGCGGTGGATGATATGTAGGTGGAGGCGGCGCAGGTGTAGCAACTTGAGGGGGTTGTTGATATGGCTACGGAGCGGGTTGTGTGGTGGCCGCAGGGGCTGCCTATGGCGGGTAATAAGCGGGTTGGGCTTGTGAAGGCGCAGGAGCTGGGGCAGCCTGCTGGTGGTAGTAGGGCTGAGGTGCGACCGGGGGGGCGTAAGCGGGAGTCGCATGATCGAAACACTGAGGTGGACAGGAGGGTCCATGGGAATGGTGGTGATGTGTCATGGGAGCATACGAGTTGGTTGCTCCAGACTGTGAGGTAGCCCACGAAAGGTCGGGGCCAGGGGTAGGACGTGCTATGGAAAAGGGTTGGGGATGCGAAGAAACACGACCGATGATGCTGTCTGCAACATGGGATGCCCCCGACGCATTGTGCTGGGAGGACTCGTCGCGAGGGGCGTCAGGTATAATGGTATAGAGATAACCCGATTGGGCGTAAATGAGGTCGAACTGCTGGGCCTTAAGGATGGCCTCTTCTTCAGACTGGGGTATTTCTGATGCCACATCCTTAGTAATGACAGGGATAAGGGACTTGAGTAACCAATCTAGGAAGATACGATCGTCTAATTTGATCTTGCATAAGCTACGGCGTCGACGCCACTCATGAATGTGGTCCGTGATGTGGGTAGCCGTGTTTTGTCTGCAAGATAGGAGGATCTCAATGCCCGCGTCATAGCGGACAGGTAACTGGAAGAACTGCAGGAAGGTCGAGGCAAGCGAAGCAAAGCTAGCATGGGTCCCGTGGGGTTGCTCGATATACCACTTGGCTGCAGAGCTAGTGAAGGTGCGCCGTAACAGACGGAGGCGAATAGAGTCGTCCACTATGGAGTTGGAGGAACACCATAGGTGGAAGGACATGATATGGTTTTGTGGGTCCTCACCTGCCTTGCCCTCGAACTTAGGGATGTCAGAGGGGAGCTTGGTGGGCATGTGAGGCCACGCAGGGTCGTGTCGGATAGGGTCGTTGGTCAATCTGGCTAGGTCGGGTAGGTTGAGGCTAGCCATGAATGGAAAACTGGAAGAAGGATGTGACATAGTAGTGGGTTGGACCAAGTTGGGGCCAATGCCCCCAAGTGGAGGGGCAGGATTTGGGATGTTTCCCCCAAGTGGGGGAACTAAGGTGGTATAGGATGGTCCTGCACCACCATGGGTAGTGTGAGCCACTGATGGAGTGGGGATAGGAATTCCAGCTGTGAGAATAGGTGCAGTGAGGGGCATGGTAGATGGGGGCCCCTTGGAGGGCATACCCAAAGCAGGTGTAGTAACTGGTGTAGTGGTGGATGTGCCACCAATGGTCCCTACAACGAAAGGAGTGGAAGTCATGCCAGCCATGGGGCTAGTAGGGGCAGTGTAAATGGGGTTCTCAGACTCTGTCGCAGAATCGGAAGTAAAGTAAGGGGCGTCAATATCTGGTGACGGAGTCCTATGCCGCTGACGAGTGGAGTCAAGGGACAAGGCTCGTGATCTATGATAAGTAGTATCAAGTGATGATGATCTGTGGCGATGACGGGTGGTGTTAGAGGGTTTTTGCTATTTTTAGAGGAATTTTGGATATTTTTGGAGGAAAAAAGGGGTTTTTTAGCCTTTTTGAGGCTTTTTTGATGGTTTTGTGGCCTTTTGGAGGCTTTTTAGTGGGATTTTTAGTGTTTTTAAGGAAAATATGGTAGGAAAATGGACAAATGAGCCATGTAATGGGGTAGATGAGGTAGTGAACACTTTTTGGGTGTTAACACCTAGCAAGCCTTCTCATAATAAGAAGTTACTCACTGTGAGACTAATTAGATCTGAGTGACTTATTGGTAATTAGTTTCAGAGATGGGGCTCCTCTTTGAGCCTCACCTCCCATTCATTTCATATGTTTTTGTTCATGCTTATTCTCATGCAAGATTAGTGTTTTTCATGTGAATTTTATGACAGATTTGTATGCTTAACCTCCTCCTCTCTCGGCATTCAAGTCTTCTGGTTCTCAGCTCCCAAGATCCACTGATCTGGATCTTGGAGGCTGAAACCCGGAAGACTTGAATGCCGAGAGAGGAGGAGAAGAGATAGATTCAAAACTGAAGCGAACAATGAACCAACTGTGAGAAATACAAAGTAGTGAGATCTGGGCTATGAATAACATAGATGGAAAAACATAGAATAAATATGCCACATGGAGGGGTGAAGCTCAAAGAGGGTTCTTTGAGCCTCATCTCTCAAACTATACTAAGAAAGACACTCAAAACCAATACCCCAATAATAACTCAATAAAATAAGAGAAATGTAGGATAGAAACCAAATGAGTAACTTCTTATTATGAGAAGGCTTGCTGGGCCTTTATATAGCATTATTACAATGTGTCTTGCGACCATACCATGGGCCAAAACTATGTGTGCTACCAAATACCATGGATGAGAGAGGGTGGCCTCTCAATTTAGTACTTTTATGGCTTATACATCTGAATTTAGACCATATGCCCCCTAAAATTCGGATCATTCATACCCCCTTAGAAAATGATGGTCCCCATCATTTCATGCTAAAAAGAGACGCATGATTACAATGTGCTAGTTACCAATGAAGAGAAGGGTTTTGTGTGGTTGACCCATAACCGTGGGTTTTGCGAGGTTGACCCATAACCGTGGGTTTTTCGAGGGTGACCCATAACTATGATGACAATGACAAGCTTGGTTGCAATGAAGAGAAGAGTTTTGTGTGGTTGACTCAGAACCATGGGTTTTGTGTGGTTGACCCATAACCACGGGTTTTCTGTGGTTGACCCATAACCATGGTGGCAATGACAAACTTGTTTCCACTGAAGAGAAGGTTTTTGTGTGGTTAACCCATAACTGTGGGTTTTGTGTGGTTGACCCACAACCATTATTACAATACACAACTGTGGGTTTTGTGTGCTTGACCCATAACCATGGGTTTTTTGTGGTTAACCCATAACCATGATTACATTAAGATTTAAAAAAATTGAAAATTCATGAGCTTTGGTGCAGTTGATGTCTTGCTGCAAATTCATTCATAGCTTCTTATGCATGTACTGAAATTGAATTCCATTGAAGACCCATTTGAGATATCAAAGATAGATTTTCATCCATGTGTGAAAATCTCTCTATATATGCCAGAGGCGAGAGAAAGACCTCGTTGAATATGAAGGTACGGGCGGTCATCATGGGTCAAATACATGTTGATGATCAAATGATCATATCTCTCAAGCCAAGAAGCGAAATGGAAATCCATGAAATACCCATATGAGATATTGAAGAGATATCTCCAGCCATATATGGAAATCCATCTGAAGTTTCTTGAGTAGTGAGAAAAAAACTGTTGAAGACAGTGAAACGCGCTGCCTCCTAGGGTCAAAAATATGCTGAGATTTAATTGATGATATATCTCAAATCACGAAGCCAAATGAAATTTCGTGAAATACACATTTGAGATATTGAAGAGATCTGTCTATCCATATATGGAACTCCATCTCATATTTCTTGAGTAGTGAGAAAATGTCCGTTGAAGACAGTGAAACGCGGGGCCTCCTAGGGTCAAAAATATGCTGAGATTAAATTGATGATATCTCTCAAAGCAGGAAGACAAATAGAATTCCGTGAAATACCCATTTGAGATATTGAAGAGATATTTCCAGCCATATATGGAACTCCATCTGATATTTCTTGAGCAGTGAGAAAATGTCCATTGAAGACAGTGATATGCACGGCCTCCTTGGGTCAAAAATATGTTGAGATTCAAATGAGCATATCTTTCAAACCAGGAAGCCAAATCAGATTCCGTGAAATACCCATTTCAGATCTTGACAAGAGATTTCCAATGAGCTGTGGTATAGCTTCTGAAACCTCCTATAGAGATTGTGGCATATCTATAAAGTTTTCTGAATGTGAGAGTGCTGATTGTTGCAGGCCACACATGATGCCAAGGGTTTGTAGAGCAACATGGGCTATTGTAGAGGTTGTGGAAGCTCCGTGGGAAGCATGGGCACCCTAAAATATTGTTGAAAATGTTGGAGACCAATGGATGTAGCAGATATAGATCCATGTATGGATGTAGTGAATCCATGTATGGATGTAGAAGATCCAGATCCATGTATGGATGTAGAAAATATAGATACATGTATGGATGTAGTGAATCCATGTATGGATATAACAGATCCAGATCCATGTATGGATGTAGTGAATCCAATAAACCATGTAGTGCATGCGGACCGACTGTGATACTTACAGTGTAACCCTTGTTATGATGGAGAGCGAACCCGCTTTGATACCACTGATCCGGATCTTGGAGGCTGAAACCCGGAAGACTTGAATGCCGAGAGAGGAGGAGAAGATATAGATTCAAAACTGAAGCGAACAATGAACCAGCTGTGAGAAATACAAAGTAGTGAGATCTGGGCTATGCATAACATAGATGGACAAACATAGAATAAATATGCCACATGGAGGGGTGAGGCTCAAAGAGAGTTCTTTGAGCCTCACCTCTCAAACTATACTAAGAAAGACACTCAAAATCAATACCCCAATAATAACTCAATAAAATAAGAGAAATGTAGGATAGAAACCAAATGAGTAACTTCTTAATATGAGAAGGCTTGCTAGGCCTTTATATAACATTATTACAATGTGTCTTGAGACCATACCATGGGCCAAAACTATGTGTGCTACCAAATACCATGGATGAGAGAGGGTGGCCTCTCAATTTAATACTTTAATGGCTTATAAATCCGAATTTAGACCATATGCCCCCTAAAATTCGGATCATTCCGGATCAATGATGGTGCCACTACATGTATTTTATTGCATGGCACATTCAAAAGTTACCTCTTGGACCTTTGTTGATTCATAGAACTAGATCATGCTAGGTAATGGATGTAGGTAGTCTAGGGAGGAGCCCCTTTTTGTGCTTGCCAGAACATATTTCAGATAATGCATTAGCAATTTTTCTAAGTAAGCCTAGGTTAGATCCAATGCTCATCCCTTACCTCTTGGCAGCTCCGTCGGTAGTAAGACTACCAATACCAAGACCCTAGGGGTACTCATACCCTTCTCATTAATTCCATCAGGCCTGAATTAATGAGAAAAACTAGTCTAAACATTTAAATTAAACAAACATACTAAACAAACATACATCTAAGCTTAAAAGTGAAGTACTTAAAGAGAAACCTTACAGTATTATACTAGCATTAAATTTGCCATAGCTGTGCTATGCACGTCACACTACCGTACTTTATCGCTTCCGCAGAAAACATAAATTGTAAGACCAATTATCTTAGAACATAGTTTCTCATTGCTTCAAACAAAAAACGATATAACTTCCCAGTACTGAAGTTAATTTGCTATACATTATTTGTTTAGGCAATGATAGTAGTAAGTGAATTTTTAAATTTTTACTGTTTTTAGGGACATTACAATTACTATGCCATTCAAGCAACTTTGAAGAAATTTACATAAAAAGAAACTTAAACTTCTTAAAGAGCAACATATTATGTATTCTTATATAAGCCAATTCTCATTTCTAAGTGCAATGGTGTCTTTTCATGTAACTATTAAATCTTAATTAATTTAGTGGATATGATCAGGATAAAATAACAACTTTGTATCATGTTTATTTATTTATTTGGATCTCAGTTTTGAAATTTCTTAGTTTGATCGACTTTTTAGTTTTTTTATTAGTCTCAACTATCGGATAAAAGATTATTGTTTTCAATTTTTTCCATTTTTAATCCATGCGGTATACTATTTAATATCTCAACATGTTTAAAGTTGAAGTAAAGTTTTGGTTTCTTTATTTATTTTGTATATGAATTTCTTTCAAATCTGATCGGTGCCATACTATAAAAATTAAGATTAAAAAAATCGACCAAAAAATTAAAAAAAGTTTTCTAACATGAATGCATGGAATTTCCTCAATGTAAATAGGAAAGCTTTTATGCTTTTTGATGATTTCATATATAAAAGGAAATTAATATCACACATAACAACTATATAAAACAATTACCATTCTTAAATGCACAATTTATGGGCAGTGTGCATTTTCCCAATAGATAGCCACGCCTCACTAAAATACTGATTACAAAATAGAAATTGCAACCACAAAGAGATACATAAAACACAATATTAATGAAATGCTTCCAAGAAAGTTAGGGCATCAACCCCAATATTTTCTCCATGCATGCATTTTGAAAGGAGGATAGGTTCGCCTGGCTTTTCTGTTAACATTACAAGATCAGCCGAAGAGTAGAGTTACTCTATGCCCAACGAGCTTGCTTTCCACTTAACAATTCAATGCTTGAGTTTATAATACAGAGGCATCTACTCTCCACGCTTTGGGTATCTAAAACTTGGCTCTTAAGGAGGGTTGAGCAATCACGATGGAAGGTAATTTCTGCTCTATGGTTTTGTTATAATTTATAGTTATATTCCTATTCAATCTGGCATTATTTGTTTGTTATGCATATTGATACATTAATTCCAATGACCAAAGATGGATATTGTTAGGGGCCAAATAGGGTTTTTGAGATCTCAATATATATTGAAGTTTGATCTCGATTTTCAAAAAATACGAGGCATTAAAAAAACATGATTTTTAAAATCAACATTGGAACTTAACATGACATGTCCTATATTAAGGACATGTTCTCAATCATTTTTTACTGAGATCGTGTCAGTTTCAGAGAATATGCTTATAGTTTATACACAGAAAATACCTTTGCCGTGTAGTACATTCCTCTGTCTCTTGAAGAAAAGCAATTCTTGGATGTATGAACTTTTGTTTGATAAATGGTTGGAAATTTAAATTCTAATCGAGAAACATTTTGGGATATTTTTGCGCATAATGACCAATGTTTTCTAATTTGGCCGAAGTGAACTATCTTGCAACTGCTACTAACATTTGAAAAACTGGCATGTCTATTGCTGTTTAGTATTTCTTACTTTTTATTTTTTCATTTCAATTTTTTTTTAAGCATGGACTTTGGTGCTCGTAGCCCTTGTTCCATTAATGTTTCTTCATGTACACAATGAGATGCTTAATGTTGCTAAAATCCATGATTATTAGTATTTGAGAAAAAATCATATTAGCTTGACAAAAATCATCTAGGTTTCTTCATGACACAGTGATATTGAAATGTAATTATATGATTTTTTTTAATGAGTAAGAATTTTAATGAATTTGGCATATTTTTCAAGAATTCAACCATGCACGATATAAAATCCATGGAAAATATTCATGATTGGGAAATATTAAGTAATTTAGTTTTAATATACATATTCAACCCAAAAACTAGAAAAAGTCCTATTTATTATTTAAATAATTCATTTCAATACTAAATATATAAGACAATGGTTGTTAATATCTAATGAATTCTTGTTGTTTAAAAGGAAATAATTCAAAAGAGTTGGGTGCATCTTACTAATAATACATAAGGAATACAATACAAAGAAATTACGCAACAACAACAAATATATGCTTGAAGAAACTTACAAATAAAAAAGTGCCTATAACATGACTTATGTGCTCTACCTTGAACTTGAACAATTTACAATAAACTTCAAACTTCTTGGCTATGGAAATGCTTAGTTTATGTTTATGAAAATGACACAAGATCGCTCATTCCATTCTTGCTTTAGTCTCCTAGCAACAAAGGATTCTTTAACAAGTTGAGCACAAAGTGGGATTTCTTCAAAGCATGAGCTTTGGATTTATGGGAACTAAGTTTGAATATTTCCACCGAGTTGAAGAATTTCAATTTGCGAGTTGGGATTTTTTTGGGTCTTAGATCTCCCATTTCAACATAGGGTAGAGAATGAAGCCGATTCAAACAATTGGTGAGAATATTTGCATGAATACATATGTTGTAAAGAGTGTTTGATAAATGCACAATTTAGCTGGAGAAAGATATACAACTTAGATGAATTTAAGCATTGTTTTCTAAGTGTTTTTCGGAAAGAGAAATGTCTATTGGCATAATATACAAAGTCAACTCTCGAGATTTTTTTTCTTATCAACAAAATGAAGTCAATTCTCTATATTCTTATTAATATTTAACTATTGAAGAGTTAGGAAAAGCAGACTCTTCACATCATTATTAATCCTTAGACAGTGAAGATAAGGTATCAATTTGATGTCAACCCTTCATATATACTCTTAGCTTAGTTAGCAAAGTGAAGTCACCCCTTCATCTCCTTATAACACCTTAGTTATTAAAGAGCTATCACTGTGAAGGACAACATGATTTAGTGAGGGTTTTAGAGGAGTCCCTTCCCTCTTATCTACTCTAGTAGAGGTGACGAGTAAACCACCTTGGATATTCCAATGGTGGACTCACCAATACAAATCTAAACTTAACATGACTATAATGATCCTATGCTATACTATATTATTATATTTTTGTATTATAAATGTTTTAACAAAAATAAAAACACATTGTTCAAAGTCTGTAACTATCATGGCATATGAAATAGACTACATAGCAAAGACACACAATGAAACACAAATTTTTACCCTAGAAACCCATAAGGGGAAATCAACAATCCATTAGGGACTATGTTTTCCATCTTCTTATATTATGGAGATTATGATGCATATTACATATTTTTCCAATCTTACTACAAATCTATGAGACACTATGGTATTCTAAAAGCATCTACAATATGCATATGTTTCTCTACTATGTTAGCATCTCCTCCACACTCCTACTCATTAGACTAGTGACTAGTGCAAAATTAGACTGTTTTCTTTGCTTTTGATAGGTTTTCAATAGCTAGAACTAGGTTTAGGTTTAGGGTTTCAAATCCATCTTTGAATCTCCACGATGCTTCTATAAGTCTTAGTGGATTCCCACATGTTACTAACTACCCATATTCAAATTATGGAGAGTTGGCATGGCCACCACTTGGACATGCAGGAAATGTTTAGGTCATTATACAAGGACTATAACTTTCACATACATACTTCAATTTAGGTGCAAGATAACTTGTTGGAAAGATGTCAATGAGAAGAACAACTTCAATCAAGGTTTACAAAATCGTATGGAAACCATCAATTGTCACAAGGCTAAAAATGTTGTTTAGGGCCCCAAAACACATTGAAAGTTGGTGTCCTGAAATATGAAAAAATCAATACTATCTCCGAGGTGTCTGAAAACCCAATCTCCCCAATACAGAGCATTGATATATTCATATGGTATTTATTTATATCCATTTTGGATCATTCTTCCCCATTTTGGGAGGCTTTGGTCACCCAAAGATTTATTATTTAAGGGATGAGGAAATCATTCCTCATATTTCTCATTGGAGTACAATTTGTCCTTGGTTGGTAGATAACCCTTCAATCCCACTTGCCAAAGTTCTTGTTGACCCCTTTTGGTCGTTCTAATATTATTTTGCAAAATTATGTCTTTTTGTAGTTTTTCATGTGCATCTAGTACCAAATATTTGGAAGGTAAGACTTGGTCCTCTTCATCCTAATTCATCATGGATGGCTTGTAATGTTTAATGTTATCTACATTTACCACTAAGTAAAGGTGCATATAAGGTATAAGGTTAAGTCTGTAAGCATTATTTCCTACCTTCTCCAACATTTTGAAAGGTCCATATCTCAAAGCTTTGATTTTCTTTGCTAGTACCTATTGATTTTTCACATTAAGGTGTAATCAAACTTTATCTTCTACATGGAAGGTCTTCTTAATATTTTGTTGATCATTTTCAACCTTCTACCGAGACTTCTTTATTTTCTCCTGAACCTATAAATATATTTTCCTTATCTCGCCTAATAAATTTTATTCCTTCAATGCATTGCTTGAGCTCACTGCTCCTACTTCAGGATGTCCATATACAATATCCAATGGTGATGGTGGAAAATATCCAAAACAAATTTCAAAAGGGTACTTATTGGTGGAGGTGTGGATAACTCTATTATAAGAATGGTGTATGTAAAACAACATTCCTCCCAAGTCCTTGGATACTTTTGGCTTAAACATCTCAAAAGATTAACCAAAGTCCTATTCACAACTACTTTTGTTTTCTCATTAGTTCGTGGGTGCAAGGAACTGAATCTCTTCAATTTACTATCCAACTTTATACACATTCAAGTCCAAAACACATTGAAGAATACACTTTCTCTATAAAAAAGGATTCTCCTTATGATCCCAAAGTTCATCCAGGCCCTTTCAAGGAGAAATCTTGTGGCTTCTTTTCCTTTTGTGGTCTTCTTACAATCCATCAAAACAAACATCTTATGAACATGTCTATTGCCACATACAAGTACTCATTCCCTCCTTCTGTCCTCAGAAAAATCCCAATAAATTTCATGGATATGCTTTCCCATTTGCTTGTAGGGAAGGGAAGTGGACTCTATAGTCCTCGCTTCCTGTTACTAGGCTTGCTGGTACAACATTAAATACAATATGTGATAAATCGAGCTACTTATTCTTGCATCTTGGAATAATAAACATACCTTTGCAGGCTAGCCATAGTCTTCTTGAAAACACAATCACTACAATCCTGGAGGTGTATCAAATGTACTTGTTATTCCTTTGGTACAGAAAGCTTCCCCATCTTGTAGAGTAATACATCTCAGAGATGGAAATCAACATGTGTTTGTTCTTATTATCCTTGCAAGTGTCGATACACCCCCTTGGAAGTCATCATATTCTACATAATCTCCCTATATGATTCATGGGTGTATGGATCCATGTGCATAATAGCTCCCATAGCTATGATTTTTGGTGATGTGGTCTAGATATTGTTAAATATACAACATTAGGAGATATTATCCAAACCAATTTTGTACAACCAAGATTGATCCTCCCGTATAGAGGTGAGAACTTTGATTGCCTTCCATGTAAAGGTTATTCCTCCTGTATAGAGGTACTTGATCAAAGTAATTATGTTGTAAAGTCTCGTTGGATAAGACTCCGGACTTGTGTGTCAAGTCATTATTATCATGTGAACCTTATGCATAAAGGTATCCATGAGATGGACCTCTCGTATAGCAGTAAACCTTTCGTATAAAGGTAATGGTTTATTGTTAAAAGCATTTAATGTTGTGTGATGTATTATTAACCATGATAACTAGATTGCTATTAAGTATCCTTTAGAGGTTGATCACCTCTAAAGTGCATTACTTTAGCATATGATCATTTGGCCCAGAATAATATAATATGATCATAGCATCCAATAATTCTGGTTGATCACCTCTAAAATGCATTACTTTAGCATATGATCATTTGGTCCGGAATAATATAATATGATCATAGCATCCAATAATTCTTCTTAGTATAATGTACTGTGATGGATAATTAAGTTAGCACATATTGTCCATGCAGTAAAAGATAAAGAAATAAAATATAAAGCATAGAGATCAAGAGAATTCGAAATTGCCCATGCAAACACTTCAGCTAATCAAAGAACTCAAATTGTTAAAGATTTAGTTAAGTATCAATGCTTCGGTTAAACATATGCCTCAGTTAACTAAAGAACTCATAGTGGTCACTTCAAGTAAATCAACCATCATGATTTCAGTTAACTAAGTGTTAAATAATAAGGACTATTTAACTAAAGTGTTTTCACTTTAGTTAAACAAAAAGATGACACTTCAATTAAAGAGAGTTAACTAAGTGACAACACAGAAGATCTAGTTAACTAAGTGTTATTGCATAACGACACTTTAATATGTTTTAAACTAAAAGATGAAACCGGAGTTGTGAAATTTGCATGTCGACACTTGAGTTATCCACCTAACTAAGTGGGCAAGCTTTCAGTTAAGAGGCAAGCTCATCCTAAGTGACAACTCAGTGAGATAAAACACTGCATGAGAAGTAGGGTGCACCTTTGCATGCAAGATTGATACATCCAGTTTGAGGGCAAGTTCATATTGAAGTTAGAAGATAAAAATAGAAGAGAAGAATGTATAAATATGTTATACAGGATTAATGAATCCAATGTGAAGTGAGCTATCTTCTCCTTTGAAGGAAAGGTGCTTCTCTTTGTGTGCAGGATATTATTATTGAAGGCAAGGTGCTTCTCCAATTGATCTCTCTTCTCTATTGCTTATGTATCTTCACCAAGAGTATTTGGTAGTATCTTATCTTCCGAAAGAAATATCCTATGTTGTAAAAGAAATCATTCTTTATTATCCATTATATTATACTAAGAAGAATTGCTGGGGTTTTTGTTCTCATAGTTTTGAGTATTTTCCTAGGGTATATCTTGTGTTATGGATGTATGAATTTCATGTGATTGAATTGTCACATTGTTTCAAGTTTCAACATCTAAAAGAATTAAAGATCAAAGCTCAACCAAATTTCAACATGGTATCAGAGCTCAGGGTGTGAAGAAGCTCATTTTTGCATGCCAGCTAGATCCTATGTTGACCTTGAGAAGTTGAGTGCAAGATTTGAAGACTATGGCATCAATCTCTGTATGACCAGAAGACCGTCTTGAAGGCACATCAAGCTTTAACACTTGGAAGGATAGGATTCTCAACATCCTAGATGAGAATGACTTAGATGGCTATGTATCCACTGTAGTGGAGGAGCCTACATTTAATGCAAGGCGCATCAACTTCAAGAAGAACCAAGCTAAGGCCAAACAGATCATATATGATTCGATAAAAGATAAATTGATTCCCGCGATCACACTGCTGAAGTACGTGAAAGAATGTTATGATACATTAAATAATATATATGAGAAGAAGGCCTTGAGTCAAAAGAGGGCATTGAAGAATAAGCTTCGAAACTTAAATATGGAGACGAATGAGACAATGGCCTCCTTCTTTTCCAAAATCCCTAAGGTAAGAGATAAGCTTGCTAGTATTGGAGTAGTGGTGGATGAAGATGATCTTCTCCAAAATACTATTGATGGTCTCCCATCTTCATGGGAGACATTCTTGGCTATGGTAAATGGCCAAGAGGTACAACCTAAATTTGAAAGGTTGTGGCATGAATGCCTCTAAGAGGAGGGGTGAATCTAGAGCAAGTCAGTGTGCATCAAAGAAGAAAATATTTTCCTCACGGAAAGAATGAAGAAAGGAAAGAAACACTTCTTCCAAAAGAAGTTCTCCCATCAGAAAAAGAAGGAGTTCAACAAAGGATTTGACAAGTCAAAATCTAGATGCTTCAATTGCAACAAGAAAGGCCATTTCTCAAGAGATTGTAGAGCAAAGCGAAAAGGAAAGTTCCATGCTTCTACCGCCATAGAAGATGAAATCACTCAAAAGAATGCACCCAATTAAAATGAGACAAGGAGGGAGTATTACCTTATCTCATCCCTTTCGGGATCCATCATCACAAATTCAGACACATGGTTGATTGGAAGTGATTCATCCAAACATATGACTGGTTACAAGAGTGACATCACCGATCTAAAGGAGAAAGAATTCACATGCATGGTAGAGTTGGGGGACAACTCAAATTATTCGATCCTAGGATTTGGATCCACCTCATTCCAGATGAACACCAATGATATTCTACATGTGGAGGAAATTCTATATGTTCCAGGCTTGAAGAGGAACCTGATTTCAGTTTTGGTTCTTTGAATACAAAGGCTTCCGACTTATCTTCATGGATAACAAAGGACTTTTATGGGCGAAGAACAAAATCCTAGAATCTATTGTTGTGATTGGAGTTCGAGAAGGAGGACTCTACAAGGTACCCGAGAAGTACATTAAAGCTATGATTCACCACACTGTAAGTCCATGCGAGATATGGCACCGAAGGCTTGGACACCTACACTACAAAGCGATACCATGACTTCAAAAGATGGTAAAAGGTATGCCCGTATTTGATTTTGAGCATGATAGTGTATGTTGGGGTTATGCACTTGGGAAGAATGTTAATAGAAGTTTTTCTAGTAGTACTACTAGATCTAAAGGTATTGTAGATTTAATACATTCTGACGTATGTGGTCCCATGTCATCCCCCTCCCTGAGTGGCTTCTTATATTATGTACTATTCATAGATGATTTTTCTAGGAAGTCATGGATTTATTTCATGAAGGCTAAAAGTGAAACTCTTAGAAAATTTAAAGAGTTTAAAGCCCTAGTTGAAAATCAGAAAGAAAAGCACATCCGTGCATTAAGGTATGATAATGGAGGTGAATTTGATTCACATGCATTTAATGAGCTATGTAGTGATGCAAGAATATGTAGAAAGTTAACAGTACCATACAACCCTCACCAAAATGGGGTTGCCGAAAGGAAGAATAGAACCATATGTGAGGCTGCAGAAGCCATGATGCATGATCAAGATATTGTCTACCTCTTTATGGGCAGAAGGATCCTATACAGGATTATGTTCCCACATGCCATTCTAGATGAGAAGACACCATAAGAAGCGTTTGCTGGTGAGAAGCAAGACATCTCACACTTGAGGATCTTCGGGAGCCCAATATACATTCATGTACCGAAAGAAAAGAGAACAAAGATGGAGCCTTCTGGAAAGAAAGGCACCTTTGTGGGTTATAGTGAGTCATCAGAAGCATACCGAATATATGCACCTATTGAGAGACACATTGAAGTCATCCGAGATGTTACCTTCCATGAGGAAGCTGCTTTTAAAAGATCGAAAGAGATTCAATGTGATTCAAAGATGGAGGTGTTGAATATTGGCATTGATGTCCGCAAGAAGGAAGACATGCCTGCACAAGAAGAGGAAGAGATGTCGATATTAATTAATTAAATATAATTATCAAATCAAACAAATATCTATTATTTATTAAATTGAAATGTAATTTTTTAGTGAAAGGGCACATTTTTTAAGAGGTGTGATTCTCATTTGAAAGGATACGATGTTGAAAAGGAATGATGCTTGAAGAGGCATGTTCCTATGGATAAATGAGGTATTTAAAATAATTTTTGAATTAGAAAAAAGATGTCTCTACAATGCAGAACACAACAACATAAAGAAAGGGAGAGACCACCAACATAAAGAAAGGGAGAGACCACCAACATGAAGCATTTCCATAATTGATGAATCAAGAAGTTATAAATATAAGGGAAATTGGGTGGTGCTAGTGGCAGGTCGAAGCCTGTCAAGGAGGTTGTAGCCTCCTTCCAATAACAGCTGGAAAACAGGGGTGTTGCAACATCCTTATCTGTTGGTGCAGATAGAAAACTAGGATGTTGAAGCATCCTTTCTGTTCTAGTAGAAAAATAATTTTGTAGAAATAATTTTATTAATAAGCTTGATTTTGTGGTTTTCTCTTTGAGGTTTCCACGATAAAATTATCTGTCCTTACTTTTTTGATTCATAGTATATATTTTTTAAATACTAATTGTTTTAATTAAAAGAAAAAGAAGGCAATACTGATTCACCTGCCCCCCCTCTTAGTATTGCTGGATAAACCAACAATTGGTATCAGAGCAGGATCCTTCACTACAGTTTAATCACTGGAAGGAAGATCGTATTAAAACACTATGGATCAACAAGAAGGTTTAGCTGCTAACAGGCCTCCATTATTCACAGGAGAAAATTATGCATACTGGAGTGTAAGCATGAGATGCCATCTAATGTCTCTTGGATGCAAAATTTGGAATGTTGTTGAAAAGGGTTATAAAATACCAGCTAGTCCACTGATAGATAAAGACAAACAAGATAAATATGAAGCCAATGCAAAAGCATTGAATGCAATTTTGAATGGAATGTCAAATTCAGTGTTTGTCAAAGTCATGCAATGTGAGACAACCAAATATGCTTGGGACAAATTAAAAAATGTGTATGAAGGAGATACCAAAGTCAAAAAATCCAAACTCCAAACATACACATGACAATTCGAAAGTTTAAAAATGAAAGAGGAGGAAAACATTGCAGATTACCTTTTAAGAGTAGATGAAATTGTCAATGCAATCAGAGGTCTGGGAGGAGAAATACCGGAGAAAGAAGTTGTTGAAAAGGTACTAAGAACACTACCAATGAGGTATGACTCCAAAGTGTCCACTGTAGAAGATCGAGATGATCTTGAATTTATAACAGTGGATGATTTACATGGAATCTTCACTACCTATGAGATGAGAACATAACAGAATAAACCATAAAGAAAAGAGGCAGCATTCAAAGCCACAAAAGAGTCAAAGAAATTTGAAACATTACCCAAAAACCACTCTGAGAACTCAGATGATGAAGAATCTCTTTTCATAAGGAAACTTGAGAAAGGTACTGGTAAGTATGAAGGAACGCTACCCTTGAAATGCTTTAACTGTGGAAGAATTGGGCATTTTGCATCAAAATGTCCCAATCCCAAACAAGATGATAGTGATGATAGAGAAACCTCTAAGAAATTCAAGAAAAACACTGCAGCAAACAAAAAGAAGTTTAATGGGAAGACAAAGATATTTTTACACTATGGAAGATAGTGAAGATGATGAAGAAGAAGATGAGGAAACATAAATTCTATTCACGGGAATAGAAACTCAAGCTCTAGATGATGAATCAGATATGGAAGGAGAGGTGGACCTAAAGGCCAAACTCATAAGTGCTCTTGAAGAATTGAGAAAAAGTAAAAGGAAGATTAAATGTTTAAGAACACAACTAGCTGATCATGAAGAGGAAAAAAAGGAAAGAGATGAAGAGTCCAGTCAAATCATTGTAGATCTGAAGATCCAACTCCAAGAGGCTAAGAATATTGAAGAGAACTTAGATTGTAGCTCAAAGAAAGAATGCAAGAATATGAAAGACTTGAAGCAGAAATTATTCAGTTTAAAAAGAAACTTTATGAGAAATCTATTAAAACAAAATTTGAGAAGAGCTCGAAGACTCTAGATGACATCCTAAGTGCCCAAAGACCATCAAGTGAAAACACTGGGTTAGGGTATAAAAAAAGAGTTATCCTGCTGCACTTATGAGTCCAACCAAAACAAGGGATAGTCAGAAATCTAATCCTCACTTACATGAGACAAATATGGTTCCTAGAAGATCAATGACAAGCAGATATCATCAGATATTTTTGGGTCGCTGCTACTCATGTAATAATTTTGGACATAAAGCCCTGAATTGCAAAGCATATGGAATGGTTCATTTTCATAAGAAGAATACATCTAACAATTACCCAAAAGAAAGAAAAGGAAACCATAACCCCTTTGCACCTATACAAATCTATGATATAGAATGTTACAAATGAAATAACCATGGACATATCGCTAGAGAGTGCAAACTAATGACTCCTACAGAAATGAATACTGCAAGCAGGTTTCAAGACAAAGAGTAGAGAAAGGTCCGGAAGAAAAAAGAAATAGTAGAGAGGACATAATCCATTATAGCTCTATGTGCAAAAAAAATAAAAATATATGGCATGTTGATAGTGGATGTTCAAAACACATGACAGGAGATCCAAACAAGTTCATAAGCCTAAAAAGAGATCAAAAGTGAAAAGTTACTTTTGGAGACAATATGTCCTCTAAGATAATTGGAAAAGGTACAGTTGCTATCAGAAATAAAATCAGAGCTGAAAATGTGTTGCTAGTAGAATACTTAAAGCCTAATCTTCTTAGTGTGAGTCAAACATGTGACAAGGCCACATCTTCATATTTGATTCCGAGAAATGTGAAATCATGAATAAAAACTCAGGAAAACTTATTGGGACTGTTGTAAGGAATTCAAGTAATGTATACATCCTAGAAAATGAAGAGCAATGCCACACGAGTCTGATTGATGAAAGCTGGCTATGGAATAGAAGGATGGGACACTTGAATTTTGAAAATATTATAAAGGTGAGTAATAAGGAAGCTGTAAGAGGCTTGCCAAAGATTGTGAAGCCTCAAAATTCAGTTTGTAATCATTGTCAACATAGGAAACAAACTAAATCCAGCGTAAGAATCAAGGAATATACATCCTCACAGCCATTGAAAATAGTTCACATTGATCTTTGTGGACCAAAAAGAACTAAAATCTTGCAAGGAGAATCCTATTTCATGTTGTTCATTGATGATTATACAAGGATGACTTGGGTGACATTCCTCAAAGAAAAATCAGAAGATTTTGAGAAGTTTAAAATTTTTAAAGCAATGGTTGAGAATGAGACAAATCTGAAAACCAAATGTTTAAGCTCAGATAATGGAGGAGAGTTTACCTCAAACGAATTCAATGAGTTTTGTGAAACCCATGGAATTAAAAGACAATTTTCAGCTCCAACGAATCCTCAGCAAAATGGCGTTGTGGAAAGAAAAATAGGATAGTCCAAGAAGCAACCATAACTATGCTTAATGAAGCAAAACTTTTAGATGCATATTGGAGAGAAGCAGTATATACAATTGTCTATGTACTTAATAGAGGACAACTCAGAGTAAATCATGACAAGACTCCTTATGAGCTATGGTATGGAAGACCTTCTTCTGTCAAATATTTGAGAGAGTTTGGTAGTAAGTGCTACATAAAGAGGAATGAGGATGATCTTGGTAAGTTTGAATCCAGAACAGATGAAGGAATATTTCTAGGACATTCATCCACCAAGAAAGCATATAGATGTTACAATCAAAGACTACACAAGATCATAGAGAGTGCCGATGTAAGAATAGATGAAATGAAGCCAAGAAGTATTAGAACTCAAGATGATGAGATAACAAATAATGATAAGGACAGAGAAGACTCACAAAGGAAAGAGGATTCACAAGATGAGGAAGAAATTGAGAAGGAAGAAAAGGAAGATGAGGTATCTCACGAAAATAACAAAGAATATTCTCCAAGACCTGATACAAGAGCACCATCAAGAAGAATTCAAAGAGATCATCCTGGAAGTCAAGTTATTGGTGACATAAGTATTTGAGTTCAAACAAGAAGAAGTTTAATATATGATCAAGAACAAGCACTACTTTCTCTAGTAGAGCCTAAAACATTTGTAGAAGCTAGAAAAAGTGATGATTGGATCAAAGCTATGAATGAGGAGCTAGACCAAATAGAGAAGAACCAAATCTGGGAAATTGTATCAAGACCTAAAGACAAGAATGTGATTGGGACCAAGTGGATTTTCAAGAACAAGTTAAATGAAGATGGCAAAGTAATAAGAAACAAGGCCAGACTAGTATGCAAGGGATATGCTCAAGTGGAAGGTATTGACTTTGAAGAAACATTTTCCCCTATAACAAGACTTGAAGCAATCAGGATGTTCTTAGCTTTTGCATGCTACAAAAATTTCAAAGTATATCAAATGGATGTTAAATCTGCATTTCTGAATGAAAATCTTGAAGAAGAAGTCTATATTGAACAACCTGAAGGTTTTCTCTTATCAAAAAACAAAGATTATGTTTGCAAATTAAAAAGGGCACTCTATGGTCTCAAACAAGATCCAAGGGCATGGTTTTCAAGACTTGACAACTACTTGAAACAACAAGCATATAGAAGAGGGGCCATTGATAATAATCTCTACATAAAATTTTAAAATGAGAAAATGATCATTGTTGTTGTCTACGTAGATGATATCATATTTGGAAGTGATCTACAAGTCCTAAGTGTAAACTTTGATTCAGATATGAAGAAAAAATTTGAAATGTCTTTGTTGGGAGAACTAACATTCTTCTTAGGATTACAAGTCACTCAATCAGAGAAAGGGATTTTCATTTCTCAAACCAAGTACATTAAAGAGATGCTAATTTTTTTTAAGATGGACGATTCCAAGACTGTTAGTACCCCCATGATCACTGGATGTAAGTTAAGAAAGGATGATGAATCTTTGGAAGTGGATCATGCTATGTATAGATCTATGATAGATAGTCTGCTATATGTGACATCTACAAGATCGGATGTGATGCAAGCTGTAGGATTGGTTGCTAGATTCCAATCAGCCCCCAAAGAAACACATGTAACAATAGTAAAAATAATTTTTGAATATTTGAAAGGTACTATGGAGTATGGTTTATGGTACCAAAAAGGCCAAGACTTCACTTTAAAATCCTTCACTGATGCAGATTGGGAAGGAAGTGTTGATGACCGAAAGATTACCAGTGGATCAACATTCTACTTGGGATACTGTTTGGTATCATGGATAAGTAAGAAACAACCTTCCATTGCACTATCTATAACAAAAGCTGAATTTATTGCTGCTGCATTATGGTGTACTCAAGTCATTTGGATGAAGCAGACATTGGAAGACATACTTGTGAAGTATGAGCATCCCATAGTGATAAACTGTGAAAATACCAATGCCATAAACATATCAAAAAATCTTGTCATGCACTCTAAGACTAAGCACATTTCGATAAAATATCACTTTCTAAGAGATCAAGTGTCACAAAAGGTTGTCGAAATGGAATATATTGATACAAAGGAACAGATAGCTGATATCTTCACTAGGCCATTACCCAAAGAAGATTTTGAGTATCTTAGACAAAAATTGGGAGTAATCTCCTTACAGTAGATAAAAAGAAGAAAATACTTTGTCAGGGGGAGACATGTTGATAGGGGGAGCTGTCAAAATGAGCATTTTGTCATTGTTGTCAAAGGGGGAGACTATTTTTGGTGTTTCCATCAATGCCAAAGGGGGACAATGTTGAATATTGGCATTGATGTCCGCAAGAAGGAAGACATGCCTGTACAAGAAGAGGAAGAGATGTCGAGATTAATTAATTAAATATAATTATCAAAGCAAACATATATATACTATTTATTAAACTGAAATGTAATTGTTTAGTGAAAGGGTGCGCTTTTGAAGAGGTGTGATTCTCATTTGAAAGGATACGATGTTGAAAAGGCATGATGCTTGAAGAGGCACGTTCCTATGGATGAATGAGGTATTTAAATGAAGTTTTGAATTAGAAGAAAGATGTCTCTACAATGCAGAACGCAACAACATAAATAAAGGGAGAGACCAGCAGCATGAAGCATTTCCAGAATTGATGAATCAAGTAGAAAATCAAGAAGTTATAAATATCAGGGAATTTGGGTGGTGCTAGTGGAAAGTCGAAGCCTGTCAAGGAGGTTATAGCCTCCTTACAGTAGAAGCTGGAAAACAGGGGTGTTGCAACATCCTTATCTGTTGGTGCAGATAGAAAACTGGGATCTTGAAGCATCCTTACTGTTGTAGCAGAAAAATAATTTTGTAGAAATAATTTTATTAAGAAGTTTGATTTTGTGGTTTGCTCTTTGAGGTTTCCACGATAAAATTATTTGTCCTTACTTGTTTGATTCATAGTATACATTATTTAAATACTAATTGTTTTAATTAAAAGAAAAAGAAGGCAATACTGATTTACAACCCCCTCTCAGTATTGCTGGCTAAACCAACAGGAGGATCCCGAGTCTGATTCCCCCCCTTTAGAGTTTGAGAGGGAGAAACTAGAAGATGCCTAAGATTTGATAGCTCTTGAAGAAACAATAGAACTAGTTGAGAGGTAACCTAATGAACCTCCCACTAAAATAAAATCTTCTTGGTGCCGATACATCTTACAAAATGTAGAGAAACATGGAGCACCAACAGGCTCATCCAGAGAGCACAAGCCAACCTGATAGATATTCAAGGTGTGTTGCACTGATGAGTCACATCAGTGATTCAAAACCATCCTCATATGAGGAAGCTGCAAAGCAGCAAGTTTGGAAAGATGAAATGAAAAAAGAGTACAACTCTATAATAAAGAATGATTCTTGGGAAGTTGTTCCCAAACCTAATGGGAAGTCCATTGTGACTTCAAAATGGATTTACAAGATAAAGCATGTTGCAGATGGTAGCATTGAGAAGTATAAAGCCAGATTCATTGCCATAGGTTTATATCATAAAGAAGGCATCGATTATGATGATACGTTTTCCCCTATGGCAAGGTACACCAAAATCTGAGTAATGATTGCACTTGCATCTGTTCTAGGAGGGAAGCTTCACCAGATGGATGTGAAGACAACCTTCCTTAATGGTGAGGTTGAGGAAGAGGTTTATATTCAGTATCCCGAAGGATTTGTGGTGCATGTAGGGAAGGAATCCCATGTTTGCAAGCTAAAGAAATATCTATATGGGATTAAGCAAGCCCCCAGGGCTTGTTACTCCATAATTGATAGATACCTTCAAAAACTGGGATTTTGTAAGAGTGAAGTTGATCCAAATTTGTAATTCAAAGTAGTGAAGAACCAACTGTTGATATTGGTTCTGTATGTTGTTGATTTATTTCTCAGTAGAGAGGAACATCTGATTGCTTGGATCAAGAGGGAGCTCACATAAGAGTTTGAGATGAAAGACTTAGGTCTAATGCACTACTTTCTTGGCCTTGAGATATGGAAAAGAAAAGATGAAATTTTTCTATCTCAAGGGAAGTACATTGTAGATATATTGTGCAGGTTGGGCATGATAGATTTCAAATATATGACTACACTGATGGTTTCCAATTTGAGGAAAATTCATGAGTAAGGATCTGGATCAGATCCAGTAGATCCCACTTTGTATAGACAACTTATAGGATTGCTAATGTACTTGATACATTTGAGGCCTGATATATGTTATGCTATGAGCATTATGAGTCAATTTATGTCAGATCCGAGACATAAACACTGGACATTTGCTAAGCATGTTCTTAGGTACCTTCGAAGTACAATTTCATACAGAATCATATATGCCTCCAATGTAGGAGTCATGTTACTTGGTTATAAAAAGTCATACTGGGGAGAAATCATTGTGGACTGTAAGAGTACATCCAGCTATTGTTATAGCATGTTATGATATCTTGGTCCAGTAGGAAGTAGGGCTTCGTAGCCTAGAGCACTATCGAAGTAGAATACATAGCTGCTAGTGTTTCCTGCCGAGAAGCAGTTTGACTCATAAATCTACTTGCAAGGTTGTTCAATGAAAATATTGAGCCTACAGTTATTAGGCATGACAATCAAAGTTACATCAAAATTTTCAAAAACCCAGTGTTTCATGACAAGTCAAATCACATTGAAATGAAGTATCACTTCATTCGATACATGGTCCAGAAAGGTACAGTTGCTACTGATGAGCAGATTACAGATGTGTTAAAAAATCCTCTGTCAGTGACAAAGTTAAGGTACTTCTAAGACAATCTTGGTATGGAAGAGAATGCCTCCCTCACTGAGAGGGAGTGTTAAATATACAACATCAGGAGACTATTAGGAACCCATGTCAACCCTTCTCTTTACTTTGTTAGTATATTGTTATTGGACGCATATGCTTTGTAAGTCATCCTGTAGTATTTGTTGATCCATAGTTTTTATTATTGTTGTTGGATGCATATGCTTTGTAAGTCATCCCGTAGTATTTGTTGATCCATAGTTTGTACTGGCCCATGGTTTTTACCCATAGTATTGGCGCCTAGACTTAGTATATAAGTTTGTGTTGAGGCTAATGAAGCCACTGTGAAGTTATTTTGTATTGAGATTTCTCAAAGGAGGTTGCCCCCTCGAAGTGGCCTGTGATCAATAAAAGTATTATGTGATCTGATATATCATGTATTCATCAATTAATTGTTGCAGATTCTTCTCATCTGGTATTAGAGCACTTTCTTGGGATCGTTGGGTGAAATTTATGCTAATTTTATTTTCGCATATGTTGCAGGTTCAAATCTGGGAATAATCCCTATTTTCTTAACTGTGGGAAGTACTTTGGCATAAGCCCTAAAACTCATTGAGAGGACCTGGTAGCGAAAAGGGCAACGACCCCTACTTGATTGACTAGTTCCCACCTGTGAGGTAATCCAAGAGCTGTCGTTTGTGGAAAAGCGGTTATCAGTTTTACCTGAGCCATGGAGTGAGGGGTACTACCCCAATACGCAAGCCGTCAGACAACATTGGTGGTCGAGTGAATCCCCTGAATCGTTAGGAAGCCGAGCATACCTGGGGTCCATATCTATTTTCAGCTGCAAAATCACAGATTTCCTCTGTCCAGAACTGTTGCCGATCACTTTCGCGCCGTTACAGATCCATCTGTTGTAGATCTATCTATTGCTGATCACTTCCACGTCGTTGCATATCCCTCTGTTTCTGATCACTTCCGCTCTGTTGCAGATCTATCTATTTCCAATCCCTTCCGCGTCCTTGCAGATCCCTTGTTTTCACTCTGTTTCCCTTGAAACTTCCTGACACCCCTGTAATCCCATTCTGCATATTTCATTCCTGAGGACCCTATCCCAAATTCCACTTCCCAAAATCCAGAAATCCCACATTTGTCTATTTTTAGGGATTTCCATAACTTCTTCGACTTTCACCCAATAGCCTTCAAATTTTACCACAGAGTTCTGTTGATGCCTCAAATATCGCTGCATCAATTAGCTAGGGATTCTCCCCAGTAAGCAATCCCAATTAGATCACTCACCGTTTGGTGTGGGGAATCCGTTCGGTTAACGGTTCCGACTACCGTGAGTTTCTTTTAAAGATTTGTTGGTTTTATTGGTTGCGGCCCGTTCCACCGGTTATGTATTTTGTATTTAAAATTATGTGCACGTGCCCTAGACTAAATTCATGCGGTAAGCAAATCTATATTAATCTAAACTAATCTAATCTATCTATCCTTATAAGGAGCAAAGTTAAAGAATGGGTAAATAACTGGAAAATACACCAAAACCATTCCACAGTTAGCTGTTTCAATTGAAAGGAGCATTTACAGCAGAAAAGAAAGATCATCTAAGACAACTCAGATTAATATAACCATTCAATTACCCATTTAACACAAAAAATTTACATAAGAATATGAAACCATCCACAACAATAAATTAATTCATAAAAGCCAGGAAAGATCTCACAGGAAATGTATGAGAAAATTTGCAGAAATAGTTCAGCAGCTTAATCAACAAGACTCCATGTAAAATAACGTGCTAGCTTTCATAGGCCAAAACGATTTCCATTGATATAGCAGAAATAGTTCCTTTACAAAATAGCAAAGAGTTTCACCTGCCAAAAGTCCTTTGCTTCTCTTCTTATTAGCTATATATAGCTTTACAAAATGTGCCAAGAATTGACACCTATACCCTAACCGTTTAGATTACTCTATTTTGTCTTGTAGTGCTTGATATTACATAAGAGAAATATTCTAAATGCTTTACAAAATGGGATTTACAAATTTACAAATGTTTTAACATCCCAAATGTATGTACAAAGATGAATATCCATGTGGCATGCTGAAGAGCACGACCTATCCCTGACTTGGCTCCTTTGGTGGCTCAGGTGCTTCTGGGATTATTGGGGTCTCTTCTTGCATCACTGCAATGGTTGGGACACTTTCTGATGTAGTAGCTTGACTAGCTGCCAGTGCCTTATCCACCTCTGCTATGTGAATTCCCCAGTGATTTGTGTCTTTCACAATATTTGTTCCAATCAGGGGGCTCATGAATCTAAGAGATATCTTTTGCTTGACCAGCTCTTCTTCTAAGGTGGTTAGCTCTTCTTCTAAGGTGGCTACTTCAACCGCAGTGATCCGGAGGCTTTCTTTCAGGCTATGTTGATGAACAGCAGCTTGGATGATAAATTGGCGTAGATCTTCTGCTGTCAGTGTGTCCAGCTTTTGCACATATTCACTTTCTGCCTGGAGCTCTATACTTAGATTAGATGAATACTGAGCCTTATCCGGGAAGTCCTCTATCTTTTGAGGCGTGGCGATTCTGCAGTTTTCCTGCGTCGTCCGAACTCGGGAGTATACAGTCTTGCACTGTTCATAAGTTTCTGAAGTTACGGAGGCCAATTTTACTCCGCAGTCTTTGGAATACTCTAGGGTGCGTATATCTGCTTTGTACTCAGCAGTAGATTTAAGGGGAAGGGTTGCTGGGAACCTTGACTTTCCTTCTTTCCATTCGATATGCCTTCTGATCTCCCCACTGATGCATGAGTGTTTCCTCCTGATCCTGGTGGCTTCAACATTTACTTCCTTGACATTGGCCATGACTCTTTTTAGTCTGTATATCTCCTCTGCTATGAGTTCTCTGACTCCATAGGTTTCGTTTAGGATTCCACAAGCCTTTTCATGGAAGGTCTGATATCTCCCATTTTGTTGTTTGCTAACTCTAATTTTTGCTCCAGTGACTCATTCTCTCCTTGTAATTTTTCAATGTTCTCCTTCATATCATCTAATTCCTGAAGGTTGTCGAATTTATCCGACTCGAGCTTCAAATTCTTCCCTTTAAGCTCTGCATTTTCATCTTCTAATGTCCTTACTTGTATTGACAGAGCTCTCATATCCGCCTCTAATCGTTGGAGTGCTCTTTTCAAGTCTTCCTTTTGAGATGTGAGAGCATTATTCTTCTCAATCATCAGATTTGCATAGTTCTGCTCTTTGACCAAGGCTTCCTGAAGCTGCTGTGCCTTCTCCTTTTCTTCATGTAACTTGTCTCCCAATATAAAAACATTGTCTGCAGTTGCTATGACCATGGCTACAGAGATGGATGCTAGGTGCCTAGCTTCTTCTTCAGTGTTCTTCATGACCGTGGTCTCATGCGTGGTGATGATGTCTGGCCGAAAAGTTCTTTTCAGTATGGACCCCGTCTCTTTGACAATGGTCTTCCTCTTCTTGTTGTAAGCAAAATTCTGCCAGTTAGAAACTGTGCTGCCTTTATAGGGTGTAAAGGGAACAATAGGTAGGTTTCTCATGGGGGAACTCATATCCAGGTTTTGCAGGTCTGGGCTTTTGGGATCAAGATCTTCCTGGGATTTCTTTTCCTCTTCTCCTTTCTTCTTCACTTTGGCAGCGGCTGCTTGGATCTTCAAATTTTCTTCTTCTTTTAATTTATCTTCTTGGATCTTCTTTGCGTGTTCCAAGAGCTTTAGTTCTTCTTCAGAGAGAGCCTGAGAGCTTGAGCTGGCTCCTCCTTTGCTTACCTAGAAAATCTGTAGCTCGGCCATATTGCTAATCCCCCTATATGGTTCTTCCTGAGGATCATAAAAGTTGGCATATTCACAGGGAGTAGGGTGTTCTTTGCAGTGTTGCGCAACTTTGCCTTGTCGATCGTGCTTGTGGAAAATCCTTTCTCCAAAGTGGAAGCTCTTCAATTCTGCAACAAACTCTTTTACAGTCATGATTCCTGTGAACTTGTAGGAGCCAACATAAGAGGGTAGGGGGGGAAGGTGGCTTTTTTGGCCTTGTACAAGGTGTTACCCATTCCATCAATGAAGACCTGCCTGACCATTTCATTATGAACTATGTAATATGTAGCATACTTCGGAAGAATATATGGTGCTTTAGAACCTCCATACATTCTTATGTAAGTACCTTCCGGAGAGAAATAGAAATCGCCATACTTTTCCAAGGCTTCCATGGTGTTCTCCGATAGAAAATTTGGTTCTTCATGGAATATCATTTCAAAAAGAGGCATGATGAACTCCTCGTAGATGAGCTTGTAGTCCCTCTTGTAATTCTGCGCCCAAAATATTCTATAGGAAAGGAATACTGGACCTTCTGCCGGACTCCACATGCATCCACACTTAGGAAAAAGACACTTTGCCACAATACAATCCATATATGAGATACGAAGCCATATAGAATTCTGCATTTCTTTCCTCTAGCCCTTCTTTAGCCATTGTTACTACTAATATCAGGCTGTCTGAGAGGATGTCGGCCCAATTGAATGTTGTGCCTTTGAAAGTGACAAAATGTATGATAGGGACCCTCTGCAGCATGAACATCGTCCCATCAGGTCTCACGAAGATCCTGCTTAGCATGAGAGCAATTAGTCTAAAGGGAGGCCTTAAATTCAGGACTTCGTATTCCTCACTGTCTCTTCTTCTGAATTGCTTGCCTGAAATTAACATCCTCCTTGCCATGTCTAAATTATCCATATTGATCTCCTGCAACCATGCATCATCTAGTCGCTGCTGTGCTTTGGGTAGCTTGTAGGCTGTTGCAATGTAGGATGGGTGAAATGAGGCAAAGGCACTACCCGTGCTGTCTGCTATGACTCTGGTTTCAGGGTTGGCATGCTGCAGCACCCATTCAATCACCTCTGAACATGGGAATAGTTCCGGACGTGTGGTTGCTTTGGATATACAAGAGGTCCGGATGTTTTGATACAAATGTTCTTCTTCAAGGAGAGCTTCTCGAAAGTCTTGATCCCTTATCATACGGTAGACATCACCCCAGTTCACTTCCAGAGGCACGTTTGTGGTGCATTTGGTATCCTGAAACGTTGTCTCTTGTCTGGAGCTTTCCTCAATCACTTTCATCCTCCTCTTACCACCTTTGGCCATAATGAGAATCCTGTACAGTAATTGTCATGAATGAGCATGCATGACATAGTGTTTTACAAATTCAAACTAATGCCTGTAGATGGTCTAAAAATAATATTTTTTGAACATGTTCCTTTCTCATATAAATGCAACAGGAAGAAAACTTGAAAACATTAATCAGGCTATCCTTATGGCTTGTGTGCTGGAAAACCGATGGTTACAAGATCAGGGTTGGTATGGGTGTTCAAGTCTTTAGGATGCCGACCGGTGCACGGGCTCGGAGGATGTCAAAACGTAACAGCCGAGACGCCCATGATTTGGTGCGAAGCGAAAGGCGGACATGATGGACGCAACTTTTAAAACACGAGAGTCTGGAGAACAAAATCACCTAAGCCAAGCGTCTCCTAGATTGGGAAAAGCTGTTAGCTGAGACTAAGACGAAACTTTGCACTAGGTGAACGACATGATTACCACATTTACAAGGTCGTGGTTGAGGAGGGGACTCGGCAACATGATACTGTTGAGCCCAAAATTGGCCCCTTTTAATCATCCTTGATCACCTTTCTTTCCCCTGTCCTACACCACTTATCATGTTAATCAGACCTGTTGTCCTCACTTTATTCCCCCAAGCTGCTAAGGTATGACTGATCATTGCTCTATCTTATTAATGCTTATGATTGTGATAATTAAGGCTGTTTATCTCTCAATTGTGCTAACATGTTATGATTTATGAAGGTAGTTTGAGATAAGTGGACTGCAGGAAGGTGGGATGAACAAAGTCTTGAAAGGAAGGGTGTTCGCTGCTTAAAAAGGATCCTCGGGGCTCGGATCATCGATTAAGGCACATGGTTCCAATGTAACATCCTAGGTGGAGCTGTGACAGGGCAGCTGTAACAGAATGTGCTATAAATGGAGATCTTTAGTATGTCGCTGCTCGAGTATAGTTGTGATCTGGAAAGATCGCCACTCCTGGGCCAATGGACAGCTTTCTCGCATTCTTATGTCTCTACTTTTCCACGTATTGTAACATCTAGTGTTATTTAGGGCGCCTGAAGATCATAGATCTTCATGGATGCCCATTAATAGGATCGGATGTTACGATCTATATGTATAAATATGGGGAGCTTCCTCGACCCATGGAGTTGAACAACAAAGAATTTATTCATTGTATTAGCAGATTAGCAGTAAAAGTAAACTGTGTAATCATTCTTCTGTTAATATAAGGAGTTACCTATGAGTTAAAGGAAGACGTTGTTCAGCCAGCATCTCTGTGTGAAGGCTGGGCCCGTATTCCACAGAGATTGCTGAGTTAAATTAGGAGTCTTCAATTTCGTGTTGTGTGATGCTTTGCTGATGATATCTCCTTTGTACGCAACAGTAATAATTGTGGTGTGGATTTCCAGTATAATTAAGATTATATTTCTTTGAGATTGGAAAGTAGTACAGAGTGACAGTCGACTGAGTAAGAAACTTTATGCAATTCGTGTGACAGTTGTACACAACCTTGTTCATCTTGCAGTTAAGTTGTGATCCCATGAGCTTTTGCAATTTATCTTTCCTGTTATGATTGTTGATTGTCATTTCTGTAATTCAATATCTTAGAGCAGCTGAACTCAATCCTTTGCAATTGAATTTCTAGATTAATATTCAGTTTATGCTTATAGTTTTCAAGAGTGATCAGATTGAAGAAGTGGGTTACTTCTTCTAGGATGTGAATAGGATTTCTTTTAATATGCAATTGTCTTTGAATCTTATTTTATCTCTTGTTGATGCATGGTAGAAAGGAATTGAAATTATAGTATTTAGAAAGCAACTGGGATTACACAGATCTTTGGGATGGACATAGTTGTTAGAGGATAAAAGTATTCAATTGTAGTGATTTGGTGTTTAAGCATAGACTGTGCATCTATCCTTTGAAATAAAAGACTTTCTCGGGTTGACAATAAATCTCGTCTGCTCTGTATGTTGGAATAATCTATCTGCATATAGGGTGCTCAACATTTTGGCGCCGTTGTCGGGGAAGGATAAAAATTAAACACTAATCATTAGTTGCATCTGGTAATTGTTTCTAGTCAGTATTTTCTTTGCTGAAATGATTCGGTTCGTATGAATACGAGGAGGATAAAACGCGATCACCTCCCAACTCCCAAAACCCCACAAAATACTAACAGTGCAGGTGGTTCGGGTCGTGGTCGAGGACCACCATTGGGCAGAAGGACATTCATCGACGATCTTGTTGACATAACTGATTCATCCACCAGGGCTCGTCATCAAGAAACTCCTATCAAAAGAAACCCTGCTGATCCTAGGGCACCAGCGTCCACGGTGGAGAATACACGAGCAGCCGTGACTCCCTTGTATATCCCTACCGAGGAAGACACAGCTGTTACAACTGGACCTACTGTTACAACTGAGAAAGACGCATCTATTACAACTGAGAAATATGCAGTTGTTACAACTGAGGAAGACACAACTGTTACAAACAAGGAAAAGAACGCAGGAACGAACGAAGAAGAGGAAATAGAAGAGAAGATGAGTAACAGACAGGAGACCGACGAGGAAGAGGTAATGGTGGAAAACTATCATCATGAAAATTACTCCCTGCCAGAAGGAGCGACAGCTACATTACAATTTCTGATTCCGCAGCCAGAAGGAACAGCCCCTATGAAGAACATCTCACCATCGGTGTTGCCTCGCTTCTATGGAAGGGCAGCAGAAGATCCAGACGAATTCCTTTTTTAATTCGATATCCGCTATCGCAGCTATGATTATGTCACCGATGCCCAAAAGCTAAAACTTTTTCCCGCCACCCTGAAGGACAATGCATTACGATGGTTCATGAGCCTTAGGGGAGGAACCGTTGCTAATTGGGATAAGATGAAACAAGTGTTCTGGAGAAATATCAGGAATATTGCAACACCAAGGACAAAAGAGAGGAATTATTCAAAATGGCGTAGAAGGAGGACGAAAGTCTGGAGGATTTTGTAGAAAGGCTACTGTACAATGCGCAAAGAGTCGGGCAGACGAACATGGGGCTGGACGTGCTCAAGGTAATATTGCTTCGTGGGATCAGGGATGATTGTTTAGACATGTTAAACTTGCTAGGAAAGGGAGATATCTCCAAAGAACCTTTTGGGAAGATTGTGGAATTATGTAAGAGATACTCTAGGGGTCTTCCAGGAACAATAAGCGGGACAAACGGGATAAACTGGAACGTGATATCTTCGACAAAACTCAGAAGTCGTCCAATGGAGGAGCTACCCATGCAGAAATAGGCAATCTCCTTGAAAATTTTAAATAAAAAATGATGAGCTCCATCTCTTCGGAGATTGATGTCCTGAAGGCAAAACAAAAATAGGCAGTGGAGGATCTCACACTAGGTGTGTTCTATCCCCGATGTAGAAAGAATCATCCGCTGAAAGAATTCCCTCTTGACAAAGTGGAAGTATGCCAACTGTGTGAACTGAACCATGACATGAAAGAATGTCCCACACTTCCCCAAGTGAAAGCTGTTCTGCAGGCCTCAACTCAAGAAGTGGAATCAACCTATTTCATTGCACAGAAGAAACCTTGGTAGCCTCGAAATCAAGGTATGCCTCTGGACTCGTTTCCATTTTTGAATAATATGAGCAATTGGAATAATAGCATGCAAAATGTGAATACACAATTCCCTTCAAATTATGCTCAGTGGAATCCTTCCCAACCTACAATGCAAAATTATAACTCATGGAGTCCCTGGACACAGCCACCACATCAACCTACGTCATGGTCTCCTGGATGGAGGAACTTCCATCTTGGGAACCAGTTTCCTCAACTACCTCCACCTCAACAGTCACCATATTCTCCTCCATATCCTAAATTTCCTCAATATCCTCAATACCCACCTCAGCAGTCGCAGCTGCAGCTGCAGAATAATCTTGTCCCTAATATACCAATACGGCCTCAGCTGCTTGCCCAACCTAATCCTAACCCGAATAATAAAACAGTCCATCAATTGGAAACTGTCAATATGCCGACCTACTCTCTTTCCCCTGTACCTTGTAATGATATTCGTCTACGGTCTGGGAAGATAATAGAACCTATAATTACAGAAGATATTCCACCTTATGTGCATGAAGAAGGGGAGAGTTCACAACATCCATCTGATACAGTTCCTATCACTGAACATGCTGAGCATCCCTTAGATGGGACGGCTGAAACATCAAATGAGAAATCAGATAATACGCAGCCTACCCAGCTGATAAGGCAACCACCATACCCTGAGAGACTATTGCTACCAAAAATAGGGGGGCAGGGGCAACCTCAGTTCAACCTCCTAGGAGAGTTAAAGAATCTTTACGTTAAAATCCCCCTTCTGCAAGCTCTTCAAGACGTGCCTATTTATGCTAAAACCGTTCGGGACCTGTGCACTAAGAAACCAGGGAGGAAACCTAGAGATCCTCCCACTGTTCACGTCATAGGGAATTTATCTGCTTTAATAATAGGAAAAACCCCTGTGACCAAGTATGATGACCTTGGCAATCCTACTGTCACTGTACATATAGGACAAATGCAGATACCCAACGTGCTAGTCGACTTAGGAGCAACGATCAATGTCATAAGAATTGAGATTGTAAAGAAGCTTGGACTCACTAATTTTAGGCCGACCCCTACCATTTTAGAATTGGCAGACAGATCCACCATTAGACCCGAAGGGATTCTGGACGACCTTGTCATCTCAGTAGATTCATGGGAATACCCTGCTGACTTTTTGATATTGCAACCAAAATCACAGCTGGGGGGACATCCATTGATCCTGGGGAGGCCTTGGTTGGCCACAGCTGATGCTTGCATCAGCTGTCGATCTGGGTCCATGACTATATCTGATGGTACAGAGATTAAAAACCTCACCCTGTATCCTCCAGCTTGGCCAAGTTTAGAGGATGAAATTCCCTTTGGATACAGCAGGAGGAGGAGGAGGATGTTCAGCCACTATTAACAATAGGGAAGGCCTTAAATTTTAAAAATGAAACAGAAGACGATGCTATCAGTAATTTTATTAGCGAACCTGCTTTAGTGGATAAGGAGGTCTATCAAATCCTGAACATTACCGTTGGTAAGGAAGAACAAGAAAATCTTACGGAAGAAGCACTAGTTGGTGATACAAACATAATCCCAGTTTTGAAAAGTTCGAAAAGTATTCCTATTGAGGTAGAGCCTGGAAGGACTTTGAATATCAACCCTGGTCTCTCCTTAGAGGAACAGACGCGCCTAATCAGTCTCTTGAAGGAACATAAGGGGGAATTCGCCTGGGAGTATACAGACATGAGGGGTATTCCCTCTAATCTGTGCACCCACCATATTTATATTAAAAATGACTCCCGACCTATGTGTCAACCCCAACGATGCATGAACCCCAATATGAGGGATATAGTGAAGGAGGAAATCCAAAAAAATTTGGAAGCGGGATTTATATATCCCATTTCAGATAGTGAATGGGTTTCCCCACTTGTAATTGTGCCCAAGAAAAATGGTAAATGGAGAGTCTGTGTTGATTATAGGGAACTGAACAAAGCTACACAAAAGGATCATTTCCCTTTGCCCTTCATTGACCAAGTACTTGATACCCTATCAGGGAAGAAGTTCTTCTCCTTCCTAGATGGGTTCAGTGGGTACAATTAAATTCAGATTGCTCCTGAGGACCAGGATAAGACCACCTTCATTTGCTTCTGGGGAACGTTTGCCTACAGGGTGCTTCCCTTTGGTTTATGTAATGTACCAGCAACATTCCAAAGAGTTGTAATTGGCATATTCTCTGAATTAGTTAATGATAGTATGGAAGTCTTTATGGATGATTTTACTCCCTATGGCAAGGATTTTGAGGAAGCACTGGAAAATTTAAAGAAGGTTTTAATTCGCTGTGAACAGACTCGCCTCTCATTAAGCACTGAAAAGTGCCAAATGATGATGAGTGAGGGGGTGCTATTAGGGAATTTCATCTCTACCAATGGCATTCAGGTGGATCCTTAAAAAATTAAGGTGATAAAGAATATACTGACTCCTTCAACTCAGAAAGAGGTGCGAAGTTTTCTAGGACACGCTGGGTATTACCGTAGGTTTATAGAAAACTTCTCCAAACTTGCTTCTCCTTTGTTTTCTTTGTTAATGAAGGATGCACAGTTCGTGTGGAGTGAAGCATGCCAGACAGCGTTTGATAAGCTTAAGGAGAAGGTGTCCACAGCTCCTATCCTAAGGGGACCTAATTGGACCCTACCATTCCACATTTCTTCAGATGCCTCTGATGCTGCCATTGGAGTAGTATTAGGACAGAAGGATGGTCAAGTACCTTATGCCATCTATTATGTTAGTAAAAAATTAGCCCCTGCTGAACTTAATTATAATGTTACTGAAAAATAATTCCTCGCTATTGTTTACTCTATTAATAAATTTCGGCACTGCATTACTGGGTATCCTACGTTTGTGCACACTAACCACTCTGCCATTAAATATTTAATGAACAAACCTGTTACCAATGCCAGAGTGACCAGGTGGCTCTTATTATTGCAGGAATTTGATATTACCATTATAGATAAACCTGGAAAAGAAAATGTCGTTGCTGATTTCTTATCTCATTTTACTAACAGTGATGACAGTTCGCCTGTTGAGGATTCTTTTCCAGATGAACATCTATTCGCACTTTCAGCTCATTCCCCCTGGTATGCAGACGTCGCTAATTATTTGGTTGCAGGAAAGCTCCTGCCACACATGTCTAAACGAGAAAAGAGAAAAATTATCCAGCAAAGTGCCAGGTATTGTTGGCTCAATGGTCATCTCTTCTACACAGGACCCGATCTTGAGATTAGGAGATGTGTAAGGGAAGATGAGATCTTTCACATACTAAAGGCCTGTCATGATGGACCTTGTGGGGGACACTTTGCAGATAAAAGAAAAGGGCATAAAGCGCTGCGGATGGGCTACTATTGGCCGACTCTGTTCAGGGACGCTAAAAGGTATGTTCAGTCACGTGACATCTGCCAAAGGATGGGCCAGCCGAATAAAACAGATCAGATGCCTCTCCAACCTCAAGTAATAGTTGAGCCATTTGATATATGGGCACTGGATTTTGTTGGCCCTATCAACCCTCCTTTAAGACAGAAAGTTTACATTCTGGTTTGTACTGATTATATGACCAAGTGGGTAGAGGCTGTAGCTTTGGCTAAGGCTAATGACCAGGCGGTGATTGATTTTCTGTACAGCGAAATCTTTACCCGTTTTGGGGTACCGAAGGAAGTAGTTACCGATGGGGGACGGCAATTCATCTCACACCAATTTGAATCCTTGCTCCGGAAGTATCATGTGCAGCATAGAGTTGCTTCACCTTACCACCCACAGGCCAATGGCCAGGTGGAAAGTACTAATAAAGTTATTGAATCAATCCTTACTAAAACAGTTAAGAGCCATTGAAAGGATTGGGATGACAGGATTCCGGAAGCACTGTGGGAATATCGCACAACTTGGCGCAACACCACAGGGTTCTCTCCCTATGATCTAGTGTATGGGAAGAGTGCCATCTTTCCAATTGAGTTTGAGATAAAAACCCTGAAAACAGCCACCGAAATGAATCTGGATATAGCAGAAGCCCAAAAGAGAAGATTGAATCAACTAAATGAATTGGATGAGAAACGGTTAGCTGCAGTAGACCAGACTGTGTTGCTTCAACAACAGAGATCCATCTGGCATGACCGATTTATTAAAAAGAAAACCTTCCGTGAGGGAGACTGGGAGCTACTATATGACTCCAGGTTCAAGAGGGATTTTAAAGGTAAATTACGTACAAGATGGCTGGGTCCATATTTGGTCGACAGGGTATTTGGCAACGGCACTGCCCGTCTGGTGACCATTGATGAAAACCGTATACCATTACTTGCTAATGGCCACAGACTGCGACTGTATTGTAAGCCTATTTCGAAAGATGCATTCATTTCACAAATTGCCGCCGATCCAGATTATCAGCTGGCACCAGAGCAGGAATCTCTCTCTGCCCTTGCCAATCCTTAAACTGAAAATCGCATTTTAAATTACTGTACATAAATAACTTTCTGTTGTAGCGTATAATTGTTTTTTTTCTTCTCTTTGCATTTGATCTTTTCGTTTTCTATTGTTTTTCAAAAAAAAAAAAAAAAATTTCAGGGAAGCGCTAGGAGAACGACCAGATTGGGCCCGTCAAACGAGAGTCACCCTATGCCGTCCTGTGCTGTATTTCCCTTTTTCCTTAAAAAAAAAAAAAAAAAATCCCGGCAGCTGCAACTTCTTTTCTGGCAGCTGCGACATATTTTTCGGCAGCTGCAATATCTTTTCCGGCAACCGCGATATCGTTTCTCGGCAGCTGTGAAATCGTTTTCTCGGTGGCCGCAAACCTTCTTTCCCGGCAGCCGTGAACCATTCCCAGCGGCTGCAACATCATGTCCCAGCGGTTGCAACATCATGTCCCAGCGGCTGCAACATCATGTCCCAATGGCTGCAACATCATTTCCTAGCGGTTGCAATATCGTTTCCCATCAACTGTAAAATCGTTTTCCCGGCGGCCGTAAACCCTTTTTCCCGGCAGCTGTGAACCATTCCCAGCGGCTGCAACATCATGTCCCAGCGGCTGCAACATCATTTCCCAGTGGCTGCAATATCGTTTCCCATCAACCGTAAAATCGTTTTGCCGGTGGTTGTAAACCCTTTTTCCCGGAAGCTGTGAACCATTTCCCAGCAGCTACAACAACTTTCTCAGCGGCTACAACATCTTTTTCCGGCAACCGTGAACCATCTCCCAGCGGTTGCAATATCATTTTTCCGGCGGTCGTGAAACCTCTTTCCCGACTGCCGTGAACCATTTTTCGGTAGCTGCAACATATCTTCCGACGGCTGCAACTTATTTCCCGGCGACTGCAACATATCTCCCGGCGCCGTAAAACATTTCCCTGGCAGCCGTGACTTTTTTTATTCCGATAGCCATAAAACCTTTTTCCCGGCTGCCGTGAACCATTTTTCGGTAGCTGCAACATATCTTCCGACAGCTGCAACATATTTCCCAGCGACTGTGACATATCTCCCACCGCCGTAAAACTTTTCCCTGACAGCCGTAATTTTTCCCGATCTCGTAAATTCTTTTCCCGGCTGCCGTGAACCATTTTCCGGTGGCTGCAACATATTTCCCGGCGGCTGCAACATCTTTTTCATCGGCTGTGATATCATTTCTGGCAACTTGCATTGGTAACTCCTGTGTTAACGGAAGAATTGCTCCAACCCTGCTAAGCTATGGCTCTGATTCATCCTAGTCCTGCCGGCGAACTCATCATTACGACCCCGAGGACGCGATGGTTTGTGTTTCACTGGCGGAAGGAATTATTGCATTATTTATGACTGTGCATGAGTCTAGTTCCGCAATGTCACCAACTGCACGCTCCACCATTCTCCGCAGGATATTTGATGCACAGTCTTATGAGGTATGGCTTTCATTTATCACGTGATTAAGTGTTGATATAATTGAACAATATCAGTCGTACCTTTATACGTATCGCCATTATGCCTAATGAGACCTTTCCCTCATACGATGTAAACATTAATAACTGCCACCTTCCCCAATTCGGAATGGAAATTTCAAACGTTTTTCTGTGCTCAACTTTCCAAATTTGTCCATCTCTTCAACATCTCCGCTCAGCGATTCGTGCATCATCTGTGCTGCAACTTCTATTCTCGGATTCTGTCATCTGTGGGATAGAAACTTCAGCTTGCAGCCAGGACCATGGGGATTCCAGTTCGTCATGAACCTTTGAATACACAGGAACTCAGGAAAAATATTCAAGTTCTTGCCATCTTTCAAGCCGCTGGCTGGCTCAAATTTTTTGAGCGACTAGATGGATTCAATCGGGAAGCAGCCTTGCAATTTGCCTTAAACCTCAACAAAAATCACTCCATGGTGTGGGGGCTGCGCATAGAAGTATCCGAGGCCATTATATCCAAGGTTACTGCCATCCTGATGGTGGGAAAGCCATGGTTTAACCGACGAGTCCCCACGACGACTGCACGGGAAGCATTTTTACTGGAGGGGGAGCAAGTAGAATCATCAAGAAGAGGGATTGCAATGCACTCATTGCCGCGGCCATGGGACCAGGTTGCTGTCTTTCTCAAGAAGTACATCACTTGTGAAGGTAGATATAAAACTGTGTATAATTCTGAACTCCCTTTACTTTCTCATCTCCGCCATGGCATTTTATTAAACATTCCATATTATCTACTGCATGACTTGCGTCATATGGAGGCATTTGTCCAGTCTGCTAAGCACCCACTTTCCTCCCTCACCCACCATGTCCTTATCAAATTAATAATTGTATGAACCCTTTACCAACATCATATAACCTGGGAACAATTCACAGCTCGAGCTCAGCAACTCGTCCCCTTGCGGTTTGTCCCATTACAGCAGATACGAGTTCCACCGCAACAGGAGGACCGGAGTCCCTCCACTGAAGTTGGGGGGGGGGGGATGGAATTGAAGAAGAACATGAACCGGGGGCACAAGCAGAGCCATATGGGGGGGATGAAACCATAGTAGAAGAACAACAACCGGGGGCACAAGCAGAGCCATCTGGGGGGGTTGAAACTATATTAGAAGAAGAGCAATTGGGGGCACAAGCAGAGCCATTTGGGGGGGATGAAACTCCATTAGAATAAGAACAATTGGGGGCACAAGCAGAACCGTTGGGGGAGGATGTAGAAAAAAACCCTGTGGAAAATCTAGACAATAGGGTAGCTCTGACACCAGAAGGTGAAATTGGAGCAGCACTAAATGCTGCGACAAGTGAACCTGAAGGTGATAGAGCCAGGGCAATAGAAGAAAATATTGAGCTGGTAACTATTGAATCCTCACCTATGTGGGTAGGAGGAGCTTTAATTGAAGAAGAAAAACATGAGGAGCAAGAAAACATTCCTTCGACCTCAGCTGTGAATCCCTATGTACCAGCTCCACAAAAGAAAACACCACAAAGGAAAAGAAAGAGAGCAATCAATGCATTTAACATAACCTCACCAATCAGAAAGAAAAGAACTAGATCAGCTACAGCAGCAGAGGCAGCCAGAAAAAGATGGGAAACCTTAGAGGCACAGGTTGAACCCCCAATCCTTGTACCGAGACCAATGGATGCTCCACAAAGGCCAGTTGAGGAAGAACCCAGAATTGAAGGACTTTTGGCTGAGAACACATTGTTAAAAGAGGACCTCCAAGTGCTTCGAAGGGAATTGGAAACCTGCAGAAAACTAGGTGAAAGGAAACTGTATACATTGGTAGAGGTTGCAGACCAACTGGAGGGATCAAATTCTACTGAGCCTGGTAAGGAGGATGAACGAGTAATATGTCCCACCTGTGGAGAAATATTCAAGGAGGCAGGCCACAAGATTATACTTCGTACCTGCTCAGCACAACAGCCTGCGGCCACAATAGAGGAAGCTGCAGAAAAAGAGGATGCTGCCACACAAGAACCAACATCTTTAAACATCCTTGCTGAAGCTGCCACCAATCCTGTGACAGAGGAGATAAGGGATGAAATCATGTATGATAATGGGGATAAAGAATACACTGTAACCCCATAATGCTCCCACGACACAGAGATTATAGAGTAGATGGGAGAAGAACCGAGGATGGGGAACACTCTGGAGCTTAGTGAAGAATTCTATACTGTAACCCCAGAATGCTCCCATGACACAAAAATTTTAGAAGAGGAGCCACAAAGGCAAGACATTGATAAACTTGAACAGGGTGTTGTAACACAAGAACCAGCAAACCTGAGTATACTTGTCCAATCGGCCGAACAAATGGGAGAAGAACCGGGGATAGAGGACACTCTAGAATTTAATGATGAACTATGGGTTGTAACCCCAGAATGTTCCCATGACACAGATCTTATAGGAGAAGAATTGCAACAACAGGGTGATGAAGAGGCAAGCCAGGATGTTGCTACGTAAGAACCAACATCCTTGGAGGCTACAGCAGGTACTCCTAAACTGGAATTACAAGATAACCCTGGAATGGATATCATTCCCGATATGCAGTGGAGTGAGGATGAACAGGTACAGACACAATCCGCAGGGGACACTGAAATTTTGGAGGAGGAGCTGCACAATGAGGAAGATATCCAATCTTAGCAGCAGAAGGACAAAGAAGACATTGTTACACAAGAACCAGTGTCTCTAAAAGCAATGAAGGTAGTTGCTAAAGAGAGTCTAAAGGATGTTGCTGTTACACAAGAACTAGCAACTCTCATATTAGACTTAGATGTGTTGGAAGACACTGCCCCACAAGAACCAGTGCTTCTACCTCCTAGGAATGTCATTGATTTGGACTCAGATTAAGATTTCCTTTCAAGTCCTCCCCAGGCACAGCATATAATGAGACTGCAGGAAGAAGTGATTTCCACTTGCACCAACTGCATTTCCAGACACCAGCAGGTAGCATTGGAAGGGGAACAGTGATGCTGGAAGGTATTGGGTTACTCAGAGAGGCTTTTTAAAGACAGATGAGGTGCCTGAGTTTCCCTACAATTTTTTTTCTCTCTCCATGGATAGAGCTCAGTACAGGACTCAGATTCCGAATGATGCAGGTTGTTGCATGAGGAAATGCAATAGGGTAGTTGGGGGGAGATGTTGAGCCCAGAATTGGCCCCTTTTAATCATCCTTGGTCACCTTTCTTTCCCCTGTCCTACACCCCTTATCATGTTAATCAGACCTGTTGTCCTCACTTTATTCCCCTAAGCTGCTAAGGTATGACTGATCATTGCTCTATCTTATTAATGCTTATGATTGTGAGAATTAAGGCTGTTTATCTCTCAATTGTGCTAACATGTTATGATTTATGAAGGTAGTTTGAGATCAGTGGACTACAGGAAGGTGGGATGAACAAATTCTTGAAAGGAAGGGTGTTCGCTACTTAAAAAGGATCCTCGGGGCTCGGATCATCGATTAAGGCACATGGTTCCAATGTAACATCCTAGGTGGAGCTGTGACAGGGCAGCTGTAACAGAATGTGCTATACATGGAGATATTTAGTATGTCGCTGCTCGAGTATAGTTGTGATTTGGAAAGATCGCCACTCCTGGGCCAATGAACATCTTTCTCACATTCTTATGTCTCTACTTTTCCACGTATTGTAACAGCTAGTGTTATTTAGGGCGCCTGAAGATCAGAGATCTTCATGGCTGCCCGTTAATAGGATCGGATGTTACGATCTGTATGTATAAATATGGGGAGCTGCCTCGACCCAGGGGGTTGAACAACGAAGAATTTATTCATTGTATTAGTAGTAAAAGAAAACTGTGTAATCATTCTTCTATTAATATAAGGAGTTACCTTTGAGTTAAAGGAATACGTTGTTCAACCAGGATCTCTGTGTGAAGGCTGGGCCCGTCTTCCACATAGATTGCTGAGTTAAATTAGGAGTCTTCAATTTTGGGTTGTGTGATGCTTTGTTGATGATATCTCCTTTGTACGCAGCAGTAATAATTGTGGTGTGGATTTCCAGTATAATTAAGATTATATTTCTTTGAGATTGGCAAGTAGTACAGAGTGAAAGTCGACTGAGTAAGAAACTTTATGCAATTCGTGTGACAGTTGTACACAGCCTTGTTCATCTTGCAGTTAAGTTGTGATATCATGAGCCTTTGCAATTTATCTTTCCTGTTATGATTGTTGATTGTCATTTCTGTAATTCAATATCTTAGAGCAGCTGAACTCAATCCTTTGCAATTGAATTTCTAGATTAATATTCAGTTTATGCTTATAGTTTTCAAGAGTGATCAGATTGAAGAAGTGGGTTACTTGTTCTAGGATGTGAATAGGATTTCTTTTAATCTGCAATTGTCTTTTAATATTTTTTTATCTCTTGTTGATGCATGGTAGAAAGGAATTGAAATTATAGTATTTAGAAAGCAACTGGGATTACACAGATCTTTGGGATGGACATAGTTATTAGAGGATAAAAGTATTCAATTGTAGTGATTTGGTGTTTACGCATAGACTGTGCATCTATCCTATGAAATAAAAGACTTTCTCGGGTTGACAATAAATCTTGTATGCTCTATATGTTGGAATAATCTATCTGCATATAGGGAGCTCGACAGATACCCTGCGCTAGGTGCTCAAAAGGGTTGACATATATACTCCGGGGAATCCGACGTGGCGAAAAAAAAAAAAGCAGTACTAAGACGTTTGGTAAGTAGGCATATACTTACTTCGAAGCTGAACGCGCGATGCCAAATATTACCGAGCGAACTGTAGATTTAGGCCTCCGGATGACGACGGGTGCTTGAATGCTCAAACGGAACCGACAGACCTTGGAGCGATAAAAAACGAGTTAAAATGGTAACGGGGTCTCACCCCTATTTATGTGATTTGGCACGTGTGGATCATTAATTTTGTAGTTGAACGCCATTAAACAGGCATTAAGCCTACGTACGGCCGGGTCATGTCGAAACCTTTTTTCATAAATGTGATCGTCAAAAGCGGAAGGCTTATGCCAACGCTTCCGACTCATGCGGGAGGAAAAGCGAAAAACGTTCCGCTGCTGCGGGAGAGTTGAGCGAGTGCTTTCGTGAATGAGAAATGGATTGCAGCGATTTTAAACAAAAGTTTCTGCTTCTGAAGGAAAGTTATCCAAACTCTTCCGGAACACGCCAAGGTTTGTCAGTGCAGAAACAATGGGCGAGTCATTCCGGAAGAAAAGTTGTAGTGTTTCCGGCGCTCGCGGAAGAGTTACACGAAAGGTTCCGATATAGCGGAAAGTTTTAATGATTTTGTTTCGCCACGGCCTTGTTTGTTTTAAACGTTCCACTCCTTCGAAGTTTTTTAAGTTATCTGTTCCGCCACGGTTCAACTTTGGTTCTTCTTTCGTGGTTCCGGAAGACTTAAGCCAACTCTGCCGCTTTTTCGGGAAGTTTAGCTGAAAGCTTCCTCCAATGCAAGCCGAAAGGCTGAGTTTTGTTTAGTTAAAAGACATAACTCAAAAAGTTCTAAGGCAAGTTTAAGATTGAAACTAAGTAACAGGATGCCTAAAAGGTGCATAAAAACTTTTTAAAGGCAATCGTAAAAAGAAGGAGGGTCCCCAATATTTTTTCAAAATCTAAGGGGGGAAGTTGTTTCAACAACAAATGGCGATTCGCTGATGAACACGGATCCCTGAAAAAAACTCACCTGAAGTCGAAAAATTCTCAAAGTGTTGATTTGCACATGAAAACCGGAGGCCTTCATAGTTCAGTTTGAAGGATGCATTGATAGCTCTTTCCTTGTTGGTGATAAAGGGGAAGGGTAACTTTAACTCAGGTTTCTTTACAACTCTCTTAGGGTCGAATTGGGAGTTTTTAGAAAAGGTCATCTTTCAAAAGTTCAAAAGTATAGGATTCCACCGGGTTGTGGCAAGATCTCATAGGGACATTCGTTTTTTCCTCATTCCCATGCTCTCACATTATTTAGATGTTTCTTTAATTCCTGGCTTTAACCATTTTGAGTCTTCCAGAAATATATTTCTTTTCTGCTTTCGAGGTTTAGATATAAGTTCTTCAATCCATAATGTCCTTTTGTGTGAACAGAAGATTAGATTTCATGATTCACGGACGGAGAAGAACTTTGCTGGGCTATTTTATTAGACAGCTTCCTTCGGCTTTCTCGAGCTTACTGTTATTTTCTCAACCATGCTTTAATTGAGGCGAGAATTTCTGGAAACCAGACTCTTTGACATGTGCCTTTGGGCTTTACTTAGAGCATGGGATCATTTTAAATACCATATACCTGTGAGACATACTTCCTCTCTATGGGTCCATCCATAATCAACTTCTTAAGACAGTTATTATTATTTGGGTGAGTAGGCCCTGAGATAGTTAAAAGGAAACGCTGGGTCTTAGTTATTTGACCGGGGTTACTTTGACCAATCAGGAAGGATAACTAATGCACTCCAGGATACTAACCATTGAAGGTGAGGTTACGAATATGCGATCCACTTATTTGTGAGCTTCTGATGATATCTGAGTTTTCTGGAGTCTCATTCATCTAGCTACACCATGATTGAAGTTTTGGCTTTATTGAAAGAAAAATGAGCAAACAATAAAATGATTAGCGACTGAAGGCAACTTAAAGAAAACTAAAACAAAGCAAAAGCAATGAAGACAAACCAAAAAGAAAGAAAGCGTGCTTTATTTTTGTACAAAACCTGTAGAGGTTTATGCGAAGTACTGCTTTAAAGCAAGGCCATTGAGAGGAAGGTTTAGTTCCTCTCCTTGTAGGTCTTTCACTTTATAGGTTGATGGGCCCAACTTCTCAAAAATTTGATAAGGACAGAGCCATAGGTGCTGAAATTTTGTGTGCATTCCCTTACCATCGTGTTGGTGATCCCACTTGAGGACTAAGTCCCCTACATCGAAAGTTCTCTTCCCGGATTTTCTTTTATCAAACCATCGTTTGACAAAACGTCTTGGTGATGATGAAAACGTTCTTTGGCCCTTTCCCTTGACTCTTCCAATTTTATCAGAGTATCAATTCTAGACTGTAACGCTTGACTGTTGGTCCCTCGAGAGGATTGGGATAACTTCAAGGAGGGTAGTAATACGTTCGGTGGGAGAATGGCTTCTTTGCCATAGACCAGGTTGAAGGGAGAGGCTCCTAAGGCGTCTTTAGGTGTTACCCTGTCATCCCATAGAGCATTAGGGAGGGCTGTGTGCCAGCTCCTTTGATTTTCAATCATGGTCTTTTTCAAGATACGGATGAAGTTTTTATTGGTTGATTCAGCTAAACCGTTTCCCCGAGGGTAGTAATTGGATGAATAATGTAATTTGATTCCCCTTTCAAAAGCAAATTCATTAATTTTTATTGATGAAAAATAAGGTACATTATAAAAAACTAGTGAAATTGGAACCTTAAACCTGGTTATGATATTCTCTTCCAAGAAGTTGATGACTTTGTATTCATTAGCTTTCTTTAGGGGAACAGCTTCCACCCATCTCGTAAAATAATCCGTAGCGGTCAGAATGTACCGATGCTGTAGTGAAGAGTTGGGTTTTATTTCTCCAATTATGTCTATGCCCCACTGCTCGAATGGTTCAGTAATGATGACTGGCTGCAGAGGCCCTGCTGCTTAGGGTAGCTTTCCAGTGCTCCTTTGGCATACATCACAATTTCTCGCATAGGCATGGGCATCTTTGAAGAGAGTAGGCCAATAATATCCTGCTCTGAGGATTTTTGTTAAATTTTCAGAATTTACTTCAATCTAATCTAGGATCTTAACTGTGAGAACAACATGTACAACAAATCTACAGCATAACAATCATGGACACAATAATGCAAGCACACAAGAGACACAGAGTTTACTTGGGGAAAATCGTAAAGGTGAAAAACCCCAATAACTTCCTCAGAGATAGATAGAGCAATGATACAACCAGAATACAAGAGATAGTCTTCTTCTAGCAGCAGAGCCTCCTCCTCCACAAGTGCGCCACTCTCCCAAATGTGAGTGAGATAATAGAATATGTAAAATGAGAGAGACACACTCTCTATTTATACACTAACTTGACTTGACCTTTACTCAACTAGGTCGGCCTCAACTTAACCACTTAACATAATGCTGACTGGGCCGACCCCCACTAGGGTGGTCTAATAACCCTTTGACCCACATGGCCAACCCCCAATAGGGTGGTCTAATAACCCTTTGACCCACATGGCCGACCCCCAATAGGGTGGTCTAATAACCCTTTGACCCACATGACTTATACAGGGCCGACCCCAACAAGGTGGTCTAATAACCCATCAAGTATAAGTTACAACACTTACAATATAAATGATGACACTTCCGTATAGAGGAATAATAACATCTCTATAGGAATACAATATACATATATGTGAAATACATTCCGAAGTTACATATACATCAACACTCCCTCTTAACTAGGAAGGTATTTCTCGACACAGGTCTTCTAGCACAAGTCTTCTTCTCTGGATCATCGTCACTGGATAATCGTCATCGAGTCATCATCATTGTCATTGCTGCTGCTATCTCAATCAATCTCTGAATCTACTCATCATAGGAAGTTCTACAGAGCCAGTCCTTTTTCATACTGTATGTAGGCCCACCACCTGCAGGTCTTCATCATCTGTGCGAACGGTTTGATAGAGGTGGCCTCTCAGGACTAATTTTATGTGCAGATGCAATACCGAAAAGAGTATCCCAGGAACATTTATGTGCCTAAGCACGACCGGAAAGATCTCCTAGGACTGATTACATGCATCTCCTCCACAATACCTTTAAAGAGCATCCCAGGAACATTTATGTGCCGCAGCACGACCGACAAGATCTCTAAAGAGCATCCCAGGACTTATTACGAGAACACAGCTCAACCTCTCGGATCTCCAGGACTGATTACATGTGGATAGACAAAACCTTTAAAGATCATCCCAGGAACATTTATGTGCCGCAGCACGACCGGCAAGATCTCTAAAGAGAATCCCAGGACTAATTACGAGCACACAGCTCAACCTCTCGGATCTCCAGGACTGATTACATGTCTCCGTAGTAATACCTCATCCCAGGACTAATTACGAGCACACAGCTCAACCTATCGGATATCTCAGGACTGATTACATACTACATAGCAATACCGGAAAGAGTACCCCAGGAACATTTATGTGTCGCAGCACGACTGGAAAGATCTCCCAGGACTGATTACATGCTATTTGCACAACCTGCCACATATCATTTCTGACCTCCAAGTATCAACCTGATACTCATGATCCAACGGATCATCATCATACGAGGCATCATCCCGATTCCCATGATCATACTGATCATCATCACTTGTACCATCCTGGTACATATCATCTAGAGCAACATCCTGAAGCTCATCATCATGATCAACCTGATCATACAATGCATCCACCTGATGCACACCAAGTATCTACCTGATACATATCATCATACATGATCCACCTGATCATATAGTGTATCCACCTGATACACATACAAATACATGATACATATCAACATACATGATCTACCTGATCATACAATGTATCCACCTGATACATATATAGATACATGGTCCAAGCATCCAACATGATGCATATAAAAAATACATACAAATGATCCAACCGATCATATCCAGCATCCAACATGATGCATACATACATATAAATATAAATGATCCAACTGATCATATCCAACATCCAACATGATGCGTACATACATATACATATAAATGATCCAACTGATCATACAAAGTAGAAACTAGAACATCATCCCGATGCTCATCATCCAACGCTTACATCCACAGCCATGTGAAGGATCCTCCTTCCAACATGCTTGGAATGGCTTCAACAAACGTGTCCATCACTTCTTCCTTGAAGTGTCATCGATCTGAAGAACACCAAGCCTCTCTCTGAAGTACTCGAACTTCACTCTCGCTAGTGGCTTCGTCAACACATCTGCAATCTGCTCGTCCGTTGCAACATACAGGAGCTTCACCGCTCCTCTCTGTACCATATCCCTGATATAGTGATATTTAATCTCTATGTGTTTCGACCTGTTGTGGAACACCATTTCTCGGACAACTTCACACAACTCTGGTTGTCACAAAAGATACTAGTAGCCTCCAACGGGAGATCAAATAACTCAGACAGTAGCTTCCATAGCCATACTGCCTCACAACTAGATGAACATGCTGCAACATACTCTGCCTCGACTATACTCAGTGCTACGCAGGATTGCTTCTTGCTAAACCAAGAGATCACACCTAATCCCATACTGAAGCAACACCCAGGAGTGCTCTTCTTATCTGCAGCACTGCCTGCCCAGTCTAAATCAACATAACCTTGCGGGTTAAACTTTTGATTCGCGTCATACTTGAGACCATAGTCAACCGTACCCTTTAGGTACGTCAGAATATGATTTACAGCAACTAGGTGAACACTCCTCGGATCTGTCAGGAACTGGCTCAATGTGTTCACCACAAAGCAAATATCTGGTCTCGTGTTCGTCAGGTACATCAAGGACCCAATCATATGATGATACACAGTGACATCAACCGGGTCAGATGAAGCATCACACAGAAGCTTCAGGTTCGATGCCATAGGTGTGGCCATAGCCTTGCAGTCCATCATCCCGAACCTCTTCAGGATCTCTACTGCATACTTCCCTTTTCCAAGGAAGATTCCATCTACACTCTGCCACACCTCCATGCCAAAAACAAATAGTGCATCATCCCCAAGTTATTCAACTCGAACTCGGTAGCAAGCTTCCGCTGCATGTCGGCAATCAATCTATCCTCACCTGTTACAAACATGTCATCCATATACAAAAGTAGTATCACTGGATTGCCTTCCTCAACCTTGTAGTAAAGGTTGGAATCCGCTTTACTCTTGATAAAGCCCAAACTGGATAGAAAGCTATCTATCCTACCATACCAAGTTCTGCACATATATGAGTCCCTGTCATGTGTCTCAGAACCAAGTAGCTACACCACATACACTTCTTCTTCAACTACACCATTCAAGAAAGTGTATCTTCTTCTTCATTACTGCAACATGCTTGATCTTGTAGATCCTCTTGGAAGTCACTACAGACTCCCCTTCAGGTATTGGGATTGCATCTCAAACATCTTCGTGATCGACTGGTACTCCTCGATCATGGCATTCTTCCCAGATCGTGGGAACTTCAATATCTTCAATATTTTCAATAGATAACTTTGTTGCTGAACAAATGTTGTAGTCCTTCTTTTGTAGGTGATGGTATACGATCTTTCCTACACAACAAGTTAAATTGCATGATTAGAAAACATCTCATAGTTTTCATAACAAATTCTTACACATAAAGAAATATGTCATATAGTCATGCAATTATCTTAGCCAATGCTTCAATACAACATTTATCCATATTCCGTAAATTTCTAGATGCCTTCCAATCTCTACCAGAACATTGTTAAGAGTGTGCACAACTCCCAACATGTCAGCAAAGAGGTTTCATTCTAGATAAGTAGCAATGGAATGTTGTATAGTACCATAGGCCACTTACCCATGTATATTAGTAGTATACTGTTCATCAATGCAACTATTCTAATATGCATAATACACAACCTAATTCTAGGAACATAAGCATATACATCATTGAATAACATTATGTAATAAATGACAATCCAAATACTTATCTTTGTTTGGTTGCTGGGTGGATTCCCTCTAAATCTTTGCAACTCCATTATAATGTGGATTGTGAGAAGTGGTCAACTCCCTCTGAATATCTGCATCCTTGCAGAAACTACTGAAGTGTGGTCCTTTGCTTTCTTGTAGGAACAACTGGAGTGTGCTCCCTCTTGATCTTTGCTTCCTGGATTAGCTGTCCTTGAAATTACATCCATCCTTAATCACTATGCATGCTTATTAGTATCATCATTGTGTTATCCTTGAGGTCTCATACATAATCACACATTTATTAGTATAATCTTAATACTATCAAAACACAATAATCTTAAACATGTATAGTCATGATCATTCACAGATAATAAACATTAGTATTCAAGGTTTCAGGGAATTCTTCTTTTACTCATGCATATTCTTATTTGATCATAGGACTCTTCTGATTAGTTAAATCATCAATGCATAAACCCGTGATTACTCAAACCTATACCTTCATGATTCTTCTGGTTAGTCATATCATCAATTATGGTAAGAAACATAATATGCATACAACCATGACTATCCAAACCTATGACTTCATGAATAATCATTATCAACAACACAACAGTATAAGATCCTAACACAAGGTAGGATTCTAGCTTGATATAGGAAAACATACCTGGATTAGCATGCTAGCTAGTTATGTCTAACATACCTGCATAATGTCTTTTGGTTCTCTTCAGTGACTTGTGCTAGTAACCTGCATGTCTCATAAGTTAACCATTGTAGAACCAAGTTATACATACGTCGTAAGTAGATCTTCTATGTGATTCATGACAATGGATGAATCTTTGTCTTCATGTCACCATGATCATATGTTCTTGAAGTAGAACATGATTTGTCTTTCTTGGTGTACCTTTTATGTTAGCGAACAACATAAACCTCATACAACATCACAATGCATTAGTACAATCATAAGTGTCAAAACCTTAATCAATGAATATATTCTATTAAGGTAATACGACAAGTCTAGTAATTAATCAAGATTGTACTATAATGATATGAAGACAAACATATCATAAACTTAACCATGAACATAATTAGAAACATACCTGTAAGCCATACCTGTCAAGATTGCTTGTAATCTTCTTATGGGAGGCCTTAGCCTCATCTCCCTCTGAAACAAGAACTTCTTCACTTATGCAGGTGACCAATTCATCCTCTTCTAGGATTAACCCAATCCACTTGATTTGCAGGAACTGGATCTGGAGCTGTAATAGGGTTTGTCAGAGAAACCCCAAAAATTCAAACTTTGAATTTCAAACTTCCGAAAGGATAGAAATATGTGCCTTGATGAGCTAATCAAGCTGGTATATTCAGAATTTGAAAACTCCAAAGTTTCACCCCTCGAAATTGCCTTTTAGATTTTCGGATTCACTAGAGAGGACCCTGAATTAGGGTTTGAGTTTCTCGGAGCTTCACCCTACCAAAATATTTGATTCAAAACTCTAAGATTCGAATTTTCTAAGGAGCTTCCAGCCATGGTCACATATTTCCAAAATTCCAATTTTCACAGAAGCCCTAATTTTCCATCTTTCCGATCAAAGTCTCGAACTGGGGTTTGATCAAGCTCGGCCTTCTGCCCAACCAAAAAATCTGATCTTGGTCTCTAAATTTTGATTTTGATGAGTAGCATCCAGCCGTGGTATCTGATTATAAAAATTCCAACATTCTCCGAAGCTCTAAATTCTGGAAGCCATGAATGAAGGTACTAAAAAATAATTCTGTTTTGACATAAATATGTACCTAATTGTTTCTGGTGTAACTCTGAACTTTTTGATCCACAGGGTCTGAAAATATTTCTTGAGATATCCCAACCTGTCATCTTTCCATCCCGATAGGTCTGACCTCAATTGGATTCTCTGAGAGAGATTTATGCCAAGTGTCGCAACATGACCTATTTATGGGATAATACAGGAGAGCGAACGTGTACGATGTGCCATGTGTCACTAGTTCAACTTTGGCCTCTGAAAAGTTTTCTTGAGATAGTACAGTCTGTGTACTACCTATCACTTTTTACGAAATTTAATTTGGAGCTTCCTAGCACAAGTTATGACCGTTTTCCCAAGGTCACTTGATTTTGACTCAGATCTGGAATAGGCAGAAACCCTATATTGTACATATCATAAATCACAAAGTACAACGAATTAGAGGTTTTCCTTTGGACACAAGGTACATGGGGATCTGATATTCGACCTGTAAAAGTTTAAGATCCGAAAAATTCGCCAAAACGGATTTATAGTGAAAGTGCTATGATGATTAGTTTTTGCTATATCAAGCCCTAGCATCGTAAGTGCAACAAGTGTCATACATGCCATATCATGCCTTCTTTCAGGCTAGCTCTGATACCATGTTAAATTTTAAGAATTTACTTCGATCTGATCTAGGATCTTAACTGAGAGAACAACATGTACAACAAATCTACAGCATAACAATCATGGACAAAATAATGCAAGCACACAAGAGACACAGAGCTTACTTGGGGAAAACCATAAAGGTGAAAAACCCCAATAACTTCCTCAGAGATAGATAGAGCGATGATACAACCAGAATACAAGAGATATTCTTCTCCTAGTAGCAGAGCCTCCTCCTCCACAAGTGTGCCACTCTCCCAAATGTGAGTGAGAGAATAGAATATGTAAAATGAGAGAGACACACTCTCTATTTATACACTAACTTGACTTGACCGTTACTCAACTAGGTCGGCCTCAACTTAACCACTTAACATAATGCTGATTGGGCCGACCCCCACTAGGGTGGTCTAATAACCCTTTGACCCACATGGCCGACTCCCAATAGGGTGGTCTAATAACCCTTTAACCCACATCGCCGACCCCCAATAGGGTGGTCTAATAACCCTTTGACCCACATGACTTATACAGGGCCGACCCCAACAAGGTGGTCTAATAACCCATCAAGTATAAGTTACAACACTTACAATATAAATGATGACACTTCCGTATAGAGGAATAATAACATCTCTATAGGAATACAATATACATATATGTGAAATACATTCCAAAGTTACATATACATCAACAATTTTGTTGGTTGTAGTATCCCCTGAGTAATGTCCTCCAGCAGGTCCGTCATGTAGTTCTTTGACCACACTAATAACATCTTCCTTTTCTAAACACCTGAGATAAATGCCATCATAATTCTTCCTGAAGAGTACTCCTTCAATGATCTAATAAGCTGCTGATTTAAGACGGAGAGCTCTCCTTTGCTTCGGACTCCAATGCTCTGGAAAATAGCCTGACTGTAAGTAATGTACTAGGTCTTTGTACCAAGACTCTGGAGTTGTGAATATTTCACAAATGTCTATCATATTCAGCTGGGCTTCATTCCTCCAATCTAGCTCTTCGTCAGTTTGTATTTGAGTGAGTAACTTACACAGGCCTTGACCTTAAATAATACTAGCTGGCTTGAATTCTAAGTCATATTCCTGGAGGGCAGTGACCCAATTCCCTCTTCTTTCTCCCAATTCCTTTTGAATGAAAAGAGTTCCGACAGCGGGATGAGGAACTATGACTCTCGTCCTATTTTTTAGAATATATGGCTTGAACTGTTTTACTGCTTTGAAGACTGCATATGCTTGTTTGTCTACCACATGATAGTTTAGCTTGGCGCCTTGCAGACCAGTGCTCATAAAAGAGATTGGATATTCATCTCTCGTTTCTGTCTTCTGAGTTAGGATAGCCGCAAGAGAATCATCAGAGGCAAACGTGTACATTATAAAATCTTTGTCAAAGTCCGGGCTTCTTAAAGAAGGCGCCTTGGCTCTTGCTGCTTTGATCTCTTTGAATGCAACCTTTTCCAAGTCCGTCGATTTAAATTGTACATCTTGCTTAACCATTTGCTGCAATGGTTTAACTATCTGGTTGAAATCCGGGATGAATCTTTGGACAAAATTTATGGTTCCCATGAATGATTGCATATATTTCTTGCTGTGGGGCATATGGATCTTATTAATAACCTGGACCCTCTCTTGATTTATTGAGATTCCTTCCTTAGAGATGATATGACCGAGAATTTTTCTTTCAAGAACTGCAAAAATGATTTTCTTAGGGTTCAGGGAGATACCATACTTCCTGCAGCGGTTGAAGATTTGCTTCAGGTGAGAAACATGATCTTCTCTTCTTTTGGAAAAGACCGTGACATCATCCAAGTATACTACTACACATTGACCGCCCAATCCTCGGAAAGCAATGTCCATGGCTCGCTGAAAGGTGGCTCCCGCATTAATTAAACCAAAAGGCATTCTCTGGTATGCAAAAGTTCCCCACTTAGTGCGAAAAGTGGTCTTGAGTCGGTAATATCTGTTCCATCGAGGGAATAGGGTAATTGTCTTTATTGGAAGCCCTATTCAAGTTCCGGAAATCTATGCACAACCTGATTTCTCCTAATTTCTTCCACACAGGGACTAGATTAGCCACCCATTCAGAATGTTGGACTTTAAAAATGATTTTGGCTTCCAACAATTTTTTGAGTTCCTTTTGAATTAGAGGCTCTAGCGTTGGATGCATTCTCCTTAGCTGTTGTTGGAAAGGTTTAACTCCTTCTTTCATAGGTATTATGTGTTGAATGATACGGGTGTCGTATGTTTTCAGATCATCATAGGTCCAAGCGAAGACATATTTATATTGCTAAAAAAGATTAATGAACCTGCTTCTTTCTGCTGGTGTACAACATTTTCCCAAATTGACATACTTTGGTTCAGCTTCTGTGCCTAAGTTGATCAATTCATATTGCAGGGTCGAACTGTGGGTCTTGGCATTCGCTGGTTTCCTAAATTTGTTTTGCAAATCGAAGAGGGCCTTAGCGTTCTCACACCTTTGGGCATAAGGTTGCCTTGCACTGCGTCTTTATTTTCTAGATCTGAGTCATGCTTTTCTTCCTCTATGATGGCTTCTTGAAAAACATTTTCATTGGTTAAGAAACTAATGATTTGTTCATCATCATCAAATACTCTGAAATTTGTGATGTTGTCGGGCATGGAAGGCCTGAAAATTAATTCAATAGAACATTTATTATTAGTGGGTACTAATCTGGAAGCGGAAGTAGCTAACAAATTAGCTACAGCGTTTTGTAATCTTGGGACAGAATTGATATTAAAAGCATCGAAATATGAAATTAAATTCCAAACTTCAACCTGATAACCCTTTAAATGTGGTGAAATACAATGAATCGTATTTCTTATTTTCCTAACAACAATTTCAGAATCACCCGACTTTCAAAAACTTAACATTAAGACCAATGGCTTTGTTCAAGCCTTGAATGAGAGCTTCGTATTCTGCGGTATTATTAGTACATTCAAACTCTAACCTACATGACAAAACAAATTTATTTTTATTAGGATCAATTAAAATGTAACCAGCTCCGGATCCTTCCTGTGTCTTGGAGCCATCAAAGTAAAACGTCCAAAAGACATTTTCTTTTCTAACTAAGTTAGTTTGATTATTGTCTAAGTTAGTGGCTAGGTATACTATGTTACAGTCAATGTCATCAGCCTGCGAAAACTGAAGGAGATCAGGCTGTCTATCTAAAATATGGCTAATTTCTTTTGATTTATAGTTTCCTGGTTCAATTTCCTAAAACTAAAGACGAAAAATCCACTACATTTTTTCATCCAGTAGAGTAACGTTTTGTTTCATATGTGGCTCCCTCAATATCTTAATCTGATTCTGACGATTTTGATACGGCAACCATAGATGAGACCAATCTGTTGCAAAATAGCCATTAAGCTTCGCAGACCAGTCCCTAGTCAAGATTAGACTGTATGCCTCAGGAATATTGACCACCATTATATCAATAAACTGACATACTCTGGGATCAGATGACAATCTAATGAGTAAATCTTTCATCTCCTCGATAACCTTAACAACAGTCCTATCTAATTGTATGATTTGAGATGGGGATGGGAGAGGCTGTCCATTAATTCTCTTGCAAATTGACAAAGGCATGACATTTGAGCTGGCACCCGAGTCTACTAAATAGTTGTGCACATTATGATTAAAACTTTCAAAGGTCAAAAGAAAAGGCAGAGTCTGAGATTTTGATTTTCCACCAATACTCGCTTGATTAATTTCTGGGTTTTCCTCAGTGTTTTCCACTAGGACAGCTATTTGCGGATCTAATGCCTCCATTAGTTTTTTCCTCTATTGCAGTAAACTACACATATCAAAGATTGAGACGTTTGCTTTTGTTTTTTTAATATCTTCGATTATATCATAGCTCATGTCACTTCCCTTCGGAATCTTTAATTGATTTTCTGTTTTGTTCAAAGAAGCTTGTGGTTGTTTAGTCATTTCAGAGTTAGGTTCCTTCGTCACTGTAGGAACAACGACCGTGTTCATTTTGGGTTGGGGAGGTATTACAGTTATGTGCTGCCTTGGTATTTGGTTAGACCTTGTCTTAGGTAGTTCTATTGCTGGTTCGGTTACCGGGGCTTTAATTGTGGTAGCAATGTTAATAGATGTTGTTTGCACTTCATCTGTGAGCTCTTCACAAGACAGTTCTTGGGCATGAGTCCAATCCCAAAGAATCATTGTGGTATCGAGAGTCGGTTCTTCACTGTCGAGAATTTGATCTTGTTGGGGACTTGTTTGCTCAGGTGTTTGTAAATCTAACATTTGGTTCATTACTAAGCTCATCGAGTTGATCCACTGTGGACAACTTTTCTCCGAATGTTGTTCTTGGTGAAAAGTACAAAAGTGATCCATCCTTATTTCATTAAGATTTAATACAGTAGAATTATTCACTGGTGGGGTTGGTTGCCCATTGTCTTCTTTTTGTTTGTAGAACGGTTTGAATGGGGGTCTGGAAGAACTTGTTGCTTTATCCTTTTCTAAATCCATGATTTTATTAGAGATTTTCTGCATCATTTTTATGACACCTTCTAAATCTGATGTGGGTTCCTCTTTATCCCTAGTCAACAAAAAAGGTTTCTTAACAGCTGCTGGGTTGCCTTCTAAATCCAAAGCATGTTTAGCAATACTGTCATGTTCTTCTTCTACCTTCATGGCTTCCTCAAAATTTTCTGTCAAGGTGGGTTTTTTCGTTCTTTTGACAAACATTGCAAGTGGGGATTTAAGAGCTGTTGTATAATATTCTACTAAGCATTCCTCAGCGGGCTTTGTTGCATCACTGAAATTATTTAACAACGTTGTGAATCTCTGGTTAAACTCTTGAACTTTTTCATTCTTCTCCATTCTCATAGACAGTAATTCTTTCATGAGAGTAGCTACGGTTTTTTGATTACCATATTTCTTAAGAAAGCATTTCTCAAAGTCTTCCCAACTTGTTATCGAACCATCCTGCAAACTAAAGTACCAGGAAGATACTTTGGGTTTGATAGTATACGGAAAGAGATGACAAACCACATCTTCGTGTTCCACGTTCAAAAGGTTTATAGCTAAATAAAAACTTTTGAGGTGATCTTCAGCAGAGACTCCCTTGCTAGGGTCATACTTAGGAAAAACCTTTTCTGGGTTCTTAAGAAAATCATGGAATAGTCCGACTATGTTCAATGCCCCTTTGGCTCTCCATGTGGGTACGGCCATGACTCTAGGGGGAGAGCGTGGTGGTGAATGCACTGGTGTGTTTGAGGAGTATCTCTTGGAGGTTGATCTTCTGGGCCTGTAGGGGTCTCTGGTCTAACTTCGTCGAAAGGTTCAGTGATCTCTTCTAGAGATAAATCTAACAATTCTTCTAGGCTTTGAACAAGGACATAATCTCTTGTGCACTGAGGATTTTTTCGAGGAGCTCTGGTTCTGGGTAATAAAGGAACTGTGGTTAATCCTCCAATACTTCTCACATAAGAACGGGTATGTCTCCTGAATTGATTTACTTCTTCAAAAAGGGACAGCATACACTACTTCTGACTGCTCAGTTCCAGGGTTGGGATCTTCTTAATTTCTAGATTCCAGATATGGAAATTCTTGAAAGACTGTTGTGGATGGGTTTTCAATGGAAATTTTGCTAACAAAAGAATCTTTTCCGCTAGCCATGCACTGACGACCCTCCTTCTAGCGCCAAAAACTGTTGATGCCTCGAATATCACTACATCAATCAGCTAGGGATTCTCCCCAGTAAGCAATCCCAATTAGATCGCTCACCATTTGGTGTGGGGAATCCGTCCGGTTAACGGTTCCGGCTAATGTGAGTTTTTTTTAAAGATTTGTTGGTTTTACCAGTTGCGGCCCGATCCACTGGTTATGTATTTTGTATTTAAAATGATGTGCACGTGCCCTAGACTAAATGCATGCGGTAAACAAATCTATATTAATGTAAAATAATCTAATCTATCTATCCTTATAAGGAGCAAAGTTAAAGAATGGGTAAATAACTGGAAAATACACCAAAACAATTCCACAGTTAGTTGTTTCAATTGAAAGGAGCATTTACAGCAGAAAAGAAAGATCATCTAAGACAAATCAGATTAATATAACCATTCAATTACCCATTTAACATGAAAATTTTACATAAGAATATGAAACCATCCACATCAATGAATTAATTCATAAAAGCTAGGAAAGATCTCACAGGAAATGTAGGAGAAAATTTGTAGAAATAGTTCAACAGCTTAATCAACAAGGCTCCATGTAAAATAACGTGCTAGCTTTCACAGGCCAAAACGATTTCCATTGATGTCGCAGAAATAGTTCCTTTACAAAATAGCAAAGAGTTTCACCTGCCAAAAGTCCTTTGCTTCTCTTCTTATTAGCTATATATAGCTTTACAAAATGTGCTCAGAATTGACACCTATACCCTAACCGTTTAGATTCCTCTATTTTGTCTTGTAGTGCTTGATATTACATAAGAGAAATATTCTAAATGCTTTACAAAATGGGAGTTACAAAATAACAAATTCTTTAACGTCCCAAATGTATGTACAAAGATGAATATCCATGTGGCATGTTGAAGAGCGCGACCTATCCCTGACTTGGCTCCTTTGGTGGATCGGGCGCTTCTGGGATTGTTGGGGTCTCTTCTTTCATCACTACAATGGTTGGGCCACTTTTTGATGTAGTAGCTTGACTAGCTGCCAGTGCCTTATCCACCTCTGCTATGTGAATTCCCCAGTGATTTGTGTCTTTCACAATATTTGTTCCAATCAGGGGGCTCATGAATCTGAGAGATATATTTTGCTTGACCAGCTCTTCTTCTAAGGTGGTTACTTCAACCGCAGTGATCCGGAGGCTTTCTTCCAGGCTATGTTGATGAACAGCAGCTTGGCTGATAAATTGGCGTAGATCTTCTGCTGTCAGTGTGTCCAGCTTCTGCACATATTCACTTTCTGCCTGGAGCTCTATACTTAGATTAGCTGAATACTGAGCCTTATCCGGGAAGTCCTCTATCTTTTGAGGCGTGGCTATTCTGCAGTTTTCCTGCATCATCCGGACTCGGGAGTATATAGTCTTGCACTGTTCATAAGTTTCTGAAGTTACAGAGGCCAATTTTACTCCGTAGTCTCTGGAATACTCTAGGGTGCGTATATCTGCTTTGTACTCAGCAACAGACTTAAGGGGAAGGGTTGCTGGGAACCTTGACTTTCCTTCTCTCCATTCAATATTCCTTCTGATCTCCCCACTGATGCATGAGTGTTTCCTCCTGATCCTGGTGGCTTCAACATTTTCTTCCTTGACCTTGGCCATGACTCTTTTTAGTCTGTATATCTCCTCTGCTATGAGTTCTCTGACTCCATAGGTTTCGTTTAGGATTCCACAAGCCTGCTCATGGAAGGGTCTGATATCTCCCATTTTGTTGTTTGCTAACTCTAATTGTTGCTCCAGTGACTCATTCTCTCCTTGTAATTTTTCAATGTTATCCTTCAGATCATCTAACTCCTGAAGGTTGTCGAATTTATCCGAATCGAGCTTCAAATTCTTCCCTTTAAGCTCTGCATTTTCATCTTCTAATGTCCTTACTTGTATTGATAGAGCTCTCCTATCTGCCTCTAATCGTTGGAGTGCTCTTTTCAAGTATTCCTTTTGAGATGTGAGAGAATTATTCTTCTCAATCATTAGATTTGCATAGTTCTGCTCTTTGACCAAGGCTTCCTGAAGCTGTCGTGCCTTCTCCTTTTCTTCATGTAACTTGTCTCCCAATATAAAAACATTGTCTGTGGTTGCTGTGACCATGGATACAGAGATGGATGCTAGGTGCCTAGCTGCTTCTTTAGTGTTCTTCATGACCGTGGTCTCATGCGTGGTGATGATGTCTGGCCGAAAAGGTCTTTTCAGTATGGACCTCGTCTCTTTGACAATGGTCTTCCTCTTCTTGTTGTAAGAAAAATTATGCCAGTTAGAAACTGTGTTGCCTTTATAGGGTGTAAAGGGAGCAATAGGTAGGTTTCTCATGGGGGAAATCATATCCAGGTTTTGCAGGTCTGGGCTTTTGGGATCAAGATCTTCCTGGGATTTCTTTTCCTCTTCTTCCTCTTCTCCTTTCTTCTTCACTTCGGCAGCGACTGCTTAGATCTTCAAATTTTCTTCTTCTTTTAATTTATCTTCTTGGATCTTCTTTGCGTGTTCCAAGAGCTTCAGTTCTTCTTCAGAGAGAGCTTGAGAGATTGAGTTGGCTCCTCCTTTGCTTACCTGGAAAATCTCCAGCTCGGCCATATTGCTAATCCCCCTATATGGTTCTTCCTGAAGATCATAAAAGTTGGCATATTCATGGGGAGTAGAGTGCTCTTTGCAATGTTGCGCAACTTTGCCTTGTCGATCGTTCCTGTGGAAAATCCTTTCTCCAAAGTGGAAGCTCTTCAATTCTGCAACAAACTCTTTTACAGTCGTGATTCCTGCGAACTTGTAGGAGCCAACATAAAAGGGTAGGGGGGGAAGGTGGCTTTTTTTGCCTTGTACAAGTTGTTACCCATTCCATCAATGAAGACCTACCTGACCATTTCCTTATGAACTATGTAATATGTAGCATACTTCGGAAGAATATATGGTGCTTTAGAGCCTCCATACATTCTTATGTAAGTACCTTCTGGAGAGAAGTAGAAATCGCCATACTTTTCCAAGGCTTCCATGGCGTTCTCCGATAGACAATTTGGTTCTTCATGGAATATCATTTCCAAAAGACGCATGATGAACTCCTTGCAGATGAGCTTGTAGTCCCTCTTGTAACTCTGCGCCCAAAAGATACTATAGGCAAGGAATACTGGACCTTCTGCCGGACTCCACATGCATCCCAACTTAGGAAAAGGACACTTTTCCACAATACAATCTATGAGATACGAAGCCATATAGAATTCTACCTTTCTTTCCTCTAGCCCTTCTTTAGCCATTGTTACTGCCGATGTCAGGCTGTCTGAGAGGATGTCGGCCCAACTGAAGATTGTGCCTTTGAAAGCGACAGAATGTATGATAGGGACCCACTGCAGCATGAACAACGTCCTGTCAGGTCTCCCGAAGATCCTGCTTAGCATGAGAGCAATAAGTCTGAAGGGAGGCATTAAATTTAGGACTTCGTATTCCTCACTGTATTTTCTTCTGAATTGCTTACCTGAAATTAACATCCTCCTTGCCATGTCTAAATTATCCATATTGATCTCCTGCAACCATGCATCATCTAGTCGCTATTGTGCTTTGGGTAGCTTGTAGGTTGTTGCAATGTAGGATGGGTGAAATGAGGCGAAGGCACTACCCGTGCTGTCTGTTATGAATCTGGTTTTAGGGTTGGCATGGTGCAACACCCATCCGATCACCTCTGAACATGGGAATAGTTCCAGACGTGTGGTTGCTTTGGATATACAACAGGTCCGGATGTTTTGATACAAACATTCTTCTTCAAGGAGAGCTTCCCAAAAGTCTTGATCCCTTATGATATGGTAAACATCACTCCAGTTCACTTCCGGAGGCACGTTTGTGGTGCATTTGGTGTCCTGAAACGTCGTCTCTAGTCTGGAGCTTTCCTCGATCGCTTTCGTCCTCCTCTTGCCACCTTTGGCCATAATGAAAATCCTGTACAGTAATTGTCATGAATGAGCATGCATGACATAGTGTTTTACAAATTCAAACTAATACCTGTAGATGGTCTAAAAATAATATTTTTTGAACATGTTCCTTTCTCATATAAATGCAATAGGAAGAAAACGTGAAAACATTAATCAGGCTATCCTTATGGCTTTTGTGCTGGAAAATTGATGGTTACAACATCAGGATTGGTCTGGGTGTTCAAGTATTTAGGATGCCGACTGGTGCACGGGCTTGGAGGATTTCAAAATGTAACAGCCGAGACGCCCATGATTTGGTGCGAAGCGAAAGGCGGACATGATGGACGCAAATTTTAAAACGCGAGAGTCTCGAGAACAAAATCACCTAAGCAAAGTGTCTCCTAGATTGGGAAAAGCTGTTAGCTGGGACTAAGACGAAACTCTGCGCTAGGTGAACGGCAGGATTACCGCATTTACAAGGTCATGGTGGAGGAGGGGACTTGGCAACATGATACCCTGCGCTAGATGCTCAAAAGGGTTGACAGATAGACTCCGGGGAATCCGTTGTGGCAAAAAACAAACAAAATGCAGTACTAAGACGTTTGGTAAGTAGGCATATATTTACTTGGAAGCTGAACGCGCGATGCCAACTATTACCGAGTGAATTGTAGATGTAAGCCTCTGGACGACGACGGGTGCTTGGATGTTCAAACGAAACGGGAAGACCTTGGAGCGATAAGAAATGAGTTAAAATGGTAAGGGGGTCTCACCCCTATTTATTTGATTTGGCATGTGTGGATCATTAATTTGGTAGTTGAACGCCATTAAATGGGCATTAAGCCTGCGTATGGCCGGGTCATGTCGAAACTTTTTTTATAAATGGAATCGTCAAAAGTGGAAGGCTTATTCCAACGCTTCTGACTCAGGCGGGAGGAAAAGCGAAAAACATTCCGCTGCTGCGGGAGAGTTGCGTGAGTGCTTTTGTGAATGAGCATTGGATCGCAGTGATTTTAAACGAAAGTTTCTGCTTCCGCGGGAAAGTTATCCAAACTCGTCCGGAACACGCCAAGGTTTTTCGGTGCTGAAACAATGGGCGAGTCATTCCGGAAGAAAAGTTGTAGTGTTTCCGGCGCTCGCGGAAGAGTTACACCAAAGCTTCCGATATAGCGGAAAGTTTTTATGAGTTTGTTCCACCACAGGCTTGTTTGTTTTAAACGTTCTTCTCCTTCAAAGTTTTTTAAGTTATCTATTCCGTCGCGGTTCAACTTTGGTTCTTCTTCCGTGGTTCCGGAAGACTTAAGCCAACTCTGCCGCTTTTTCGGGAAGGTTAGCTGAAAGCTTCCACCAATGCGAGCCGAAACGCTGAGTTTTGTTTAGTCAAAAGACATAACTCAAAAAGTTCTAAGGCAAGTTTAAGATTGAAACTAAGTAACATGATGCCTAAAAGGTGCAGAAAAACCTTTTAAAGGCAATCGTAAAAAGAAGGAGGGTCCCCAATATTTTTTCAAAATCTAAGGGGGGAAGTTGTTTCAACAACAAGTTCCTTTCTTAATTCTACTTCTTTGTCCCTCTCTGCCAAATTTTCTCATTCTTTCACCCTGCTTCTGAAATACTCATTTTCTGCTTCCCTGTCCATTCAACAATGTCCAAAACCTAGTCAAACCCAAATTACCCTTTAGATTTTTTCCCAAATCCAGATTTTCCTTTACTGAAACAGTTTCTGTTTTTTTTTTCTACGCACTCAACAAAAAGAAAAGAAAAGAAAAATCTCCTGGTTATAGTTGTCACCCGCGTAGGAGCAAAAACCATGGAGGAAGCACTTGCAGCCATCCGAATAGTATTTCAGTTTTCATAATACTTTTGATGTCAACAAAGTTCCACTTTCATCCTTTCATTTGGAACAGGAAGCTCTTCAATTGTATCATTGGTACATCAAGGCTCATGAAGATCTAAAATGGCCATATTTTTTCCGGCTCCTATTGCAATGATTTGGTCTTAGTGCTTTTGATGAATTCACAGGATCCCTCACTAAACTTCACAAAATTGGCATTGTGAGAGAGTATCAAACCGAATTTGAGAAACTAGCCAACCACACCTAAGGAATGCCTGATGACTTCTACTGGAGTTGTTTTATCAGTGGTCTAAAGGATGAAATCCACTATGAGGTCAAAATGTTTTGTCCCAACACAATGATGGAAGCCCTGGGGTTGGCTAAGTTGGAAAAAGACAAGATTGTAGCCCAACAACGCTCCAAACCCACTTTTGTTCCATTCCAAAAATGGGTTCTCAACGACCTCCCATTCCGCCAGCTCCTTGACCAACTCTTATCAAGCATTTGTTTCAAATAGAGATGCAGGCACGCAGAGAAAAAGGGATTTGTTATAATAGTGATGAGAAATTCACTCGGGGACATAGACATTTTCAACAAAAGCTCTATCTCTTGGATGTGGATCCTCCTGCCTCTGAAATTGGTGAAGAAGCTCCAGATACAATGGATGCTCAGGTCGACATTCAGGAGCCGCCTATTGACCCTCCGTCTCAGGACAACCAGCTAGAGATATCTCTCCATGATTTAGCTGGAATCACCACCCCCCAAACAATGCGGGTCAGGAGTTACTTCAAGAAGCTTCCTCTTACAATACTCATTGATTATGGTAGCACTCATAATTTCATTGACCCTTGGATCGCCAAACAGGCTGATTGTTTTATCCATACTTTCTCCAATTTTGAAGTGTCATAATGTGCGTATCTCTATGGGATATTATAAACTACGCTCTGACATGTTTTCCTTGACCTTAGGCGGATGTGATGTGGTTTTGGGCGCTCAATTGCTACGCACACTTGGCCCCATCTTATGGGATTTTGTTGAACTTTGGATGCAATTTTCCCCCAATGGACAAAAACACACATTGACAGGATTACAACCAGGGTCTCTCAGCATCATCAGTTCACATCACATGGAAAAAATCCTTAAGAAGAATTCACATGGTGTCATTGCTTAGATCCATTCAATTCAAATGCAACCATCAATGGTCTCCACTACTCCTTTGGATCTAAAACAAATTCTGGATCAATATACAGGTGTCTTTGCTGAACCAGTGGGATTTCCACCTTCAAGGCCAGAGGACCATCGTATTCAGATCCTTCTTGGAATCGTTCCTCCCAACATCAGGCCCTATCGCTACCCATTTCACCAAAAAACAGAGGTTGAAATGCTCGTTCGGGACTTACTGAAGCAAGGTATTATTCGCCCAAGCACTAGTTCCTTTTCTTCACCAGTTCTTCTTGTCCGCAAAAAAGATGGGTCATGGCGCCTCTGCATTGACTTCCGAGCACTTAATCAACTCACCATCAAGGAAAAGTTTCCAATTCCTGTTGTTGATGAGCTTCTTGATTAGCTTCATGGTGCTCAATTTTTTTCAAAGTTGGATCTTCGTTCTGGGTATCATCAAATTCGGCTTCATGAGGATGATATCCCTAAAACAACTTTCCGCACACATGATGGCCACTATGATTTTTTGGTCATGCCCTTTGGCCTCACTAATGCTCCTTCCACATTCCAGGCCTTGATGAATAAAATATTCCGGTCCTACTTGCGTAAATTCATTATGGTATTCTTTGATGATATCCTCATCTACAGTAAAACATGGGCTGAACATCTCCAACATATGGATCTTGTAATGCAACTTTTCTCTGACCATCATCTCCACTCCAAACAGTCTAAATGTGTTTTTGGAAAGAAGGAAGTTGAGTATCTTGGGCACTTTATCTCAGCACAAGGGGTTCACGTGGATCCTGCCAAAATCCCTGCCATGAGCAATTGGCCGCATCCTCAAACAATCAAGAGCCTTCGTGGTTTTTTGGGGTTGACTGGCTACTACCGCAAGTTTTTCAAGGTTATGGGAAGATTGCAGCTCCATTAACTGCTCTATTGAAAAATGATGCTTTTACATGGACACATGCTACTGAGTGTGCATTTGACAAACTGAAACAAGCTATGTGTACTACACCTGTTCTAGCTATGCCCAATTTTTCCAAGCCCTTCACTATTGAGAGTGATACTTGCGACAATGGAATTGGTGATGTTCTCCTTCAATATGAACACCCCATTGTGTTCACCAGCAAAGCCCTTTCAGGTAATAATTTAGCTGCCTCTACATATGAGAAGGAAATGATAGCTATTTTGCATGCAGTACAAAAGTGCCGACCATACCTATTAGGGAATCATTTCTGCATCAAGACTGATCACCAGAGTCTGAAATATTTCTTGGAACAACGTGTATCCTCCCTAGCACAACATAAATGGGTTAGCAAACTCATGGGTTATGACTATGAGATCACTTACAAGAAGGGTAAGGACGATATTGTGGCGGATGCTCTTTCTCGCACATTTGATGACCAAGATTCTCTTTCAGCTATTTCTATGCCTGTTCCAAATTGGTTGCAATCTGTTCAACAAGGCTATGTTAATGACTCTTCATTATCTCAAATCATCCAACGCTTAGCCAACAAACCTTCTGATGTACCACATTACTCTTGGGATGGTGCTTCCCTGAGATACAAGGGTCGTCTGGTGCTTCCCAGAGCACAGATCTTCAACAGGCTGTCTTCTATGAACTCCATGCTTCTCCATCTACAGGGCACTCTGGGTTCCTCAAAACGTATGAGCGGGCACGACGTAACTTATTTTGGTAGGGCATGAAAAGGAAAATTCAACAAATGGTGCTTGAATATGATACCTGCCAGTGCAATAAGGGTGAAACAACACTCCTTCCAGGATTTCTCGAACCCTTGCCCATACCTACATGGATTTGGACAGATATTTCTATGGATTTCATTGAAGGGCTCCCTAAATATGGAGGGAAGACAGTGATTTTGGTTGTGGTTGATCACGTCTCCAAATATAGTCATTTTTGTGCTCTCAACCATCCCTATACAGCCTCCTCAGTCGCTCAAATTTTCCTGGACCAGATCTTTCGTCTTCATGGTATCCCTTCTTCCATTGTCTCAGATCGTGATGCAACTTTCACCAGTCATTTTTGGACAGAACTATTTCGCCACACTGGCACCAAACTGAATATGAGTTCAGGGTATCACCCACAAACAGATGTTCAGATTGAAATTATCAATAAATGCTTAAAAACGTATCTTCGTTGCTTCACCTCTGAACAACAACAATAGTGGGAAAAGTGGCTCCCTCCCGTTGAATGGTGGTACAATAACTCTTACCACATTGCCTCTAAAATGACTCCATATGAAGCAATTTATGGTCAGGAACCTCCAGTTCTTCTTCCATACACCCCCAACAGTTCACTAGTTCAGGCAGTTGACACGGTCCTTTGAAACCGCGATCAGATTCTTCGCATTTTGCGGGAAAATCTTCACATGGCAAGAAATCGCATGAAGTAACAAGCCGATCAGCACTGTTCCGAGCGCACTTTTGAAGCATGTGATATGGTTTTTCTTTGTCTCCAGGCTTACAAGAAATCCTCCCTGAAACTCAAAGGGAGTCATAAGCTCGCTCCAAAGTTCTATGGGCCATATAGGATTCTTCAAAAGATTAGGTCCGTTGCTTATAAATTGGAACTTCCTCCTTCTTCCCGCATTCGTCCAGTATTTCATGTCTCTTATCTGAAGAAAGTTCTTGGCACCAACATTAGAGGAAAAAATATTTTACCAGAATTGGATAATGAAGGATCCATCCTTTTGGAGCCGGAGGCTATCCTCAATAATCGCACTTGTCATCTTCGCTCTCTCTCTATCACAGAGGTATTAATTCAGTGGCACGAACTGCAACGAGAGGATGCTACATGGGAACCACTCCTTCAGATTCATCAACAATTTCCACATCTAAAGCTTTGTCCTCAAAGTTTTTTCTAAGGGGGAGGGGATGTTCGGAACCCATGTCAACCCTTCTCTTTACTTTGTTAGTATATTTTTGTTGGACACATATGCTTTGTAATTCATCCCGTAGTATTTGTTGATCCATAGTTTGTATTGTTTTTGTTGGACGCATATGCTTTGTAAGTTGTTCTGTAGTATTTGGTGACCCATAGTTTGTACTGGCCCATGGTTTTAACCCATAGTATTGGCACCTAGACTTAGTATATAAGTTTGTGTTGAGGCCAATGAAGCCACCGTGAAGTTATTTTGTATTGATCTTGCGCAAAGGAGGTTTCCCCCTCGAAGTGGCCTACGATCAATACAAGTATTATGTGATCTGATATATCGTGTATTCATCAATTAATTGTTGCGGGTTCTTCTCAGAGACATTCTCCAAACCAATTTTGTACAACCAAGATTGATCCTCCCATATAAAGGTGAGCACTTTGATTGCCTTATGTGTAAAGTTTATTCCTCCCATATAGAGGTACTTGATCAAAGTAATGATGTTGTAAAGTCTTGTTGGACAAGACTCTGGACTTGTGTGTCAAGCCATGATTATCATGTGAACCTTCCGCATAAAGGTATCCATGAGATGGACCTCCCGTATAGAGGTGGACCTTCTATATAAAGGTCATGCTTTACTTGTTAAAAGCATTTAATGTTGTGTAATATATTATTTACCATGGTAACTAGATTGCTATTAAGTTTCCTTTAGAGATTGATAACCTATAAAGTGAATTACTTTAGCATATGATAATTTGGTCCGAAATAATATAATATGATCACAACATCCGACAATTTAGTATAATGTAATGTAATGGATAATTAAAGTTAGCACATATTGACTGTGGAGTAAAAGATAAATAAATTCAAGATAAAGCATAGAGATCTAGAGAATTCAAAATTTCCCTTGCAAACACTTAAGCTAATTAAAGAGAACTCAAATTGTTAAAGCTTCAGTTATAAATATTCAGTTAAGTATCAATGCTTCAATTAAAGCATCAGTTAAAGATATGCCTCAATTAACTAAAGAACTCATAGTGCTCACTTCAAGTAAATCAATCAGCGTGATTTCAGTTAACTAAGTGTTAAATAAGAAGGACTAGTTTTTTTTTTTTGTAAGCTAGAGATAGAACCTTATATTGCCTTCACCAGAATATACAGGAACAAAATATACAGTGATAGAGTGGTACCAGGCCCTCTCTTAATTGATAAAACAGACCCCAAAATATAGTTTGAAACAGATTTTAGAAATGTAATCCTCTCGAGGAAAGCAAAGTTTTGCCGAAAAAAGGAAATTAACAGAGCTACTGATAAGCAAGAGGGCTCTAAGACCGTATCAAAAAAAGTCTAAACTGAGCTAAAAGAGCAGACATAGCTAGTTACTGCTGTAATCCATATGTCCAACTTGGGTGGGTTGGGTAGTCAGATCTTTAGCCAGGGTGATTCCGAAGTGTCGAGCGAACTGATGCTGGTTGAACAGTATATGCTTCAGGAAATAAAACATGTCATCCTACTAGAGGAGAATTTCGGCTTGAGCTTCATTTTTGTCAGTGAGTGCTTTGTCGAGCACCAATTTCTAGGACCAATGATAATCAAGTGTTTTCTGGTACAAGGTGGTCCGACCCTTGGTGTTCCCTGGGTCGAGAACCAGGGCTTCAAACACTCTATGAATTTCCTCATCGGTAGTGCACCCACGCGAAATCCTGGCATCTTCCTTAGCGTCCTGGATTTCATCCTGAGCCTGCATCGGAATTTCTTTTTGGAACCTCTAGGCTTTCCCTACTACACCATGCATGAGGCGTATCAGCGGATTGGAGGAGGAGCTTCCCTGCTGTGCAGAGTGGCGGGTGTAAACCTTTTTGGTGGGAGGCATGTCCGCGTCCTCTGCCAAAGGACTTAAAAGTTGAAGAAAACATAAACCGGAGATCCGAGAGAAACGAGGGAGCCGAGAGCGCTGAACACCTAGAAGATGAGAGTGCCAAGGAACGGGGGGCCGAGAGAGCCAAGGACCGGGGGGCTGCGAGCGCTGCAAAACAGGAAACTAAGTACTCGAAAGCAGAACTTCCAGGAGCAGAGTAGTGGAAAACAAAACTTCAAGGAGCAGAGAACCCGAGAGCCGAAATTCAAGGAGCAGAGAACCAATGAGCTGAAAATTTAGGAGCCAAGCCCAATAGAGCGAATTGGGAGTGGAGCCTTTGCGTAGAAAGCTCGAAGCCGAGCATCTCTAGTGCTAATGCATCTCTGATTGAAGTGTGGGTGAACCCCAATCTCTTCACTTGAGCTACCAACAATTGTCATGAAGGAGAGAGGACAACCCCATTCATCATACTTCGTGGGAGCCATAATAACCAGAACACTAAGCATGGCGGGAGAAGCAGACAGGACTTCATGCACACAGGAGTGGTCAAGTAACAGACAGGAGAAAGAGCGTTGGACGAGGAGCCTGCAGGAGGAGTTATGAGTCTGCATGGGGCGCATGGAAGGAGGAGGTTGGCACGTGATCAACATCAGAATGGAGCAAGCAAACAGGTGGGCGTGCATGTGGGTAGGTGGGTGGCCTTTCATGCTGGAAGTTGTGTAGCAGGTCATGCTGTCGGGTAGGTGGTTGTTGCTATTGGCGGGCACGTGGCTGGGCCTAGAGACGATCACATCCTTCTGTACCCGCAGTGGGGATAAGAAGGAATAGTTAACTAAAGTGTTTTCACTTTAGTTAAACTAAAATATGACACTTCAGTTAAAGAGAGTTAACTAAGTGACAACAAAGAAGATCTAGTTAACTAAGTGTTATTGCATAACGGCACTTATGTTAAACTAAAAGACGACACGTGAATTGCAACATTTGCATGTAGACACTTAAGTTAGCCACCTAACTAAGTGGGAAACCTTTCAGTTAAGAGGCAAGTTCATCCTAAGTGATAGCTCAATGAGATAAAGTACTGCATGAGAAGCGGGGCGCACCTATGCATGCAAGATTGATACATCTAGTTTGACGGCGAGTTCATCTTGAAGTTAGAATTTAAAAATAGAAGAGAAGAATGTATAAATATTTTATACGGGATTGATGAATCCAATGTGAAGTGAATTATCTTCTCCTTTGAAGGCAATACACTTCTCTTTGTGTGAAGGATATTATTATTGAAGGCACAACGCTTCTCCAATTGATCTCTCTTCTCTAATGCTTTTGTATCTTCACCAAGAGTATTTGGTGCTCTCTTATCTTCCAAAAGAAATCCACTATGTTGTAAAATAAATCATTCTCTGCTATCCATTATATTATACTGATAATAATTGTTGGGGTTTTTATTATCATAGTTTTGAGGATTTTCCCCAGGGTATATCTTGTGTCATGGATGTATGAATTTCATGTGATTGAATTGTCACATTGATTCAAGTTTCATCATCTAAAAGAATTAAAGATCAAAGCTCAGCCAAATATTAACAGATATCAAATTAGCCAACTTTTTCTTTTTGTACTAAGGTAATTGATAACTGGGATGGGGCTAATACTTGCGTGACATGGGGTCCAGGGATCCAATCCCGCTACCACTATACCCCTAGGTGCACCCACACAACCCGCAAGCATGATGAATGAGTAAGTTAGGGTGATTTGAACTTATGAACTCTATTTAAAACATTTCCTTCATATCAAGCGAATCGTCGGTCGAGCTACACCCCTGTAGGCATCAAATTAGCTAACTTGTTGGAAATTCCCTTTTCATATTTAATCACTATATGAAATTTTTCTAGAAATATCATTGATTTATATCATGTCTTGTTTATTGGATCTTACTGTGGGCCTACAAGCATTGTAGATGCTAGTGATCAGTATGGATGATGGTATCCTTACTTGATAGATAGTACTTCCATTTATTCACTGCACAAACCAAGGCATATAATTCCTTTCCATATGTACCTGGTAGTTCATAACTTCTCCATGGAATAAATCTGAATGATAGTAGATTGGTATCCCCCCTTTCATTAATATTCCTCCAATATCATAACCACTAGCATGCGTTTATACTTCAAAAACACTTATGCAAGTTATGTAGTGTTAGGATTAGGACTTGGCTAATCTTTTTCTTCAATTCTTCAAAGGTTTTTTTCTTAGTTCTTACCCCACTATAATCTCTTACCACTAGCTATTATATCATGAAGAGGCATTGCTACAACTGAAAATGATTCTATGGAAATTTTTAAGTATTGGTTTACACTCATGCAACTCCTAACTTCTATGATATTAGTTGGAGTGGAGCATGTAAGGATGGCCTCTTATTTACATGATCAATGTTGATCTCACCTCCAACAATTAGATGTCCCAAGTACACGAAGTATGGCATAGAAAACTCACACTTCTTTATATTTGCTAGCATGCGACATTTCCTTATTGTCTCCAATATCTGCTTCGGGTTTTCAACATACTTTTCTCAAGTAGAACTAAATATTAAAATGCCATCCAAGTAAACTATGGTAGTTGAAACTAGGATGGATGCAACACATCATCTATTAAATATCATAAAATTAGTTAGTGCATTAATCAATCCAAAAGGAATTATTTACCCTCATATAGACTTCACTTTATATTGAAGGTAATTTTCCAAGTGTCTTCTTCCTTGATCTAGACTAAATAATATCCAGATTTCAAATCTAGTTTGGTGAAGTACTTTTCCTATTATAGTTGACCTAATAAGTCATTTATTTGGGAAAAAGGGCATCATTAATGCACATTATCCAACTCTCATCCTTATTTGGCACCAAAATGTCTCAAAAAACTCATGGTAAGGTACTTGGTCTTATGAATCCTTACTCCAACTCATGCAACTTCTTCTCCACTTCATATGAATCTAATAGGTATTACCTATACAATCTTATATTTGGTAAAGGAGTGTGTAACAATAACTGTATCTTGTGCTCCATTTTCCTTTTGGGTGGCATTCATTTTGGATCTTTGAACACTTTTCTATATTCCTACAAAATCTATTCTAATAAGCACTTCTACTATTTTATACATCCTTCAAAGGATGCCTTCACACTTATGGAATTTGAGTTTATTTGGTTCTATCTCAATAAAAGAAGTACACATATTTTATTCAGTTAATCAATGTCTGATATTGGTGTGTACTCACTAGAGGGATCTTAGACTTCCCCTTTTGTTCATTGATGATAAAATATTTAGCATCTTGGATTAGGAAATATTGTTTGACCTTTCTCATGAAGATATCATCCTTTGTATATGTATATCCACTATAAAACAACTAATCATAAACATTAAGAGGAACTATATCAACTTCTATTTCATAAAATAAAATTGCACTGATAGCAAAACTAAGTTTACATTGCTCCATAAGTTTTAACTCTACATCTTTAATCACCCAAACCAAAGGGTATATAGGAGGGTGAATAAGCATTTTTAAACCAAGCTTACTTATTGGGTCTTTTGCAACAAGGTTTTCCTATCAACCATAATTGAATAGAGCATTTAACTTATTCTTCTTGACTTGAATCTTGACATAAAATAACTTCTTTGTGATGGAGTTTGTTGAAGTTCACTTCCTCCCCCACTATTGTGTAGAGTATTTTTTCATCCACATATAACTTGCTTTCTATCTCCCTTCCCACTTCTAGTATTATATTATTATTCTTTCACTATCCTTGCCTACGGTTCTTGTGAATAAACTATGGGTGAAATTTCCAACATTCTTATTTTTTATGGCCATCATTTTTACAATGGTCAGAGTGACTATTAGGGTCCTTACACACATGTGCAGTGGTACCAATATTCTATTTTTTCCCTTTCCTTTCTTCTTCTTCCCCTTATTAGAAGCTCCATATTGCTCTAACTTCTTCAAACTATTTTACTACCCCTAATTCTTCTTGTCAAATTCAATGTACTATGCCTATACACATGCCTCATTTATAATCTCGGGCTTAAATAGAATAAATTTCCTTCTTATGTGAATGTGAAAACCACCCAAGTACTTGACGACTACGTCTAGGCCCTAAGGATTTATTAACATGTGAATGGAATTCTTTTGAAACTTTGTATTGTACTCTTGTACACTCTTCCTTAACTTTTCAGTGGTATTGCCACTAAATCCTTTTGTCCTCTTCAAACCCACTAGGGTAAAATTAGTACATGAGGAGGTGTTTTTAATACCTACCACTTAGTTACTAGCGGGTCTCTCCCTATCCTAGGTGGCTCGATGTGGATTTCCCAAGAAGTAAATGCATAGCCTTTTAGCTTTAGTCCAACTCAAGTTATTTTTTGCTCATATCATACATTATCCACACTAGAATAAACTTCTAATTGTTATAACCAATTATTCAATTTAAGTGCATATACCTTATGTGTAAAGGCCTCCAATATCGACCTTTGCTTCCATTTTAAACAAGTACTAAGAATATTGGTTATTGGAGTTCCATTTTTTGAGATTTATTTCTTACTTATCTTTCCTCATTTGCTCATGTTATTCTATCTTCTTATGAGATTCGGGCTTCTCCAAAGAAAAGGATCAATATTTTTCTCAAGAATAGAAATGAGTAAGGTCATATTCCTAGAAATATCAGCTACCTAAGATTCCAACCATGACATTATTCTTTTGTCTTCATGAGCAAGTATTTCTCGATGCTTATCTTCTATTTCTATGGATTGTGGTTACTTCTTAAACTTTCTTGTGTTGATCTTGAGATCCATATTGTAGAGATATTCCAAACTTATAGTTTGCGAGTTGGATAAAAATATATTTTTCTCAAACCACCATATGCCCAAATAAACCATCTCGAATAACATCATTATCTATAAACCACCTTGGACATTCTAATGGTAGGCTCAAATATATCTAAACTTAAAACACCTATAGTGAGCCTATTCTTGATTGCACAACTATATTTTTGTATTCTTAATATTTCAACATAAATAAAAGCACACCCTTTGGATTCTTTAACCACTATGAATATGAAACATACAATAACAAATCCACTAACCAAAATGTGATGCCTAACACTAACAAAAAGAAGAATAAGGGGAAGAAAAAAGGGAATAACCAAAACTAGGAGTGTGGGGGAAATCCCCCTAATACACCTTCCAATACTGAAGGTAATTCTAACTCCATAAATCAAGATCCCAATAAACACCCTAAGCAGGGTAAAAATCCTCAACTATAGACTAACCATCCATGTTCTTTTTATGGAATTTATGGGCATTATACCCACCATTTACCACACCTTAATCAAGATCATCAGTTATGATATGGGGCAAACAAGTGTGAGGCTCCTAGCATCCCTCAAGGTCAACTCAATACTCACACAACCTCTCCCCCAACAATTCAATGTATGGTGTTGCAAAACCCCTTTTGCTCACAAGTACTAGTAGAAACTCAGTCAATGGCCCCTCAACAAAATAAACCATCTTTTTTCAGCCAATCCTGGAAATTCATGACATCCACTGACATCAACCTCCAAACCCATCGTATTAACTAATATGGCATGCTAGTAGAAATTGTCATTTTTTACAAGGACAATGATCCAACTTTACTAGAAGGACCTTTACATATCCTAGGACCCAACATCGACCTTACCCAAAAGGTATTGAAGGTCCCTTTACATCACTATAGTGTTGTGGATGACTTGGATCGGTCCCCCAAGGAAATGTCTACCTTAGAGGTTCTAAGAATTGTCTTGTGCAATGAAATCCCCTTTTTTTGCTTTAGGCATGATTGATCCTTCTGATTCATGTATATTTACTTTTGATTTAGATAGATAGGAACCCTGACTTTCTACTTTAGTAACTTTTCATGTTCCCATTGTTGGTTGTGGAGCCTGATCTTCCTTATTCAGAGGTCTTGTTTCAGCCATGTCTAGATCCAATCCCATGATGGGGGTGTTTGGGGGGGATTTCCCCCCCAAATAGTCACCATGGGGGGAGTCGACTAGTTTGGGATCCCCCCTGGTGGGGGTAGTGCCCCTGTAGCGAAAATTTCATAAAAAATGCCTTGTAAAATCTTGTAATTTCATAGTCATGACTTGGTCAATTATGGGTGATTTATGGGCCCATGGTATTGGGTGTTCCATAGTATTTTCCCATGGTAATTTCTCTTTAAAAGGAAGGCATTGTAATACGGATTTGTATTTTACCATTGTAAAGATCCTTGATTGTGTGAGAGAGACTGTGAGAGAGTGAAGAGGAAGTTGCAGCGGATGTGCTGCAGGTTGTATCCCTTCATTTGTTGGATGGTATAATAATAAGGAATGGAAATTTATGTGTGGATGTATCCCATCTTGGGTGAACCACGTTATATTGGTGTCTCTCTGGTAATGTGTTTTATGTGATTTATATTTGCATCTTGTTTATTGTTATTGCTCTGCAATCCTTTTTTTTCTAACACCCATCACCATTGAGAATTTGATTACATATCAGTGTATTATTGAAGGGGCTTTTACATGTGTTATTTCAACACATATCTTGAAGAAACTAGGATCCACCAAAATAATCTCATTCCTTATGAATTTACATCCATATGATGGCCATCCTTCAAAGCCACAAGGAATTCTACAAAACATTCCCATAGAACTTGAATGAAAAACTGTGTTAGTTGATATTGAATTTGTAGATGTCCAATTAGACTACAACATCTTTCTTGGTCATAACTACATGTATTCTATTAAAGAAGTTCCTTCTACCATTTTTCATCTTATGATGTTCCCTCACAACAACAATATCGTTATGCTTGATCAACTCACTCACCATAATCCCAATTCTATCAACAACCTGGATAATGTTTTACCTACTGTCGAAGGCACTCTATCCATGCCCTTGTTCACTGGAGTGGGTCCATGAATATTCCAAGACCCTTCATTAATTGGAACCTTTTCTAGGCCTCCCCCTCTCACCCCTCAAGAAGGAAGTTCACATATGTGCACAATCACGTTCAAAGCCTCTTCTTCCTAATTGAAGAATCAACCTAAACCTGCTCCAGTGGCAAGTTATATGTGGGCATGAGCGCCCGTTCATAAAGACTCATTTATCTTTCCTCCTCCAATAATTCTAGGATCCCTTATGATGACTACTCTTAACCTTCTAGGTCTCACTTTGGGGTTCTCATTTTGGTACCTCACACTACTAATCCCACCTCCCACCCTTCAAGTGGTGTTAATACACATCCAACTAGTTGGTTCTTCTAATTTCCCACCTCTCATGCTTAGTAAGGAGGCCAACCCTTTCACCCCGCATACCCAGACAAAGAAGAAGGCTAAATGAAAGAGTAAGAAATTTTAGGAATCCCCCCCCATATATAGTCATTTCTATTACCTCCACTGCACTAAAGAAGGCTTTAATGCCTTGTACCATTTGTGATATCTTTGTCACACTGCCTATCAATGTTTGAAAATCCCTCTCTTACACTATCATGTCCATGTTCAAGAGGAGAGTAGCAATATGACTATCATTGTAGTCTACATAACTCTCCTCAATGCAACCAATTAGTGTTATAATACATTACATACCAACCACCCTTGTGCATTATGTGCCATATATGGACACCATTCACATCATTGTATGAACCTTCAAAATTTTCGTGCAACATTGGATGAACTTTTCCTGTAGTCCCTAGAACCATGGTCATAGTCATGAGTATATACTTCCCCTTGACCAACCAAGTGAAGAAACTATGTCCATTTAATACATTTCTTCCTTGGATGGCATATCCTCTTCACTGCCATCCTCATCCTCATCACCTCCAAAGATGATGAACCTTCCTGATATATTGATCCATATTTTTTGAACTGATCAAGAATTTTTTAAAGCTATAGCCAATTCAAATCACCCTTGGGATGATATGCACCACCGTGTGTACTTCCTCCCTCAAAATGAATCTACATCCACTTGGTCTTTAAAACAATTCGTGTGCCCCTAGTGTGTTAATCCCTAGACATATGTTGTGATTATTATTTGTGTTGCTATGTGGAACTAGGTGCCTAGAATATGGACTATTGACATTAGTATTATTATTTTCTTTCAATTAAATAACTAACTCAAAATGGACAACTAATGTGGCTGGGGGGCCATGGATTCCACATGTGAGGGGGTTGGGGACTAGGAGTTGTGGCTCTCCCTAACAACACTCTTTGTTTCCTATTTTTGATTATTTTAGCCTATGTTGTTACTATTGATCCCAATTCATGATTTAGTGGGCCTTCCTTATTGAATGCGCCCCTTTGGTGTCTTTGTAACTCCTTTTTGGAGGTCACACTTGGTTTTGTAACCCCCACTTGCACAAGTGCACCCTAACTAGCTATTTTTAGCCTTGTCACCTCAAAATTTGTGTAATTCCTTGTGTAACTCCTCCTTTACTATTCCAGGAAAGGAACCCTTTGCTTCTATAACCTTCTACCCACCTAATTCAAATTTCTCTCACGAGAATTGGAATGGTCACAATAGAAGTTGGATAAGCTTCCAGTAACTAGTGTGGTTACTCTCCAGTTAATCTGAGATAGTTTCTACCCATGGATTCAAATGGCTATAAGAGGATTTAAATTGTCTTCATGGGGGGCTCTTTTTGCATCTCTTCTTGCACCTCTAGTGAATTTGAATGATGGTCTATGCTAGACTGTTGCTTGGATATATATAATGGAAGGACTGCTCTATGCCAGAGTGTTGCCTCGATAGATATTGGAGATTGATCTATGCCAGAGTGTTTTCCTGAATAGTTTTCAGAGATTGAAGGCCTTGTAATGAGATATGAATACTTCTCTCTGCTAGAGTGTTTCTGTAATATCCCGATTTTGACCCCATTGCATTAAAAATGTAAATGATGTAAATATGCTAGTGTGAATTCCTAGTGCGAAGCTCAAGGCCAAGGACCGACTAGTGAATGGATAGGCATGTATGATGTTATTTGGGTTGTTTGGTTGGATTTTAGGCTGATTTAGAGTATATGTAAATATTATGCTGAAAATTAATAGAATGGTCCAACAATGGTTGTGTAAAGAGCACCAAAGGGGCTATGATTCCACTAGAGAGGACGAGGAAGGGGGATTATGGGAAACCCAATCCTATGCTGCCATGTGTCAACCTTATAAATCACCCTAAATTCCGTCATGTGATGAGAATAAGCCAATTATCTCCTTTTTTGACCATTTTCCAATCATTAATGCATGTGTGTGGTTGGTGGGAAAAGTCACCTCATGTAGTTATTGAAGCATGGGACTGGCTGTACTTTTGTGACAGTTCTGTCATGACAGAAGTCAGTCTGTAGCTTCCAGGAGTCCTAACTTCTACTGCTAGAACTCATGTCATTTGTCTTTTCACCATTTTCCCATATCCCTTAGAGTCAACCCTCATTTTTGTGAAAATCCTCACAGCAGATCTAAGAGCTGATGTATACCTCACAAGAAAGATTATGATTAAGCAGGAAGATAGAAGAAGAGTGGTCAATGCAGTTTAAATGAGCAACTGAATAATAATATAGTAGAACTCGGATAGAAGCAAAATAACTTCACACACACTAATTCATTAATCACAAATATGAATAATAAATAGTACAATGGTGGAGAGGATTCGAATGCCAAGGTGGCAATTCGAATTAGCCTCTCATAGAGTGATCATTAGATCAATAGAGTGTCATCAGAGCACAACTAGGAGTCCTCATCATCATCAGTGGAGTCATCAATGCACAAGTAACTGTCAACCAGATGTCAAATTGAGTCTAACTGAGTGTGGTAGGTGTAACTGGCACATGGAGGCACTAACTAAATGAAGGAGGCTCAGTGGAGGGCGCATGAGGAGATAACTGGAGTCAGAATGGGCAGTCTAGTCTCACTAGAGGTCTATCGGAGTGATACAGTCAGTTGAGAGTCAATCTAGCCTTAAATCAAGGAAAGAACTAAAGATAACTCAACTAACTGAAGTTCAACTAAGTGGTAGGTGAGAGAGGGCACATGAGATGCATGCAACTGCATGCAGGGCATACTAAGCACTAGGAGGGCTAAAAATTATCAGTGAGAAGCTCCCAAGGCTAGCTAACTGAGGGATAGGTGCTGGGACTGATGATTGGGATGCATGCAATTGCATGCATGCATGCATGACTGAAAATGAAAAAATGGATAATGCTGGTAGGACTAGGATGGAGTATAGGAATATCCCAACAATTTTGCCTCATTATTTCATGCAGATTTGGAGGATGCAGAGCTCTCCCTTGTTTTCCATGAACTTACCATGCTGTTTTGAACCCAAAATTTTGAATTTGGAGACCATGTTGCAGATTGAGAAGTGGGTTTTTTTGGCTGTAGGTGAGCAGAGAGGTTGGGAAAGCTAGGAACCTTACCATGGAGTTTTTCTACATGTAGTTGCTTAAGAGGTCACAAATCAAGTCTACAGGTGGTTCTATAGCAGCCATATCAGGTTGGACTTATTCTATGCACACACTAGAAGCACCCAACAAGATGGATCACCCAAGAGAAAATTGGATTGGTGAAGGGGATTCCTGAGCTAGAGGGGTGTTGTGTGGGGGAAGTTATTGTGGAAGCCAAGGATGTGAGGGTTGAATGAGACCCTTGTAGAGCTCTGTATGAGCATTTGAATGAGCACAAAGAGAAGAACGGGTTGTTGACTGAGAGATAGAAGCCTGTAGATGTTTCCTTTTCCCTTGTGGCCTCATAGCCTAGCTTGGGGGTGGCCTCAACAGCAGAAAGAGTATTTGTGGACTGAGTGCCTATGGTTGGGTGGAAAAGCGCTCTTACACAGCTAGTTGCTTGGATCTACATTGAATAAAGATAAGTACTCTCATGTATTTGAATATGAACTATTTTATCTGATGCCTGTAATGTTTATGCTTGTATTTGCATATTAGATGTGTGTGGTTAGACTTTAATTCCGTTGTGCATGTTTAATTACATTTCTGCGCACCTTACATTGGTTGAAAATTGTATTATGCATTTGGGGCAAATTTTTAGAGCCCAGGTTTTGCTAATGTCCCCTCCCGATGGTCGAATTGGGTGAGGGGGATGTTACAGTTTCCTGGGTATATTTTGATGCCGGATCTATGGTAGAGTGTTACCTAGATAGATTTTATTGAAGAATTGTGCTTTCTCAGGTTGTGTGGCCTGAGTTTCCTGTGATGGAAATATATTGTTCTTTCTCAAGTTGTGTGGCTTGATTTTACCATTATGGAAATTTATTGTGATTTTTTAGGATGTATGGCCTGATTTTGCCGTGATAGAAATATATTGTGCTTTCTCAGGTTGTATGGCCTGAGTTTCCTGTGATGGAAATGTATTGTGCTTTCTCAAGATGTAAGGCTTGAGTTTCATGTGATGGAAATTTATTGTGCTTTCTCAGGTTGTATGGCCTTGCATGCCAGCATATGTATGACTTAGCATGACCCCTCAGTATATGCCTTTGGTATGGGTTGGTGACAAAACACCAACACCACCTTTATTTCTAAAAGGTAAGTTATAACAAAATTATATCAATTGTTACAAATGAGTTTTTTTTTTTACTCATCGCATCCTCAAAGTGCATGGCTACATGAAAAAACACTTGGTTTTCAGTGCAAACAACCTCACACTGCATCAGTGCACAAAAAAACAAACAAACATTTATTTCCCGAGGTTAGATTTCAGTTAGTCTACCAAGAAAATGTAACTTTTCTTTTTTCTTTTGATTTTTCCAAAATAATTCAAGGTGGAAGGCAAAGAGAATATGCATAACAAAAAATATGTTTCCCTCTATTTCTAATTTTCCAAGATTGCTAAGGTATGTAGATGAAGAGTATAGACAAATTGGAAAGAAACAACTGGGCCCCTAAGATAAACAAAAAAACACAAATTTACACATCATAAAAGAGGTACACAAACTTTAAAACAAAACTTTATGCCTCCATATTCTAGAGACATGCTAGTATCTTGGGAAATATAACTTTTTTGACTCAAAAGAAAAGTGTTTTCATTTGGAAATGATGCTCTAGATGTAATGGGGATTTTAGCTTTGTTAGGTCTATCTTGAATTGTTAAAAAGTGATTTAAGATAACCATGATTCGGTTAAAAATGGGTTTATAGTTAATGGTTTACTAGTTGGTTTTGGGAAATCCATGGTATTTTCCTGTGATTTTAGCATGTGATGAAGCCTATTTTAAGGCTTATGTAACTCCATTATAAAATGCCTAAAGTGGCAGATGTTGGTAGCATCCAAGACTAATATATACCTAATTGGTGTTTGTTTTCCCTAAATAGTTTTTTTCTAGGGTATAAATACTAGTTCCTCTTAAGTGCTTGTTTTTGTTCATTATTATTATTTTCTAACATGAGACCTATTTATGCATGTGTACCCCTAATTGGTGGGTCACCTATGTAAAGTCTAATGTAGATTTAAGTAGAAAAAACTTTGAGGGGGGTTGGTTCTTACCCTAAGTAAAGTTTAAACAGGGGAATGTTAGGTTAACCTTGACTTGTTAAAATTAATTTAAGATAAACTTGATTTGGTTAATAATGGGTTTACGTTTAGTGTTTTAAGGGCCCATTAGTAACACCATTGTAAAATGCCTAAAGTGGCTATGTTTTACACAACCAAGACTAACATATATCTAATTGGTGGTGGTTTTCCCTAATAGGGTTTCGATGGTAAAAATACTAATTCCCCTTATATGCTTGTTTTTTTTGACCCATCAAAATCTTGAGAAAATAAATAGAGAAATTAGCTTTTGTATATGTAATAAAACAAGAATAAGAACGACCCATATTTTTTAAAAACACTATGGTACCATGTATGAAAGATAGGTTATAGCCACATAGGTTGAGCAACTTAAGATAAATTCTCACACATAGATCATAGATCAATACACCAATATTTATAAGGTTAAAACCCTCATAGAGGTAAATAATCCATGGTCCTAGCCAACATGATAATTTGAGGTAATATATTAATGAAAAAAAAGAATAAATTATAGGAACATATCACGCAAATTACCATGAATAAATGATACTACACTCTTTAACCAATAGAGTGGTAAACCATAAATCAAATGTTGTTAATATTGAGAAAATAATGAACCATTGATCACTTTATACCTGCAACAAAATTGTGATTATTGAATTAATTAATTACAAAAACATACTAAAAACCCACATTTTTTCTAAAGACAAAGACAATAATATTCACCCTCTTTAATCTCTATCTATTATCATATGTAGCTTTATTCTAATACCCATATCAAAATCTAGCTCAACAAGTGACAGAAGCAAAGCTTCAAGTTCGTGCCTTAAATGAATAACAATTTTAAATGAATTATATCATTAAAAATAATATTAATATGGAATTTATATAAGTAACAATTTATCATTGAAAATAATATTAATGTGGAATCTATATAAGTAACAATTTTAAATGAATTGTATCATTGAAAATAATATTAATGTGGGAGCTTTCCAAATATATTAGTATTAAACATTAATATCTGAGTTAAGGGAGTTAACTAGATGGTGAGAACCTTATCCACGTAATAAGCATGTATTTTATATTTTAGGTTTTTAATGGTTTCATGTTAAATTTAAATATTGTTTTCTCAATCTTGAATTTAAATATTGTTTTTACCAATCTAGGCAACTAGAAATTGTATTGTAATAAAAATAAAACTTGTTTACCTTTCCATTTGAATAAGATTATTTGTTTATATGATCCAAACTATGATCACGGAATATGACCTATCCAACAAAACTAATATCTCCAAACTATATCACGGAATATGACCTGTCAAACAAAACTAATATAAAATATCCAAATTAGATTGCAAACTTTTAGTACTTAAATATTTTTCCAGATGCTTTTGGTCGACGTGAATTATGGGAGAGGCACAAGTAAAAAGAGTGGAGAGCTTATTTGAGATAATGTAGTAATTTTTTTCATAAGAATGATGTTAATGGTGACTCGCATACATCGCTAATATCCCATTTTTTCGACTTATAAAACTTTTTTTTTTATCCTTTTTGGAAATTGTTAAAAGGTGATAATGTCATTTTATAGCAATATTATAATTTCATAGATTTACATGCACCGAGTGCAGGGAACGCATTCAAGGCCACTCCACGACGCATCAACATATGTGCAGTTGGCAGGGCATTTATGCAAATATACCAACGATCCCATGCACATAAAATAAAAAACATACCAACAAATCGACAGGGACGTGGTAGTCATCACACTTCTCATAGAAGAGAGCAAAGAGACACGATGATTTTAATGCGGTGGATGCATAGGTATTATCACCATAAAAAGCAAGATGGATAACTGTGATTTCAAAAACAACTTTTTTATTTTTATTATTGTGTACAAACTCAAAACTCTAATATTTAATTTTTATTCACGTACATCATTGGACATATTTGAACATTGCATTTGAATAAAATGATGGTGAAAACATGAGGATATAGAAAAATGAGCTATATGTACAATATTAGATCATTCAATCCTCCAATAGAACATAAACTGCTCTAACTGGTGGACTCCAGGAATGGGTACCTAATTAGGGTAGCTATACCAGAAGTATACTTTAATTATCGACTAGGGAGCATACAAACTTAAAAGATGCTAAGCACTATATGTGCACTATGGCGTGATCTTTGTCGTTCTGAATGTTCAATTTATCCTAAAGAGTGCTCTAATGGAAGTGGAAGTATTGTTCTAAAAACTAAGAAGCAGGAAATATGAAAGTATGTAAATCCATGAATTGAAAATGCTGAAAACTGAGAGATTTATTCTAGGAATTGAATACTGGAAATTTAGTCTAGGAATTGAATGTTGAAAGACTGGTAAAAATCTATTCTAGGAATTGAATGCTAAAAGCTGGGAAATCTAATCTAGGAATTGAATGCTGAAAACTGGTAAATCTAATCTAGGAATTTCAATGCTGGAAAACAATCAAAATCTGTCTACCAAATCAAATATTGAAAGCGATTAAACCATGTTCTATTCAAATCAAATGCTGAAATATTTAACCTCTATGCGATCAAACTTAAATAAGGAAGGTATGTGTGAAATCATGGATCTGAATCGTTATCTAGAAATGGTATAAAAATGATGGAACTCAGATATAAAATATGCCTGCGCAGATGGCACACACAAGACTACAGACAATGAGTTACAGAACTACGAAAACAGTGTTATCGAACTACAGAAGAAAATCGTTTGTACTGAAATTAGAACCTGATGTCTAAACAAATACCAAAGTACTTTCACACATCATGATGATTGAAACAATTAATAAAATGCATGAGAAATACCTGTAATGAAACACGAAACTCTTGATCTACGTATTGAGGGGGCCATCCCCAACACGTATTTCAGGAGGAAAAGAGACTTATAAACTCAAGGAATTAATATAACATTGGTCTTCCATTATCAAATCACAACTTCAAGTTTCAGGAAAACTTAAAACAGAACTATCTCAAATACAAAATATGTTGAAGATTGTTTCTTGCAAATGTCTCCAGACCTCCTGCTGTTCAAGAGGTCCCCATTTAACCTTATCTCTAACCTAGCTCTACATTGTAAGCAATGATCTTGTTTAATAAGAGTCCTTCCTTTAAATCAGGAGAAAATGGATCGCTGAGTCACTCGTGATCTTCAGTCTTGAGCTTGCTTACTTATTACTTTTTCAAGTCACCTGCGCCCTGCTCACACATGCCTAAATTCATAGGATTAACACATAAAATGCTTAAATCATAAGAAAAGATAATCGCTAAACTAGTTCATTAAATAATCAAACAAATGCATTCTCCCCTGCAAAAAGAGGTGTTTTTTTTAGTCTTTCCTGCTTGTGTGTGGCATAAAGGGGGTTTATTGAGTACCTATATCCTGGGCTCATCATCTCCCCCCGACTTGAAGATGTCACCCATCCTTGGGTGACACATCCTACTCCATGATAGCCTCCCTGATATCCCAGGCGACAACTCGAGGAGTTCCTTCCTGTCTGTAATAACCTTGAGTCTGATCTTCTTTAGCTCATGCTCTCCTTTCCTCCTCTTCATCAATCTGCCCCTTAATAGTCAGAGGGAGAAAGAAAGGAGGGCTCAATTTCATACATATCCATTTGAGTTGGTTCTTTATTAAAGACTCTCTATAAAACTTTGCTCCGGTGAGTGTAGTTTCCATCCTAAGGGGGGAGTGAGGCTCCCTCTTTTTCAAATCCTGTGAGATTCCTGTCCACCTCTCACCGATGGCTTCCTGAAATTCTCTATAGGTGCATTGAGTAGTGATGTCAAAATGTGAAACTGCTTCCTGCTGTTTTTTGAGAAGTATGGGAATTAGATCTTCATCTGAGGTGATGGCAAGGTGATCCTGAATTACTTTCTCGGGGTGAGTTGCTTCAGCTCTGATCCACAGTGGGTTCTTCCATTCTTCTGCGAGGTAGAGATGAGCATATTAGGCTCTCTCTATTTCATGGTTCATCCAAGAGCATAGTGCTCTTAATTGGAAGTCACCCATGTAGGGATTCAGTGACCAATTGGGTGAGTTTGGTACCACAAAATTATGTAGGAAAAATTTGCATAATTGATCTTTTTCTAATTTGGTGCAAACAAGAGAGGTGTCTATGAGCTCCTTTGGAGTGGCTAATTCCAAAGATAGGCCTTGCCTCAGCCTCTGTAACTGGAACTTGCCCCATTTCTCTTTCAGGTAAACAGTGTAGACCCTGGATGGTGGTCTGAGCCCCAATATATCTTCATAAATTTTGGCAGTGGTGGTTAAGGTATCTTCCAACTATAGGATTTTATGATCTCTCTGATCCAACTCCTCCCGGGCTTGGCCCAAATTTTCTTTTAGTGCTGAATTTTGCTGCTCCACCAGCTTCAGTTCCCTTGCGTGCTGCATTTTTAATATTTGGGTTTTTTCATGTATAAATTGTGGGGATGTTGGTGAAACGGGCTGGCTCCTGTGGAGCCTTGCTTCAATTTTTAAGGTAGCCATCTCTTCTCTGACTTTTTCCAGCTCGACTAATGCCTCAGTTAGCTGGTCATTGATTCCAGTGTTACATTTTCATTTGTAGGGTTCCACTGGAAGGTATCTTCTTCTACATGTGTAGAAGGGTCATCCTGCTTTGCCCCGAAATATTCAGAGTTAGATAGGTTCTATATTACAGGGCTGGCCTCTTTTTCTTCCTTCTTTGTATTCTTGGATTTGTTCTACTGTGCCAAACTTCTGCTCTGTCTTTTTGACCCTTGTTTGCTAGAAGAAACACCTGATGTTTTCATGCGAGAGGCATCCTTGGAATGCTTTATTCTGATCAAAGTTTCATCCATAATCTCGTTATCGTTGTCCAGGTCAATTTTGCGTTTGGATCCCGATGCCGAGGTGGATTTTTCTTTTGATCCAGAGGCCAGGGGTATGACTGGATTAGGTGTTCCTTTCATCCTTTGCACCTCTTCAGCTGAGACCAGAACAAATTCCTCCCATGAGAGCTCTGGAATTTGTACCTTCAATTCTTTACAAATAATTAACTTGACCAGTCCATGGTGAGCCAGTGCATCCTCCTTCCCTTGCACTACCTTCTTGCTCATTTCCCAGAGAGATTGCAGAAGGTAGAAGGGAATGCTGATATTATTGTTTGATATAATATGGCCCCTATGCCTTAAGAGCTACAAGATTCTGAAATGGAAGGTTGGGATGTAACTGAGCCTCCCTATGCATGTTATATACTTGGGGAAAATGGAAGCTACCTCGTCCTAGGGCGCAGGCATGGTGTCTCTTTTAACCTTGTTCTTGTCTTCCTCATAGCTTCCCCCCTGTCCAAAGAAAGCAACTTTCACCCTTCGGTTAGATTCTCTATCATCTCTGCCCCAATGTATCTCCATGGGAAATCATGTATACTTTGCAATTGCTTCTTCATCGAGCTGGATGCGTAGTCCTCTCACCTGAGTGACATATTGTTATTCTTTTATGTGATTCAGGTTCTGGGTAAATTCTAAGGCTACTACTGTATTGGATCCTCCCAAACCCATAATAAATGGCATCCATCCCACTGTGTAGAGGATGGCCAACAACTGCGGGTTTTCATAGATAGGTGTGTGGTCTTCTGGCTTGCTCTTCTTGAATCCCTTTGTCATTTCTGAGTTTTCTAAATAATCATCAAACTACAAAGCTTTTAGTGGTGGAAGACTTACCTGTTTGTTTGGGATCGATCGCCGGCTTGTGGGTAGCTTGCTGACTGAGTGGCAAGTCCAACTTCCAGTATTCTTCCTTTTCGAGAAACTTGTATTTCTAAATTGGGTCTTCTTGCATATCCCGTTGTCTTATTTTTCTATTTTTATGCACTCATCCTCATTATTGTGCATCATGTTTGCATCTTATGCATTCCTTTACATTATTGCACATTGCATTCCTTTACATCATTGCACATTGCATTCCTTTACATAATTGCACATTTCGTTGATGGTTTGATCATTCGAGGCTATGGTGGCTATGGAGGTCGTCATTTTCCTGACATGGCTAAAGTAGGTCATCATGACCCAGAAAAACTCTAAACTGTGCCGTCGAATTGACTGAAAAGCTGTCCTTAGCTTGAAAAATAGTCGTTTTTGTGAGGGGGAATGATTTGATTTGAAAATAAAACAAAGAGTTCAGTGATTACTTGTTATGCTAGCATACCTTACTGGATGATGTGGGCTTTCTTGCATGGGTGCGGGATTCCGTAGTAGATTTTTCTTGTGTCTGTAGTAATTTTTGTCATGTTAGTAATTATGCTTTTTATGATTTTCTTCTATTGGCTCGCTTGCTTTTTGTCATTTGCTTGCTTGAGTTTCTGTGCTAGCTTGCTTGATTTGAACTTTGATTTTTTTGAATATCACTTTTCAATGATTTTTTGGCTCGCTTGATTTTACTGCTAATTTTCTTAATATTGCTTGTTGGTTCTTCTGCGGCTTGCTTGATTTTCTGTGCTGATTTTCTGAATATTGCTGTTGTATTCCTTGCACAAGAGTTTTTTTTATTTTTTCTTCTTCTTTTGCTTGGTTGATTTCTTTGTTGGCTTGCTTGATTGGATATTTTTCTGAATTCTGCTCATTGATGCTTGGTTTGGCTCGCTTGATTGGATTTTTTTTTCGTTGGATTTTGTTTTTCTTTGCTGAAATTTGTTTGCTGGCTCTCTTGATTTTTATTTGATTTAAATTTGCTTGTTGGCTCACTTGATTCGTATCTTCTTTTTGCTGAAATTTGTTTGCTGGCTCACTTGATTCGTTTGTCAACCATTGATTAGAATCCAATCCCCATCTGAACCGTACAGAAGCGCGGTCCCTACCAACTTCGCCAATTTAATTTTTTTTTTCCCGTGCTTGTTGTATTCGCGAAACGATCAACCACGGTAGATTTAATTCTTCACCAGATCTTCATCGTTGAAACATGTGGAGTCTACCAAATTTCGCTGGTTTGAGAAGTTTATTTATTCTTGCATGTTTAATCTGCGAAAGAGCTATTGACCGTAGATTTGTTTTTATTTATTGATCTCACGGTTGATTTTTCTGCAGTGTTAACGTCATTCCATTGATATCGAAAAGATTTTTAGACCAAGTATCTTACCTTTGCGAGATTGTTTGCAACCGTAGATCTCCATTGGTATAGATCTAGTCCGTTCATTTCTGTCTTCACATAATCCTGAGCGTAGTCATAATTTATTCATCATTTTATTTTTTATTTTTTATTTTTTATTATTATTTTTTTCATGATCATTTTTTTTGTTTCTTTCTCTCTTTTCCTTTTTTTCATTTTTTTTTTCTCTTTTTCTTCTTTTTTTTCATTTCATTTTTCTCTTTTTCTTCTTTTTTATTTATTATTTTTTTTCTAACAGTAATTAGTGATTATCTATGTCCTCTATTAGCAATAGATTTTTGTGATAGAGTGTTTGTGTCAACTCCTCTCTGGACAGTGGTTTCTTATATAGTTTGAGTCTATGTCCATTCACCAACATGGGAATTTTGTTTCAACAATTGTTGTAATTCTGACTGCACCATTGTCATAGATTGTGTCAATGATATAGGGTCCGAGCCATCTAGTGGTGAGTTTGTCTTGAAAAATTTGGAACCTGGAGTCATATAGTAGTGCCCAGTGACCTTCTTTGAATTTCTTTTGCTTGATGTTTTTGTCATGCCATTTATTCCTCTGTTGTTGGATGATTTCAGTGTGGCTAAGGGCTTGTTGGCGCTGCTCATCTAGCTGATTTAGTTGTAGCATGCATTCCTCTTGAATGTCTGAAAGTTCCATGTTTAAATTGGCTTCAGTTCTCAATGTTTTGATTTCAAACTCAATGGGCAGCATTATTTTCTTTCCATATACCAACTCATATGGGGTAAATCCTGTTTTTGTCTTCCATGTTGTGTTATAAGCCCAAACTGCTTCACCCAATCTGTCTGCCCAATCTCCTTTGTGTAGTTGTATTGTCATTGTCAAAATTCTTTCTAGTTACCTATTCGTCACTTCAGCTTGACCATTAGCTTTAGGGTGGTAGGAGGAGGACCTTCGATGTTTGACATTGTTTCTTCTAAGTAGGTACTCGATGAGGTTGGATGTAAACTGTGTTCCTTGGTCGGAAACTAACTCTCTTGGAACTCCAAATCTGTGGAAGATTTGTTTTGTAAATGTTTTTGCTAAATTTGTTTCATTTGTTGTTGCAAGTGCTGCCACTTCTTCCCACTTTGTCAGGTAGTCAGTGCATACTAAAATATAGCTTTTCTGATTTGATGGGGGGTTAAATGGACCAACTAAATCAAATCCCCATTTCTCAAATGCTTCCAAAGATATTTGGGGATGTAGAGGCATTTCCTCTCTTTGTGTAGGTTTCCCCATTCGTTGACAATCATCACAATGTGATACATAATCATAGGAGTCCTTGTGAAGTGTTGGCCAATAATATCCAGCTTGCAATACTTTATAGGTTGTTCTTTTTGAAGCATAATTTCCTCCACATGGCTCATTGTGGGTGGCATGTAGTATATCATGGACTTCATCTTCTCTAATGCATCTTCTCAATATTTGGTCTAGCCCTTTTTTAAAAAGCATCCCTTCTATCCATGTGTAAGTTGCACTTTGTCTTATGATTCAACATTTCTCTTGGTAGTTGTAATGTTGTGGAAATTTACCAGATACTAAGTAGTTTTCTATGTCAGAAAACCATGGGATTTTTGTTGAGATTGCAAAGAGGTGCTCATCGGGGAAGTTATCATTTACCAATTCAATGTCCTATCCATGGGTTAGTCTAGACAGAAAATATGCTACCACATTATGTTTGCCTGGCTTATCCAGGATTGTTATGTCAAATTCTTGCAAGAGGAGTAGCCATCTAATAATTCTAGCACTTGTATTAGGTTTATTCATAAGGTACCTGATTGCCGAGTGGTCGGTGTGGACAAAGACTTAGTATCCAGTGATATAGTGCTTGAATTTGTTTACTGCATGTATGAAAACCAAAAAATCCTTTTATGTGACTGTATAATTGAGTTCATCTCTTGCCAAGTTTTTGCTAATGTAATATATGGCATATGGTATCTTTTCTTCTTCTTTCCCAAGGACTGATCCAATGGCCTTATCTGAAGCATCAGAATGTATGTGGAATGGTAGTGTCCAATTGGGTCCTTGGAGTACTGGGGTTGTGATTGTCTTCTCTTTGAGGTTGTCAAATGCTGACATACAATGCTTGGTCCAGATGAATTCTGTATCTTTTGTTAGAAGATCAAGCATAGGTGCAGCAATTTTGCTATAAATTTCTATAAATATTTTGTAGTAGCCTGTTTTCCCAAGGAAACTTCGTACATCTCTTTGTTTGACAGGTGGTGGAAGTGTCCTAATGACCGTGAATTTTGCTTGATTAACTTCAATGCCTCTTTGTGAGATATGGTGTCCCAACACTATGCCCTCTTGCATCAGCATTATGCATTTGTCATTGCTTAGACATAAGCTCATTTCAATGCATTTTTTTAATACTAATTCAAGATGCTGTAATGCCTGGTGAAAGTTTTGGCCATAGGGTGTGAAGTCATCCATGTAGACTTCCATCTGATCATTGATAAAATCAGAGAATATGCTCAAAATGACCCTTTGAAATGTTGTTGGGGCATTACAGAGTCCAAAGGGTAGCACTCTGTATGCATAAGTGCCCCATGGGCATGTAAATGTGGTTTTATCCTGATCAGCTGGGTGGATTAGGATTTGGTTGTATCCACTGAATCCATCTAAAAATGAGAAGAATTTATTTTCAGCCAGTGTGTCTAGTACTTGGTCAATGAATGGTAGAGGGAAGTGGTCTCTTTTAGTTTCCTTGTTTAGTTCTCTGTAATCCACACAGATCCTCCACTTCCCTCCTTTCTTAGGGACTATTACCAATGGTGAGACCCATTCACTATCTGAGATTGGGTAGATGAACCCTGCATCTAATAAATTATGTAATTCCAATTTGACTATATCCTTTAATGCTGGGTTCATCCTTCTTTGAGGTTGTTTGATGAGTACATCGCCTTCTTTGATATATATGTAATGCTTGCAAATGTCTGGGTGGATACCCTTCATGTTGGTGTATGTCCATGCAAAAGCCTTGTTGTTTTCTGATAGTACCTTCATTAATTGTTGCTCTTGTTCTGGCTCCAAATTGGAGTTAATATTAACTGTCTTTCCAGGCATGATCTCGACTGTTTTGATCTGTGGTGACTGTTGTTCAAGTGAGAGCACTTTTGCCCACATTCTGTGAGAGTTGTAGGGTGAATTTTTATCTTCATGTTTCTAATCTGTTTCAAAAAAATCTACAAGAATATCACGATTAGAAGATGCATTTTGAATAAATCTATCTAAATGATTGTCTTCATCAATAGCCTTTAGAGATAGGGCAGCTTCGATGGTAAGAACAAGCTGTATGTTTTGGTCATTTATATCAGTGTAGTCATCTATCCAATTCTGATTTTCTGTAGATTTTCTTGATGGAGGATAAATTGTGATCTTCTTTCTAGCCTTCCCACTGGTGATTGTCATGTTGTCAGATCTACATCCTATATAGGCGTCTGCCATTGCTAGCCATGGCCTCCCTAGGATTATTGGGTATCCACTGAGTTTACTCTTCACCTCTATAACTATGAAATCAGCTAGGTATTCCCAGGATTCTATGTGTCAGCAAGTTGCATCACGGTACTGGTTGGTCTGATAATCGATTGGAGTCCTAAGGCTATCATTGTGTCCTTTGTCATCACATTTATTACAACCCCTAAATCAATTAGGTTGCTTGCAATATGTCTGTTGTTAATGGTTACGTTGACAACTGGACTTCCTGGGTCAAGGTATTTGGGGTTGACAATGATACCCACCATTAAATCTGCTAATTGGCCGACTACGTTTATAGTTGGTGGGTTGACAATGATACCCACCAAGTCTTTTTAAGCAATTTTCTTTAATAAATTTATTATAGATTGGTACGTCTCTTATGGCTTGTAAAATGAGGAGTTGGATGTTCAAATGTTTTAATTTGTTAAGGATATCGTTCTGCTCCTCCTCTCTGGTGCTTCGTATGAGTTTCTCAGGAAATGGGGAGGGTCTATTTGTTATTTGTGGTTGATTTTCTTCTTCCTGAGAGTGTGTCTCAGCTGGCTGTTGTGGTTTGGGTTGTGTTATCTATTCGTGATTGATCTGTTCTTGATTATTTTGTGGATGGGTGTTCTGCAATGTTTTACCTGATTTGAGATTGATTTCATTTATTTCAAGTGTATCCACGACATATGTAGGGAACTGTACCACTTCAGTGTTATAGGGTTGTTGCTGTCCTGCTCTGTTGTTGTTTGGGTTTGGAACCAGTTGGGAAGGAATTGGGGGTGGTCTAGGAGGTGGTTGCTTTTGTGGGGGAAGAATGATAAGTATATGCTTTAATGGAGCCCTCCAATTTGTTGAATAAGGATATGGATTTCCATAATTCATTGGTGTTTGAGAAAAAGGTGGGGGGTAGGGAGAATAAGGCTATGTATAATATGGTTGTTGATACAGTGTTTGGCTTTGCTGCCATTGATTTGGAGCTGCTTGAGTTGGCCATGTGGTTGGGGATGAGGGTTTCCAATTTTTTTTATTACTTCCTTGGTTAAAATATGCTTGGTTGCTGGGCTGGAAGGGCCTAACAAAATTGTTTCTTCTTTGATTAACAAAACAAAGTTGTTCCACAGTACCTTCAGATGTGGGATCCTGAATGGAAGCTCTGCATGATGGTAGTAGAGGGAATTTATCATTAGAGTGATCATCAGTTCAGAGGACACATATTTCTATTGTGTTTAATGTTCACTGACCTTTTTCATGTTTCTTTCTGCAGCGTGGGAAAAACACTACTAGTGCTTGGTTTATCTCATCCCGTTTATTCTTTATTTGGAGTGCATCTAGTTGCATTGCTAGGGACCGAAGGATATCAGTTTTCATATCATCAAGAAGAATTCCCAAATCATACTTTGTGAGGTTTGGTCCTGAAGATGATGATCCTCTTGTAAATGGATGTGTATCCTATGTCCCAGTTTTACCTTTTTTGGATCTAGAATAATTATTGAAGATTTGTAGGATTTGATCATAGGTTTTCTGGAATATATCCCCATCTCCTAATAGGTTTAATACTTCTAGATTTTCTTCTTTGATACCTCTAAGAAGGACAAGTTTCAATGATTCTTGATCTAGGGTGCAGTGACTAGCTATTTTGTAGCTGAGTTGAAAGCGTTGTGCATAGTCTTCTAGGGATTCTCATTCTCCTTCTTGCATCCTGAAGATTTAATCTCTTGTATCTTTTGCCTTATAGTAGTCCCTGTATTTTTCCAGCAAGGATGGTTTCAGTTGGTCCCAGGTGAAAATACTATTCCCTTCCAGGCTCATGAACCATCTAAGTGATAGATATTTCAATGTAGAAGGAAAGGGCCTCAGTTTTTGTGCATCAGTAGTATAACCAAAATACCTACAAACTACCTCAAATTCAAATAGAAATGTGTCAGGTTCTTCTGAAGTTAAGCCATGGAAATTTGGAAGATTATTAGGGTTGATATTCTTCATTCTGGAATCCCCAAGAGGTACACTAATGGGATAAGTAAATAGTTCTCTATGTTCATCCTCTTTCTCTGCCATAGTATCGTTTGAGCTATAGGTAGCAAAGTAGTTATCACGGTGTGGATCGTAGCTGGAATCAGCTTCTTCGTAAGAGTTGAGGAATTCAAATTGAGAATGCTCAGAGATGGTGTTTCTCATAGGGTGGTTAGGCAAGAATCATCCAAATTCATCCCTCTTTCGTCGAGGCATTCATAGTAAAAATTTTATGATTTTTGTTAAGATGTCTCCTATAGATTAAGCACCTCCCTGACAACAAAGCCAAAAGGTGGTGGACTCCAGGAATGGGTACCTAATTAGGGTAGCTATACCGGAAGTATACTTTAATTATCAACCAGGGAGCATACAAACTTAAGAGATGCTAAGCAGTATATGTGCACTATAGGGTGATCTTTGTCATTCTGAATGTTCAATGTATCCTAAAGAGTGCTCTAAGGGAAATGGAAGTATTGTTCTAAAAACTAAGAAGCAGGAAATATGAAAGTAAGTAAAATCATGAATTGAAAATGCTAAAAACTGAGAGATTTATTCTAGGAATTGAATACTGGAAAACTAGAAATTTAGTCTAGGAATTGAATGCTAAAAGACTGGTAAAATGTATTCTAGGAATTGAATGCTGAAAACTGGGAAATCTAATCTAGGAATTGAATGCTGAAAACTAGTAAATATAATCTAGGAATTTCAATGCTGGAAAACAATCAAACTCTGTCTACCAAATCAAATACTGAAAGTGTTTAAACCCTATTATATTCAAATCAAATATTGAAATATTTAACCTTTATGTGATGAAACTTAAATAAGGAAAGTATGCGTGAAATCATAGATCTGAATTGTTATCTGGAAATGGTATAAAAATGATGGAACTCAGATATAAAATATACCTACGTGGATGGCACACATAGGACTACGGACAGTGTTACAGAACTACGGAAACAGTGTTATCGAACTACAAAAGAAAATCATTTGTACTGAAATCAGAACCTGATGTCTAAACAAATACCAAAGTACTTTCACACATCATGATGATTGAAACAATTAATAAAATGCATGCGAAATACATGTAATGAAACACAAAAATCTTGATCTACGTATTGAGGGGTCCCTCCCCGACATGTATTTCAGGAGGAAAAGAGACTTATAAACTTAAGGAATTAATATAACGTCGGTCTTCCATTATCAAATCATAACTTCATGTTTTAGGAAAACTTAAAACATAACTATCTCAAATAAAAAAATATGTTGAATATTGTTTCTCAAAAATGTCTCCAGACCTCCTGCTATTCAAGAGGTCCCTATTTAACCTTATCTCTAACCTAGCTCTACATTGTAAACAACGATCCTGTTTAATAAGAGTCCTTCCTTTAAATCAATAGAAAATGGATCGCTGAGTCACTCGTGATCTTTAGTCTTGACCTTGGTTACTTATTACTTTTTCAGGTCACTTGCACCCTGCTCACACATGCTTAAACTCATAGGATTAGCACATAAAATGATTAAAGCATAAGAAAAGATAATCACTAAACTACTTCATTAAATAATCAAACAAATGCATTCTCCCCTACAAAAAGAGGAGTTTTTCTTAGTCTTTCCTGCTTGTGTGTGGCATCAAGGGGGTCTATTGAGTACCTATATCCTGGGCTCATCACTAACCAAAGTAGCATTTTGGTCGATTCTGCAAAAAAATGATGAATTAGTAATCAGGTACTGACATGAGAAAACTATAGCATGAGAAAAACACCACATAATTATGAAGACGTATATAAATTTACCAATTCATTTCATAGCAAATGCATTAAATGGTTGGGCCATTTAATTAAGGTTTGGAGCTACATGAAATATGGAAGATCTTATTTATTATTATATCATTCAAATTAACAGACCTCAAGAGAAACACCAATTATAAAGGGATCAATGTAGACCGTTTGCACTATTCTTGTGAAACTTGAATCAACTGCCACGTTAGATTGTTGAATATTGGCAAGATTTCTCTCTATCCACCAACTGCAAGCAAAGGAAATGTAGGCCAGTCAATGAAGAAAAATAAATTAATTGCTTTCCATGACTGCCATGTTTTAGTTATCAGAGAATTGGAACAGAACAAGATCGCTCGAGAAGTCCTTTGTGAAAATATACACATGTCATGTGTTCCAAAGGAAGCTATGTTTAGATTCACCTAGGATCTCTACTTTTCTACCATTCATGCGAGAGGAGCCTTTGGATTGATCATCAATTCTTCATTCTTTAGTTTTAGTTTTATTTTATTATAGTGTTTTAATTTGATTACATAATTAAATTTTAGTCTTATTCTATTGTAATTATTTTAATTTTCTTAAATTTAGTTTTATTTACAAATTAGTTGGATTTTAAATGTTTAATTTATTTTATTGTAGCAACCTTTCACAAGGTTTTGCTTTTGCGATCATCCCAAAGGACTGGCGTGCGAACAGACAAATGGAACTGTCACGTCCCCTCCCATCCTACCAGCTAGATGGAGAGGATCGTGAGGTTAAACCGGGCATCCAGCCCCATACATAGTAAACAAACATTCAAATTAAAATGAAAATATACATATACATATGAAAGTGCAGAACGGACGTGATACTAAACTGGGCATCTAGCCCCATGAACTTATTACATAAGCATTCACATAATATAATAGATAAATGTAGATGCATAACTATTTTTATAACACAACGGAAGTAACATCATTTACACCATCACCATACATTCATATATCCATCAATTAAATAATTGCAAGAATATACAGGAGAATACTTATCTTATAACAGTAGCCCCAAGCAACTGGCTATGCAACTGCAACGTTCCACCCAACCGTAGGCCAGTGTGCTCCTCAATTTCTCAGCACCACTGCCACCCCCGAGCTGGGCATGATCTCTACAAGGAACCAGGGAACAACAGACTCACACATAGCCAAGCATACACCAAGATGAGCCAAGCCAATCTACAATTGGGTTTATCAGGCTGCTAGGAGATGGAAAGGAAGAATTGCTAAGCTAGTGAGCTCAACCATAGAGCTATGGGTACCCCTCCCAGATCTATTCAGCTTGGCACTCACAATGCCTACACACCCAACACCAGGAAGTATTCTCTTCACTGCCACACAGTCCCTCAAGCCATACCTTCCTTTCTAGTGCTCTCAGGGTGTGCATAGAAAAGTAGCTAGCCCTCTTGATCTTCTTGAGAGGTTACTCCCTACACTAGGTTTATCCAGCCAATTCTGTCCACTACCACTCCACTTTCTTGCTTACAGGTTCAAATCAAACAAGGATGCTCATAACAACAAAACTACACTTGTTGAGCATGAGAAAAACGTTTCAACAGTGGAATGCATGAGGTGGGGTTTCCTGAGCTTCAGAAAAATGTGAGTAGACTCAAAACGAATTGGAAACTAGGAAAATTCGACTGGGAGAGCAACCCATTCCATAAAAACGCCCCAAGGGCAAAAACGACCTCTCCCTCAGTCCAAAATCGCGTCCCTCCTTCCCCAGCTGCTGCAAAATACCAAAAACGAGTTCCTGGGCATGGAAAAACGCAGGGTTATGGTGAAAAACGCGAGGATAACTTCCAGTGAGCTCAGTCTGCGTGAGAGGAAGGACGTAATGGATGAAGAATTTCCTTAGGCAGCATTTCGTGGGGTTTTTCTTTCCCAGCAAGCCAAAAATACGATTTTCAGGTTGATGGCTTGCCCATGCACGAAAATCTGGGTGCCATACTTCTCCAATCCCAAGACATTAACTGCCTCAACCAACTCTTGGAAGAATTAAATGATTGGGTCCATAACCCAAAATGGGTAGTTGGTGGTTTATGGGTTTTCTCATTGACACATGGATTAACACCATTGGCTCAAGGGTTTGAATAATTTCCCTCCCTATTCCTTGTAGAATCATGCCCCCATCTCTTTGTTGCATTGCATAGCTAGTTGTGGGTATTTTTCATTAAAATTCGTATTTACATGATGCCTTATTTACATCGTGCCCTTCTAGCACAAGAACCATAGGCATCTATTTCTTTAATCGCTGATACATAAAACGCTAAATCAATGGTGGGGCCTTGGCCTTGAGCTCCTCACCATGATTGAATTACAATATTTACATCATTTACGATTTAATGTGAAGGGGGTCAAAATGGGGACGTGACAGGAACCATAACCCTAACCACATGTCTTTATACACTCCTATGTGTCAACATCTTTTGGGACTGCTCCCCTATAGAATATTCCACCCTCCTATCGTCGAGGTTATGTGTAGAGTTGTTACCAATGGGTTTCTTAAAACCCTAAGTATGACAACGATGTACCAATGGTTATGACAAGTTGCATTGTTATCAATTTTTTTTTCCTTTTGTCACGGTTAAGGATATGATTTTATGGGCCCTTCAATTCATGGGAATAACATACATACATACATACATACATACATACATACATATATATATATATATATATATATATATATATATATATATATATATATATATATATATAAGGCATAAACCAGGCCTGCAAGTGAGTAGAATGAAGAACATCCAATGAAGGAAGGAGAAAACCCACACTCATCGCCATCCACCACGCACCGAATCCTAACCCTATTGGATCGAAGAGGTGACAATTTTGGCAAAGAAGAGAATTTGCGTTGAGTTTGGTGCACTACCCACGCCACACATGCATAACACAATGGCACAGGCTAAGAAGAGCATTTACGTTGAGAGTTTGGTGCACTACCCATGCCACACATGAAAAACAAAAAGGCATAGTGGGAAATCAATAGAAGGGAGAATAAAAACAATCCACAAGATAAAGTAGGTCACAACAAACCGGGCAACCACGAGCAAGGTCACACTTGGAAGCTCATTGAAGCATACTCAACAGGAAATCTCCATGCATCATAGAGAGAGAAACATTGGGACATGTAGCAATTCAAAGAGTTTTTTAAATGACATGGTAGAGGTATGGTCACATAGAATGTGCAGGAAGGAAAGCCGGTGACCAGGAGGACGCATGAGTGTGAGTCTATTTACAAACATCAAGCTTTTATGAATGTGTTTAAATAAGTTTGATGGTTGAAAGAAATTGTCTCCTTATGTTTGAGAATTGATACTAAAATGCTACTTTGCAGTCATCACACCCAATAATTTTCAAAACAAAACCCTAATTTATGTTTAAAAATTCAAGGCCTAAGCCCTTTTGGCTCTGGTTAGATCCAAGGTCTAAATAAATCTATACTACAATCTCTCATACATTTTTTCGGGCTACACATATCCCTCACCTTGGATGTAGAGCACTCGGATCACAATTAGGAATCGGATCTGGGAAACTGATAAAATTAACTAGATAAAGTTTACCAATGGCACACAATTTGTATACTTTGCTTTGGATGGGATTTTATTTTTTACTAATTTATCTAACACTTTTTGTATAATAAGATATTTGCAATGTACGCAATTTTCTACATTTAAATAGTACTCAATGCAGCCTAAAGCTTTTTCAGATACTTTCCATAGGTATAGAAGGTTCACAGTAACACCACATAATGATTATGAATGGCATACACCTTACTTAGATAAATAAACACACTGCATGATAGTTATCATTGAAATTTTCAGGGTTTGAACTTCTGGCCACTCAAACAAAGAAGATTATAACTTTTTAGGTAAAAATAATGGGAAACCAACCATACCTGAAGGGAAAACTCTCATAGCTCCTTTTCTCAATCAATTTAGTTGTGTCTCCATCTTGTTCAAAAATTTTTTTGATTCTTTGAATGGATTAGATAGTTCTAAATGGTACTTTATCAACATCTGGCAGTAGGCCTCCCACGAAATGAATTTTAATGAATCAGATAGTTAAATAAAAAAAACACATTTAATTGATTTATGAAACCAATACAATCCTAGGCATAGGTTCCAGGATGCAAAATAGTAGTTTGTTTCAAGTGGGTATGGACAACAGTTTTCATGCAGAATATTAGCTTCTAATGGTAAGCAAGAACTAAGGTTTTATGCAGTTAGATATTATTTCATACTGCTTCTACAATTAATTCAAAACCTTAAACTATAAGAAAGTCACCATGAATTGATCAAGCTCTGGATCCACTCCTATACCCATAGTTGCGGAATGGCATCCAAGCTGGGTTTTCCCGACCAATCTCATCCAGTAACAAAACCACTTCCAGGAGGATCCCCAATCTGAGAATAGAGGCATACATCCAAGATGGTATTAGCAAGAGACTTTAGTAACAATTTATGAGAGCCATTAGTATTGTTTCCATAGTTTGAACCAGAGATAAGAAAAGACCTAAAATCAATATCCCATATTACTACCAAATTACAAAAAAAGAAAGGCACATATGTATGAACAACAAGCCTACACTAAAAACAACAACATCCTTCCTATAAATCTAAACTTTTTCATGATACAGATAACCCAGTCCTTTTATGCAATTATAAATATAGCTGTTGAACCAGATGGTATTATTCATTTTACCTTCTGGAAATCCTTGTAAGCTGCCAAGAGCTGAGGATAGTGAGGATAGGAAGCAATCTTTGTTTTCACTGTATCAACAGAATCACATTTGGTGGTGGTGGTCGTGACAAGTGTCTTGGTTGTAGCAAGGACATGCAATGTGGTGTCGTAGCAAGGGCATGCAACAGACCATCGACTGCCTTGGACTCGATATGAGGCCAAATAAGGATTCAAAACATTTCATTGTTGGTAAAGGAATATTACAACTACCAATTAGGCTAAAATGCCTTAAAAACCGTGCCAGACTAATATGATTTTACCAAATTGATTTTTATAGTCCCTACTGTGCCTGTGGGCAGGGACTAATAAATTAAGCAATAATCATTGTGACAAAAAATTTCATATAAAAGCATTAAATTTAAAATCATATAATAAAACCAATCTAAGTTATTTGAAACTTTTTTTCCTTGATGAAATAATTATACCACATTCTCCTTGTTACATGATTTGTAACAAGAAATGATGTTGATTCTTCTCTTAAATCATAAGTATATTTAATTTTATTAGTATTTTATTACATTCTTCATCCAAGTCCATACACTCTATATCTAATTGGATAACCATTTGTAAAGTCTCAAACTCTAGAATAATATGTCAAATATGATTCTTTCTATCACTTAACTTGTATGAGCAAAAATACTTTCAATAACTTAACTTGTATGGGAAAAAATAATTGATGTTTTTATGAGATAAAACCATTAATGTTTTTCATGTCATTTGATATGCCTATAATGATTTAAGCACTCTTATCTCAATTTGGCGATTTCCTTGTTAAGCACTCTTATCTTATTTTGGCGATTTCCTTGTCAAGCACTCTTGTCTCAATTTGGGTGGATTTTCTATTTTGAACTTCTTCTTTTTTTTTCGCAAGGAAAAAAGAGCGTGTTTCCTTTGTATTAAATTTAACACATTTTACATGATCAACAAACAGTCTCAAGATAGTAAAATGTCCATAGGTTATACCCTTTTATATTCAGTCTCATATTCTTTAAGAAAATGACCTAACATATAGAAAAGATCATATTGATATAAGCATGCAAAAGGTCTTATTGAGCTATTGTTCATGAATATTCCCATAATTTTGCAATAGCTCATATTTAAAAAGAGATGAGTCCCAGGTTGTCCTCATTGATGATTTCATTAACGCTTTCCCATTTATTCCATATTCCGTCGCCAAATTGGAGGACAATTTTAGAGAGACGATCAGGCTCAAGGTTCCTTTCTCTGTATATTTGTTGGAAAGCGAGATTGTTGAAATGACCAGCCAATCTTTCAACCTCCTCGAAGATGGATGCCAATAAGATGTTCTTAGGTTTCCATCTGTGCTTCATCCATTGAATGATGAGGGAGGAGTTGTCGAATATATGTAGACTGCGAATGTTCTTTGAGATAGCAAGCTGTAATAGAAATTTGACTGCTAGAAGCTCTTCCCGGTGGTTGGAGATATTTCTCGTTGATGCTGCAAACTAGATCCAACTATGGTCACTAAAATATATGACACTGCCCACACCACTTCTAGTAGGGACTCCCTGCACTACTCCGTCGAAATAAATCCATGGTGAATGTTTGTCCACCACTTCCCGCATGATAATCCGAGGCAATATTACATTCATTTGTTGATCCATGGAATTCGTTAAGATTATGCTCTTGTATGCAAATGCCTCAGGAGGAATGTACTTATCCTCGAAAATGGAAAGGTTGTGAGCAATCCATGTGTGCCATATGATGATGTAGGGCATAGCTGGGATAATATTTTGTGTGGGGAGATTTGTGCCAAATTCTGAAGGATCCTGTTAAAGATGGAACGGACCATATGTGTTGGATACTAAGGATATGGGTAATAGTTTTCCATATTCTCGAAATGTAAGAACAGTATTTTAACAAATGAACTGTGTTCTCGGCTTGAACTTTACAGAGTGGGCACTATCTGGGCCCCTCATAAAACATGGACTGTAGGCAGGACCATACATGGATTTTATCTTGTAATGAAGACCAACAAAATATATTTATCTTTAATGGACATGAAATCCACCATAAAACATCATCCCACCATCTCCTCTCCGGCAAAATCCTCAAAAAACACAGGACTTCGCATCTAATCTTTGGTGTATATACACCACCTTCTTTATTTGGAGCCCGTACAATATCATCTAACCTGTCAATTAACTTGGTGGATTGGGATCGAAGACCACATATTTATTTGTCCCATATATTCTTTTCCTCTAGTCTGAATTCGAGAAAATATGCATCAAGCCACCCTTTTTGATGGATATCGGATCGAATAGCCTTCATATGTGAAATAAAGTGATATCCCCATCCCGTATCTTCACAATCATATGTTCAGGAAGCATGTAGAAATATTCACTGCCAATCCATGGTTCGATTCCTATTCTCACCTTTTTGCGGTCACTAATATTCCATTAAAGTCCATCTACAATCATATCAAAAGCTCCTAATTCCACCTTTCACATCATGGATGAGGCCTTGTGCTAGATGGTTTTTCTCCTGAACGAATCCTCTACCGAGAAAGGGTAGATTTATTTGTAGTAAATAACCTGTTTCAATATGATGTTGTATTTAAGAAGATGCCAGATATTCTTGGAAGCCAAGGCCTTCGCAAACATATCCAATTTTTTTATTCCCAATCCTCCTCGTATCTTCGGGAAGGTTAACTTGTCCCATGTGATCCAGTGAAAGGAAGAGGAAGAGTTTTGTCCTTTCCATAAAAAATACTACAAATCTTCTAGATAGAATTGATAATTCCAGACGGGATATGAGCCATAGACAACCAATAGATAGGGTCGCCTCTAGTACTGCTTTGATGAGAATAAGTCTTCCTCATTTAGTGAGCCAAGTATTGCACTAGAGTTGTAACTTTTTTTCAATCCTCCCTACCAGCCAAGACCAGTCCTTTATATCGTAATCATTGGGATTTAGAGTGTAACCCAAATATGGGATACCCTAATCTGCAAATATATCCTTGTATGGGACTTGTAGTAAAATCCAATCCTTAACATCATCTTCCAGATTCAAAACTGATATAGAATACTTTTGTATATCAATGGACATATCCGTGGCTTGCACAAATCTGTCTAGGATCCTTGCAATACTAGCAATATCCCTTATGGAACCTTAAGCAAAGATCAAGATATCGTCAACAAAAAAAAGGTGCGTGACGCTGAGGTTATGAGCTATTTTGATACCAAAGAAAGAACCAGTTTCCTTGGCATGTAGGATAGAGCGACTTAAGCCTTCCATGATAAATAGGAATAACAAAGGGGAAAGTGGGCATCCTTTTCGAAGGCCCCTCTCGGGTCTGAAAAAATACGAGGTGAGTAGTTCACAAGTACTGCAAAAGAGACAGTCTGTACTGTGGACATTATCCAATTTAAAATTTGAAGGGGAAATCCAACTTGAAGTAGGGACAATCACAAGTAGGTCCAATTGACCTGATCATATGCCCGTCATAGATCGATCTTTAGGATGGATGAGGGTATATTATTAATCTTGGATGAATGAAGAAATTCATGGGTAGTTCCTATAGCATCCTGGATGAGTATTCCTTTAAGAAAGGCATGCTGCTCCATAGAGATGCCCCTCGAGAGAATGCCCTTAATGATGTCTGCTATAACCTTTGCAGTGATTTTATAAAAACAGTTGTAGAGGGAGATGCGCTGGTGGTCATCGAAAGTCATACCTTTGTCCTTCTTTGGTATAAGAGCTATGAAAGTGGAGTTGAAAATCGCTAAAGCTATTACTTTCTATCTTGATTCCTTAATGACCGCTAGTATATCCTCTTCAAACAGGTCCATGAAAGCCTAATTTTTTTTTACATCCCATCCATCTAGACCTGGAATTTTATCATGTTGCAAATGTAGGAGAGCATATTTTATTTCCGCCATGCTCACCAGATTCTATAATGTATGGGCATCCTCATTAGTTACCATATTGGGGTAATCCATAACCAAACTCATCATATGGAGAATAAAGACCTCTTGCGCTTGTGAGTAGACCGATTTGAAATGTTTAACCCCCAATGTAGATAAATATAGTTGACTAGAGTGTTTTGTACCGTCTTCATCATGAGTTTCCCATATAGAGTTAACATTCTGCCTGTGCTTGATATGGTGTGAAAATATTTCGTATTGGCATCATGAGCACAGCTCTAAAGTCAGGTAGTGGTCTCTTCGTCAAGAAGAATTTCCTTCTTTCGGATTTCTAGGTTGATGATTTCCAATTTTTGATGAACAGAAGTAAATCCTTCTGGATAATTGGAATAAACATCCTCCGACTTCTCTTCAATAGTGTGAATCTCCTCCGTAATCTCAATTATTCCCTTGGATATCCACGGGATCACCAATGCCTTCATCGTTTTGAGGTTGTTGTTGAATTGTACAGCAACTGAGGCATTGCTATCTCTGTCAAAGGGCTTCCATTCCTTGACTATCATAGCATTGAAGTCCACATACTTTAACCATCGCACATCGATCTTGAAAGGGCTGGTTGGTTTCTTTCTGGTGTGATTGAGTTCAAGAAGGATGGGATGGTGATTAGAATCACCACCGATCCCGACCCACTACCTCACCAATGTTGTGGATTGGAGAGTGTCTTCATTTATTAGAAATCGGTCCAATCTTTTGGCAATGCGTGCCTCCCTAGACCGCATGTTGCGCCTAGTAGGTCTTAATCGTATGGGATGGATATCCAAAACTGAGTGAGTAGTCAATAAGTTGATGAAATACTCCGATAATGGGTCCCAATGAGCTCGGGGTCCCCATATCTCTGCGTCCCCCATGGTGAAGTTCAAAACACCATTGATGATTAATCGGTCCACCAACAATAAGAGATTGGAGAAAAAGCAATCCCAAAAGGATTCCCTCTACTGGCAGGGTCCGTATACATTGACATAAGTGTATGCCATGCCTGTTTTCCTTGAGAAAAGAACTGCCCCTAGGATTGATGGAATGGCCCAATTGTTGGTCATCAAGAATTGAGAAGTATGCCATCTAGTAATCAGACCGCCTAACCTCCCCATGGAATCTGTTCAAATAAAGGACCAACCAAGGAGGAGTCTCTTTATATCTTCCAGAATCTCTTCACCTATTGCAAGACTTTCCTGTAGTAAAAGTACTTGTGGTCTGTAAGCATCCACCACTCTACACAGGGATAATTTCTTTGAGGGCAGCCCCATCCCTCTAACGTTTGGGGAGAGGACCAACATCAAGGAAACTCTTTCTCGGGTTTGCTTTCTCTAAGAGACCCAAAGATTCTTCATTGTCTCCCTGCACTAATATCAATAACAACCTGTTCCCTTGCAGAGTCCATCATGGATCATCTCCCTTGTAGCCATGGCGAGGAGAGTGAGAGGCCTCTATTAGGTACCAGACCATGAACCGAGGGCTTCAAGATTCCGAACTTGGACCATAAGTTGTATCCATTAGAGTGCTTGGAGACAATTTTAGGAGGGGATAGTGGGGGAGGGATTTCCGTTGAATTTGGTGACAAACCATAAGAAATAGTGACAGTGTGGACCCCGTGGAATATTCTATTATCCTCAGCCAAATACTCAGGGGGAGCACCAAGACCTTTGTCAACTAGAGAAGGTGGATGATTCGCCTTCAAAGGAGGGGTGCATAAGTCCCTCGTATATAAGGAGAAGTTGGTGAGGGGGATCCGAGAGATTGGATGGGGTCTTGGGGATGAATAAGGAGGACATGGGTTTGAGATAGTGTAAAGGAGTCAGAGGTGAAGTAGGAAAGAGAGGTAATGGCGAGAGCTCAGTCGAGGAAGGGGGAGTGGAAAAAATACTCCAAGCCTAAGCCAAAGAGAGAGGAAAAGCAACATGATCATAAAGAGAAGTAAGCTCTGTGGACATACCTTTAAATCATCTAGAGTCTGTTGGAACAGATAGTGGAGTAAGATTATTCCTTGGGGGTGGTGTGGAAGGACGATCAACATCCCAAGAGAAATCACGAGCATAAGTTTCCATCTGAAACTTCTCCCTTGACGGCTCTGAAAGCTCTTTCTTCTTCCAAATATTCTTCGTGAAACCACGGTTGCAAAATTTTGCAAGGTGGCTATATCAGTGACAACCGTTGCATCTGAAAGGGATGCCGAAATAATCAATACATTGATTCCAAATTCTCCCCTTCAATGTGATGTCTATTTCCTTTGGGAGTCCGTCACGGAGGTCCAGTTCGACTAAGACCCTCCCCTTCAATGTGATGTCTATTTCCTTTGGGAGTCCTTCATGGAGGTCCAATTCGACTAAGACCCTAGCCACATAGAGAATACCATTCACCAGGAATCCCATATCAGCCTTAAGGAAAGTACCCAGAGAATTTCCAAGGCGATGGAAAATCTCAGCAGTCCAAAGCTCTGGGGGAGGCCTGGAAATTTCACCCAGGCCGCTCGTTTGTAACATTTCTCTATCCTGGAGTAAAAAAAGGAGGTCCATCGTTTAAGATGCATGATAGATGAGTCCCACTCCCACACACCTAAAAGAAGGGTTTCAGTATCAAAAGGATTGTCGAGGATTACACACAACCATCCCCTGGTGAGTGAATATAGTCGAGGCTCGTAGCCGAGTAGCGGATGCCAATACTGAGCTACCCATCTTCTGAAAGTGGAGATATTCATTCTCCGACCCCCAAATCTGCCTAATAACGCATGTTCTGCGATATAAATAGTTTCATAGAGCTCTACGTCTTCATGTAAAGAAAGAAAACGCTTGTTCGTCTTCTTGACGCATGGTTTTTTCCTTCTGTCATGAAGAGGGAGATTCTCAATAGGAATATCACTCGTAGTTGCAGAAGGACCTTCTGAACCATCCTTAAACACACCACATTTTCCCTAGACTGGTGTCTTTTCAGTCTGACAATCATTAAAAGAAGGTTCAGTGCCGTGGGTACTAACAGTTATTATCCACTTTACCTGGCGGTAGCCAAGGTCGGTTTGCTTTGGACTCTGACCAGTTGGGTCCTATATAGACACTTGTGATACTCCTGAGACCGCATCACCTGGAAACACGAGATTCAGGAGTAGGTTGGAAAACCTTCAAAATGAAGGTAACTCATCTTTTAGATAACCTTACCTTACAAAAGAGAAAGGTGGTGAACCATCTGTCATATGTAAGAAATCTATGTTGACTAAGAGGTGGAGCTTCATACGAGTATGGACCAGGAGCATCACCATCTTGATACCAACACTGCCATGAAACCTGAAAACCCTATACTTCTTGCTATTCAATCTTCACTCATTTTTTTTAATTTTTTTTTAATGAAAGTGGTTTTTAAATGCCACTCACTATGTCTCGTAAAACAAGAAACATGGTAAGCATCTCATGTATAAAAATATGAAAACTTTTTTTTTATAACTTCATGCATAGCTTTGAATTTCACCAACTTAGTTACATTATCTTTATAACAAGGTGTATATTTTTTATGATGCTAACATGATTGGTCTAATGAACAATGGTTTATATATTGTTTATGACGCTAACATGATTGGTCTAATGAAGACAACGGATAATATTTGATGTATCTCTTGACATGGATTTCTCGACATAATTTTTTATTTTTAAAATAACAAGTTGGATTTATATTATAAAAAAAATATTGTTGCATTCGTAATTTATAATTTTTTCTGTAACAAAAGTGTATCTCGGACAGAGATTAAGATTTGACTTATTTTTTTTCTGTAACAAAAGTGTATCTCGGACAGAGATTAAGATTTGACTTATTCAAATGAAAAGAAAAAGCAGTTAAAACAAATTGGCTAACTTGCTACAAAACTTGTACGTGAAGGTTTTAATGAAACTTGTATTCGAAGGTTTTAATGAATTATATTATTAATAAAAATAGATAGTTAAACATCATAAAATTATAAAAAAGAAGGTTTTGGATGAGCGCTTGCAATTAAGTCCACTTAGGTGTCTAAGATTTTTTCTTCCAATGAAATAACAAAGGGGTTTTGGAAAGCATGTAATAGATCGTATGAAGATTATTAATAAAAATGGATACTTAAACATCATAAAATTATAAAAAAGAAGGCTTTGGATGAGCGCTTGCAATTAAGTCCACCTAGGTGTCTAAGATTTTTTCTTCCAAGGAAATAACACAGGGGTTTTGGAAAGCATGCATGTTTTATAATAGATTGTATGAAGAAATGTTGATGTAGCTTGTGATATTGACTAGAGAGTTTTTAAGTATTGAATTTTTAACATTTAATTAAAAAAAATTATGTCGAAAATGATTAGTTCTAAGAAAGATTCTTATTTCTAATTGTGTCATTGTAAGATATACTTTTTTATATTAAATATTGAGGGTGTTTTTAGTTTTACTAGCCCTTGAAATGGGTTGTAAAATGTGATTTCCATTTTTTGGCGGTTAAGGCTTCATTGATCACGTTGTCATGTATCTTCGCTAGTGCATTGAGCCTTGATACACATTCTTGGTTCCTTCTTCGGTTATTTGACCTTCATGGCCAAACCACAATAACAACAACAATGTGCCATGGTAAATAATACCTACATAAGGAGAGAGTAGAGAGAGCAAGTGGAGGTGGAGGCATTTCCTTTTACCTTTGAAAATCAAGTCATTCCTCCCATAACAAGAGGAAATTAATGAACATCCTATCTAATAGAGAGAAAAATCCTTGACATGCTAGAACTAGGGATAGAATGTACTAAAGGGTCATAACATTTTAAAATAAAATATGCACCAAATTGAGGCGTATGCTAGAGATATTGTCGAATGGAAGCATTAATAATATTTTCCATGAATATTCAAGAATAATGTGGGGGGTTGCGAGGCGAGCCCGTTTCCATGTCTTCTTTAACTTAATTATTATGGGATTAGGATTGAATAAGATCCCTCCTCTTCCCCTTGTCAAATCCATAATTAAGAACCTTAGGTTTTCCTTAAAATTCACTTCTTGGTTTAGGGTGTAGTTTATTGTGTAAAATAAAAGTTTTTGGAAGTGTTTTTTTTTATATTTCCTGCACATTGAATGATTATTCCGACCTTCGACAAATAGGGGACCCAACCTTGCTTGAGGACTTGAATGATCACTAGTGAGTCTCTAATTATGGTCATGTTACAGTTTAGTTGGGTGGGAAATAATTTCACTTCTTGATTATAACTAAGGGATTTTGCACCATTATTCGTTGTGCTTCCTAATCCCTAGGAAAGTTATAGTTTTGTTCTTCCTTTGGTATTTAAGATAACCCCCCTTGCAACTACTATTCTTAAAAAATTATAACAACGACAATTCGTAATTATTGATGTTTGATCATAAAGATGACATGAGAGTGGACTTTGATCCATTTACTATATATCAGAAATGCAATGCAAACCTTGCATATTCAATCATTATATTTGAATACCCCCATAATAACTTTGAAGGATAATGAAAAATATATTATTAGTAATAACCACTTTACAATATCTTATATGAAACGCGCACATATAGTTCATCATCTCCCTTTTAAAATTACATGGCTAAGATTGTAATGTCCCCTTCATCCAATCTGACCAATGAAAAGGGACATTAATTAACCACGGGCTTCTCAATTTCACCCCATATTCATATTATGAATTTATAACATTTGAATTGCATGTGCAAATGCATAATAAAAGAAACAACGGAAATAAACTCGATCCACACACACATAGCAAGCATACTCAAGCACAATCATCACATGCATCAAATAAGAACGTTTCAGATCCAAATACACGAGAATACTTATATTTAAACAATGTAGATCCAAGCAACTGGTCGTGTAAGAGTGATTTTCCACCCAACAGTAGGCATTTTTCCCAACATATACTCTTTATGCTGAGAGGCCACCCTCAAGTCAGGCTATGAGGCCACTAGGACGAAGGAAAATCCTACATGATTCTCTCTCTTAGCCCACAACCCGTTTTGCTCTCTATGCTTAGCCAAATGCTCATACAGAGCTTTATAGGGATTTCACTTAGTCCTCATAGCCTTGGCTCCAATAATACCTCACAACACCCTTTTGTGCTTAGGAATCCCCTTCATCGATCCACGATTTTCTTGGGCGATCCATCTTGCCGTGTGCTTACAGTGTGTGAAGGAGGCCAATCTGATGAATGTTGTTAGAGAACCACCTGTAGCCCCAATTCGTTGCTTCTCAAGCATATGTGAGCAACATAACTCAATGGGTAAGGGTTCCTCGCTTTCCCAACCTCTATGCTCAACTATAGCCATCGATTTTCCCTTCCAAATATGCAGTATTGTCTCTAATTCGAATTTCTAGTTTATACACAATCGGGTAAAGGTCATGGACATCAATGGGGAGCTCTGTGTAGTGTAGATTTATAGGAGAGAATGAGAAAATGAGGGTCGACTCCAAGGGATATGAGATAATGGTGAAAAGACAACTGACATGGCTTCTGACCATAGAAGAAATGACTCTTGGCAATTGTAGAATGACTTCTAACATATGATAGAACTGACATAAAAGTGCAGTCATCCCCATACTTCAATCCTGCATGAGGTGACTTTTCCCACAAGCCTCACACATGTATTCAATGATTGGATTCAAGAGTCAAAATGATGTAATTGGTGTATTCAATTCACATGGCAGAATGTGGATGTGTTCTAAGGTTGACACTTGGCAGCAAAGGACTTATTCTCCCATAGGCTCGCTTTCCTCTTCTTCTCTAGTGGAATCATAGCCCTTCTATTGCTCTTTACACAATCATCTTCGACCATTTTATTATTTATGCAACATAATATTTACATATATTTCGAGTTAGCATGACAAACCAACCATACCGTCCAAATGAAAATATATACATCATACATGCTTAGTCATTCACTAGTTGATCCTTGACCTTAAAGATCCGCACTAAGAATCCATACTAACATATTTACATCATTTTAATTAAATACATTTCAAATCAAAACATAAAATATTACAAAAACTTTGAAATATATTTTCTTATTTACGTGAATAACCTACAACCATACTCATTTAATTATCAACGTCATCTTCCTTTTCCTCAACATCTATTTATTTTAGGAATTGACATTTTAAGTAGATAAGTTATGAAAAAAGTAAAATACTTTTGAATAATTCCATGTGTAAGTGACATTTTCCATGATTATCCAACGTCTTATAAAGCTGGGGGATACCATGAAAATCTTCTTAAAAAAAAATGGAGATTAAAAAATGTTTTAAATTTTAAATTTAAATTTAAATTTAATTTTTTTATTATTTATTAAAAGATAAGAAGAATATAATATTTGAAGTTAAGAATCTTTTATGCAGTTGAATTCGACAAACAGAAGTGGACAGCTTTTAGGTTTTTTTAAACGCTTTGGTTGGTTGAATTTATTGTAAATAAAAGAGGGCATATATATTCAAATGTTCATTGTTCACGTGTTAAGTTTTATAAAAGCCTGTTAATTTATTTAATGGAAGTGATCTGACAAGAGCTTAATAAACAAACTTTGTTCTGGGCATTAAAATGGTATTGTAATATAAAGGCGAAGAGTTGGTCAGCCCGATTAGGTTCTTGACACCGTGGTTTCTTGGAATTATTGTTGGCATTACTAAACTCGTTTCGATCCAAAGAAGAATCTAATCAATCAACTCCCCGGAAATAAGAATTGGTTTGCAGATGGAATGCCCTTTAAATTCTGATGAACCAACCCTCTCACCTCACATCACCATTTCATTCCTCTGTGCTGTCGTCCCGTCCGTATCAATCAATTTCTTTTCTTGCTCACTCTTCAACGTCCGAAATCCTACTCGCTGTTACATTTACAGAAATAGCAACAGCTAACAGCTAGCCCTACTTTGATTTCATGGCGGCCCAGCAAATACAAATAGAAATTGATGAGGAGCTGATCCAATATTCATTAATATCATGTCCATGGTGTGAATTGCCTCCAGATCTGGAAATGGAGATCATGGAGCGTCTGCCATTGGAATGCTGCTGTCAATTGCGCTCCGTTTGCAAGGGTTGGAACGATCTTCTCTCTTCAACTCGTTTCAATCATATTATGGGGAGCGAATCAACGAGTTCAAGCAGGAAACCACGGCTTCTGCTTTGCACGCCCAAGATGGAAATGGCGTGTCTCCTTTACTCATTCTTCACCAATTCATGGCGAACGATATCGCTGTCCTTCCTACTACAATATCATTATAAGGATGTCTGTGCCCAACTCAATTACAGAGGATCTGCTTCTGGGCTGCTCTTGCTGGATCTCCCACCCTTTTCTTGCTGGGGAAACATGGCACCACTCCCCAGGCTCTGCGTTTGCAATCCTCTGAGCAAGTCCGTTTTCTCGCTTCCTCAAATACCTTCTGTCGTTCGAGTAATGGCTACGGGAATTGCTCCCGGGGAAAAATTGGGTAGCTATGTTGTGTTCGTCATTGGCATGAATAGTACTGCAAGTAACTCAGTGGTAGCATATGATTCGCTTTCAAAATCATGGAGAACTGCGGGCACCCTGCCGAACAATTTGGTGATAAACAACGATAACGTGATATTCAGCAAAGGATTCTTCTACTGCTTGACCAGTGGCCTCAATGGCGATGATCGTCATGTGGTGGCATACAACATCAAGGAGGGCAACGCAACGATAATAGCGATGCCAGCAACGGATAAAAACGATCATTATTGGCCTCGCTTGTTGTCCTGCAGAGGAGGCTGTGGTCTCCTGATGGTCGGAGCAATCGAAGAGGATCACTTGTTGAAAGATTTGATCATCTGGGAATACAACAACTCCAGGAGTAATTGTTGGAGGGAGATTGGGAGAATACCTGCATCGGTGTGCGACGAATTTAGGAGAAGGTCGTGCTCAAACTGGTTCGAATGCATTGGAGTGGGTGAGTATATATGCTTCAGAGGCCATGAGAGTACGAAAGTTGTGACGTACAATGTAGCCCAAGGCTCCTGGAATTGGCTTCCACAGTGTCCTCCAGCGTACGCACATTACAAATATGTTCGTTTGAACAGCATGGCGTTGGAACCGAGGCCTGATATGAAAGTCACGTCCACATAGGAATTTGCTTGTTTAACATCCTTTGTCCAGGCCCGAGCTAAACTTTGGTTGATTTGTACCAAAATCTTGTATATGTTTTCGGTTAAAATTTTGTTTTGAAATTGTTTAAATGGGAATTTTGGGTTGCTAGAATTATTGAATGTTGCCTAAAAATGCAAGGAAAACAAAAAAGGTTAACTTGTTATTTTTAGTGTAAAAATTGAAGTTATAATATTATTTTATTTAGAGAAAACAAAAAAACATCTTCAAGAAGACATATCAAGATTATATAGCATGTCAGTAATACAAAATGTCATCCCTCAAATTACATAGCAGATAGCAAAAAGATCCTCATTACAAACGAAAAAACAGAAAGCAGTGCCAAACCTCCACATACTTAACATATGCCAAAAAACCAAAAACGAAAGATGATCCATCCAAGATATCAAAACTAAGGAATTAGATAGCCTTATACTTGCCTTATCCATAACAAAGCTATCCATAGCTTCCTTATAATGTAGAAACCCATCCATGGGCCAACGGCCTGGCCTCCTTTTAGAACTGAACTTATTCTTTTATCCATTAGAATTTGATATGATAAATAATGGCATAGCAGCCTTAGTATTTGCTCGTGTTTAAAATGCTCGGAGCTATTTTTAGTTATGTTTTATTAATATTATTATTTAAAAAAAAAGTAGTCTACTTGTTAGACGAATTTGACCTTCCGTTGACTTTCTTTTTGGTACACACATTTTTTTTTAGGGAGATCACTTCCGTCTCCTCCGTTAATGACTCTGTCAGTTTACATATGCCACCTCCATTGACTACTTCCAGCTTGTTGACAAGATTTAATGCACATGCGGTTCATTAACTGCAAACCACCCTCCACCGCGTGAAGACCAATTCCTCAATCTGTGTTTCATGCACTTAAAGATTTTTGAATTTTATGTACGGGTTCGCTGGTGAGGCAATATCATATCATATCTATTTATATTGGAGTTTGAATACTCTTAGAAACTTAAAAAATATATTGCTTCGTATGAAGGGGTTAAGGGGGAGCTTTTAATTTGATATAGTAATATAAATATTGAAGGTTATTTTATTTGGGTGGGATGAGAAAAAACCTCCAAATAGTAGAATTGATTCATACCTACAAATCTTGGGATGGATTGGTACCTCCAAATCATGGGCTCAATTCATACTAACCTAAAACTTATGGACCCTACATTTTTATTTGATATTGTTTATGATCCTAAGTTTTGCATAAATCTGATAAAGTTTACCAATGATAATATTGATGGAAGTCTCTTTGGATTAGTAGCCTAGAGCAATCCTAATTTAATAGCTTATTTAGGCTTGGTTTGAATTGATGTTATATTGTTTTTCATCTTTGAGTTAAGATATGTAGTTAATCGGGAGTTGAACAATTGTATTGTACTTTTTGTAGGTTTTCGAGTAGAAGATCTAACTCTTCATTTTTTAGGTTGGGGTTTAGGTGGGTATTGAGATTCAATCAAACCTTGCTCCACGACAACCAAGAAAAGTGAGATCATTCTTTCTTGGCTCACCAGAACCAAGATGTTTGTTTTGATAGACTGGTAGAGGAGTCCACCCATGAAAGGGTTTCAATTTTGCATTTTTATGGAGTTTAATTTATTAAGCTTATAGAAAACATGAATTCTCTATGGCTATGCTTGTATTTACATGATATAAAATTGGTAGATTTGTAGGCTATGGTGTGAAACATTTGCAATTCTCATCTTTTCTAAGCATTGCACTAACTAGTGGATTATACATTCTTTATTATGTTGATCTCTTGACCGGGTTTCCTTTTATACATTTTGCCTTCCCCATTACTATTTCATTGGGTCTTCCACTATCCAACGCTACAAATTGATCAATCGCCCCTGCAATCCTGGTGGGATCATTATTAACATTATACTATTATTTTATTTAGCATCTTGTTTACTTCTACTCAGATGTGTTAGGGCTCATGTTTGTTACAACTTGATAATATGATGTAAAGGGGTATTAAAAATAGGTTGATAAAAATAGATACCTAATATTTGGTAAAACTAGTGGTTTTCTTAATTGCAAAGACAAATTGGGAGGGGGTTTCAACAATACAATTTTATGAGGAATTTTTCAATATTTAGTGAAATTAGGGATATTCTTTAATATCATGCGAATGATTGTGCTATGTAACAAATTCACTATGTGAACCCCCATGAGAAAATGGTGGCGGAAACTGTGTCTACATAAATCCATAACGTTGAACCGAGCCTACTGAATGTTATTAATCTATAAAAAAAGATGTCACATAAAGGACATTGTGTGTGAAGAAACCGTAAATCTGAGCTCAGCAAGGGAGATACTTGATTACTACAAGGAAGCTATTTAAGGTATGGAGATGATTTTATTTCCTTACACAATTTTTTTTTATATACATTTAGTTTCATCTTCAATGTTTTAGATAAATTTAAGCAAGTGGTCAAGTTCAAAATTTCTTTAAAATTTCTTTATTGATAGCGTCAATGACCCATTCTCTGCAATCGATACACAATGCATACATAGGGTTATCTAATTTGTATCTTATAGATAGTATTTGCATATTTCATGATAGAGAAGTAAACACTGGGTTTTGAATATGGGCAAAGCGTGATGGATTCCAATCTTTGAACATAAAACCAGATTGGATTTAACATATCTTTAAACCATATTGGAGCTAAGTGATCTTTAGTTGAATAGAACAAACCCTTCATACTCTTATGGCGCGGGAGAGGGCTACCATGATATTGTTTCTTTTAAGAAATATGGTGAGCTTATTTACGGTTCCCTTTATGCATGGTAATGTAATTTTATGGATGCCCATACCATTATCTCGTTAATTTTATGGATTCCCATATCATTCTCTCAGTTAAGAGTTCCCTTGATTGCATTCAGTTAAGAGCTCCCTTGATTGCATTCATGATTTTCGCTAATGACTCATTAAGGAAAGAACAATCCATGAAAAGGTTCGAATGATATATTCATAACTTGCCCTACAAAATGCATTCATATCTCAGTTAAAAGCTTCGTTCGTTGCCTGATTTTCATTATCTCAGTTAAGAGCTCCGTTCGTTGCCTAATTTTAGTTCAATTGTGGCAGTGATAATGACACCAAATACTGCTCGGTGCTCCTTTTCAATCCTCCATAAATGAACCTTTGTTATATCTGTACTTGAATGTGTGTGCATATCAAGGAAATCTTCAAATTCAATAACTGAAGCCTGCCAAACTTTTGCATACATTGGCAAATTATAAATACAAAAAAACTTCATTCAACACTCGATTGGGAAATAAATAATTGTCCTCACAAGTAAAAAGTGCCTCAGATCCTAGTAGTGCTTTCTATCAAAAGAAAAGCATCATCTTTCTTAGACCCATAAGTATTTCTACTTATCTGTCATAGCCAAGGCACATCCTTCAGGCTCTTTTCTGAATTGTTGAGATGTTAAGTATGTCTCAAAGTTGCTAATCACTGGATTTGAATCTCAATCATTTTGTAATTTCAGCCTATCTATCAACTCTCTTGATAAAGCATTTAAAATTTTGTGAAAGGCTTAGGAATGCTTGAAAGAGACCGAAACCTGCTACTGTAGAATCTTACTCTATGTTATAAGAACAAGACCGTGACATGATACCCAAACATTGAATTTTTTTCATATGAACTTCAAAAATATCTCTAAAGTAGGTACCATAAATATGTTGGGAGGGAGTGCATTTATAAATCAAGCCATCCAAGCCCATTCACATTCTCTTGACGAGGACGTGCTGCTTATTCATTTGCATTTTAACATTTGAACCATGAGAATATCCCTTTTAAAGAGGTGCAAGTGTAAAGAGTTATTTTAGAATTTGACTTATTACTTGTTTTTTTCTTGGTTTTATGATATTAGATATGACATAATATTTGATATTACATATTATTTGTTTTCTTGGTTTTATGTTTAATAAAGATGAGACATATATTTACTAACTCAATTCTTTACATTTATGTATGTGGGTGAAAGGATGTCGAGATTTTCCTCATGCAAATCAAAAAACTAATAATGTTGTTGAGTCATACCATTGTTACATGAAGACAAACTTTCTATCTGATCGAAGGAAGAAATGTGCTCGTAGGATGGATTGGTTATTGTATGTGCTCTTGACAAATGTTGAACTTTGCTATTGGTTCAAGGAAAGTTTGAAAGAAGAAGGACATTTGAACAATTACAAAAAATAGAAGCAACTTGAATCATCAATGGAAAAACCTAGAAGAATTCCAGATAGTGATTGCATCCCTCATGAAAGTATATCTTGAGCTTACTGGGTGAGGATCCAAACCAATCGTGATAAAAAATACCTTGCTACCTAGTATCGCACAAATTTTATATTGTGTGACTGCCCATGGTCCATTCGCAGAAACATTTGTAAGCATGTAATAAAAGTTGATTGGTTGTATTTTCCCTCAAGGGATTCAAACCCATTATTGAATATGGATGCAATAGTCTATTCATTAAATTCCACTACTGATGTAAGTATAGAGGTACCGAACCTTCATTCAAATGTCAACTTGACTGTTATGGCTAGTGACAGTGTTGATCCAGATGTTGAGGCACTTCAGTTGGCTAGAAAGGAGTTGTTTGGCTACCTAGAGCTGTTTCAAAATAGTCCTCCTGCTTATTTAAGCAAGACCAAAAAATTAATTGGTTTGGTTAAAAAAATGTTGGATGAGGCCAGGGTAAAAACGTGAAGGTGGGTAACACTTCCGTGAGAAACTAGTGCAAAATCGTCTTAGCGGAGGTTATTCGGCCGATTAATATTTATTATTCGGCCAAATAACAAAGATTATTCGGCCGAATAATTTACATTATTTGGCCGAATAATGTAGAAGTTATTCGGCCGAATACCCACTAACAGTTCTCCGTTTAGTTTAACGGGGATCCTTGAAATGTGTGCAAAGCACTGCCGGACGGGAAAATTTTTCGGATGGTCGTTTATTCAGCCGAATACTTGTTCGGCCCGAACCATTGTTCGACGGAACAATTGTTCGGACGAATAACTACTCGGATGAACAAGTATTCGGCCGAATAATTGGTCGACCGAACAATGTTTCTGCATAAAAGACCGGCCTCGTCCGCCATTTGGCAGTAGCTGTCGGGAAATTTCTGGACCCCGCAAGCAGGCCCGCTGTCGTGCCTCGCCACCCTGCATGGTCTAGTCGACGACGCTTGCGTCGATGACACTCGTCTGTTGTTGCTCCACCCCTTCGCCGATCCCCTGCTTGCTATGTCGTTACTTCCTGTTGCAACAGTTGGAGGCTGTGTTCGTCGACGAGGGTGCCTGGCGGATTCGCGAGTTCAAAATTTGTGTTTGGTTGCTGCTTGACGTATCTGCGTGGAGTTAACGGCTGCCGGGCGAGGGTAAATAAGTTTTATCATCTGTTTTTGGTTTTCAAATTTTATGTTTGATGTATGTACACGTTTTCGTCTTTTAACCTCTTCCTGAAATGTGGTAGTGTGTGCAGGTTAGTTCGTTTGTTGAGCTTGGTTGTTATCGGTGCTTCGTTGGTGTTTTGGTTTTCTGCGCAGGGTTGATAGTTTGTCATTTGAAGGTACGTTTTCACGATGAGTTGTGTCGTTTTGATTTTGTTTTCGTATTTTTATAGTTTTTAGTTGCTAACATAATTTGTTGTTGTGTGAAGGAAATATTTGTCGTTTGGCGAGTTGGTGGTCTTAACCGCTGCGGCATTGTGGATAGACAATCTCTTCACTGCGTGTTTGGTTTAGAGGTATGTATCGTTTCCCGAACTTTTGTATTGATAAAAAATGTTGTCATTTGAATAAAATTAAAAAAAATAGTTTCCTTCAGGATTAAAATTAGAATGTTTATTGTTTTTACATATAATTTTATGCTCAGAGCAGAGTTATGGAACTCTGCTCTTGAGTAGAGTTTGGTTTACAGATATCTATCATTTCCCAATTTTTTGTATTGACAAGAAATATTGTTGGCTTTAGAAGAAAATTAAAAAAAATATTTGCATTCAGGTTTAAAATTAGATTGTTTAGTTTTTTTACGTTTAATTTTATGTTCATGATGTCAGCCTTTATACCCTTAAACAGAGTTCTTGAACTCTGTTCTTGAACAGAGTTTGAAGATTCTGTTCATATAGAAAGTCACTTAAAAAGTCATACTGTTGTAAGTCCTTAATTATATATTTTTTTAAATATTAAGGAATGTTTGTTTATTGAGATATATAATGGAATCATGTGTGATGGATGAAAAATTTGTAAGGTTACTATACTACTACAATTAACTACATTATACTTTTTATCTGATTATGAGATGATTATTAATGTTATCTTTATGGTGCAATAGTAGTGCTGCTAGAGTTAGGAGAGGAACTTACAAAAAAAAATGACTTATACTACTTTAGGCACCTCTACATTTGGTATGCAGTTCTTTATGAGATATGTCTTTAAGTCTATAGAATTAACATGTACAACTTCAATATGTTATGAGTTGACATTTGTGTAATTTTTTTTATCATAAATATAAAGTAGAAATTTTATAATAAGTGGATATATATATATTTCGTGAGATGTTTGTTCATTGAGATATATAATTCAATCATATTTGATGGATGAAAAGTTTTTAAGGTTACTATACTACTACAATTAATTGCGTTATAACTTATATTTGATTATGAAATGATTATTAAATATATCTTTACGTTGCAATAGTAGTGATGGTAAGGAATTTTAGTTAATTAATTATGTTAGAGTTAGGAGAGAGACTTACAAAAAAAACTCACTTATACTACTTTAGACACCCTTACATTTGGTATGTAGTTCTTTATTAGATATGTCTTTAAGCTTGTAAAATTAACATGTACAATTTCAATATGTTATGAGTTGACATTTGTGTAAATTTAGAAATCATATCAAATGAAAATAGTGGAGTCTTCGAAGCGAAAGCGTAGGAGGTCATCACATTCATCGGGAATTGGTGTTCCAATTGAGAGTCAAAGATTGTCGAATTCACCTCGGGGTTCGAGTTTATTGTATAGGTCACGGTCATCTGATCACCAACAAGTTGATAGGGGTACAAATGATTCTCCTTTGTCTTCTGTGGGAGAGCGTCGATCTCAACCTTCTGTTGGTATGAACATTAATGTTTAATAATGTATAATCTGTATTTTTGTGTGTTTTGAATTTTTGGACAAGGTTAACTCTTGACTACGGCTATATTTGAAGCAGAGCGAGGTTCAGAAGATGTGTGTAATTCGACAGAGTGAGAGGAAGATCAAGATAGGATTGTAGATGATGGAATAGGTGTGGGTGCAGAGCAGGGTCCTGAAGATCCTCCTAGAGCGAGGACGACATATGTTCCACTAGCTGAGGGTTGTACACCCATATCAACTTATCCGTCTGATTTACCTGTTGAGCTTCCATGGGAAGGTGTTGTGCAACAAACTATCCTTGAAAGTTGTAGATCCCACTATGACAGGTTGAACAATGATCTTTGTTCTTTGGATCTCCCTCCAGAGAGCCGACAAAGTCTAGAGATTGTTTTGGGGTTTTTGAAAAAATTCATTGATGCATATGAGGAACTCGGGCCAACTACGAATGGTTTTGTTCATTTGATGCAGAGGCGAAGGGACCAAGTTATGGGTCCAGACAAGTGGGAGGTTGTGAAGGAGAGAGTGACCAAAGAACAGGCCAATTCAATGTTTAATTTCAAAGAAGGCCTTAAGCGAAAAATGTTGAAAGTGCAATATTTCAAGCATCCTCAGATTGCACATCTAATATATGATCGGTTTCTTGCAGCTTATGGTCGATTGCCATGGAACGATGAGGTTCCTAATTATTTTGCTAGATTTTTCTATGCGGAGTTTTTTTTAGGTATGAAGCCAAATTATACTGATGTTCCTTCTGACTTTTATGGAGTTGGAAAGGGTCGAATATATAATCGGAAAGGTGCTCTTAGAGACCCTACGACTCTTCGGCCTCCACCCGAGATACCTCGTCCACCTAGGGTTGTGGCTTTAAGATCGGAGATGGAGCCCACATCCCAACTTGGGGAAACTGCAAGGGATTCTGTAGGTGATGGTTTAGCGTCAGCTCTTGTTGGAGTAGAAGTGGGAATGGGTCGAGAGAGGGATCGTGCTACCATTCGTCAAAAATTTGTTTATAAGATGAATGATGAGGTAGATGGATTGAGCATCGACGATCCCAGGGCTTATGCCAAGTCTTGTCGCGATATAGCTTTAGATGTGTTATCCAATGACACATCGAGTATGAGAGAGGTTTGTTGATTATGCTATGACAATCTATTTGATTTTTTATTATTCATTTTGAATTGAATTTTTTGTTATATAGTAATAAGTATATTAAGCAAATGTATTTTGTTTGCAGTTTTCTAGAATGTTGAATGCACATAATTTTCGAGTCTCCACTAGTCTAAATGAAGAGCATCCTAGTCAAAATGAAAAGCGTTTGGAGAGGTATATTAATTATAATATTTATGATTGAACTTGATATTTTTGTTTTTTTGAATTTTAATAAATATCAATGTATCTTATTGTTAATTTGACTTATCCATGCAGGTTTCTTTAGAATCGAACTTTTTACATGATTTACCATCTCTTGTGAGCTAATGATTTTAATTTTCTTGTTTTGGTTTTAAGTTAATTGCTTAATTTGTTATATATATCTACTATGTTTTATTCATTAACAAAATTTAAATTTTAGGGGAGAGACCATATGGAAATTGGGGGTGAAGATGTAGGTTCTCTGATGAATGCGGATATTGGCATTGAGGTAATTTTGTTGAACTTGAAATGATCTCTGATATAAGTTTAATATTTTATATTTTTTTGATTTATTTGAAAATTGTTTGCATGTTTTAGGATTCATAAATTATTTTTGTACATGTTGCAGCTTGGCTCTCTTAGATCCTTTGGAGCCAAAGGGAAGGCTTTGGTGGAAAAAAAGTGGTGGACATGCATTCAAAGAATTTGATGTACGACTTTTTTAATAATTGAATTGTTTTTTTTATGTATAAGTTTAATATCTTAATATCTTGAATTTAGTTTAAAATTGTTTAAATAATTTATGATATTTATAATTTGTTTTTATGCGTGTTGTAGGTCGAGTTGAGTCCCGGGGAAGGTCCTAGTGGAAGATAGTGGAAAGATATTGGTCCAGATGGATAGTGGTTCAAACTTTTTTGTTTTTGTTGATATATATATTGTAGTTGTTTTGAACATGAAAGGTATTTATTTTTTGATTATACATATATGTACATTGAACTCACATGTTCATGAACCTTTTTTTGGATTATATATGAGTACATGTTAATTATTTTTCATTTCGTAAAATGTTTAGAATATGTTTTGTATGAATGTTTAAAATGTTTTGATAATGTTTAGAATATGTTTTGCATGAATGTTTAAAATGTTTTGATAGGTGCAATCTAAAGTTAGGAAATGTTGAATGTTGAGAATGAATGTTATGGAAGAATGAATGTTGGGAAATAATGAATGGGGAGGTGTTATGAATGTTTAAAATGTTAATCTAAAGTTAGGAAATGTTCAATGTTGATAATGAATGTTAAGTTAGGAAATGTTGAATGTTGAGAATGAATGTTATGGAAGAATGAATGTTGGGAAAGAATGAATGGGGAGGTGTTAGGAATGTTTAAAATGTTAATCTAAAGCTAGGAAATGTTCAATGTTGAGCATGAATGTTATGGTAAGAATCAATATTGGAAAAAAATGAATGGGAGGTGTCAAAAATCTTTAAAATGTTAAAAGTGAATGGAACATTTGATAGGTGCAAAAAATGAATGGGAGGTGTAAAAAATGTTTAAAGTTAGGAATGAGAGTGAATGGAACATTTGATAGGTGCAATTTAAAGTTTGGAAATGTTGAATTTATAAAAAAAATTCAATTTGTTATGTTGAGAAATGTTATGGAAAGAATGAATGTTGAGAAAGTGTTGAATCATAAGAATAAAGGTTTAAAATGTTAAGAAATAATGTTAAAATGTAAAGAAATGAAATGATAGAAATATGAAGTTTTAATAGGTTCAATATTCTAATGTTTTGAATGAAAATCGATGAATTGTTTGATAAAAGTTTCAATCTTTTAGTTGTTTGATTCATATGTAAATTTTAAATTTTAATTAATGTTTTTCATATGTTCATTGTTTGATAAGATACATTGCATATGCAAATTTCAAATTTTAACTAATGTTATTCATATGTTCATTGTTCAGGTACTTTGTAGTTCGTGAATTTCTAAATGTTGAAATCATAGCAAATGAGGATAATGATTTTTTGTTTTTTAATCACAAGTGAGAATTTCCGGATTGTGAAGCTTATGCTAAGTTAGAGCAATGAATTTTAGACAACAATTCGATGAATATTTATCGATTTGTTGTAAATAATTATTGCTCTAATTTAGCATAAGCTTCACAATCCAGGAATTTTTGTTTGTGATTAAAAATCAAATGATTGTTATCTTCATTTTCCATGATTTCAGTTATGTGAACTTACATGTGAGAGATATATTATCTTTGTGTAACAATCATTTATTTAAAAACTATATAGATTAACAACTTGTTTTAAAAAACTCATTCAGATCATATTTATGGTGAAGTATATTAAAGAAACATGTTCAGTGGATTAACAGAATACAAAATTCAATAGGTTTTTTGGTGATTTCTCATTGGCATCAATCAATCGAAAGTAAAAATTCGGGGCGGAGTGTGGGGATAGCCACATCCGTTATCTCATCCCTTAAGTGGTCTAATAGACATATGGGGACCCGAATAAAGTACTTTTGAATTCTCAAATAATTTTTGAATTCATTTTTAAGCATGTTAAATTACAACTATTTAAACTTTTATGTTTGTTGTCATTCAAGATAATATTCATAAAAATTCAATGAAAAAATATACTGTGCACAACAGTTGTGACACATGGACAAAAAATATATTGTACACAACAATTGACATGGACAAAAACATAGATCAATTCATTTTTGATATATAGTTAAAAACATTGCAATGGAATACCATCCTCAATTATCCGTTCATGGTCACATATGGATAGTTTCCATTTTTTGGTTTTTAACTGTTTTTTTGATGGAACTTGTACCAACCTTATTCGAGATGCATATACTAAATGAATATACTGACAACATATAACATCGGGCTCATAATCTTGAAAGTAGACATAATTTTTAGTCATATGCGTCTGCTGAAAAAAATAGCCTTTTAAAATGATGGATCCTCTTTCGTATGTAAATCCGTTGTCATTGTAGTCCTTCAATAACTTCATTTTTTCTTCAGTGCATCGCATCAAATAATATTTGACATTTTTTTTGTTGTCTAAAGGTGCAATCACAGCAAAAACATCTCCTGCGCAAATTATAATTGGTGTTAGCGTTTTTAAATGAATTAAATTGACTATACTTATGGCGATGGACTAGAATGAACAATTAACTTAAAACTCAAGTAAGTTTATTACCTTCTCTAACAAGATCTGAAATTCTATCGCCATCAGATGATATTGCTATTTCTTCTGATTCTAACTCTTCTACACTTGCCAGTGGCATTTTTCCTTTTGGATTAATCTCTGTGTGTTTCCAAGTTTTTACGTAGTTGTTTGTTATGTTTTCACAAACTTCTGTAGATTCAACATTTTCAGTGCAAATATGACAAAAGCATGATTGTTTTCTACTGTCAAATGCAAACACGTTTTGAAATGATTTTGTTTGAATAGAGTGAAGATCTCTAGTCCCATGTATGGTGCTAGCGTCATATGGTATTGATCTATTTATATCTTGGACCCCAACAAGCCAAAAAAACCTACACAATAAATGATGAATCACTTTCAAAGAACAACTTTTAATGTTAGTGTACATGTACTTAAATGTTAGTGTACATTTTTTTATATTTCAAGAAATAATATAAATTAAAAAAATAGTGTACATACCTGCGCACATCTTTTGATTGTTGATTATAATCATGGCTTAGATTTAATTAACACCATTGGACAACTTCTGCAGCTGAATGAAACTGTGTAGAAGAATAGTTCATTTGCCATCTTCGAAGTGCTCTTTTTACGCATGCTCCTGCACCATCATGTTCACCTTTTCCATGCCCAGTTTCAAAGAAATTCCAGCGATGTTTAATGTTCAACGCTTTATGAAGTCGACATAGCCAAAAAAATGATCGTGAAGATTTAAATTAACCCGCACATCCATCAGACCATATCCAATGCTCATTGAATTTAACTTCGCGTTTTTTCAGTGAGTCATAGAAAATATTTTCTATACAATGTTGAACAAAATGTGTATCGTGTGTACGATCATCGCTGATATAGAAGTGATATTCTTTAATCACATCTCGATTGTCACATGTGCTTTCAATGCCATCAACATCCTGTTGAGAATGTCTATATACAACATGGACAAATATCGAAACTTGGTCAGAGTGATAGTATTCACTCTGTATGTCTTTTTGTGCAGCAAATGTATAGTTTTCAGCAAAATCAACCACGGACAAAATTGTTCCGAGTGGAAAAATTTCACGAGACTGTTTGAATTGAAGATCTTGCCATCGTGCTCTATGTGAATGCTGGGTGTATTTATAAATTTCGCTTTCAAATTTTTTGAGAAAATCTATTACGCATATCTTATCTTCTAGCAAATCAATTCTTTTGGAATGTGAATCACTAGAACTTGTACTATAATTGATGTATTCGTATCTCCTCTAATCAACATTTACATTTGACAACGATTGAGCATTATCGATAGGATATTTATTGTGGAATAGCACTAGATTTCCACAATGATGACAATGTTTTCCATTGACACATTTCTTTGAATAAAATACTTCATCGTGATTTCTCTCACATAAAATTTGATATATGAATTCACGTATTGTGGGCGGAGGTGGTGAATTTGTCCAAAACATTTTACCAAATTCAAGAAATGTGTCATAATATAACTGAAATTGTACATGATAACGGAAACAACATGTATCACGTATAGTAATAGGTCTAACATACCATGGTTTTTGTTGCACAAATGTAGTGATTGATATATTAATTCCACGATGATCTTCCTTGAATTTATTGAACAATTGTACTTGTGTCATGTCCATTATATGTTTTGGTTGGCTTTCATATACATTTCGTGATATTCTTTTGTGTATCACATCTCTTGAATTTGGTGAAACTCGAGCATGTTCCAACCAATATTCTCGTACAATATCTTTAACACCTGCTCCCAATCTATCTTTGTAAGGTTGTCTACAAATAATTGCCCAGTAAGCAAGTTCATTATTTTCATCTATTTGCATTCTGAATTTGCTATGTTTGTATAATGTCTTTCTTGATGTTCCAACTGCTTTTGCTAGTTCTGTTGTCAAACGCTTTTGTTTAGTACTAGCTGAAAGAATTGCTGTATGAATTGCTTTACGTGCAGCACTGATATCTTTCTTCCTGGATTTTACAAAATTTTTTATTGCATCACCTATATTTTTCATCACATTTTGTTTCAATTTCGACTCTTTTGTCGCTTTGTGAATACCCAATAATGATGTAGCACCTTCTAACTTCTTGGACACTAATAAACATCTCAAAATTTGTGCTTGTCCTGCTATTGAGTAATCCTTGAGAACTTCATCATAAAATTTTGTAGCACGATATCGTGCAACATGTATTGGTAGTTTTTCTCCATATTTATCGCAATAAATGTCTTCTAACATTTCATCATCAATGGTAAAAGTACCTATATATCAAGTTAAATTTAATTTAACATATATCCAAAAATAAAATTCATTATAAAAAAATGAATTTGGAAAATATATGATATATACATACCAGGTCCAATTTCTGGATCTTGAACTTGATCTTCAATATTGACTTCATCGACATTAGCATGTAAATCACTATTTACATCTTCTACAATGGTCTTTGAAACTTCAATTTGTTCTTCTTGTACTCTATTTTCAATTTCCATCTTTTCAACATTATCATGTAAATCTGTATTTATATCTTCAATAGTTCTCTCTTCCGTTTCGGCAACCCTTTGTTTTTTGGCAATATATCTGAGTTTTTGTTTCTCTCTATTACCATCATCATCACGTTTACGATCACCTTTTTTTTACGTTTTCTCTTATTGCCCATGATTGTTTAATCTATAGATGATAAATTAAAGAATCATTACTTTATAGTAAAAATAAATAAATTAAGATTTAAAAACATTTACGGAATTTATAAAAACATGAACTGAAATTTACTTCACCTTATAAAAATTTTGTAAGAGTCTTTTGAAGAAGATCTCTTTGGAATTAACTTTCCTTTGAACAAAAATCTGCTTTGAAAAAACCTTCTTGGAAAGAAATAAAAAACTCCTTGACAATAAATTACCTACCCATTGGAAAATAATAAGAACACCTTGTAAATAAATCTTTTTTGTAAAAATCATTGGAAAAAAAATCTCTTTGAAAAAATATCTACGAAAAAAGTCACTAGGAAAAAGTACTTTGAAAAAAAACTTATTTGTAAACATATCTTGGAAAAAACCATTGTAAAGAAATAACTTATTTGCAAAAATACTTTGAGTAAATAACTCTTTGAAAAAACTCATTTCAAAGAAATAAGAAGTGCAAAACTACCTTGGAAAAAAACCCTTTGCAAAATACCTTAGGAACACAACTATTTGAAAAAACCCCTTTCAAATAAATAAGAAGTGCAAAACTACTTTGGAAAAAAACCCTTTGCAAAATACCTTAGCAAAACAACTATTTGAAAAAACCTCTTTCAAATAAATAAGAAGTGCAAAACTACTTTGGAAAAAAAACCATTTGTAAATTATCTTACCAAAACAATTCTTTGAAAAAATCTATTTCAAAGAAATAAGAAGGAAAAATACATTTTTTTTGCAAAAATACTTTGGGATACACACTTTTTATATACAATCCTTGCAAAGAACCTCCTTGCAAACATGTCTAAGAAAATAAATATTTTGAAAAAACTCCTTGCAAATATGCCTTAGAAAAAAAACACCTTCAATGTGCCTTTTGGAAAAAAAAATGAAGAAACATACTTTGTAAAAACCTCATTTTGCAAAAAATGTCTTCTTTGCAAATATGCAATAAGAAAGAAATATTTTGAAAAAACTCCTTGCAAATATGCCTTAGAAAAAAAACACCTTCAATTTGTCTTTTGGAAAAGAAAAAAAAAAAGAAACATACTTTGTAAAAACCTCCTTTTGCAAAAAATGTCTTCTTTGCAAATATGCAATAAGAAAAGAAATATTTTGAAAAAACTCCTTCAATGTGCCTTTTGGAAAAAAAAGAAGAAGAAACATACGTTGTAAAAACCCCCTTTTGCAAAAAATGTCTCCTTCTTTCAAAATTAGTTTGACAAAAAATATGCGAAGTTAAAACATGCGAAAATAATGAATCGATTTTAGGTTTATTTATATGAGTATAGAAAACATACATTTATTTATTATTATTATTATTATTTTTGCCGACGAGTTTTTTTTTCCGTTTCATTATTCGGCCGAATAACCTTCAATGTAATTGACGTTGCCGTTACGGAAAAAGGTTATTCGAAAAAGGTGTGTGAAAAAATGAAGATGAGTATCTATTTCGGGGGGTCTTGTGAGAAAATAATTATGTTTCCTTTCACGAGTTTTTTTTTTTTTTTTTTCCGTTTCCTTATCCCTAAAAAGAAAATCAAAATAGGGAAACAAAATAATGGCCTAGAAATTGATTTGGATGTCCATGCATCTCAAAATGAACCATTTCAATTTGAATACCTTAACAAGCAGGGGCGTCCTCACTTTAACAATACATCCTCTACAGTACTAGGTGAGTTCCATCGCGCAAGGAGATAAATGTGCTTAAATTAGTCTCTCTCTCTCTCTCTCTCTCTCTCTCTCTCTCTCTCTCTCTCTCTCTCTCTATATATATATATATATATATATATAACTCTTTAACATATTATTTGTTATATATTTTATCTTTAAATTTCCCTCTTATTAGTGAGTTTTAAACATCGGCATCAATGCCATTTTGGTTTGCCTCCCATTTGAGGTAAATTTGATGGGACTCCCAATTGATCTAATACATGTTTTCATGTGTATTATTTTACATGCTGATATGGGTTTTGATGAGGATTGCATTGTTATATGATAGATATGGGAGTTTCTCCTAGGGATCTTCCTCCTTTGGAACACACTCATTTGGTTGAAAAATCTCCAATCGGTGATTTGCAAGGTTTCACATATAGTATGATTTCAACTCTTTAACATATTAGTTGTTATATATTTTCTCTCTATTTCCCTCTTATCAACGAGTTTCATAGATTAAGGAGATACATGTGTGGATATATTAGTGTTTTTAAACATCACCATTTTTTAACTTATAGTCTGTGTATGTTTGTAGGGGTGCAACAACCCACTACTATGGTTTCAATCCAAGGATGTAGACAGGTGCAATGCCATTCTAGTTTTCCTCCCATTCTAGGTGCATTTTGTTGGGACTCCCAATTGATATAATCCATGTTTTCATGTGTGTGTTACTTTACATGTCGATATGGGTTCTTATGAGGATTGCATTGTTATCTGATAGATATGGGAGTTTCTCCTGGGGATCTTCCTCCTTCAGAACACACTCACTACGTTTACAACTCCCCAATTGGAGATTTGCAAGGTTTGACATATGATACTCTTTCACCTCTTTATTGTATTAATTGTGATATCTTTATTCTTTATTTCCCTATTATTAGTAAGTTTAATAGAGCAAGAGTATCAATGTGGATATATTAGTGCATTTACACATCATCAATTTTTAACTTGCAGCGTGTTGATGTTTGTAGGGGTGCAACAATACACTACCAAGGATGTAAATGGATGCAGTGCCATTCTGGTTTTTGTTCCATTCCAAGTACATTTGATGGGACTACCTATTGATGTAATCCATGTTTTCATGTGTGTGTTACTTTACATGCCTATGGTTTTTTATGAGAACTGTATTGTGTATTGGTTGTTGTAAACCTATTGTAATTATGTTGACTATATATATTCCAAGTAACTATAGGACTATGGGAGAAGCATCATCTTCTACCATACAAATCTCACCATGGGAGGGCTTCAGCTCTAGTATCGCTCAATTCTCCAGTGACTTACCTTCTAATCCCAGATAATGCATTGCACTCAAGGCTCTTTATTCACGGGAAAAGAAGACCATCAACATGTTTCAAGACATAAAAAGGGTAATGGTTCAAAACGCCACCATGTTTTGCAACATCCTATTACTTTAGGTAGCTTAACTTTTTACTAGAAATTTAGAGTGATCGGAGGTTAATAGATGTCTTACAACATATAATTGACGGACTAGATTCTATAATTTGCATGTTTGTTGTGTCATTTATTTCGTGTATACTGACTAAAATATGTGTATTTTGTTTAAAAACTTGAGTTAGAGTTAGAGCCCACTAAGCCACACGACCTTCTCATACTGAGTAAGGGTTGAATTGATATTGAAATGGAATTAATTATACATAGAAATTTAATGTAAAACCTTCAACAAGGTTATAGTCTTTTATTTTTGTGTAAAGCTTCATGAAAATCTATGAAACATTTTATTTTTTGTGAAAAAATGCTATAGTTTTTATCATATAAAAAGTGGAGCCTACTTTTATTTGACAATTTTTATTAGTGAATGTGTTAAATCATATTATATTTCATGTTGTTTAAGCATATTTGATAATATTATATTGACAACACTTTAACTTTCATAGCATAAATGTTTAATTAGATGGATATAGTAAAAATTCTTAACCTTGATTAAAATTCCTACACCACTAAACAAATATAATGGAAGAAAATATGTATAGTGTTTTAAAGAAATTGTTTTATGAAAGCGTGAGAAAATATACAAGATAGTAATGAAAATTGCAACGGAGAATACGACGGAAGTACTTATATTTGTATGTATTTCCATAGGTTTTCTTTTTTAAGACTACAAAGTTTTATTAAAGGCATTATTCAAATTATCTTCACTTTAACCTAAGTTTTATGGAATGTGTATGTTAGATATAAATTATTTATCAATGATTTTTAGTTTTATTTACAACTAATTTTACTGGTTCTATATTGTTGTACTTTGTAATGAAACTAAATTGCATTAACAATATAAAATTTATATTTATATTTTCATTTTTAAAGAATTTTAATTTTAATTTTAATTTTAATGATAATGATAATTATAATGGTGTTTTAAGAATTGTCCAACACCTTATTTCACTATGTAATTGTTTATGATTTTTTTTTAAAATATCTTTTACCAATATTATAACTATAATTATGAAAATTGACATCTTAATAATGTGAAGTGTTTATTCATCTAAATTGATCTAACTTCTACATATCCCATAATAATTCATCTTCCATCTTTTTTATCTAAATTGAAATATCAATTATAAATAAAAACTTAAATTTTAATAATTCAACACAAATAATAAAAAATATTTTGGAATTCAAACACTTCTACATATCTTACATAATAATTCATCTTCCATCTTCTATATCTAAATTAAAATATCAATCATAAATAAAAACTTAAATTTTAATAATTCAACACAAATAATAAAAAATATTTTAGAATTCAAACAATGACATTATTACAAAATCACCTTTAAAGTTTTATTAACATAAAATATATATCAACAATATGATCAATGTAAAACATATATTATATTTTAAACATTTATCACTATTCACCTTTACTATATAAAAATATCATCTTTATTTATTTTAAGCTTAACTTATTTAATAAATTTATATATCAAATACAATTTATTGAAAACTTATGTCAACTATATCTTTATAAACAAAATAATAATACAAATTATGACTTTGACAAAATATGCTATAAGCAATTAATAATAAAAAATACAACTTTGAAAAAATAGGTTATAAGCAATTATATTTGTAAGGTTTTTCAAAAAAATCTTTTTGAAATTACAAAGTTTTATTAGAAGCATCATTCAAATTATTTTCACTTTATGAATTAAGTTGCATGGAATATGTATGTGTTAAATATAAATCATTTATTAAAGGTTTTGTTTAGTTTATTTATCACTTTAATTTTAGTCATTATGTTTTGTTGTACTCTGTAATGAAATCAAAATTACTCCATTGATTATGAAGAATTCATATTTTCATTTTCATTTTCAAAGAATTTTATATTAATGTAATGTGTAGTTTTCCTGAAGCTTAATCTCTGTGGCGCCTGTAGTTTTTATTGCCTGTGGATTACAGATTCGAGATTTCATTAAATGAATAATTGCATTTGTGTGTTCATCTATGTTTATCCCTCTTTAGATTAATATAAACTAAAAGAAGCTTGCAGAGTATTGGTGGTTGAGCCAACTTGGTTTTATACTTCATAGCTCATGTTGGATAACACTGGTTTCAAGAGGCTGTAGCTTAGCTAGTTTTACAATGCTTAGATATAGTATCAGATGTTTTGAGTATTGATTAAATATGTTAAAGGTGGGACTCTCAGAGTACTGTCATTCATAAGAGATTACATATGATTGGCCTGCAATTCTACCTTAGGAGCTCATAATATATTTTTATCGATCTTGAATGATATCTCTGAATTTATTTATTTTTGGTCAAGAGTGTTTTTTAGGATTATGTGAGGATTGATAAGTTTCTTTTATAGCTTTAAAAGCACCCTGGGTCTTATCTCTGCATATATTTTGCTTGGCACCTTGTATGTTTACAAATTCGGATTGATTATAAATGTACATAAATTATTACATCATAAATTGACTAAATTCATATTTTCATTTTCATTTTCAAATAATTTTAATTTTAATTTCAAAGATGATGGTGATGGTTACTATGGTGTTTTAGGAATTGTCCAACACCCTATTTTACTATGAAATTGTTTATAAATATGTTTTTAAAATGCCTTTTTCCAATATTATAATAATAGTTATTAAAATTGGCATCTTAATGATATGAAGTATTTATTCATTTAAACTGATCTAACTTCCACCTATCCAAATAATCGTTCATCTTCCATTTTCCTTGTCTAAATTGAAATATTAATCATAAATAAAAATAAAATTTCAATAATTTGTCCATTTGTTGTAGCTTGGATGGTTGGGAGGAAGGATGGTTGCCCTCCCCACCCAGGTTCAATTCTTGTAAGTGATGAGCCCCTATTGTAATGATTGTCAATAATTTTCCAATTTTAAGCTCGATGGGTTAGCTCAAGTGGTTGAGTGTTGTAATCACAAGCAGGTCTTGGGGTCAAATCCTCGAGTGGCTATGTAGGGTCTCACTTGATGTCCCCACCGAGTTAGGCCCCGTAATCAGGGATGGTGGTTTACCTTGGGTACCATCCTTGAAATGAGAAGCCTGAGGGTTTCCCAAGATGTGTTCCATTGAAAAAAAATCAATAATTCAACACAAACAATGGAATAGTTGTTTTGGAATTCAACGCATTGTTAGAAGTCAACCTTAAATGTTTATTAATATAAAATGTATATCAAGCGATCCATATGATCAATGTGAATCATAGATTATTTTATTTTAAACAGCTTACCACTATATTCTTCATAAAACTAAAATAAAAGTTTAAATAGAAAAACATAATGACTTAACACTCTAATACTCCATAGACAAACACGAATTGCATGAACCTTCACATAGTACAAAGTTTTCAATGCATATGGATCATAACAAGGGTTGCATTCATGAATTGTGTTGCACCCCCACCTAATCCCATGTTACATGTTAAAAGTGATCTATGTGATCATTGTGGAACACAAAAATGACCGATGAATCAATAAATCGATAGATGAAACCAATTCAATACCTTTGACAAGGAACATGCTCATATTTGATATGTGTCATGTTTGTAGTTGTTATTTAAGAAAAAATTATTTAAAGGAAATGTTTCCCAAAATGGGATTTTCCCTTGTTCTAATCCTCCTCCTCTACAATGAAATTGCATTGGCAACCCATCTTCTTCACAAATGAAGTCCTTTTAGCTGATTGCTCTCCTCTTTTGTCTTGTGGGCCATGTGAACAAGCATAACTGTATAAGATATATTGAAATTTTAGTATATCTGATAAATGATAAAAACATTGTCATAACTAACATCAATGCAATAGGTTGTGTTGACACAAAATTACAATGCAATAACCTTGTATTGTAGTATTTTGTTTGTAGTATTGTGTCTATTCATACAATTTGGAATTTAGCTTGCTCATATAATTCAACCTCACAATATATACTAGCAATAGGTTACAAAAGAAATGGGATTGTCGGTATAATGAATTTATATCAATTTACATGTAGATTACTATCTATTAGACTAAAAATACAAAGATATATAGTCATTGTTCTACCGACAATTCCAACAAATTAGCATTGTAAACAAGATTCAAATCAAACTTATAACATATTGTCATCAATACAAATGGTAAGTGCATATTGTGTCAAGAATGATTTGGAATCTATTCTAACAATAAAATCACAACATTTTTCACACTACATCCCATACTTTTAAGAACTCAATAAAAATAAATAGATTACAAAATTTTAAGAAGTTAAAGCACATTTATCCAAAGTGTTGTGAAGTGCTCATACCTCTAGCAATAGAAATACATACTTAGTATTGTGGTGAAGTGATGAATTGAGGATTAAAGCACAATCATCTAAAGTGTGGTGAAATGCTCTGTTAGAAAAACAGGATCACATAGCAATAACAATAAACAAGATGCAAATATAATCACACAAACACATTACAAGAGAGACACCAATATAACGTGGTTTACCCAAGATGGGCTACGTCCACACATAAATTGCCAATCCTTATTATTATACCATCCATCAAAGTGAAGGGATACAACCTGCAGCACATCTGCTGCAACTTCCTCTTCACACTCTCTTAGTCCTCCTGCATATCATATAAAACTGGGGTACAAACACGGCTGAACAACATTTCTGAATCTGGAAGATCAGGCTCCACAACCAACATGCTCATACCTCTAGCAATACGAATGCATAAAGTATTGTGGTAAAGTGAGACATTACATATGACACATTTCAAACCCTTTAGACCTATAATACCAATGATAAGTAAAGTTGTTCAATGACCATACTTTAAACTTGTGAGTTAAATGCAACTTAGAATATTAAAACCCTTACAATTCTTTTAGTAACTTTTAATTTTATCTTAATAATTTGATTCTAAAAGCAAAATTACTAAAATTACAATCTAAACTAATATTTAGAACTATTATATCAATATAAAAGATCATATAATATTTTAAATATTAATAAAAAAATCTAAGAAAAAGAAAATAATGTTAATGCATACATCATATAATAATTAAAATATTAAAGGATATTTAATAAAGAGAAAGTAATTTTAATGCATATGGAAAAGTGGATAACTCCTCCCGTGCATGAACATGTTCATGAATTCATTGAGTATAATATTATTTAATAATATAATATCAAATACCATGTAATATCAAAGTTATCAACGCCTTCTTTAAAAGATGTTTTCCTTGCTCAAATGTTAAACTTCGAATGAATGTGCAGCACCTCTTCGTCGTCAAGAGATTGACGAATTTTTTAAAGACTAGTCAAGTTCATATTTTTTTAGAAAGTGATTTCAATTATTGAGATTATGTAATCTTATGAAATAAAAAATAATTTTAATAATGAATTGTTGATTTTGTTTTTTATTTAAAAAATAATTTTAATAATGAAAATTTATTAAAATTTTATTTAAATAATAATAATAAAATATTCTTAAAAATTAAAAAACTCTTTCTAGAATAATAATAAATATAATTAATTAATTTATAATAAAAAAATAAAAAATAATAATATTTTTAAAATTCAATGTATAAAATAAATGAATAATTATAATAATAAAATTCTAAATTATAATTAAAAAAATTCTTTATATATAAATAAAGTGCCCATCTTTATTTCATTCCATATATATCTTGGTAGATTCATGCATAAAAACAAGCGGACCACTTCTAGGAGTATTAAGTTTTATAAAAAGTATGCTAATTTATTTATTGAAAGTTATGTTACCCATTCTTAATTAGGTTACATGCTAAACCTTATCTTTTAAATGATATTTATATAAATAATGTTAATTTATTTATTAAAATATTGCCGAATCTTAATACCGGTAACCTTATCTTTCAAATGATAATTTAATAGAGTCAATGAGCTACAATCTGTATGACATATCACAATCGGTCACCTTTTTTATTTTCTATGAATGACTCATCCCAATTTCAATCATTCATTTCCGATTTTCAATCATTTGATTTTCATTATAGTGAGAAGGACGATGCAGAAATTATTATATATTTATTATTATTATTATTAATTTTTAATTTATGTATGGACAGGAGATAAAAAAGATTGATGTAAAATTTGATTTTTAATTAATATAAATTTATATCGATTTATAATGATGATGGTTAATCTCCACTTTATTAAGAACTTATTTGATTTGCTTTAAAATACTATTCCTATGTTAAAAAAGCGATAGTTTTGATTATAGTAGCATAATTCAAGTATTGATATGATTGTTGAACTTTGGTTGTCATTGATGTCAACTAATGTCAAAGAGGATGTCAATTGATTCAGTTTGAGTCATTGATTTCAATTGATGTCAAAGTGGATACAACATTCCTACAACAATGTGAAGAAGTTTATGGAAACCACTTTGAAGAAGTATATGCGTAGGATGGTGAAGGTGACAGATATGGATGCCAGTATGAAAAAATATATATGTAACATCCAATCTGATGATTTGTGTCCAAGGATACATTATGCATGTTGAGCTTGAAGAATTACATGGAAGGATACATCATGAAGATCGATTTTGAAGAAGCACATAAGGAGGTTATATCGAGTAATGTATCCTACTACATGTGGTACTTGTGCCGAAGTCAAGTCCAACAAGTCATACTCAAGGTAGCAACCAAAGAATTGGAAGGACAAAGGTACATGTGCACAAGCAAGCCAAGGAGTTGGTTAAGCAAAGATACAAGTGTGCAAGCATGTTGAATGCACAAGCATTACTTGGTCAAAGACTGGGAGTGCGCTAACATCCTATGGTCAGACAATCCTGAAAGTGTGCAAGTCTAAGCCAATATGAAGATGCTTTCAATTGTAAAGGGAACACAAATTCCAAGAAGGGTACAACAGTTGAAGTTAGTCTATGAGAAAATTCCACAGTCGATGGTACAACAAGTGCACATGTCCCACAAGTGATGACGAAGCAAGGGTCAAAGTCCCACCAAGTAGAAGTTGGAGTATGCACAGATTCCACAAAGCATTAACACATCAAGGGCGCATTACCTGCAAGGGATGGTACAACAAAGGTTGAAGACACACCGAGTTGAAAAGCAAGGACGAGCACATACCTGAGAGCAATGATACATCAAGAGCACAAGGGTACACCACCAAGGTGTAAAGTACCACTAAGTTGTGGACCATGAAGGCGCAAGACACACAAAGGATGATGCATCAATAGCGCAGAAGATGACATGTGGAAAATGCACAATCCGTGAAGTATGGAAGAAGGGTTGCCACAACCAACTTGTGGACATACAATCCGTGCAGGACTTGTATAAATAGAGATGCAAGTTGGAGATTTCAAGTAAGCTTGATGGCGAGATTATAAGAGCTTCACGTGTTTGTTGTAGTTTGATATTCGGGGCATCAAAGTGCTCGGGGACAGAACATAATGATCTAGCGAAGAGCCGAGTGCGCACATGCAACAAAATGCAGAACTGATCATGCATAGAATGATGTTGTAGATATGTGACGGGTGCGCAAGTACTGAAAGGAAGAAATGTTGAAGTATGCACAACTGCGTGAAAGATTGAATGACAGGATTGCAGACAACACACAGATAGTCACAAATGTTGTAAGTAAGATAGAAGTGCAGAGACATAAACAAACTATATCAGGTGATGTGTAGATTTCTAGCTAATGCAAAAAGACTGAAGTGAAGTGTGTGAAGTTGAGAAGTCCATTTGATGCATGCCAACAGAGAAATAACAGGATCCAGCGAGCGTGTCATGATGCAGATGATCTGAGACAAGTACATTAAACCGAAAGGACGAATCTATTGATGCACGACATGTCGCAAATTGTCTAAAATTCTATGGAACTTATACATAACAGATCCATTAGTAAGTGTGCAGTTCCATATGTTACTAGTGCAGTATCTTAGAGCAACAAACTATCAAGTAAAGGCATAGTACCAGTTGGTGAAAGTAGTAGCGTTGTAACAGAACGACATAACTTACCTCAGCGCATACAACAGTATCAACGAGCACACGGTACATGAAGTAAGACATCAACATAAGTGTGAATTGAGAGGAATGAGCAGTCAAGTGATGTATGCAGCTTAGTGACAAAGAATCGACTGCAGAAGAAGGTAGCACACAACATAATTATCTTCAGAATATCAGACGAGTGTGTGGAGTTGAAGTTCAGTAAGTCAGAATCCTATTTTGGATATCTGGGCGGTAGGACGGGTCGAGGAGAAAGGTGGTTGTATCCTCCTTCTAGTTGGTGCTAGAGAAACATAGGGAGTCGGTGCTTCCTTCAAGTTAGAGCCTGTAAAACTATGGGGTTGGTGCCTCCTTCCATTTGGTGTTGGTAAACACAGGAAGTTGGTGCTTCCTTGAATGTATTATTTCTCATTATAAAGAAGCATTATGTGGTTTTCTCTTGTTTGGGTTTCCACGTAAAAATCCCATGTGTTATGTGTTCATTGTCTTGGTGCATATATGGATGAATGTTTTATTTATTGATTCATAACTAAAGATAAGAATTAAGTAAAGGCTAATCTGTTAAAGAAGGGTAAAACTGTTGATAACTGCGCTAATACTGATTCACCCCCTCTCAGTATTAAACCGATACCAATAATTTGTATCAGAGCGAGGTTGCTTCAGTAACAAACTAACATCTAGAAGTCAGATCCTTGCGTAGAATCCAACATACATGGATTCAATATATGAACAGATGGTTGAAGTAGATTTTGAAGGAGAACTAGTCAATGCTCTAGATGAAATAAAGAAGTCAAGGAAGAAACGAAAGCTCCTGCAGGAAGCTCTTCTAAGATTGGAGGCAGAAACCACCAGGAAGTTAAAGTTGAAGGATGACAAGTGCGAAGGAATGGAAGCCGAAATTGTTTCTCTGAGAAGCGAACTCCAAAAATTAAGCATTCAGGTGGAAAATGAACAAAGATGTAGAAACAACATTGATGGAGAATCAAACTTTGTTAAAATTTATGTAGATGATATCAAGACTCCTTTATCAAGAATATATCAGAAATATGGGAGAGAACATAGATGGCCAAATCATCCAGAAAACAAGCCTGCGCAGCCTCAGGGTTTTTATCCTATCAAGTACCAAAACCTTTTCGTGGGAAATCACTATTACTGTCACAATTTTGGTCATAAAGCAATAAATTGTAGATATCAGGTATTAGCATATGCCACGCAAAATCGTTTATGCAATCCAATGAGTTCTAAATGGAGCATCCTCAGAAAACCACCTGAATTTTTGAATGAAGACCCCAATCCATGATGACTAAGGTTATCATTTATGACAACACATTAATGACAAAGCGTTGATGACATGTCAAATGTCAAGGACTCTTGCTACATTGATGGACATACATGATGGGAACTTGGTACCTTCAATGAATGGCCACATGATGTTGGTAACTTCACGCGTGGCAACTTGGTTCTTGAACCCACACACATAGCACTTGGACCACTTGATGGACATGGTGTTGAAGCCTTTACATGTTCATGATTATGCCCTTGTATACTTGATGATAATGGTCATGATGATGATATTGATGTGGTCATGAAGCCCTTGTACATGGTAGTATGTCCTCGATATCCTTAATGATTACCTATGATGATAGAACCCACATATCCCTCAAAGAAGACCTCTCACTTGATAATGATGAAGTCATATAACCCTTGTGCATGAACTTAAAGCCCTTATAAGTGCTTGAAGAAACATTCCAAAAATTATCAAGTCAAATCTGACGTCCTATACAAATTGAAGAATTTAATAATGAAGGACATTGTATTTTCAAATAAGCCTCTCATAAGATGATAGCCCTCGTCATGACGTTTCCAACGGTAGGTGGCACGTCACATGGTTCCTCATGGTTGAAGAAATATAATTTTTTGAAGTTGAAGTATTTTTACCCTTCTTATGAAGTTGGCCAGCCTTGAAAGATATTTTTAATTAATAAAAAATGATATATATATTAGCAGGTCGGCCCAGTAAATTTACCACGAATTGTGTATAAATAAGAAGTGATCTACACACAAAAAGAAAGATATAGAGCTTGGTTTTTAGCTTTGAAATTTGGCTCCCTTCTGAGGCAAATTTTCATTGGTGTAGAAGATGGATTTCCTTGACTGTGGAAGCAGCTAATTTGAAGTTTTATTTTTATTTTTATTTGCTCTGAGGAATTTCAGGTAGGGTATGTATCAGCCTGTGAAGTATCCACAACAATTAGCAAGCTGGAAGTTTAATAGAGATTTGAATTTTGGGTCTGTCCTCCAAGGCAGCTGCAGTCAAGCTAAACTATATGAAATCCATTTCATAAATTCGGTGGGTCAACATTGGACTGAGGCAACCGCATATATCAAGATCCGAAGATGTCCTAACAAAGTTTCTCGTATTTCTCTTTGATTTCAGGTAAAGTAAGGCGAGCCACAGTGAATTGAAGTGTTAGCAACATTGTTTGATCATCTCATAATTCGGGTGGAAGAAGATAGATGACAGAGCTAGCAAACTTGTGTTTACTGAGGCACCCACAAGTCACAGTAGAAAATATTTTCGGGCAGCTACAACACACTTGACAGGGCAGAACGAGGATCAAGCAAACAGTAATATATGCAGCTTTGGAGAATAGTTTGAAGTTGACATGAGCATATTTTTGAAGGATGTAGCAGTAGTGCAACCACAGGCAGAATGCAAAGCCTTTACCTCTGTCTTGGGATCTTTTATTAACTATTATAAAGGTATGACTTAAGCGTATTGTTATCAACTGTTATATACACTTACATGCATTCTTTTGATTGGTTGCGCTGGGAATATTCCACATTTGGTCTGATGAAAGGTTCAAACTAAGTTGAAATTCAAGGTAGAGTTAACATCATTATGGTTCATACCTTATAGAGTATTCTATACAGATCATCGTGAGGACTCTTGTATTTTTTGAAAGCTCAGTGATGTTGATAAGTAAACTCAGTGTAAACATTGACTCCAACCTATTGAAAACATAAGCTACAGAATATATGAAGTTTTGTTGCAGAGATTGTAGAGTCATTAGTTTTGAAACCATCATTGCAGACCCTGGGAAGATAACTTCGCAGAATTGAAGAATATATTTTTAGTGAATGTTTATTGGGAAGAAGAAGACTGAAGTGTGTTAAAGATCATATAAAGGGAAGTAACAGTGACAGTGATATCTCTGTCTTGATAAGTGGCAATTTGGCGTGTCACCGAATAACTTGATAGTGATATGATTGGCAGTGACAACAACTATGATATGATATTGACATTCATGACAGTTTGACTTAACTAGAGATCATATTAACATGACAGTAGGACATAAAAGAACAATGCAAATATTGAGACTTGATAAAGTATTCTGAACAAGAAATAGTTTGAATTGCAAATAGCAGTTTGGTGTGACATGACAGTGGTGACTCGACAACAACAATTGAGTGACAGATTGAGTTGGCATGACTGTGATAGAAATGACAGCTGCTTGATTGACTATGAACAAAATTCCTTCTATTGAGCATACTTTTGATGGGCATGTGAATACACTTCCTCTTGATGAGCAGATTTGAAAGTAGTAGACTCTTAGACTTGCCATGAGTAGACCATTTGACTTGACAAGAGCAGACTTATGGTGAAGAGAATAGACCTTTGATGAGTTCCCATGAGCAGCACATGAGTAGCTTGTAGATGTCTGGCTTGATAGTTGGCATATCTCTTGATAACATGCATGTGAATTGGCATGATCAGTGAGAAGCAAAGCATATGATGATGAGCAGTAGTTGATTGAGTTTGGACAACAAACAAAGTGGTTTCAAATCGCATTGCAAGCTGAGTCTTGCATCTTTGGGGATTGGATTCCTCAACCCTTTCTCAGTTGGACCTGAGAAGACCAAGCTGGGTCTTGGATTAGGAGCTGGTGCTGATGTAATCATGAATATTGAAGTATTCCATCAAAATATAAAACAAGTTTACCATATAGATCTTGTGTTCTCTTGCGTTGTGTTAATTGTATAATTCACTGATCTAGTTGATGACATGTTTATGATTCATTGTTGGTTAGTGGATGAATGATTAAGTAACGATAACAATGATGAACTTTAATTGAAGTTGAAAAGGGATTTAAATTGCCTACACACTGATTCAACCCCCTCTGAGTGTGATCATTGTGTCCAACATCCATTCAGTATTTTAAGTTCAAAAGACAAATGTTGTGAAACCTCAGAACATGGTACTCAACAGCAACCTGTGCAATTCACTGTGACAATTGAAGAACATAAGGATCAAGTTCTTTAGGAAGCATGCATCCTAGTCTTACATGCACATAGTAAAAGGGGGCAATGGTATATAGACAACATATGTTCTAAGAACATGACAGGAGATAAAAACACCTTTATGAATTTTAGAGAAGACAAGGGAGGCAACCTCTATTTTGGGGATAATGGCTCAGCCAATATTCTAGGAAAAGGTCTGGAAAACCTAGGAAACAAAAGGACTAAGGAAGAAAATGTTTTTTTAGTCAAGAAAATGAAACAATCTTTTAAGTGACATCCAGATGTGCGACCAAGGACACACCCTCACTTTTGACTAAGAAAAATGCAAAATAAAAAACAAGGATACATGCAAGATTGTGGCAACAGTCTCCAATACTCCTAACAATGTCTATATCTTGGATGCAGAAAGAGAAGAAAAATGTTGCATGGGAAAAACCGATGAAAGTTGGCTCTGGCACAGAATATTGGGACACATCAATTTTGACAAATTTGTCATAATCAGTAGGAAACATGCAGTAAGATGCATCCTAAGAATTACTAAACCATCAAACTAATTCTGCAAGCATTGTCTACATGGGAAACAAGCAAGAATTAAGTACCCCATGAAAGAGTACACTACCTCAAAACCCTTGGAATTGGTTCATTCAGATCTATGTGGTCCAATGAAAACCAGAGGAATGAATGGTGAAGAATACTTCCTTCTGTTCATAGATGATTTCACTCGAATGGTGTGGGTGTTCTTTCTTAAGGAAAAATTAGAAACATTCGAATGCTTAATTTTTTTTAAAGAAGCAGTTGAGAATGAAACATATTTAAGAATAAAGTGTTTGAGGTCTAACAATGGAGGAGAATATACATCAAACAATTTTGATAACTGCTGTGACAAACATGGAATTAGAAGACAGTTTTCAGCAACCAAAAAACCACAACAAAATGGGGTGGTAGAAAGAAAAAATAGAACTGTCCAAGAGATGGCCAGAACAATGTTAAACGAGTCAAGGCTATCAGATATGTTTTGGACACATGCCATTCATACAGTTGTACACATTCTCAACATATGTTTGATTAGAATGAACAACTGCTCAACACCATATGAAATCTGGAAAGGAAGACCAACTACAGTTAAGCATTTCAGAATATTTGGATCAAATGCTACATTAAAAGAAATGATGATACTCGTGGAAATTTTTTTTCCAGATCAGATGAAGGGATTTTTCTTTGTTATTCCTACAATAGAAAATCTTAGACGTGCTATAATTTGCGACTCAGAAAGATAGTTGAAAGTCCTAAAATGAAATTTGATGAAGTAATGACTCAGAGAATAATTGAAGAAGATGATGATCTACCCTTACTCGAACAACTGAATGAAGAAAATCAAGATACAAAAGTTCCACAGGATGAAGTGTATCAACGTGAATTAGAAGAAGGAAGACCAGACCCAAAGGTCCCCTCCAGATATGTCTATAAAAATCATTCAGAAAATTTGATTATTGGAGACAAAGATGATGGTGTAAGAATTAGGAGTCTAAGCAATCCAACTAAAGAAGTGCATTTTTCATTACTGTCTCAAACAAAACCAAAAGGAATTGAACAAGCCAAATACGATGAAGGTTGGATGAAGGCCATGAAAGAGGAATTAGATCAAATTAAAAAGAACAATAGTTGGGAACTTGTTCCAAGACCTATGAATAAGAATGTAATTGGAACAAAGTGGGTATTTATAAACAAAATAAATGAAGAAGGACAAGTGGTGATAAATAAGGAGAGACTGGTCTGAAAAGGGTATGCACAGATCGAAGGAATAGATTTTGAAGAAAATTTTGCTCCAATAGAACGAATGGATGCAATAAGGTTGTTCCTGACCTATGCATGTGTAGAAATGTCAAAGTATATCATATGGATGTTAAATTAACATTTCTGAATGGAGATCTTGAAGAAGAAGTATACATTTAACAACCATGTGGTTTTTCACTTTCAGGCAACAAATATTATGTGTGCAAGCTAAAGAAAGCATTGTATGGACTCAAACAAGATCCCAGGGCTTGGTATTCAAGGTTGGACAAATATCTGCAATGTCAAGGTTTCAGAAGGGGCGGTGTAGACAAAAATATCTACATCAAAATTGAGAATGAAAATATGATAGTGGTGGGAGTATACATAGATGATATCATTTTTGGGAGAATGATGATAGAATAAGTCAACAATTTGAAAATACGTGCAAAAAGAGTTTGAAATGTCCATGCTCGGGGAATTATCCTTTTTCCGTGGTTTACAAAATTCTCAATTAAATTATGGAATCTTCATCTCTCAATCTATGTAAAGTAAATGTCAAAGAGATTCAACATGGAAGATTGCAAGCTTGTTTGTACACCTATGGTCACTGGATGCAAGTTAAGTAAAGAAGATGAGGCTTAAGGAAGTTGATTAGAGGATTTACAGATCTATGATCAACAATATACTATATGTAACTGCTTCAAGGCCAGATATCATGCAAGTTTTTGGACTTCTCACAAGATTTCAGTCATCACCCAAGGAAACACATGTTCAAGTAGTCAAAATAATTTTTAGGTATTTGAAAGGGACTATGTATCTTGGCTTATGGTATCCACGTAGCAAAAACATAGACTTAATAGTATACACTAATGCAGACTGGGCAGGAAGTATTGATGATAGGAGAAGTACTAGTGGTGCTGTGTTTTTCTCATGAAATTGTCTTGTGTCTTGGATCAACAAAAACAACCATCAATTGCATTATCCACAACATAAGTTGAATGTATTGCAGTCGTTGCTTGTTACTCACAAGTATTATGGATAAGACAAAATTTGAGAGATATACAAGTAAATATTGATGAGCCGATACAAATACTGTGCGACAACACTAGTCCATTCAGTATCTCCAAGAATCCTATTATGCGCTGCAAAACTAAGCACATTCCCATCAAATATCATTTTGTGAGAGAGCAAGTAGCTGATAACATTGTCAAACTTGAATACATTGATAATAAGGAGTATATTGCAGATATATTTACTAAACCTCTTCCACAAAGTACATTTGAATGTCTCATGGAAAAACTGGGTGTGGTTCTCAATCCACAACATAATGAGAACCCAAATAAAGATGTGTAAGACCAGAAATAATTGGCACTATGCAGTTGGCACGATAGGAAGTGTGTATGGATAATTGTGCAAGGAATGATGAAGTGTTGTGAGAGGAATATAAGATCAATATAAAGGAACAATGTAACATCTATATCAAGAATGCAATCAAGATAATTACGAAAATATATCAGTATAGAATTTCTATAAAGAATAATGAAGTAAAAAGTAAGGGGGGATTCATCCCTAAAGACAGGTTAGGTTGAGGCCAATGCAAAACAAATTAGTAAGCATACATTGCACAATTAATTGCACCTCTTTTACATTGATGTCAATGGGGGAGAAATACATGAAGCTGGCAAGCATAAAGTTGAAGCAAGAATAAATACATGAAGACAAGGAATGAAGCTGAAGTAAGGAGAGATGCATGAAGCTTCCAGAAAAGAATGAAGTATAATACATGAAGCTGGCTGCACAAGTAATGAATGCAGAAAAAGATCCAACAAAGGAAAATCATAGAGATACAACATGAAGTTGCAACAAACGCGAAAGAGCGTGAATTAGATCATCTATGAGGTTTGTTCTGAAGTAACAAAAAGAAACATGATCCGCGCAGATGTAGCATAAGAACTAACAGTAGAGAATGTAGTAGCCAGAAGACTAAATAACTCAAGGGGATCATATACACAGGGGGAGCACTGCGACAAAGTCCAGATGAAGCATTCAATTCAAAGAATATCATACATAGCTTCATAATGGGTTGACATCAATGCCAAAGGGGGAGATTGTTGAACTTTGGTTGTCATTGATGTCAACTAATGTCAAAGAGGATTTCAACTGATTCAACTTGAGTCATTGATGTCAATTGGTGTCAAAGTGGATACAACATTCCTACGGTAGTGTGAATAAGTATATAAAAACCACTTTGAAGAAGTATTTGTGCAAGATGGTGAAGGTGACAGATATGGATGCGAGTATGAAAAAGTATACATGTTGCATCCAATCTGATGATGTGTGTCCAAGGATACATCATTCATGTTGAGCTTGAATAAGTACATAGAAGGATACATCATGCAGATCGAGTTTGAAGAAGCACATAAGGAGGGAAGAAGCACATAACGAGGGTATATCGAAAAATGTATCGTACTACATGTGGTACCTACGCAGAAGTCAAGTCCACCAAGTCATACTCAAGGTAGCAGCCAAAGAATGGTAGGAAAAAGTTACATGTGCACAAGCAAGCAAAGGAGTTGGTTAAGAAAAGATACAAGTGTTCAAGCATGTTGAATTCAAAAGCATTAAATATTGGGAGTACACTAACATCCTGTGGTCGGACAGTCCTAAAAGCACGCAAGTCTAAACCAATCTGAAGATGCTTTTAGTTGTAAAGGGTGAAAAAAATCCAAGAAGGGTACAATGGTTGAAGTTATTCTATGAGAAAATTCCACAGCTGACGATACAACAGGTGCGCATGTCCCACAAGTGATGATGAAGCAAGGATTAAAGTCCCACCAAGTAGAATTTGGAGTATGCGCAGATTCCGCAAAGCATCAACACATCAAGGGCGCATTACCCACAAGGGATGGTACATAAAAGGTTGAAGACAACACCAAGTTATAAATCAAGGACACGTACATACCTAAAAGTAATGATACATTAAGAGCGCAAGGGTACATCACCAAGGTGTAAAGTACCACTAAATTATGGACCATGAAGGCGCAACACACACAAAGGATGGCACATCAATAATGCAGAAGATGACATGTGGAAAATGCACAATCCGTGAAGTATGGAAGAAGGGTTTCCACAACCAACTTGTGGACATACAATCCGTGCAGTACTTGTATAAATAGAGATGCAAATTGGAGATTTCAAGTAAGCTTTATGGAGAGAATATAATAGCTTCAAGTGTTTGTTGCAGTTTGATATTCGGGGAATCAAAGTGCTCGAGGACATAACAAAATGATCTAGCGAGGAGACGAGTGCGCACATGCAGCCGAATGCAGAACTAATGGTGCACAGAATGATGTTGTATATCTGTGACGAGAAAGTACTGAAAGGAATAAATACTGAAGTATGCACAGCTACGTGAAAGACTGAATGACAAGATTGTAGACATCACACAAATAGTCATATATGTTGTAAGTAAGACATAAGTGCATAGATAGAACCAAAGTATATTAGGTGATGTGTAATTGTCTAGCTGATGCAGAAAGACTGAAGTGAAGTGTGCGATGTTGAGAAATCCATCTAATGTGTGACGACAGAGCAATGGCAGGATCCAACGAACGCGTCATGATGCATTTTATCTTAGACAAGTGCGTTAAACCGAAAGGACAAATCTATTGATGCACGACATGTTGCAGATTTTCTAAAAGACTATGGAACTTATATAGAACAAACCCATTAGTAAGTGCATAGTTCCATCTGTTATTAGTGCAGTATCTGAGAGCAACAAAATATCAATTAAAGGCACAGTATTAGTTGGTAAAAGTAGTAGCGCTATAAAAAAACATGGTAGATTAGCTTAGTGTAGACTGTAGTATTCGAGAGCACACAACACATGAAGTAAGATATCAGCAGAAGTGTAAATTGAGAGGAATGAAAAGTCAAGTAATGTATGCAGCTCAGTGACAGATAATCAGCTGCATACGAAGGTAGCACACAACAGAATTATATTTAGAATATTAGACGAGTTTGTGAAGTTGAATTTCAGTAAGTTAGAATCACATGTTCGATATCTGGGTGATAGGACGGGGAAAGGAGAAAGGGGTTTGTATCCTCCTTCCAGTTGGTGTTGGAGAAACAGAGGGAGTTGGTGCTTCCTTCAGGTCGAATCCTGTAAAAATAGGGGGTTGGTGATGGTAAACACAGGAAGTTGGTGCTTCCTCGAACGTATTATTTCTCATTATAAAGAAGCATTTAGTGGTTTTCTCTCGTTTGGGTTTCCACATAAAAATCATCTATGTTATGTGTTCATTGTCTTGGTGCATATATGGATGAATGTTTTATTTATTGATGCATAACTGAAGATAAGAATTAAGTAAAGGCTAATATATTAAGGAAGGTAAAAACTGCCAATAACTGTGCTAATATTGATTCACCCCCCTCTCATAATTAAATCAATTCCAACAATTGATATTAGAGCGAGGTTGTTTTAGTAATAGAATAACATCGATGAAGATCGACTACGAAGTCGACGAAGATTTTTATGATGCATGGAAGGCGTTGAAGGAACCATGGAGTGTCGATATAAATCCATACCTGGATTACTTCATCCAGGAAGGATACCTGTTCAAAGGACATCAATTATCCCTAGAGGATCAACAAGGGAGAATTTGATCAGGGAACTGCATAGTGAAGGATCATGAGGACACTTTGGCATCATCAAGGCCAAGGCATTGGTCGAAGAGAAGTACTATTGGACAAGATTGGCAACGGATGTGAAGAAATGGGTTTGATAGTGCAAGATATACCAACATGCCAAAGCGAGAAGTCAAAACACGGGTTATATGCACCATTACCAGTACTAACTTCCCCATGGAAAAATATCAGCATGGATTTTGTTTTGGGATTTTTGAAGACACATCAAGGTAACGACTCCATATTTGTGGTAGTTGATAGGTTTTCTAAGATGGCACACTTTATTCCGTGTCAGAAGACAAGTGATGCCATGGGGATTGTTGTTTTATTTTTCAAAGAAGTTGTAAGGCTACATGGGTTGCCTAAGAGTATCACTTCAGACAAAGATAGCAATTTTATGGGTCATTTCTAGAGAACCCTTTGGAAGAATCTTGACACAAAGCTGCAGTTCAGTTTTGCATACCATCCACAGACCAATGGGAATACTGAATTCGTGAACATGAGCTTGGGAAATTTGTTAAGGATTTTAACTGCTATTTGACCGAAGTAGTGGGAGAATGTGTTGCCACAGGATGAATTCATGTACAACAACTCAGTCAACTGATCGACGCGAATGAGTCCATTCCAGATCGTGCATGGAAAAATTCCACATGGATTAATCGACTTGGCCGAGTTTCCGACGGGAATGCGAAAGAGTGCAAACATAGATTCATTTTTCGACCACATGAAAGAAGTGCACGACGAAGTAAAACTATGACTGGAGAAGAGTAATGCGGCATGCAAGTGGAGAGCCGACATGAAGAGACTGTTAAATTTTTAGAATTTACTTCAATCTGATCTAGGATCTTAACTGAGAGAATAACATGTATAGCATATCTACAGCATATCAATCATGGAGACAATAATGCAAGCACACAAGAGACACAAAGATTTACTTGGGGAAAACCATAAAGGTGAAAAACCCCAATAAGTTCCTCAGAGATAGATAGAGCAATGATACAACTCAACCATAAGAGATAGACATATCCTAGCAGTAGATCCTCCTCCTCCATAAGTGTGCCACTCCTCCTTGAGTGCATGAGTGAGAAGTGAGTGAACAAATAGAGTGCCTCCGACACTCTATTTATACTTGACTTGACTTGCCTTTTACATAAATCATGTAGGCTCGAACTTAACCACATAACATAATGCTGACTGGGCCGACCCCCAATAGGGTGGTCTAATAACCCTTTGACCCACATGACTTATACAGGGTCGACCCCAACAAGGTGGTCTAATAACCCATCAAGTATAAGTTACGACATTTACAATATAAATGACGACACTTCCGTATAGAGGAATAATACCATCTCTATAGGAGTACATACAACATACATATATGAAATACATTTCGAAGTTACATATACATCAACACTCCCTCTTAACTAGGAAGGTATTTCTCAGCACAGGTCTTCTAGCACAAGTCATCTTCTCTAGATCATCGTCATTGCTGCTGCTATCTCAATCAATCTCTGAATCTACTCGTCATAGGAAGTTCTACAGAGACAGTCCTTTTTCATACTGGATGTAGGCCCACCACTTGCAGGTCTTCATCATCACTGGCCATACTGTGGAAACCTTAGGACTTATTACGTGCGTCACAAAACCTCGAAAGAGCATCTGCCAGATATCCCAGGGCAACGAATTACATGCCATAGGAAAAACCTCGAAAGACTATCTGCAGATCTCCCAGGGCCATATTATATGTGACCTCACCACAAAACCTCGCAAGAGCATCCCAGGCTGTTACGAGCACACAAATCTACCTATAGGATATCCCAGGGCATGAATTACATGTTGTCATGGAAAAACCTCGCAAGAGCATCCCAGGACTGATTACGGGCACATAGCCCAACCTATCGGATCTCTCAGGGACACAAATTATATGCCATAGGACAAAACCTCGAAAGAGCATCTGCCAGATATCCCAGGGAAATGAATTACATGCCATAGGAAAAACCTTGTAAGACTATCTGTAGATATCCCAGGGCAACGAATTACATGTCCTCCCAGAGAAAAACCTCAAAAGAGCATTTTCCAAATATCCCAGGGCACCGAATTACATGCCATAGGAAAAACCTCGAAAGACTATCTGCAAATCTCCCAGGGCAACGAATTATATGCTCATCTGCACAACCTGATCCACGACCATAGAGTATCAACCTGATACTCACCATACATCATCCTGATGTACACATGATCATCCTGATCATCATCACTGCAACATCCTACTGCATGTCATCTGATCGTCATCCATGATCATCCTGATCATACAATGCATCTACCTGATGCATACCAAGTATCTACCTGATACATATCATCATACATGATCCACCTGATCATACAATGCATCCACCTGATACAAATACAAATACATGATACATATCACCATACATGATCCACCTGATCATACAATGTATCCACCTGATACATATACAGATACATGGTCCAAGCATCCAACATGATGCATATACAAAAATACATACACATGATCCAATCGATCATATCCAGCATCCAACATGATGCGTACATACATATAAATGATCCAACTGATCATATCTAGCATCCAACATGATGCATACATACATACATAAAAATGATCCAATTGATCATATCCAGCAGAAACCAAAACATCATCCTGATGCTCATCATCCAACGCTTACATCCACAACCATGTGAAGGATCCTCCTTCCAACATGCTTGGAATGGCTTTAGCGAATGTGTTCATCACTTCTTCCTCGAAGTGTCCTCGATCTGAAGAATGCCAAGCCTCTCTCTGAAGTACTCGAACTTCACCCTGGCCAGTGGCTTCGTCAGCACATCTGCAATCTGCTTGTCCGTCACAACATATAGGAGCTTCACAGCTCCTCTCTACACCATATCCCTGATATAGGGATATTTGATCTCTATGTGTTTTGACCTGTCATGAAACACTGGGTTCTCGGACAACTTTACACAACTCTGGTTATCACAGAAGATACCAGTAGCATCCAACGAGAGATCAAATAACTCAGACAGTAGCTTCTGTAGCCATACTGCCTCACAACTAACTGAATAGGCTACAACATACTCTGCCTCAGCTGTACTCAGGGCTACGCAGGACTGCTTCCTGCTAAACCAAGAGATCACACCTGATCCCATACTGAAGCAACACCCATATGTGCTCTTCCTATCTGCAACACAGGCAGCCCAATCTGAATCAACATAACCCTGCAGGTTAAACTTTTGATTCGCTTCATACTTGAGCCCATAATCCACTGTACCCTTCAGGTACCTCAGATCATGCTTTACAGCAACCAGGTGAACACTCCTCGGATCTGTCAGGAACTGACTCAATGTGTTCACAGCAAAGAAAATGTCTGGTCTCGTGTTCGTCAGGTACATCAAGGACCCAATCATCTGACGATACATAGAGACATCAACCGGCTCAGATGAAGCATCACAAAGAAGCTTCAGATTCGATGTCATAAGTGTGGCCATGGCCTTGCAATCCATCATCCCGAACCTCTTCAGGATCTCTACTGCATACTTCCCTTGTCCAAGGAAGATTCCATCTACACTCTGCCACACCTCCATGACAAAAACAAATAGTACATCATCCCCAAGTTCTTCATCTCGAACTCGGCAGCAAGCTTCTGTTGCGTGTCGGCAATCAATCTATCTTCACCTGTAACAAACAGGTTATCCGCATACAAAAGTAGTATCATTGGATTGCCTTCCTCAACCTTGTAGTAAAGGTTGGAACCCGCTTTACTCTTAGTAAAGACCAAACTGGATAGAAAGCTGCCTATCCTACCATACCAATTTCTGCACATATATGATTTCCTGTCATGTGTCTCAGAACCAAGTGGCTGCTCCACATACACTTCTTATTCAACTACACCATTCAAGAAAGCTGTCTTGAAATCCATCTGGTGTATCTTCTATTTCATCACTTTTATATTTCTCTATGCTGCCATCTGCAGCATGCTTGATCTTGATAGATCCATATGGAAGTCATAACAAACTTCCCTGCAGGTATTGGGACTACATCCCAAACATCATTCTTCATGATCGACGGATCATGGCATTCTTCCCATATCCTGGGAACTTCAATATCTTCAATAGATAATTTTTGTTGTTGAACAAATGTTGTAGTTCTTCTTTTGTAGGAGATGGCATACGATCTTTCCTACACAACAAGTTAAATTGAATGATTAGAAAACATCTCATAGTTTTCAGTTTAAATTCTTACACATAAAGAAATATGTCATACAGTCATGCAATTATCTTAGCCAATGATTTAATACAACATTTATCCATATCCCGTAATTTTCTAGATGCCTTCCAATCTCTACCAGAACATTGTTAAGAGTGTGCACAACTCCCAACATGTCAGCAAAGAGGTTTCATTCTAGATAAGTAGTAATGGAATTTTGTACAGTGCCATAGGCTACTTACCCATGCATATTAGTAGTATACTGTTCATCAATGCAACTATTCTAATATGCATAATACACAACCTAATTCTAGGAACATCATTATATACATTATTGAACAGTATTATTTAAACAATAAAATATGCAAGTAATGGCAATTCAAACACTTATCTTTGTTTGTTTGTTGGGTGGACTCCCTCTGAATCTTTGCAACTCCATTCTAATGTGGATTGTGAGAAGTGGTCAACTCCCTTTGCATCCTTGCAGAAACTACTGAAGTGTGCTCCTTTGCTTTCTTGCAGGAACAACTAGAGTGTGCTCCCTCTTGATCTTTGCTTCTTGGATTACCTGTCCTTGAACTTACATCCATTCTCGATCCCTATGCATGCTTGTTAGTATCATCATTGTGTTAACCTCTAGGTCTCATACATAATTCATTAGTATAATCTTAATATTATCAAGACACAATAATCTCAAGCATGAATAGTCAGGATCAATTCAAACACAGATAATAAACATTAGTATTCAAGGTTTCAAGGAAGTCTTCTTATATTCATACATATTCTTATTTAATCATAGAACTCTTCTGGTTAGTTAAATCATCAATCAAGAGAAGAGATATAATATGCATAAAATCCGTGATTACTCAAACCTATACCTTCATGATTCTTCTAGTTAGTCATATCATCAATTACAATATGCATACAACCATGACTATTCAAACCTATGACTTCATGAATAATCATTATCAACAACACAATAGTATAAGATCCTAACACAAGGTAGGATTCTATCTTGATATAGGAAAAACATACCTAGATTAGCATGCTAGCTAGTTATGTCTAACATACTCACATGATGTCTTCTTGTTCTTCTTCAATGACTTGTGCTAGTAACCTGTATATCTCATAGGTTAACCATTATAAAACCAAGTTATACATACCTCGTAAATGGATCTTCTATGAGATCCATGACAATGGATGAATCTTTGTCCTCATGTCATCATGATCATATGTTCTTGAACCAGAACATGATTTGTCTTTCTTGGTGTACCTTTCATGTTAGTAGACAACATAAACCTCATACAACACCATAATGCATTAGTACAATCATAAGTGTCAACAACCTAATCAATGAATATTTTCTATCGTGCATTCATAATTTTATTAAGGTGATATCACAAGTCTAAAATCAATATTGTACTAACCGTAATAACATGAAGACAAACATACCATAAACTTAATCATGAACAAATCTCAAAACATACCTCGATGAGTCATACCTGTCGAGATCGCTTGTAATCTTATTATGTAAGGCCTTAGCCTCATCTCCCTCTGAAACAGGAACTTCTTCACTTATGCAGGTGACCAATCCATCTTCTTCTAGGATTAACCCAATCCACTTAATTTGCAAGAACTGGATCTGGAGCTGGATTAGGGTTTGTCAGAGAAACCCCAAAAATTCAAACTTTGAATTTCAAACTTCTGAAAGGATAGAAATATGCGCCTTGATGAGCTGATCAAGCTGGTATATTCAGAATTTGAGAACTGCAAAGTTTCACTCCTCAATTTTTCCTTTGAAACTTCCAGATTCACTAGATGTGACCCTGAACTGGGGTTTGATGAATCCCACTCTTCTTCCCAATCAAAAGGTTTGATCCAAATCTCTAAACTTCTATTTTCTGAGGAGCTTCCAGCCGTGGTCACAGATTTCAAAAATTCCCATTTTTACAGAAGCCCTAATTTTCCACTTTTCTAATCAAAGTCCCGAAATAGGGTCTGATCAAGCCCGGCCTTCTGCCCAACCAAAAATTCTGATCTTGGTCTCTAAATTTTTATTTTGATGAGTAGAATTCAGCCCTGGTCTCCGATTACAAAAAATCCAACTTTCTCCAAAGCCATAAATTCCGGAAGCCATGAATGAAGGTACTAAAAACTAATTCTGTTTTGACAGAAATATGTACCTAATTGTTTCTGGTGTAACTCTAAACTTTTCGATCCACAGGCTCTGAAAACGTTTTCTGAGATAGACTGACCTGTTATCTTTCCATCCCGACAGTTATGAACTCAATTGGATTCTCTGAGACAGAGTTATACGAAGTGTCGCAACGTGACATGTTTATGGGATAATACAGGAGAGCGAACTTGTACGGCGTGCCACGTGTCATTGGTTCAACTTCGGCCTCTGAAATTTTTTTCTGAGATAGTACAGTTTGTGTACTACCTGTCCCTTTTTACTAAATTTCATTTGGATCTTCCTATCTCAAGTTATGACCTTTTTCCCAAGGTCACCGGATTTTGACTCAGATCTGGAAGAGGCAGAAACCCTATATTGTACAGATCATAAATCACAAATTACAACAAATTAGAGGTTGTCCTTTGGACACAAGGTACATGGAGATTTAATATTCTACCTGTAAAGGTTTTAGATCCGAAAACTTCGCCAAAATGGATTTATAGCGAAAGTGCTACGATGACTGGTTTTTTCTATATCAAGCCCTAGCATCGTAAGTGCAACAAGTGTCATACATGCCATATCATGCCTTCTTTCAGGCTAGCTCTGATACCATGTTAAATTTTTAGAATTTACTTCAATCTGATCTAGGATCTTAACTGAGAGAACAACATGTACAGCATATCTACAGCATATCAATCATGGAGGCAATAATGCAAGCACACAAGAGACACAAAGATTTAATTGGGGAAAACCATAAAGGTGAAAAACCCCAATAACTTCCTCAAAGATAGATAGAGCAATGATACAACTCAACCATAAGAGATAGACATATCCCAGCAGCAGATCCTCCTCTTCCATAAGGTGCGCCACTCCTCCTTGAGTGCATGAGTGAGAAGTGAGTGAACAAATAGAGTGCCTCCTGCACTCTATTTATACTTGACTTGACTTGCCTTTTACATAAATCATGTAGGCTCGAACTTAACCACATAACATAATGCTGACTGGGCCGACCCCCAATAGGGTGGTATAATAACCCTTTGACCCACATGGCCGACCCCCAATAGGGTGGTCTAATAACCCTTTGACCCACATGACTTATACAGGGCCGACCCCAACAAGGTGGTATAATAACCCATCAAGTATAAGTTACGACATTTACAATATAAATGACGACACTTCCGTATAGAGGAATAATACCATCTCTATAGGAGTACATACAACATACATATATGAAATACATTCCGAAGTTACATATACATCAACAGAGACAGTTGCATTCATTTGCAAAAGATGACGTAGTATATGCATACCTGAGGAAGGAGAGGTTCCCCATAGGAACATATAACAACTTGAAGCTGAAGAATATTGGTTCGTGCAAGGTCTTGAAGAAGATTTCAGACAATGCTTATGTGTTAGAATTGTCGGAGGAGATGGACATATCACCAACATTCAATGTTTCTGACCTGTATAAATTTGAAGAAGGGATGATGAGTGGAAATGAGATGACGAACGACTGACCGAGATAGATACCAGTCCAGCTGATGAAAGAGGTCACATAGGTACTCGATGTGCGAGAAGTCGGGAATACCAAAAGTCATAAAAGGAAAGAGTATTTGGTCTAGTGGAAGAACTGATATTTGGAGGAGGTGACATGGATTTTTGAAGTTGAGTTAGAGGAATTACAGAACCGCGAGCAAAGTTCCTTTCAACCCGGGGAGGTTAATGCAGGGGCATCAACACCCAAAATTAGAATTCAAAGGTAGACGATGGAAGGTATATCACGACGAAGGATATTCGATGACCTCCAGGGACAAGGGAAATAGTCGTCGGGAGTTGGATGCCATCCTGACAATTCCAGTCGATCGTGATCGATGAGAGACGATGAGATGAAAATAATGGTTGAAGGTGATGCTGACCAAAGGGAGAAGGGAGTAGCTAAAGGTAGAAAATGATGGTTATGATGACCGACGAATAAATTTAGAGTCCTGAGGAAACAAGCCACATAGGTAGTTAGGAAGTTGCAGGAGAAACTATGGCGGTAGTTTCAGAATGCCAGGTGGAGCCACCCGATGAAGAGTGCCACGTGAAGTATTTAATGCAATTTGGCCATGCCTGGAAGTGATCTAAGCTTATGGAAGATGAGTCGAGTGAATTGAGGTTGAGTATAAATATATGTTCTGGATCCAAGAGAAGGGGGTTCTAGAATAGTGTTGATGAGAGCATTGAGATTGATGGAGGACAAAAAAAAAAAAATCCCTCATGCCTGTGTAGGAATCACAAGTGTTGTAACAGTTAATATTTATTTCGACCGATCCAAGCATAGACTCATGTTGTATTCTTTTCTGTAAAGAGACTTAATCATTCAATAGAAAGCCATAATTCTTGGCAATCGTGTTTCTTGTGTGGTGTGTGTTGTTTCCATTGTGTAGCACTGATATGCAACCAACCCAGGTGGTGTTTGCATCACATTGTTTCAAATTATAATTTTTTTACCTATTCACATTATTACAATATTTTTTTTTTTTTAAAAGAAATTTCTAATTATAACATATTCAATAATTAAAATGGTCCAAAAATTATATTTTTGTTAAAATTTGATAAAGAAAAACTCCATATAAACATAATTTCAAATTGTTTTAGGATTTTTCAAAGTTCCAAGTTACTCCAAAAACCCCTAGACATGCAGAAACTATACCCTTAAAATTTTGATTTGTCAAACTATGCCACACATCAAAATTTATGCTAAATTTCCTCTATAACACTTTGATAAAAATGCCTTATCCAAATATTTTATTACTCATGCTCTCATGTGGAAATATCAAGCATGATGGTGAGTTTAAAAAATAACCATAACTATGTTAATCAAAATACAGTTACATTCTTCACATACTTTCGCAGAGGTATGTCTAGTATTTTTCAAAAACTTTCGATCATTGTGTTCATTCTGATATACTTACTGTATAGCAGTCTCATAAAGCTATAATGAACTAATTCATCTCATGTTCATCAATCTTTTTTAATAGTTGTTCGAGGTCCAAAGTATATGATATTGACACCAAAGTCAATTGATATCCTTGGAAATAGGATTGCATTAATGCCCTCACTTCACCTCATTTAAGAAGGGTACCATATTTAAACATATATAGAAGAGAGTGGAGGTAGTGTGCATAACAAGCTAATAGTTGTTCTACGTCCAAAGTATATGACAGTGACACCAAAGTCAATTGATATCCTTGGAAATAGGATCGCATTAATGCCCTCACTTCACCTCATTTAAGAAGGGCACCATATTTAAACATATATAGAAGAGAGTGGAGGTAGTGTGTATAACGAGCTAACTTGTAGTTGGATAAATGAAGCACATGGATACACTTTTATTTATACAAGTATTGTTGGTTAGATATAGTGTGTATTTTCAAAAGAGTTTCATAACATTTGTATATTTGATTTTATTATATTCAGTAAATATTTTTTTGGGTGTAAGGTTAAAATGTAATTACGTTAATATATGGTTTTATGTATGGGATTAAAGTTAAATGGTACTAAAAAGTATATGTTATAGGTCAAATTTGCACTTCTCCGTCCATGATCACATTGCTCTGTTGATCATACAAAATGACACTATGGATGGAAGAGCTAGATTGACCTTGGATGAGTTATTGCTGAGATTACACTCTTCAGCTGAAAATCTTATTTTTTCTACAGTTTTTATGACATGTGCGCTACTATGACCACAGTGATCCTGCGTTTTGAATGATGGTCTTGTTAAATACAACCTGCGCACATCCTCCAAAATGTTGCAAACGCTGGTTGTCAAGTGCAAAAGTTGCATATTGTGCGCTAGTATACTTGTATGAAACCTGCGCACATCTTAAGATGAAGTGAAAAAATATACTAAGATTACGAATTGGGATTAGTTGAAGTTGGTTTTGCAACTTCCCCAACCTCCCAATTCAACCACCTCTCTAATTCAACTACCTACCTCGTCCCATAAATACAAGGGGAAGCCATGAGAGAGGGACCTAGAAGGAATGCTTTAACCACTGTTACGCTGGAGGAATTCGCAAGTCATTGTGAAGAGCAAGAGCCTAGGACTCGGTTGCAGAAGTGTCTAGACATATCAGGTATATCTGTACTTCTCTACATTTCTTTGACAATAAAAGGTGGACATACCCTTCCCGTCCCAAATTGAATGTCTATTTGATTGAATGTTTATTTGGTTAAATATCTGATTGTAGTTGATGTTAATTGCTTCTAATTTAATCATATTTATTACAATCAAGATATGCTGAGGAAGGTTAACTTTGTTTTGTAGGTTCATCATCGTGAAAGATCAAGCGAAATCTAGGACCAACCATCGTTAAAAAGGTACAACTTTCGGAATCTTAACCTCTTTCCATTTGCAATAACTAATGCAAGACAATGAATGTTTTTAACTGTCACCCCACTCAAGTTGGTAGTGTTGTCTCCCCACTATAAGGTATTTTCCTGCACAATAGACTGGCGACTCCACTAGGGAGTAACCGGTTGTTTTTCTGCTCTAGGGGACCTTGCTAGGTTTTCTTCTAGTTCATTTCAGTCTTTTGTTCTTGAGAGGTTTTATAGGCCAGTTTTTCCTGTTCTTTTTATCTTGATTCATCTCAGTCTGCTTCAACAAAGCCTTTTTGTTTGCTTTAAGTCCCTGTGCGTTGATCTGTTGTACTTACAGTAACACATTTTATGTCATGTACGCTGGTTTCCCTAAAACACAGTAGCGCACTTCAGGTGGCAGGCGCTGGTTTTCATACCACACAGTAGCACACCTTTTCTGTAGGTTCAATCCTTTTACTAGGGTTTGCTTCCAAGTTGTGGGATCTACTTCTAGCTTTTTACTTTGCTTCTTTGATTGACTACTGAGACTTGTTTGTCCTTTTTGAGTCTTGTTTTCCTCTCTGAAGTCCTGTAGACTACTTTTGCTTACTTTAGCACTTGTTTAAGGTGTCTTTTATGCTTTTTAAAACCTTTTTAAGGCTGTGCAAGACTCTCTACTAAGCATAGTAGCGCACTTTTTTCCCTAGATGCGTGTTGCAGTCATACAGACCTGCATTCTCAACGCTTGTTGTCTGTGGCAACAACTGTGCACTTTTACTGAGTCTTGTCCTTTTTGTTAGGGTTTGATCCCAGTTTGAGTTTTTAGGGTGGCTTTGAAGAGTTGTTTGGTCCAGATACCTTCTGAACATCTATTCAGATCAGCCTGAGTGAGTTAAAGCTTTCTAGTTAGCTTTTGCTTTGAGCCTGTGTGTTGGTAGGATTACTTTTTGGTTTGATTACCTACTCCTTTTGTTTGGTGGGTGTTTGCTTAGGTTTTGGTGCTTAGGAGCAGCCTTTTAGGTATGTCTTTCCGTTGCAGGCATCTCTTTTCCTTTCTTCCTTAACACTTTGTTCCAAACCTAGAGTTTTTTCCATCGAAACAACTCGGTAGGTAGAGTCTTTCTCAAGTCTTTTTGATTTGATTGTTTTAAGCCAATAGGTTGTGTTCTTTACCCACACTTTGCATTAGATCTTACTTGTTCCTTTTTCAAGTTCATTTTCTTTTGGAATTATTAGAAAAGACAAAAAATGAAATTGTTAGCTTAGTAGTAAGATTTATCATCTTTTTCGAAGTAGCATAGATCGTTTGCTTTGAAAAACTAAAAGAAAATTACAATTTTTTTTTTTGCTTAGGATTGCCTATTTGTCGTTTTTTAAATATAAATGAAAAAGAAAAAGAGTCTTTTGTGAAGCTTCATGCATTATTTTTATACGCACTTTGCTTTCTGTCAAAACCATTCCACACACTTCACTACCCTTATTGAGTAAAAAGTAGCCCTTAAAAAGAAATCTTAATAAAATTAAATAGCAAATTTTCTTTTTAGGTATGCACATCATCAAATAGCTTAGGCTAGGGTTTCGGGTTTAAATCACCTTAAACTACCCGAAATCGGCTTCATTACTCAACAATCGTAGTAATATAGTCTATTAGGTAAATCCACCTCTATCAAAATATCTTGGGAATGCTCTACTCAAACCAGAGTTAAGCACGATGCCGTGGGAAATTGGAACTGTTGAGGATACCCACTCACTTTCCTCTCAACCATAAACCAGAGATGATTCATGTACGGGGGTGCACTAGTACTTTTAAGTGCGTTTGGATTTCGAGCTTTGCTACCCTGCCCATGTGTCTTGCTTAGGCTGATGATTGTTCCCCCAGGTTTTTTTGTATTGGTGGTATCCTTAGTATCATAACCCTAGGGCTATACACAGGTAGAGTGGAAGGATATTTCCACTTCACCTCAGACAGATGTAGAAGGTAACCTTTTGGCAGTAATCCTGGGGGGCGGTTTGGTGATTCAAACGCTTGCACCCAGAGGACCTCCATTGGACATCGTGTAACTGACCGTTGATACTCTATTGGTTTGTTCTGGGTTGATACTCTATTGGTTTGTTCTGGGCCCTCATCATCCCAAACTTGATTTTGAGAGTATTAGCTTTGTTTGTTTGGTTTTGATCACTGTAGGACATTTTAGTGGTGTTCTCTTTGTGCTGCTTGTTTTTAGTTGGCCTTAGAGATATCTGGCCCGTTGAGTTGGAAACTATGGATAGCATCCTAGTGGGCACCAATCAAGGGACCCCTGTTTAAGGGGATCCTTGTGCTTTTCCATTCATTGGGAACATTGGTACTCCCTTAATGGCTACCTTGAATCTTCCGGGATTCACTATAGGGCTACCAGTTTGGTTGTTTTCCACTCTGAACGCCTTGCATGCTCCTGATGCTTGTCAAGTAAGCAATTCACATCAAGAGAATCATAACCCTATGCCTGCTTCACCAGTAACATCTTCTCCTCGTCCTTCTACCTCATGTGGTGAAAGTAGTAATACTAGGAACCAACAGTCTAAAAGGAATAGACAGAGGAAGAATAGGAAGAAGATTCCAAAGCAAGGGAGCAGCCACCCAGCCTCTGGAGGTCATGCTGGGGGCACCTACCTAGCCTCTGGTGGTCATGTTGGGATAACTCACTCAGTCACTATAAATTATACTGAACCCACCCACCCAGCCTCTGGAAGTCATGCTGGGGGCACCCACCCAGCCTCTGGAAGTCATGCTAGGGGAACCTACCTAGCCTCTAGAGTTCATGCTGGGAGAAAAATTTCAGTCACCGCAAATCATACTAAAAGCATGTATTCAACCACTGTAGGTCATGTTGAGGACGCGTCATTGATCACTGCTGGTCATATTAATGACAAGTAACCAGTTACTGTAAGTCATACTGGAGACACTGAATCAGCCACTGCAAGTCATGCTGAGAAAGTTGACATTGTCGACAAACATAATAAATAGAAGCTTAAGTTCCCTTGCAAGTTTTGCGAGGGAGACCACCTGACCTATTTGTGCCCTATACTTCTGGAAGTGCAAAGAGTGTGGTCCATAGTTCAAAAGTCTTTTGCTTCTGAGAAACCAGCCACTACAAGTCATGCTAGGGGCAAGCTGTTAGCCAACGCTAGTCATGCTGAGAGTACTGTTGTTGTAAAGGAGTCTAAGCTTATAGGACGCAAGCCAAAGTTCCCTTGTAAACTTTGTAAGGGAGATCACCTTACTCACCTGTTCCCTACTATTCTAGAGGTGCGGAGAGTGTGGTCCATGTCTGAAGGATCCTCTACTCCTGAATTTTCTATAAATTCCCAACAACTTGATCAAACTTTGGTTGATGAAGTGGTTGAACCAATGCAATCTTTGGTCAACCCCACTCTTCCTTTGGAGAGTGAAGTGATTGAATCGATGCAATCCTAGATCGATCCCATCAGTCCTTCAGAGACTAATGCACCTGTCCCTGAAGTCTTCTGCATTACTAGTTCGGATGTCTCTGAAATTGGGGGCACTTCATTTGTGCTGAGTGAACCCCTACCAAGCTCTAGGATCATTTCCTTTGATTGGAAAAGTCTAACTGGGCCTTGCCTTCCTTCTTCTACACCTTTCCAGATAAAGGTTGGTATCGGAAGCCATGCGGTTCACTGATGTATTATAGATGAAGGAGCCTCTATTAGTATCTTATCCCCTTATGCTTGGAGAGATTTAGGTTTTCCTAACCTTGTTCCAGCTGTTAATTGGTCATTGACCTTCGATAGAAGACCTAGTGAACCGTTGGGATTCCTCCCTCAGGTACCTGTTACTTTGAGTGGAAAAACTGTCTTAGTTGATTTTATTGTTTTAAAGGACCCTATGGATTTTGATATGATCCTTGGGCGTGATTACGTATATACTATGCAAGCTGTGGTGTCTACACTCTTTTGTGTGATGCATTTTCCTCACAACGAAAGCATTGTCACTATTGATCAGCTTGCATTTGTTGATCCCTCTTATTACACAACTATAGACTAAGTATGTCCCTCGTCAGTAGGAACTACCATGTCACAATCAAATTATGTGGCATATTGTACCTTGAGTCCAATTGCTACTGAGAAGAAGCCTCTGAATTCATGCTTACCTTCTCAGGACTGGGTCCTGGCAATTGACCAGGTGATGACTCCATCTGAATGTTTACATATGTGTTCCATTTGGGATAATATACTTCCTTCTGATGAAGTTTTCCTAGAGTCTATAATGCAGTCTGCCATTCATTTGGACATTGATCCACCTACAAGCATTCTTCCACATTTCTTTGAGCTCGTTAAAAACAGTAAGGAAGCTACGAGCATTCTTCTACCTTCACTTCAATCTCATTAAAAACAGTAAGGAGGCAACGATCATTCTTCTACCTTCACTTCGAGCTTGTTAAAAACAGTAAGGAGGCAACGAGCACTCTTCCACCTTTTCTTCGAGCTCGTTAAAAATAGTAAGGAGGCAACGATCATTCTTCCACCTTCACTTTGAGCTCGTTAAAAACAGTAAGGAAGTTATGAGCATTCTTTTGTATCTCCTTTGAGCTCATTAAAAAAAGTAAGGAGGTCACGAGTTTACTTTTTCAGGCTCATTAAAACTTTACGAAAAAGATTTTTATAGAGTTATTTCACGCTCTTGTTAGACTCTTTAAATATGACAATATTGCTGAGTATAGTTGTCTTTTCAGACTCGTTAAAGGATCTGAAGTGACATCCGCTTAAGTATAAGTTTACCCCTTTTCTGGACTTTTGCGGATTATTTACGAAAAAGAATTACTCTAGTCATCTGTGGCTAGAAGAGTTCTTCTCTCATTGTTTTACACTTTTTCGGGTGAGGAGACTAACTGTATGAAAAAGGACCTTTTGGAGTCTTATTTAGGGTATTTTCCTGCACAACAGTACATGATGACCAGAAATAGATACTATTTAGGATGAAACTTTATGTATTCATGTATTTGAGAAGCTAATGATGTTGACTTGTGGAAAGGAATATATGTTATATAGTGGCAGGGTATATTGTTAAGTAGTGGTAGATAAAGTGCAGATCACTAGTAGGCAATGAGTGATAAGAAGCAATAGGATTTGGCCAAACAATTGTTGGTGGTTTCTAGCATATTGAATTGTAAAACCATAAACAAGTTATGGTTTTGTTGTGCTTATTTATTGAGTGGTAGGGTGGAAGGAATAGTGTGCCTGCATTTTTAACTTACTATTATGTTTCCAAAATTTATCTAGAATGATTATGTTGTTGAACACTCCAATTGAGAGCACAAATGTAATGTCCCTTTTTATAAATTTATCAAAATGGTGAAATTTTCAAATTTTCCACTAGTTTGACCCTTGACTAGTATTGGGTTCTTGGTCTCCAAATGACTCCAAATGATCCCAAATTGTTACAGAAGGTATATGGATGATATTAGGACATGATTATGATGTTCATGGATTCTTTAGAGTCTTCAAAAGGCTTCTGAAACCCTCCTTTAATCTCTGACCAAAGTAGGGAGTTTGACTAGCAATTTGGGGTTCAAATCCCCCTTGGGTAGATGCTCGAAATGACTCTCCAAATGCTATGGGAACCCCTCGAATTTTAGAATATAAGTAGGGGATTTTTAGGGGACATTAATATGGTCTCATATGCAACACCATTCAGTTATTTGAGTCTTCTACAACCCTCTCAAATCAGATACAAAAGACTAGTTTCGACCTTGGGGGAAATGATAGGCAATCTTCTCCAAATGCTATGAAATTGCACAATATGACTCCAAAAGATTATACACTGAACATGAAACTTGTATAACAGATTATTAATAGTACATACATCATTAATACATCATAATTTCACTTGTACATTTGAATATATCAGCATATGATTGGCATACATCAACATAGTGGGGAAATAGGCACCATTTGCTCATTAATGATCATATTTACATAGTTCCACTTGGAATATCGACCTCAAGATATCCTGAATATGAATAAAAGATAATTTAAATTAGATGATAAAATAATGGGGCATTATAATATCCACCAAAGAGAACAGCAGCTCACCAAGTGCACAATTCCTCAAGGATCATGGATATGTTGACAAAACTTGAAATGGTTGGAGAAACAAGATGAACTAAAAGTGACCACCAGCTTCCCTGTAGCTTGAACCTACAACATATGACTCCATCAAAGCTCCAAATGAAAGTTCTAAATGGCCTTTACAATTACCAACTAGGATGGGAATCTTTCACCCTCGAAATTGGTGCTAAGGCAAGTAGAGTAGCACTCCACTAACTCTCCTATCAAATGAAAATTATGAAAATGATCAAAATCCCTTCTCTTACTTGATCCATGTATTTTATAAACATACTTATCCTTCTAAGGTTCCAATTCCATCCATAGAATCCAAGCTAATTCTAATTAGGGAGAGGTTCATGATTTTCCATGTGTCTTCCACTTCCTAGCCTTCCACCTTCCACCAATTCGAGTAGGAATCTCTTGAGCTTATCTAACTCCCATGAGCTCTCTCTTGGAGGCTATTTTTAGGCCTACCATGTCATAATGGTCATATGTCAGAAATCAAGTCTGCAATTTGTCATAGGTGTCATGGCATCTTCATCATTGTTGTCATAGAGGTTAGGGAATCTAGCCCAAGTGTCCAATAACTCCTCATTTGACTCTTCCTCTTCCATGGGAGTTACACTTCCATCCCAATTCGACCTATGTTGCATATTTCCAAGTGTATGAGTCTTTGACCTCATACCAAGAACGTTGGGCTTCTTAGGGATTCAAATTGACGAGAGGAGGTTGCCATGTGGCATATCAAATCTAGCTTGTTTGGGTCCCACACCCTCCATGTGTCTTTATGATCAATTGCCGCTTTGATTTTCTCTTGTATTTATTTATTTAGATCCTTTATTAAATATTTATTCCATTCTAATGTATAAACATCATTTATTATCTCCCTTATTGCAAATCCGAATGTCTCCATCCAACCTAGGGAACTAGTAGGATTGATGGAATTTTCTTGTCATGAATTTATTTGAATGGGGACATTACAGTCCTCCCCACCCAAGATTGCTTGTCCTCAAGCAATTTCATATTTGGATGTTGAAAAATTTGTTCCTCCTTGTAGGTAGGGTTTTCACCCTAGCTTGTGCAAATGAGCACCTACTAAGGAGAATGGACTCCTTACTAGCAGTTCAATAAACAGTAAACTAAAGTAAGAAAACAATACAAATTCTAAACTAGCATGAGCATTAATAAACATAACAAAATCATGAAATATGGGGAAGATCTTTCTTTTTTTGTATTAAAATTTCACCTCAAGTGTAGAGGTTGGTGCAGTTCTTGCAATGGTCTAAGAGGGTTGCTCCAAACTCCAACTTTGCTCCTTCTCTTTCTCCAAATGGTGGAAATGGGCCAAAAGGGGGTAAAAGTAGCTCAAGGGTGAGCTAGGGTTTCAAGAGTGATTTTGGCAGAGTAAGGGTGTATTTGATTGTGGATATGAAATGAGGGGTCTCCATCACCTATTTATAGGTTTTTAGTGGTGGAGTGCTGGCCCATGGTTTTGGGAACCATATGGTTTAGGTCATCTGTATAGGGTTTTTTCCTCCTTTTTCCTCTTTTTTCTCATTTTTTAATATTTTTTATTCCCTTTTTAGAGGGTTTTTGCTATTTTGGAGGAATTTTGGATAATTTTGGGGGAAAAAGGGATTTTTTAGCCTTTTGGAGGCTTTTTTGATGGTTTTGGAGCCTTTTGGAGGCTTTTTAGGCCTTTTGGAAGCTTTTTAATGGGATTTTATGGTTCTTGAAGGCAAATATGGTAGGAAATATGGACAAATGAGTCATGTAATAGGATAAATGAGGTAGTGAGCACTTTTTGGGTGTTAACACTCCTCCCATGTGGCATCTTCACTTGGGAGATCCTTCCATTGTACCAAGTACTCTTTGATAATTCTGTTCCTTAATCTTCTTTCCCTAGTCTTCAAAAAATTTTCTGGAACAAGTATGAGCTGACCTTCATCATCCAAAGGAGGAAGTTTTTCTGAAATGACAATTTGCTAACCAACAACCTTCTTGAGACATGAAACATGAAATACACTGTGAATTTTACTTCCTTCTGGAAGTTCTAGCTCGTATGCTACCTCCCCAACCTTCCGAACTACCTTGTATGGCCCATAGTACCTTGGTTTTAGCTTCTCTACTCCCTTCTTTTTTAAGGATGTTTGTTTATATGGATGCAACCTCAAATATACCAAATCATTGATTTTAAAGGTATTTTCTTCCCTATGTTGATCTGCATATTGTTTTTGCTGATTTTGGGCCACCTGCAAGTTGTCTTTCAAAAGATTTAAAATTTCTTGGCTCTATTCCACCCAATCTTTAAATTTTGGGGCTCTACTATCACCAAAGATATGCTCAAAAAAGGTGAGTTCTTCATAACCATATAATTCTTTTAAAGGAGACATTCCTATTGACATATGAAAAGTGGTGTTGTAGCAAAACTCACCCAAGTGTAGCCATTTTACCCATGCTTTTTGCTGCTCTCTTACATAGTTCCTTAGGTACCCTTCCAACCATTTATTCACTCTCTCTATTTGGCCATCAGTTTGTGGATGATAGCTTGTGGTTGGAGTCAATTGAGTTCCCACCAATCTGCAAATTTCTTGCCAAAAAACACCCATGAATCTACTATCTCTATCACTTACAATGCTCTTGGGGAGCCCGTGCAATCTGAAGATTTCTTTAAAAAAAACATCATCCACTTGTGCAGAACTAAAAGATGATATAACAACAAACAAATGAGCAAATTTGGTCAGCCTATCCACTACCACATATATGCAATCCTTTCCCAAATATTTGGGAAAACCTGTGATGAAGTCCATTGAGATACTCCCATTTTTGTTCCGGAGTGGGCAATGGTTGCAATGAACCAGTTGGGCATGTGAGTTCATATTTGTTTTTTTTACATACCTTACATTCATTTACATATTTGAGGACATCTTCCTTCAACCCTCTCCAAAAAAACCTTTTCCTTAATTTCCTATAAGTTTTGAAGATCCCCGGATGGCCAGCAAGTGGGGAATCATGTGCTTCTTGCAAAATCTTGTACTTGAGTTTTGAATTTTGAACCAAATAAATTCTACCCTTATAATATATCAGCCCATTCAAAATCCTGTAGTTATCATCCCCTTTGATCCCATCTAACACATCACAAGAAAAACTATCTTTGGCATATTCAACCATTAGCATGTTTTTCCAATCTTTTGCAATGTCCATGAGAGAAAAGAAAGGCCTTCTAGATAATGCATCTGCTACAATGTTATTCTTCCCTTTTACATATTCAATATCAAAATAAAAGGCTTGGATCTTGCTTACCCATTTTTTTGCCTTTCATTAAGATCCTTTTGGGTGAGGAAGTGCTTTAGACTATTGTGATCAATTTTCACCACAAACTTGTTCCCACCAAGTACTGTCTAAACTTGGACAAGACATGCATGATGGCCAACATTTCTTTGTCATAGATGGAGTAAAGCTTCTCATGTGGCTGCAATTTTCTTTTCTCAAAGGCTATAGGGTGTTTATTTTTCTTTAGGACATCCCCTATCCCTTCACCTGAAGCATCACATTCCACAACAAAAGGTTTAGTAAAATCAGGTAATGCAAGTATTGGACAACTACTCATTACCTCTTTCATTTTTTGGAAGGCCTTTTCAGCCTCTTCATCCCACTTTAAATCATATTTCTTTGTCAAATCAGTGAGTGGAGAAGTCAATTTGGAGAACCCTTTCACAAACTTCCTATAATAGGTGCATATTCCAATGAAGACTCTTAATTCTGTGATGTTTTTTGGTGATGGCCATTCAAGGATAGCCCTTATTTTTTCCATGTGCACTTTCACTCATTCTTGTCCAATAATGTACCCAAGATATAAAAGTTCCTTCATCCCAAATTCACATTTAGACATCTTAGCAAACAACGACTGTTCTTGCAAAATTTTGAACACAACTTCTAAATGATGCAAATGCTCTTCCCAAGTTTTGCTATAAATGAAAATATCATCAAAGAAGACCAATCTTTTTTTTTAAGATGCTTGCAAAATATCCTATTCCTACATGCTTGGAATGTGGATGGAGCATTAGTTAATCCAAAAGGTATAACCAGAAACTCAAAGTGGCCATAGTGACATCTAAAAGCAGTCTTTTGCACATCGTCTTTCTTCATTCGAATTTGATGGTAACCTAATCTAAGATCAATTTTTGAGAAATATTTTTCCCCACATAGCTCATCCATGATCTCATCAATTCTAGGAATAGGATACCTATTCTTGATTGTCTTCTTGTTCAAAGCTCTAAAGTCTATTCGCATCCTTAAGGTTCCATCTTTTTCTTCACCAACACTATTGAAGAGGCATAAGGGCTAGAGCTTGGGCTAATGAGTCTGAAATATAAGAGTTCTTGGATGGCCTTTTTAATTTCATCTTTAACACTTTTTGGATGTCTATAGGGTGGTATTTGGATGGGTGAAGTACCCTCCTCCAAAACAATGTTGTGCTCAACTCCCCAATCAGGTGTTCTACCATGTGGAATGTCTCCAAAATCTTTTTCATACTTTTGTAGTAGTTTCTCTATCTCCTTTGGGTGTTCAAAAACATTTATGTTTGGATTGGGAGAGGTGATGAAACATTCAGCATCCCATTCTATGTCTCCATGCCTCAATATGGATCTCATACTTTGGGAGGTCACTACTTGATTTAGATAAGTGTGTTGCCCTCTCACAACCCTTAGTATTCCTTCTGAATCTTGGAATTTCAATTCAGGAATTTGACATTTCACTATATGCTCCCCTATAGATTACCACCATTGCACTCCCAAAACCAGATTAGTATCAGTAATATCAACCACATAAAATCTATCAGAAAAAGTGTAATTACCTATGTTGATTTGTAGCTTTGGAACCCATATTTTGTACTCCATAGTGTTGTGTCCTGGAATGACAACTGTGAAGCCATTGAATGGTTTAGTAGGTATATTCCTTCTCTCCACCATGTCTGCATCAATTAATTTATGTGTGGCTCCTCCATCTACCAAAACCGAGGCCCTTTGTCCTAGTACCACACCCTTGCATCGAATACTGTGATAACGAGGCACTGCTGAAAGTCATGCCATCCTTGCTTTGTCTGGTGAAGGATGAATTTCTTCTTGTTTCCATTAATTTGTTGTATCATATCTCTCTTCTTGATCTAAAATATGTCCTTCTTCCTCCATATCCCCTTCATACTCATCATTATCAGAAAATACTTCAATGTATTGAGCTTTTTCCTTAGTACCTTTATGCCTTGGTGCCCATGGTTGAAAGCATGTGTAGCATAATTTTTTTCTTCTAAGTTCTTCCCTATTTAGTCCTTCTTTCTTATTCTTTTCAAATGCATCTATTTTCCAATGATTCTTTTCAAATCTAAATTTGGAATGGAAGTTAGGCTTGGGAGGAAACCTTGTTCTAGGCAACACATTTTGTAGATCCCTTGTCAAGTTCATGGCATCCTTCAATGAATTTGGTTTGTGGGCCTTAACTAAACCTTTTAAGGGTTCACCCAAACCTTCAGTAAAGAGTAATACTAACCTCCCCATAGATATATTAGCCACCTTAATTGATAATCTTTGGAATTACAACATATATTCAGTAGGGGTTCCAACTTGCTTCAATTGGGCTAGTTCTTTGAAAGGCAATTCTGGGTCTGTGCTCAAATATTTCTAATACCCTGCCAACAAATTCTCCATATGTTTCAACCTGATCATGTCCCAAAATTTTCATACCATGCAACTACCAATCATTGGATTCCCCATCAAGATGCAAAATGGCCATTTTTAAAGCATCCTCTTCCACCATTGGATTCAGCTGAAAATACACATCTAGTTTTTGTACCCAAGTATGTGCAGAACTTTGAGATGAGCCATCAAAGGTGGGAAGTGGCATTTTACTTATTGCATAATTCAATTATCTATTTTGAAATGGATTCGTATTACCTTCCTTCATCTTGAGCTTGTTTGAGACAATGAGGTATTGATCAAATGGTAGGGTGTTTCTGCAATCTTCACTCAAATTTTGCCATTCGATTAGAAGTTCTTGCACATCAATTGGAGGATTAATATTTTCTTTGGAATTAAGAAATTTAGGTGTGGTAGGCCTTGCTGCACTCTGAAATTTATTAGCTCTATTATGGGGTCCTGTGCTTGAGAAAATATGCTCACCCATTACCTTCTTTTCCTCATGATGAGAACTACTGCTGCCTCCTATTACTGCTTTGCTCTTAAGTTGGCTAGTCAACAATTCGAATCCTTTCATCATATGCTTGTAGATGTATTCAAAGAGGGGTTTAATGATTTTCCTAAACTCCTCACTATAATTTGAGGTTCCTTTTTCATCCCTAGTCATAGTTTCCTCAAAAAATTGCTCTTCTTTCCCTACTTTTTCCTCTTCAACAAAAGCACTTTTGGTTTCAATATCTAATGGTGGTCCCTGAATTCTTGTACTCATGAATATCAAACCACATCAGGTTCCAAGATCATGCTATGATACCACTTGTAATTTTTCGTTTTTAGAAATTTATCAAAATGGTGAAATTTTCAAATTTTCCACTAGTTCAACCCTTGACTAGTATTGGGTTCTTGATCTCCAAATGACTCCAAATGATCCCAAATTGTTACAGAAGGTGTATGGATGATATTAGGAAATTATTATGGGTTTAATGGATTCTTTAGAGTCTTCAAAAGGATTCTTCAAATCTCATTTAATTTATGTCCAAAGTAGGGAGTTTGACTAGCAATTTGGGGTTCAAATCCCCCTTGGGTAGATGCTGGAAATGGCTCTCCAAATGCTATGGGACCCTCTCGAATTTCAGAAAAAAAAAATAATGGGATGTGTAGGGTACATTAATATGGTCTCATATGCAGCACCATTCAGTTATTTGGGTCTGCTACAACCCTCTCAAATTAGATACAAAAGACTAGTTTCGACCTTGGGGGAAATGATAGGTAGTCTTCTCAAAATGCTATGAAATTGCACAATATGACTCCAAAAGCTTATACATTGAACATGAAACTTGTATAACATATTATTAAAAGTCCATACATCATTAATACATCAGAAGTTCACTTTTCCATTCGAATATATCAGCATATGATTGGCATACATCAACATAGTGGGGAAATAGGTACCATTTGCTCATTAATGATCAGATTTACATAGTTCCACTTGGAATATTGACCTGAATCTATTCTGAATATGAAGAATAGATCATTTAAATCAGATTATAAAATAATGGGGCATTATAAGCCCCCCCAAAGAGAACATCAACTCACCAAGTGCGCAATTCCTCAACGATCATGAATATGCTGAGAAAACTTGAAATGGTTGGAGAAACAAGTTGAACTAAAAGTGACCACCAAATGCCCTGTAGCTTGAACCTGCAACATATGAATCCATTAAATCTCCAAATGAGAGGGTCTGAATGGCCTTTCCAATTACCAACTAGGATGGGAATCTTTCACCCTTGAAATTGGTGCTAAGGCAAGTAGAGTAGCACTCCACTAGCTCTCCTCTCAAATGAAAATTCTGAAAATGATAAAAATCCGTTCTATTACTTGATCCCTATATTTTATAAACATCCTTAGCCTTCTAAGGTTCCAATTCCATCCATAGACTCCAAGCCAATTCGAATTAGGGAGAGGTTCATGATTTGCCATGTGTCTTCCACTTCCTAGCCTTCCACCTTCCACCAATTCGAGTAGGAATCTCTTGAGATTCTCTAACTCCCATGAGCACTCCCTTGGAGGCTATTTTTAGGCCTGACATGTCATAATGGTCATATGTCAGCGATTAGGTCTGCAATTTTTCATAGGTGTCATAGCATCTTCATCATTGTTGTCATAGAGGTTAGGGAATCTAGCCCAAGTGTCCAAGAAATCCTCATTTGACTCTTCCTCTTCCATGGGAGTTACACTTCCATCCCAATTCGACATATGATGCATATTTCTAAGTGTATGAGCCTTCCAACTCATCCCAAGAACGTTGGGATTCTTAGGGATTCGAATTGACAAGATGAGGTTTCCATGTGGCATAGAAAATCTAGCTTGTGTGGGTCCCACACCCTCCATGTGTCGTCATGATCAATTGCCACTTTGATTTTCTCTTGTATTTATTTATTTAGATCTTTATTAAATATTTATTCCATTCTAATGTCTAAACATCATTTATTAGCTCCCTTATTTCAAATCCCAATGTCTCCATCCAACCTAGGGAACTAGTAGGATTGATGGAATTTTCCTGTCATGAATTTATTTGAATGGGGACGTTACAACAAAGGATTTGTAATGTATTGTAACCATTTTTAGTTGTTGATTAATACATTTGCATGTGCTTTGGAGTGTGGGTTTTTTCCTCTTATAAAGATTTTAGTTTTAAGTTGTTGTCTAATTGTTGTATGTTTATGTATTTTTCATACTGCATTTTCTCTTATTTAAATCTTTGCACATTCTTCTATTTCTTATTGGTGTAGGAAGTGTATTCCACACCATTTCTTTCTTTCATTTGGTATTATAGATTGACCATCTTAGATCCAAGGTGTTAGGGACAAGGTTTTTTTTATTATCTAATCTTGGTTTGAGTGGGAGTTTGTGCATAAGAAAATCTTTGTAACACATCATTTTTTACCCCAAGATGTAAATATGATGTAATTATGTAAAGGTTAGAATCTAGACATTAATGGTCTAGGATGACCAAATATATTATATATTTAGGTATATTTGATTTTTAATAAAAAAATCCCTGACAACTACAAGTGAAGAAGGACAATGAAGAGATGGGTGGCTATGATTCCACAAGTGGGGGAAGTGAGAGGGGCTAAGGACGAGTGATGACCATTGCTAATGTCCCTAGTCTTCATTAACAATTCCCCCCCAAAGTTCTTTAACCATAGTTTTATATCACTTTAGTTAGTTATGGGATTAGTTATCCTAAGTGATATTTAAAAAAGAGGAAAGTGGTCACTTCTGGGAAAGCCACTTGTCAAGCCATAGTTATCCATATATATTGTAATAAATTCATGCAGTCATCCTTCATTCATTCCATCATTCAAGGATTTTGACCATCCATGCTATGGTATCACTGGTTGGGAAGCCAAAGAAATACTGCTTTTTTCTTAATCTATCACTCGATCCCACCTTGATAACGAACAACCTAGCTACCTTGATAAATGAGTGCATAGAGATTAGGAAACCTAGCCTACAATGTGACATCTCTAGAGTGTTGTCATTAAGACTTACTGGTTAGCCTATAATAGAGCACCATAAGGGAAAGGGGACAACTTGAAGGACTATAGTGAAAACAAGGGGGTACCTTCCCTGGCATTGTGTAGGTTGATGGGGAATCAGTGAGAGGTTGGGTCAATTATGGATGGGGTTACCTACACGGCTTGGGTAAAGGATTGGTGCCTTTGGGTGAGGAGCGCTCTAAGATGAGTATGGATGTGAATTGAAGAGAAATAGATGAAATTCACTCCTTATGGACTAATTTCCCTAGCTCAGTAGTGGCATCTAACAAAGAAAGTGACAACTGGAAGGAATGTCCTTCACTTGTAGCTGGTTGGAGGAAATTTAAAAGATAAGTGCCAAATGTGTTTGGAATGCTATGCAATTTTATTTATGTTTTTGTTTCAATCATTGTTTTAGAAGTATTTATGTGTATGATTTATTGAGCATGGTTTGAATGCATTCATGGTAGTAATAATTCAACAAAGGAGAATGAATATTTTAGATAATTGATTATTGCATAAATGTGTTACTTTTGCTAATAAAAAATAATTTTATAACCAGTTTATGGTTTAAAATTGAAAATTGGGATAAAGATCTGAATTTATACAGGGATTTTAGTACCCCATGTTCTCCACGGTGTACAGAGGGATATCGGGTACATTACAAAGTGGTATCGTAGTTAGAGGTTGCAACAATGGGATTAGATGGGCCAAAAAACATCTCTGCATGAAGAATTCAAAGTTTGCATGGGAAGTGTTTGACAAAATGTACGAGAGAATAGATTGGGGAAAAACCATACTAAGCCTTTTCATGGTAATCTAGCGGGTCTAATTAGGATATTGAATCATTGTTTGAATAAATGGGCTGGATATAGAGGGTAATTGAAGTCAAAATTTAGGATTTCAGTTGGTTCTATGTAATCTGGGTGAAAAATGATAGTTTGCAAGAAAATTGTTTGATTGAATGCATTGAAGGAATTCATGGCTTCAAATGCTTAGATTTTAATCTCATAACTAACAATGGATTTGGCATGAGAAATAGTAGTAAAAAAATTGTGAATGGAAAACTCAATATTGAAAAATTCATGCAAGAACTCGAACCAATGCCAAATTTTACTATTTATGTTAATTGACAACAAAATGTTTATGGTATGGGAAAAGGATAGGTGTAAATTTGGGTTGGACATCTATTTTTGAAAACATGCCAGATGTAATTTACATGTTAGCTACTTGTTGGAAAAATTCAAACTTTAAGAAATTATAAAAATTTGAAAAAAATGGAAAATTTGACTTGGGCCCCACCAATACCACGTGGACCATAAATGACATGGAGGTTCCACATGGAAAAGGGAGTGTGACATGTAATAACCATGCCACTTTTTGTGCATAGGTGGTGGGGTTGAATGCCTTGTTGGAATCCAGATGGATCTGACATATCTCTGGGGTTTACTGCGAATGGATGAGATTAACATAGGCAAGTTCCAAGTTTTGATCAGTGGATTTACACCATTCGCACAAGGAAATATTATTGAAGTTTAACACAAGGGAATATGTTGTCAATGGTTGAGATTTAATCTGGGTCAGATAGACGTGGACAATTCGCGAGGACAATGGTCTGCACATGTGAAGAGAAAAGCAATGTTTGAAAAGGATAAAGATAGGGTCACGATGACATGGAAGGCACACAAATAATATATATGACATGATTGAGGTTGTGGATGCCACAAAAACACTTGGTGATGACATGATATCCCATACTACCACATCGGAAGCCATGTGTCTTGCCACATCAACAAATATTAGAAAAATTATATAAAAAAGTATGGAGCTTGAAAATTGTTTTGGCCATAGAATGAGCAGTTTATCTTGGAATTCGATCAAACCTGTGGCACTTCAATGCTATAAGAAATAATAAAAACTCTAGTCGGTTGCATGTCCCATTCTTCTCTAGTTTTTAAAAAATTGTGAATTAGTGGTTTTCGAAAGTGTGTACCCAATGACTAGATGAGGGCTTTTTTGGGTTTTAAATTGTTTTGGTGTAATCATGGTTCAAGCACACAAATATATATGGTGGAGGGCACACTCATGAAGGTGGTGGAGATATCATGGGCCACTAACTTACCAGCACATGGTTTTTGAATTCCCATGGTATTGGATGCCTTTCAAAGCTTAAAAGGAGCATCAAGGCGCACTAGCAAAGGTTGGCGATGTGTTGAAGAAATTGTATTGGATTGCATTGGCAATTCTTGGCTTGGGTGATGCTCCACATGCTTACCAAGAGGGTGATGGGCCCCTCATTCCATTGAATCAAGGAGTGGATTCCTTAGCTCTATTCACATTGGTTATTGGAGGTTTTCTACAGGCCGTGGTAGTCATCACGTATCTTGGTGGAGAAGCATACTCCCCATTTTGGCTTATAGCTACTCATAGGGTGTTTTTGGTGTGTCTTTGGGTTTAGAGAGTTGGTCTATGGAATCTATTGGATCAGATGGATGTAGCATTCCATCCCTAATGTAATGAAATATTTGACATTCTCTGATAATAAAAATCCCATCTCTGTACTACATGAAATTATTTTTGTATTTCCATGTTAATGAATCTACGCTCGATGTGTGTTAATTATAACTAGTTTTTGTAATTCACCTTAAAAAGTACCTTATGCTTATCTATTTGAAAGTATGAAGCAATATTTGGAAAATATACATAAAATTTGTCTGGACTCCACTTTCATATCTGAAATTTGACCCCCTTTGGCCCGATTTGAATTGAGTTGAAAACAAAGCAATTGTGCAGTCTTGAATTGGGAAATCTCGCTTCCGGAGATCCAATTGACCAAATCAACCTATGCAATTTTTTGCAGACATTATTATTGAAAAACCTATCATAACAGAGACTAGAGACCTATTCCAAAACCCTTCCTTGAGTTCTAGACCCTCCTACCTTCCCGGAAATCAATTTTTAGTGTCTTTCTTGTCTCATTGAGCTAGTCTACCTATTCCTTTTGCAATTTTTGGATTAGGTACACTACATTGGTCTCCAAAAAAATTCCTCTATCCCTTTGTGGAATACATTGATGATTCCAAATATAATACCACCTCCCAAGAGGTACAATCACAAGAAACCAACTCCAGAGAAGTTGGTAGATAAAGATTCAGCAGAAGCAAAGATCCAAGGAGAAGAAGAGACACCAAGTATGGTTGAGGATCATAATGAAATCAGATATGGTTTACACTCCATGTCTAAAAACATTTATAATATTGATAGGCTTTCCAATCTTGATAAACTTTATGGGCTTGATAGGCTTGAGGAAATGTCACAAAAGTTTGAAAAGCTTACGCTAACATTGGTACAATGCATGATGATCAAGAACGGTGAAGGAAGGGAGATTCGTGTAAACCTCTCTTTCAAAGAATATTTGGTCCATAATGTGTGCAAAGGAGTGGAGAAAAAATTGCAGCCAGATGTAGCATGTTCCATAGTCAAATATTAGCCTTTGGTGGAGCACGAAAGGAGTAAAAATCATCCTACTTATGAAATGAGCAACAAATTATCCAAAGCTTCATTGGATGCATGTGCTTCCTACATGATGAGAATTTTTGGATATTATTCAAATAGAGGCTCCAAATATCTTGATCATATGGAAACCAAGGGGAAATATGCATAGGCTTGTTTGAAGGAATAACATTCTACCCTCTTCTACAATGTATCCTAAATCAGCAAAAGGTAGAGAGAGATAAGCAAAAAGGAGAGAGAAAAAGAGAATATCATCGTAGTTTTGCGATAAATTTTTGATCCCGAACTCAGATTTGGACACACTTGGTACCCTTGGAAAGATATCATCGAGGGCTACAAATTTCATGTTTTGAGCTTCGCGAGATTCCTCATGGTTTGGACGGGGAGGGAATTTTAGTAAACCTGGGCATAAGGAATCTTAAAAAGCATATTTCAAACGATGCTTTTCAAAAATAATATTTTGAAAGATGATTTTTAATATTCCTTATGCCCATGTTTTCTAAAATTACCACCCCGGCCAAACCATGAGGAATCTCGCAAAGCTCAAAACATGAAAGTTGTATCCCTCGACAAGAGATTTCCAACGGTACTAAGTGCGTCCAAATCCAAGTTTGGTATCAAAAGTTATTGCAAAAATACGATAATATTCTCTCTTTCTCTCTCCTTTTTGCTTATCTCTCTCTACCTTTTTTTTATTTAGGATACATTTTGTCCTTTGTAATTCCTTATCGGCGGAAAAAACAAAGTACCAATCAACCATACAAGGAGAAGAGCAACAAACCAAGTTGCTCCACCTCTCAGCATAAAGGAAAAGAAAGGAGGACCAAATGTGAAGCTTCATCATAAGTAGGAGAGATCATAAAGAAAGTAGAAGAACCTATGCATAGGAATTTGCACATGCACATGAGGAAGCATGGTGTGCTAGATTGCACAAGGAGGACAAGGATGAGCATCTCAAATCCATCCTCAATCATTGAAGATGATCATCCATAGACACATTCCACTATGTGTTACACCAAAATGTCATTACCCTTGTGCAAGTGTCGCAAGTGTTGCAAGTGTCGTCATCCTGACTTAGTGTTGTCACCATGACTGTTGCAAGTATCGTCCTTATGACCAAGTGTCGTCATCATGACCGTTGTGATAAAGTCGTCATCTTGACCATTGTGTTAACTATGTGCTCTAACCCCTAAACTCATTTTGGGATAAAACACATCCAATTGAGAGATTTTTCCTACCTAGTTGACCTCTTTGAGTAGGATGTTGCACTTCTCCTTCATCTAGGGTGTGACGTCATAGTTTCTGGTCAACTAGGGTGAGACACTATCGCACTTTGTCTTCCTACAGAGTGCGACGACCCCCTTCTGTTGCTCTGTGTCCTCTACAAGGGTGCGACGAGGTTGGTTAAAGGCTATTTTGGGGAGTCTCGAGGTCTTTATAGAAGTTTGTTTAGGTGGAGGTCTATCCCTAGGCTCTAGGTGAGGTGTCATTTCGGTTCCTAACCTTATGGGAAGATCCCTTAACCATCTCCCCCTAATCCTCAACCTACCCTATCTCTTTAGCCCTATATAAACACCCACTCTATCCATGGGAGGGAGGAAGTCTATGGTACTCTTATGCTGGTGAAATCAAGCTCAATAGACCTTACACTCTAGTTTGGGGAACATCTACTTCTCTCTAGAATCTTTGGCATGGCTTGTCGAAACGAGCTTGCAACGTTAAGGCGATGGTTGTAATCCTCTTTTTTATTGTACTTCTCCATTCTTAAATACAGCTAATATAATTTCTTTCCATAAGTGTTGTCTCTTGATGATGTTTAGAGCTTTCCTCCTTAACTGTTAGCTTAGATCTATCATATGAAATATATGCTTCCACTTCTCGTGGTCTGTCATATGTTCGACAGCATATAGCTACTCACAATCTGACAGCGCTGGAGCATTAGATCAACGGAGGAGAAAGGGATCTACGAATCTGAGGTAAACGATATACCCCCACATTCGTACATCTACACGATCTAGGAAAGTATTTTATGTTCTGTCCTATTTGTTCTAGACTTACATTAAGCTACGGAGATCATGCCTTGAGTCCGCTCTCGGTAGATTGTCCATGAAACACTATGAACATGGATCAAAGAGAATCTACTGATGGATGCTAGAGCTCTCATGAGGAACCTACTGATGGGTGTCCAAGTCTGTAATACCCCATTTTTCCCTTGATGTGTATTTTGCTTTGATGTAAATACCGTGTATGTATAGTGTGTGTATTTTCCCTAGTGTGGAGCTCAATGCCAAGGCCTCACTAGTGGATGTTTAAGTTTGTTGTTTAGGCAAGTATTTGGACAGTTTGATTATTCATGGGTTGATTAAGCCATGAAGGAATGTAAATGATGTATTTATTATTGAATGAATAAAACAACCAAGAAGCTGGCTAAGGAGGCAACTAATGAGAAATGGGCCATGCGTATCCACTAGGGAGAGGTGAGGGGGTTTGGGATTGGTTTCCCACATTGCTGCATGTCTAACTGGGAACCCATTTGAAATCCCCGCTAACATTAATGCAACTGCAGTGGGAGGTTGAGAAACCTGATGGTTGAGGCCACTGGAGTATGCAGCATGCCTGTGATTTCATATGGTAGGGCATGGCTCTGATCGCTTGAGTAGGACGACACTCAATCACCTGGGGAAACTCATTGAACCTATTTGACTATCCGGGGGAAAGGGGATTCATTCATTCATTCCTCACTCACGTGCTCAATATCCCCTGCACGCACTTGCCATTCACAAGCCATCGACCCTCGAAGAGAATTCGTTCCTGTATTTCCTGTATGCACTAGACCAATCCGAAAAAAGGCAAATCTGAGGTTAATTGTGCTTCCTAGGTGGGAGAAAGAGCCGAAAGTGATAACTGTAACCACCCTATGTGTAAACCCCAGTTATAGGGATAGTGTGGTATTGATAGAGGATGTTGAAGAGTGGTATTGGCAGAACGGCCATGAGGAAACCCCAAGCCTGGTAACGAATCAGTTGTTGAAATGTGGGAAAGAGTTGGGTTGCTTGATAAACCCAATGAAGGCTATAGTCTCAATGAACTAGTGACTAGACCTTTCTATGCCCATCCTCGAATAGCATTGGAAGGGAAGGACCGTGAGAGATTGTGCAGTAGTGATATGATATTCCTTGTGTTGGATGTGGTAGGTGTTGTGGGTGCCAAGTCGGCTAAAAGCGATTGGACCTTTCTATGCCCATCCTGGAATAGCACTGGAAGGGAAGATGCCTTGAGAGACTATGTAATAGTGATGTAGGTCTTCCTTGTGTTGGATGTGGTAGGTATTGTGGGTGCCAGGTCAGCTGAGTGCTGAGATTCCCGCAGCTCTGTGGTTGAGCTCACTGGCTTAACAACACCTTCCTTGTTATCCCTGAATTGCGTGAGAACCACTGTAGGTTGGCTTAGCATGGGTAGGATCCTTGGAATGCTTGATAAACCCAACTACAGGCTGGTTTAGAATGAGAATGGAGCCTTGACTGTGAGAGAACCTGTTAGCCCTCCTTAGTGGATACACTGCCCAACTCGGGGGTGATCTCTCAGCTGAAATAGTACAGGCTGGACAGAGATCTAAGGTTGGGTGGAACATTGCTCTCACTTAGCCAGTTGCTTCAGAATTGAAAGATAAGTATTTCTTGTTATGTCAAAAGATGTTGTTCATTGTGATGCAATGGTTGTTCATGCCCCTTTGTGGAATTATGAATGCTTGTGTATAATTATGGAACTGTGGAATGTATGTGTATGCATGGGATTCACATGAAGTCATATATAGGCCTGAGTAAGAGGTTGAGTTCACTGTTGTATGTACATCTTATATTGCATGAGTTTAATGCCTCATAATCCTTGCATATGATAGATGCGTGAATTAAATATGTTTGATGCATTTTACATGCTATAATGAATGATAGTGTTTCATGGTTTGTAATGAATGTTTATTTATACTAACCCTGTGAAGGAGATGTATACTTACACTTGATTCCTGGGAAGGGAAGGGAAACATGGAAGTGGTTTCATAAACCTTTGTGGGTCAGATGGAGAGGAAGATCTTGGCAGGTTGAAGGTTGGAAGTGTCTAAGTGGAGATATAGGAAGAACTTCAGAGAAGGGAATGAGAAGGTTAGATGCCTCACCTGATCAGGGGATTCTACCATTGGATAGATCTCTCCAAGATATTTCCAACTGTACTAACCTTGCCCCATTTGGATACTGGAGGGAGGAGTTATGCCCCTTAGAATATTTGTTGAAAATTGCCTTGCAGAGGCGGGATTTCCGCAATTCCGAATCCGCAAATTTGGGTTTCGGGTTTCGGGTTGCGAGATCTCCAAGTTCAAAAATTATGCATTGGGGATTTCCACAATTCCAAATCTGCAAATTCAGGTTTCAGGTTTCAGGTTGCGGGTTGCGGGATCTCGAAGTTTGAAAATTATGCGTTGGGGATTTCTGCAATTCCGAATCCGCAAATTCATGTTTCGGATTTCAGGATGCGGGTTGTGGGATCGTCGAAGTTCAAGATTTTTCGTGTTTTGGAATTTCGCATTTCCAAATCTGCAAGTACGGGTTGCAGATTGCGGGATGTGGAATATGGGACCCACTATTGCGAGTTGCGGGTTTCGAGAGTGACCTCCTGCGGAAATTGGAATTCCGCATTCCTGAATCCGCAATTGCGGGTTGTGGATTTCGGGATATAGATTGCGGGATTCGTTGTTGCAGAATGATGGTTCCAGGTTCGCAGCTGCGGTTTGCGGATTGCGGATCCGAGCTCTATCGACTGTGTGTATGGGCACTCAGTCGATGTTTTGGGAGAAAAAAAATGGATCATGGTCTCCATTGGCCAGGAAGGTCGGTGGGGATGTGATAGAGTGGTATCAGAGATTTAGTTGCAGCACTGGGAGCTGTTTGGGCCGGACCGTGCATAAAATTTTGGTCAAGAAATGCGTCCATGGTGTGATTTTTAATAGCTTATTTGATTGATTAATTGTCAAATGAATAAATTCCTGGTTTGAATGGGTATGATAGAGCTTATTTTGATGCTTGTGATGTCTAATGGAGTGTATCTGATATGCACAGAGATAGCAACAGTTGTAAGACGAATTGTATCATAGAGAAACACAAAGAACGGTGTAAGAATGGTTACTTTGAATGATGCATAGGACCCGTTTGGGACAGAAGATGATGTGCTGGGTGAGAATGTGCAAGAAGCACATACATAAGCTGAGTCTAATGGAAGAAGGGAGCAAGTGACACCCCCAAACTTGGATGAGACTATGGTTATCTTTAATGAGCGAATGATGAAAGCACAAGAAGAGAAACGTCAGCTCAATTCAGCCATTTTGCAGATCCTGACCGAGTTGCAACAAAGGATTAATGGTGGTTCCAACCCAAGCCACGAAGTTCGAAAAGAAAGGAATGCAGAAATTCAGTCTAGGGGCCGTTCCATGAGAAGAACTCCAAGCCCTAGAAGAGGTTCTGTAGGAAGGAGGCATAGGACACCCTCTCCTAATTTTTTTTCTAGCAGGTCAGCCGATTATGAGGGTTCTCAAGGGATCCCAAGATGCACTTCCAGCAAGAGTAAGAGCAGGAAGAAGCACTGAGGTATTCCAAAAGGTGAATTTAGGAAGGAAAAGCTTCCTACTTTTGATGGTGAAAGTAAAGAAGGTCAAGAAGCGGAAGCATGGCTTCTTGGGATAAAGAAGTACTTCAGAATGCATGAATAATTAGAGAATGAAAAGGCTAAGGTTACTATCTACAACCTTAGTGGAAGAGCTTCTATTTGGTGGGATCACCTCATGCAAGTTAAAGGAATCAGTGAGAGAAGAGTCATCCGGGGTAGGTTTCAAAGATACTTTCAGGAGAAGTACGTATCGGCTAGGTACTATGATAGCAAAACGAAAGAGTTAAATGAACTCAGACTAGGACAAAACACTATGGATGAGCATGTTCATAAGTTTTTGGAGTTGCTGAGGTATGTGGACTACATCAAGGATGAAAGAGTGAAGATTCAATGCTTCCTTGGTAGCCTACCATAGAGCTACAGAGATAGCATAGAGTTTGTAAATCCACCAAGCTTAGATGAAGCTATCAAGATGGCAGAGCATTACTATGAGCAGGATAAAGGTAAAGCAAAGGCACAACCAGCATGGAAGGGTAAACCCAAGGGAAGGTTTGATCAAAAGAAAGGTGAGTCTAAACCACCATTCAGAAATCAACATAGGAGATTTCCACAAGGCCAACAAGAAAGAAGATAATTCAAGCCAGCTTATAGAGCGTTAAAAGGGCCACTTCAGTGTTGGGGTTGTGGGGAGAACCACATGCTCAGAGATTTCCCAACTGCAAAGAAGAACCCCAAGAGCTTGCACATTGTTAAAGGAGCAACTACAGTAGGGGATATGGCAAGAGCAGTGCATAGAATTTATGCAGCACTGGATGATCATCAAGTAGACCATCAATCAACAATGGTGGAGGTTGCAGGTAAGATTGCTGAGCAATCTATTTCTGTTTTGATTGACCAGGGTCTACTCATAGTTATGTATCTCCTAAGATAATTGGAAGTTGTCTCTTGGTAAGATAAGGCATGAGAAGGCTTGGCTAGTTCAATTGGCCATGGGTACCAAGAGGAAGGTAAGTGAAGTAGTGAAGGAGTGTCCTATAGAATTGAATGGACTCCTCACACATGCTGAATTAAATATCTTGCCATTGGGATCATATGATGCCCTAATTGGCATGGATTGGCTGGAAAGGAACAGAGCCAAGGTGGACTGTTATGAGAAAGCATTGGAATGCCTTGATGATGAAGGCCAACCAAGGTTGGTTAAAGGGATTCCAAAGCATGTTTCAGTAAGGAATATTTCAGCTCTGCAATTAAGGAAGTTTTATAAAAAGGGTTGTCAGTTATATGTTGTGCACATATCATATTCAGCAGAAGATAAGGGACCCAGGATAGAAGACTTCCAGATATTACAAGAGTATCAGGATGTGTTTCCAAATGAAGTTCGAGGATTTCCACCTAAGAGAGACATTGAATTTTCCATTAATCTTGTTCCAGGAGCAGCACCCATCTCCAAAGCTCCTTATAGAATGAGCACACCAGAATTGGTAGAGTTGAAGATGCAACTGCATGAATTAATGGATAAGGAATATATCAGACCGAGTGTATCCCTGGGGGTTGCACCAGTGTTATTCATTAAGAAGAAGGATGGAACATTGAGGCTATGTATTGATTACAGGAAGCTCAATAAGGTGACAGTTAAGAACAAGTATCCCTTGCCAAGGATTGATGACTTGTTTGATCAAATGAAGGAAACTAGAGTGTTTTCCAAGATTGACTTGAGGTCTGGGTACCACCATGGAAGGATTAAGGAAGAAGACATTCATAAGACAACCTTCAGAACTAGGTATGGTCATTATGAATTTATAGTAGTGCCATTTGGTCTTACCAATGCACTTGCTACGTTCATGTGTCTCATGAACAGTGTCTTCAGCAAGTACTTGGACAGATTTGTAATTGTGTTCTTGGATGACATTCTTGTGTATTCAAGGAATGAAGAAGAACACAATGAGCATCTGAGAATGGTATTGCAAGTCCTTAGGGAGAACCAGTTGTATGCTAAGATAAGTAAATGTAACTTCTATCAAGAGAAGGTGGAGTATTTGGGTCATATTATATCAACAGAAGGCATTGTAGTAGATCCAAAAAAGATTGAGTCCATCATGGATTGGTCCACTCCAAGGATTGCAGCAGAATGTTATAGAAGAGAAGTATGCAAGCTATCAGCTGGGTGAGGGTGATGTTCTCATTTATCAGAACACCAGACTGTACATTCCCAACAATTCATATTTGAAGAAGTTGGTGATGGATGAGATACATCAGAAGCCATACTCAAGGCAGCTAGGATATCAGAAGACTATAATAGCAACAAGAAAGCAATACTTTTGGCATGGTATGAAGAAGGACATAGCTGAGTACATTTCTAGATGTCAGAAGTGCCAATAGTTCAAGGCAGAGCACCAACATCCAGCAAGATTGTTGCAGCCATTACCCATTCCAGAGTGGAAGTGGGAAGTGATTTCTATGGATTTCATAATAGGATTGCCTATGACAATGAAGAAGCATGATTCAATCATGGTTCTGGTGAACAAGCTATCAAAGGTAGCTCATTTCATTCCAATCAAGTCCACCCACAAAGCTAATGAAATTGCAGATATCTTCACGAGGGAGATATTCAGGTTGCATGGATTTCCTCAGGCAATAGTTTTAGATCGTGACACAAAGTTCACATCCAATTTTTGGAAAGGATTGTTCCAAGAGTTGGGAACTCAGTTGAAATTTAGCATAGCCTATCATCCTCAGACTGAGAGAGTGAATCATATCCTTGAAGATATGTTAAGGATGTATGTGATGGATAAGCCATCTAAGTGGGAAGACTATTTACACTTAGTGTAATTTTCTTACAACAATGGGCATCAAGCATCATTGAAGATGAGTCCCTTTGAAGTGTTGTATGGCAAAGGATGCAGAACTCCAATAAGCTAGGACATCCCAGTGAATAGAGTAGTGCTTGGACCAGAGATGATTAAGGAGATGGAACAATAAGTTGTTAAGATTAGGTAGAATTTGAAGGCAGCATGGGACAGGCAGAAGAGTTGTGCAGATCTGAAAAGAGTGCACAGGGAATTTCAGATTGGGGATCATGTCTACTTGAGAGTGAGACCTTGGAAGAGTTCCATGAAATTGGGAAGTTGTGCAAAGTTGGCACCCAGATATTGTGGGCCATTTGAAATCCTTGATAGGATAGGTCCAGTTGCATATAGAATTTCATTTCCTGCTAACATGAAATCTCACAATGTTTTCCATGTATCCTTGCTTAAGAAATATGTACATGATCCTAATCATATCATTGATTGGCATGTGATACAGGTGGAACCAGAGGGAGAGTTCCAGGTGGAGCCTACATGCATCCTCGACAGGAAGGTTACCTTGCTCTGGAATGGGGCCATAGGGAAGGTAAAGGTGCAATGGAGGCACCTTAGCCCAGAAGAGGCCACATGGGAGCTGGAGGATGCCATGAAAGAGGCATTCCCATTTTTGTTCAGTTTTGAGAACACCGAGGACAGTGTTATTTTAAGGAAGAGGGAGTTGTAATACCCCATTTTCCCCTTGATGTGTATTTTCCTTTGATGTAAATACTGTGTATGTACAGTGTGTGTATTTTCCCTAGTGTGGATCTCAAGGCCAAGGCCCCACTAGTGGATGTTTAAGTTTATTGCTTAGGCAAGTATTTGGACAGTTTCATTATTCATGGGTTGAAAAGCCATGAAGGAATGTAAATGATGTAATTATCATTGAATGAATAAAATAACCAAGAAGTTGGCTAAGGAGGAAACTAATGAGAAGGGGCCATGTGTATCCACTAGGGAAAGGTGAGGGTGTTTGGGGTTGGTTACCCACATTGCCACATGTCTAACTGGGAACCCGTTTGAACTCCCTGCTGACATTAATGAAATTGCAGTGGGTGGTTGAGAACTTTGATGGCTGAGGCCGATGGAGTATGGAGCATGCCTGTGACTTCGTATGGCAGGGCATGGCTCTGATCGCTTGAGCAGGATGAAACTCAATCGTCTGGGGAAACTCGTTGAACCTGTTTGACAATGTGGGGGAAAGGGGATTCATTCATTCATTCCTCACTCACACACTCACTATCCCCTGAACGCACTTGCCATTCATGAGCCGTCGACCCTCAAAGAGAATTCATTCCTGTATTTCCTGTATGCACTAGACCAATCTGGAAAAAGGGAAATCTGAGGTTAATCGTGCTTCCTAGGTGGGAGAAAGGGCCGAAAGTGATAACTGTAACCACCCTGTGTGCAAACCCCAATTACAGGGATAGTGTGGTATTGATAGAGAATGTTACAGAGTGGTATTGGCAGAGCGGCCGTGAGGAAACCCCAAGCCTGGTAACGAATTAGTTGTTGAATTGTGGAAAAGAGTTGGGTTGCTTGATAAACCCAGTGAAGGCTATAGTCTTAATGAACTAGTGACTAGACCTTTCTATGCCCATCACTGGAAGGGAAGGACTGTGAGAGACTGTGCAACAGTTATAGGATCTTCCGTGTGTTGGATGTGGTAGGTGTTTGTGCCAGAAATTGTTTCCAAGGCCAGAGAAACAAGCCAACACAATCTCAAATAAAACTCAGTAAAATAAAGTAGGTTTTAGGTTTTTGAAAGGTTTTGTGGTTGTAAAGTTTTGGGAACAATCAGGGAATACATTCATAAGAAAAATAACAACTAAATCATAAACAAAAGATGATAAAGATGCATGACATATCCAACAAGATCCAACAGAAACACAATGTTGAGGTTCATTCATAAAAGACAAGCATCACCGGTAAATGCACATAAACCAGCAATGAATATATCTATTAAGCAACTAAATAAGCTGAAAAATGAAGCCAACACAAAAAACTGAAGGGTAAAGGTCATATATATCTCATAATTTCATCAGCAAATGCTTACAAGAGTCATAATACTTAGCCCTGAACAAGTCTGAAGATAATAACAGTCTGAAGACCTCCTGAAAAACTCCCAAAAATCGAACCCCTCTTCAGTCCCTTTGTCCCTCTTTTATATTTACAAAGAAGTGGTTCTATTTCCCATTCATTAGGTCGAAATTGTAACTACCCAACAGTTACATTAACTAATTAACTCAACTAATTGACTAAAAATAGCAAATCGGATTCCTGGCAAATATGGCGAATTTCTGGAAAATAGGTGTCAAAGAAGCTTCCATATATATCAATTAGTGACACCTGTGTAAAAACTGAGACATTTTTTTGTAAATGGGTCTGTGATGGACAAAAACCTCTCTTGGTTTCTAAAAATTCATCTCCAATCAATCAAAATCTGCCCCGAAAAATGAACACTAAAACAGGAAAATATTAAATTTTTAAAATCCCTAAAAAATAGGCTGCAAAGATTAAACTGAATCTTTCAAACCTTGACAGCTGTTGCAAAACTGAGAGAGGTTTTTGTATATGGGTATCTTATGAACAAAAACCGCTTTTTGTTTTCAAAATTTCCTTTCCATCAGCTCGTGGTATGCATTTGACTTCAGTAACCCAAAACAGGAAAAACAGAGCAGAATTCTCAATAATCTTTGCATTTCACTGTCAACTGGATGCTGCTATAAATTACTGCCAGAAGATCTAGATATGAAACTTGAGGCATTCCTGAAGCACTGCAGACAGAGAATGAATTTGGCATGCTTGCATCATTCAAAGTTGATAAATTTGGGGATTCTTTCCACTTCTTTGATTCAGAATGCCCAATATCTACTGAATTAATATTCTCAACAACAACTCCATAAGCATGTGTGTTCTTTTTTATTGTATGCACCAGGTGAATTCTCTAGACAAATAGAAGAAGACAAGTACTTTGAATGTCCTTCACAAGCATTATCCTCACAAGTCACAAATGCATTCGTTGAACAAACCACTGCATCGTTTTCTTTAGCTCTCAATTGCTATGATGCCATTATGTCATTTGATAAATTATTCATGCAGAGGTCTGTAGCCAAATTGTTTTTCATGATGGAAAAATTTGGAAAATCTACAAGATTGTGTTTATGACCTTCCTCATCTGACAAATTGGTATATGCCATTATTTTTGCAGTAGATGCTAATGCAACTCCATGGCTATTAAGTTGTACATTTTCAATGTCCATACCCATATTTTCATCTAAAATTGGTGATTGTGATTATGTAGATGTAATTCCACCACAAACAACATCACAACTGACACTCCCTGTGCCAAAAGTCTCCAAATATTTCTGGTCTAGTTTACTATAAGAAAGCAAGAGTTTCCTAGCTGCTTCCTGACAAGGTTGTACTACAACCATGCTCGCAAAGCCCAAAACTCCACATGCAATGCAGTCCAATGAACTTGAATCTCGGTCCATGTTGGTGGAAGATGTTCTCTATTTAAATGCTTGCCTTTGTATATGAATATTGTCAGTACATGATGATGAAAACCCTGTCCTTCCTTACTAGTGCTGGTCTTTAACAAGGTTTCTTTGTAAGAAATCACCATATAAGCTATTAAATAGCCTGGACACCCGCATAAATGGGGGAAAACAGGTCTAAGAATATGCCTGTTTAAAATTGAAATAGTAAATTCCTTCATGAGATTTGAGACTAACAATGGCTTGCTTTGCCGAGCGCAGATCATTCCAAAGACTTTGTACAGAAATAATTGCCTTGAATTTATCACTCATGGCATCTTCATGCAAGGCTATTAATAAGATGGGATGATACTGCAACCTTTAAACATTATCATCTCAAAAGCAACATTGTTACTGCTAGACAAAACTGAACTCGTTCAATACCAATAATGTCCAAGAACACAAAGCACTGCCAGTCATTCCTCAGAACTGGATATGTCATCCTCCCTGCTATGGCATGCTATTACAATCACCTGTTAGACCATTGAAATTCTGTTTCAAATGTTCAAGAAGTACCATCTCGGTTAGCATCAGGAACAAGAGTATACTGGCCACTGATTATTCCAAGCATTACCACTTTGTCAATCTGAATGGTAACTTTCCCCAAAGAACCCTTTCCAAAGGTGTTCTTGCTCTTGCAAGAAATGTGCAGTATCTGACCCTTAGGAGGCATGTCAAAGGCCCATGCAAAACCTTGTTTCCATTCTGGAGATGTGCTACGACTTACTACTTTTGTTAGCCTTGGAGGACCATTACCAAATGTCAATTTACAGAATGCATTGGTGCTTCCCATAGACTACTTCAAGTTATTCCCACGTTTTATTGTTACTGTCAAGCTTCCAGGTAAACATTTTAACAAACTGTCAGCGTTTTCCTGGAAATGAGGTGGACCAGTCAGTATTAATAGCTGTAATACAGGAATAGATTCCGCTGCAACCATGGCTTGTTCTTTGCCGGATTCAGCAGGAATAGATGGCCACGAATTCTTTAACAAGCATAATACATCAAGAGCTGCCTCCTGCGCTGGTTCTGTTCCAGCCTTTAGTGCACCAACTACTTCTGTAACGACAATCTCTGGATTTTTGGCAGATGTCTCCACCTCAGTGTTCACCAACTTCGTAACCTTCAGATTTAGAATCTCCTGCCGGAAATCACGCCCCATTCGACGGTCGATCACGATTTTTCCATAAATCGACATACAGTTGCCAGACAGTTGCTGGAATCTCCCTCACATGAGACTGACGCCTGTTTACATAAAAAAAAACTTGGCAAAACACATATCAAACATGACCAATGATTTATTTGACACTTCCCAAGCGAAATCCCCAAAAAATCGGACTGAAAAATGACCATTATGGCAAAAAACGATTTTCTTGTAGCGCGCCTTTGTTAATTTTTGGCAGTTGCGCTACAAGAATAATTTAAACTCAATTTTGGCCCTGTTTTACAACTTTTTTTCATTTTGCATGAAGTTTATGTGATGTTTGAAAGATGGGTTTGCTTTTAATATGATTTGTGAGTCCATTATTCAATAATATGACCTTTAACACCCTTCAAGAGCTAAGAAAACAAACTTAATAAAACAAATCTAATAAAAAAATCCAAATTTCAATTAAAACCAAAAATTCCTAAAGTAAGCAAATGAAAAAATTTAAGCATATGAGCAAACTAAAGATAAAATCACAATCAAAATATAAAATTAAAGGAAACAAATTCATGACTTAACAGTAGGTATTGTGGGTGCCAGGTCGGCTGAGAGCGACTGGACCTTTCTATGCACATCCTGGAATAACACTGGAAGGGAAGATGCCTTGAGAGACTGTGTAACAATGATGTAGGTCTTCCTTGTGTTGGATGTGGTAGGTATTGTGGGTGCCAGGTTAGTTGAGTGATGAGATGCCTGCAACTCTGTGGTTGAGCTCACTGGCTTAGCAACACCTTCCTTGTTATCCCTGAATTGCTTGAGAACCATGTAGGTTGGCTTAGCATGGGTATGATCCATGGAATGCTTGATAAACCCAACTACAGACTGGTTTAGCATGAGAATGGAGCCTTGACTGTGAGAGAACTTGTTAGCCCTCCTTAGTGGATACACTGCCCAGCTCGGGGGCGATCTCTTAGCTGAAATAGTACAGGCTAGACAAAGATCTAAGGTTGGGTGGAATGTTGCTCTCACTTAGCCAGTTTCTTCGGAATTGAAAGATAAGTATTTCTTGTTATGTCAAAAGATGTTGTTCATTGTGATGCAATGGTTGTTCATGCCCCTTTGTGGAATTATGAATGCTTGTGTATAATTATGGAACTGTGGAATGTATGTGTATGCATGGGATTCACATGAAGTCATATATAGGCCTGAGTAAGAGGTTGAGTTCACTGTTGTATGTACATCTTATATTGCATGAGTTTAATGCCTCATAATCCTTGCATATGATAGATGCGTGAATTAAATATGTTTGATGCATTTTACATGCTATAATGAATGATAGTGTTTCATGGTTTGTAATGAATGTTTATTTATACTAACCCTGTGAAGGAGATGTATACTTACACTTGATTCCTGGGAAGGGAAGGGAAACATGGAAGTGGTTTCATAAACCTTTGTGGGTCAGATGGAGAGGAAGATCTTGGCAGGTTGAAGGTTGGAAGTGTCTAAGTGGAGATATAGGAAGAACTTCAGAGAAGGGAATGAGAAGGTTAGATGCCTCACCTGATCAGGGGATTCTACCATTGGATAGATCTCTCCAAGATATTTCCAACTGTACTAACCTTGCCCCATTTGGATACTGGAGGGAGGAGTTATGCCCCTTAGAATATTTGATGAAAATTGCCTTGTAGAGGCGGGATTTCCGCAATTCCGAATCCGCAAATTTGGGTTTCGGGTTGCGGGTTGCGAGATCTCCAAGTTCAAAAATTATGCGTTGGGGATTTCCACAATTCCAAATCTGCAAATTCAGGTTTCAGGTTTCAGGTTGCGGGATCTCGAAGTTTGAAAATTATGCGTTGGGGATTTCTGCAATTCCGAATCCGCAAATTCATGTTTCGGATTTCGGGATGCGGGTTGTGGGATCGTCGAAGTTCAAGATTTTTCGTGTTTTGGAATTCCGCATTTCCAAATCCGCAAGTACGGGTTGCAGATTGCGGGATGTGGAATATGGGACCCACTATTGCGAGTTGCAGGTTTCGGGAGTGACCTCCTGCGGAAATTGGAATTCCGCATTCCTGAATCCGCAATTGCGGGTTGTGGATTTTGGGATATAGATTGCGGGATTCACTGTTGCAGAATGATGGTTCCGGGTTCGCAGCTGCGGGTTGCGGATTGCGGATCCGAGCTCTCCTGACTGTGTGTAAGGGAACTCAGTCGATGTTTTGGGAGAAAAAAAAATGGATCATGGTCTCCAGTGGCCAGGAAGGTCGGTGGGGACATGACAAAGTCATTGTGAGGTACCTACTGATGGGTTCCCAAGTTCCAGTGGATCATCTACTGATGGATGCTCAAGCCTCTATGTTGGTGGCATAGAGATTACTTTGAAAGAAGTTTCTACAAGCTAAAATTACCATGATATTGAAGACCTTGTAGCAACTAAAGAAGACCAAAGATCAATTTCACCTTCACCACATGAGCATCATGAAGTTGATCCAATAGAGGAAGAAGAGGAGGAGGTTCGCTCTCATGAACCATCCTTCATTGAAGGTTTTTTGAGGATGAACAAATGGAACATCAAAGAGGCCCTACACATTCTGCATGACACTACTGCATTGGTGTCAAACTCTTATTGGAGAGATGCATCTATGGAGGAACCATCTTCCATTGAAGACTTGGAGGCCATTCGAGAAGCAATGAAAAATATCAAAGGTAATTTTTTGTATTTGATTTTTGACATAGATCATTTGTTTAATATTGTGGGGATGTATCATGGTGCATCTTTGAGGGATGTAGAAGATATTGACAAGCTCACTCTTGAGTTTGAGTCCACCCAGGATTATTTGAAGAGTACTCATAATGCACTTCAAGAATTTGAGCATTAGATTGAGCAGCTTCATGAGAAGTTGCAAGGATCATTTTATCCCTCCTACATTCCATACAATCATTCTCATATGGTTGATTGCATTTATGTTCCTTTGGAGGATCCTCATGGGATGGTGGTACACGAGGAAAATTCTGATTTGCATATGCTTGAGGAGGATCAAGCACTTGAGTTTCCTTTAGGAGGGTGCCACACATGCGTGGAGGAAACATAAGAGCTCACTTTGTTTGAACCGGCCATTGGAGATGGACATGCATCCACAAGTTTGGTGGATGGAAGTTGTATATATTTGAGTTTGATTCACTATCCTTCATCCCACAAACCCTTGTCATCCATAGCACATGGGGATGAATATTGGGTAAAGGGATTCTTATTGTTGGTGCCACATGTGGAGCATGAGGCTCCCACATTCACTATTGATGATTTGATGGTCAATCCATGTGGTTTGACAAGCACACCAATCCCTTTCTAGCAGCAGCAGATGCATCCACTTTCATTTTTTGATGCCTTCATCATGTGTAGCAGTGCATGGGATTTCCACTTGATCCAGTTAGGTGGAACTAGTGGCAGAGAGTTGAGCCATTGGGCTAGTGCACATGGGGAAGATACAAGCTTCCCATTTGGACCATTCAGTTGTAGTGTTTATTCAACCATTGATTGGGTGAATAGATACATGTTGGATATGGGTACTCGAAGGGGTAAGTTTCATGCTTGCATCAGTGGAGAGACACTTGACACATCACATATATTTGGTGAGCAGTTGCATGAGCATCTATGTATTCTAGGTGATTCCTTCAGTATACATGGTAGGACATGGGAGTCTTCCCTATGTCACTTGGATGAGATTGATATCAGCATGATGAGTCTCAGTGTTGTTGTGCACATGGAACATGAGGAGATTCATTCTTTGATTGAGAGACTCATTGATATTCGTCCCTACATTGAGGAGTTCCATGATTGGTGGGGGAGTCTCATAGAGATTCAGTTTTGCATTGGGAGTGATCAAATTCCAATATGGTTTTGGGATCATGGTATCTTTCATGATGATAGATCCTTCTATATGACAGTGACATTGTATGGGTTGTAGCTGAGACAGTGAGATCCAGGCGTTCCTTGGCATGTTGGATTGTCTTAGATAACATTGCTAATTGTTGGATGACAGTGCAAGCAATGGGATCCTATCATTGCTTGGTTTGAGATCAGTTGGATTAGTATTTCAGGTGTCAGCTTGAGAGAGCGAGCAACCCATGATGTGCATGAGTCTATATATGCAGAGCATTGTTCTAGTTTCTTGTATGGGATACCATTTGAGAGATGGACCCAATATTCTCATTCTTGGTGTACTTGGATTCTTCATGAGGTTCCTTAGGCAGAAAATTTGTAGTGCAATAGTGGATGCACCATACAAGGCTTGCATTTCTTAGGCTCATTTGGGACCCTTGGATCATTTTGGGACTCAATTGTTTCAGCTGGGTTAGTGTCAAGATAGTTGATTGGATGGATTTATTCATTTGGGCGATGGTTATGATCATATTGGAACAATAGCATCATGATGGACCCTTTGATCTTTTCTTGGAATTGAGAATTCCAATGTTAGACAGTTCAACAATAGATATGGATGGTGAGAAGTCATTGATTGAATTCATGTTTTCTATGGAGTTGATGTCATTACTTAAGGGTAAGCAATATAGGGAGGGGAGAACTTGTAATGTCCCCAAATTTGGCCATGGACCACAATTTCCTAAGTCACCTAGACTTGTTCATGCTTATTCACCTGGGTGGTGATTTGGGTTTATTATTTGTTAAACATAATGTCCAAAGTTAGGAATAATGCAACATGGGAACAAGTTGGACAAGGAATATGCATAAAGGATATGGTGGAACTTAGTTGAATCATCAATTAAGCTAAGTATCCTTGTGGTTCGAAATTATTGAGAAAATACTAAGGTTGACATTCATAAGGCTAGGAAAAATAATTGGCAAAAAATCCAAGGAACAACAACTCCAAGCAATGTGGACAAGGATATTATTCCTGCAGGTTCATTAATGGGACAAGGAAGTGGAGATGAGCCACATAAATTATTATTTGCCCCAAAATAACATTCATGCACATCCAAATTGAATGGTTGCAAGGCCATGTAATAATTGGGTCAAAACCACTAAGGAGAATCAATAAATGAGAAAAATGACCCACTCTCTCATAAACAATTAATGATTAATATTTTATTTAAGATAATATGAGACAATTTTAACCAATTGGTGGCACCAAGGAGTTAAGGAAATAAAGATAAAGTTAGTTAGCAAGTGGGAAAACTAAGTTGGTTAGAAAGTGGGAAAATCCAAGTTGGTTAGAATGGTTGAGGAAGTTAGAAGGTGCATTCATGTGGTCAAAGTTGGTTAGAAGTGATTGAGGAAGTTAGAGGGCGCATTCATGAGGTCAAATTGGTTAAGATCTAGTTGATGAAGTTAGAAGGGTGCATTTATGAAGGCCAAGTTGGTTGGAGGGTGCACTCATGAAGGTGGTGGAGATATTATGGGCCACTAACTTACCAGTCCATGATTTTGGGATGTCCATGGTATTGGATTCCTTTCAAATCTTAAAAGGAGTTTCAAGGTGCACTAGCAAAGTTTGGCGACTGTGTTGAAGAAATTGTATTGGATTGCATTGGCAATTCTTGGCTTGGGTGATGCTCCCCATTCTTACCAAGAGGGTAATGGGACCCTAATTCCATTGAGTCAAGGAGTGGAGTACTCAGATCCATTCACATAGGTTATTTCAGTTTTTCTATAGGTCACGGTAGTCATAAAGTAGCTTGGGGGAGAAGCATACTCCCCATTTTGGCTTATAGCTACTCATAGGGTGTTTTTGGTGTGTCTTTGGGTTTAGAGAGTTAGTATATGGATTCTATTAGCTCAGATGGATGTAGCATGCCATCCCTGATGTAATGAAATCTCTAATTTTTTCTGATAATAAAAAACCCATCTCTGTACTGTAAAAGATTATTTTTGTATTTTCATGTTAATGAACCTATGGTCAATGTGTGTTAATTCTAACTATTTTTCTTAATTTGCCTTAAAAAGTACCTTCTTCTTATCTATTTGAAAATATGAATCTATATTTGGAAACTATACATAAAATTGGTCCGGACCCCACTTTCATATATGAAATTCAACCCCCTTTGGCCCGAGTTGAATCGAGTTGAAAACAAGGCAATTGCATAGTCCTTAATTGGGAAATCTCACTTTCAGAGATCCAATTGACCAAATCGACCTCTGCAGTTTTCTACATACATTCTTACTGAATACCATATCATAATAGAGACCAAAAACCTGTTCCAAAACCCTTCCCTGAGTTCCAAATCCTCCTACTTTCCTGTAAATCAAATTTTACTGTCTTTCTTGTCTCATTGAGCTAGTGCGCCTATTCCTTTTGCAATTTTTGGCTTAGGTACACTACATACATTTAGTTCAAAAGAAAAAAATAAAGCAAGGATTTATAAGTATATAATTAAACAATGTTTTATTGATAATTAAGACATGGATAAATTTTTCTATATGGGTAATTATATTTGTATTTATAATTGAGAATTTATGATTAAGACATGGATAACTATAGTTCATAACTTTGTATGGATTATTATATTTGTATTTATAGTTATGAAATGAATAATACATTATTTTATTTAGAATTAATACATGGATAAGTATAGTTTATATGGGTAGTTATATATGTATTTATAATGATGACATGGATAAATATAATTCATATGGGTTTGAAGCTATAGGGAATTTATGAATAAGGTTTGGTGGTCGTGTTTGGAAAGGAAATATGGTACATCTTTGCATAGGCACTATAATGATAGTCTAATAATGTAGTCGTATCTTTATATGTGCATTGTAATGTATAATTGTTATCTTTATATGGCAATTATAATGTATAATTGTATCTTTATAGGGACATTGTAATGTAATTGTAGTAGTATCCCTACCATTAGTTTGTTTTAGTGTTATAGATTGGTTTGTATGTGAGATGGTATAGTCTTCCAAAGTATGATAGAGGCGTGATGTTATGCAGATGTATGGTATACCTATGCTTCTATTTTCCTTCTTGTTTTAGACCTTGTGGAACTATATTTATATTCTCTCTTGTAATTATAAAGGACAATAAACCCAAATGTAAAACCTCTATGCGCTATAATCATATAATGATAATTAACCTAAATATAAGACATGTCTATCCTCTACCATAGGGAAATTTCAATCCTCTTCCTTGTAATTATATATTGGATATTTCACTGAAATGATCCAAGTGTAAAGCCTCTACCTTTAATTATATTTTGGATAGTAAATTATATTGGAAGTTAACCTAAATGTAAGGCATGCCTATCCTCTATGCTAGGAAAATGTAAAGCTTTCTCCTTGTAATTAAATATTGGAAGGTTGATAGAAATCACACAAATGTAAATCATGTGATATATAATCATATGTTGGATAATTTACCCATATGCAAGGCGTGGAACAAATTTTGTATTTGAAAATTTAAATGTGATTTTACATAGTAAATTAAGATAACAAAGTTATTTTATTTAACACTTACATTAATCATATTATCTACACCATCAAATTCTATGCATTTTTTTTTCTTAACACGAATAGATAGTAACGGTTCATCATGCTTCAAAATCCCCCCTAATACAACAATTATATTAAGCATATTCTCTTCATGGTCAAAGTTCGTCCAAATAGAAAAATGTCTAGATTAGTGTTTTCATTCTTAGATTTACAATTAATGAACTATTTGTTAATATTTGGTTGAGTTTTGATCCTTAATTATTTTAGATGTAGAGACTTGAAGCAATGAGACAATTCAATCATATGAAATTCATACATCCATAACACAAGATATATCCTGGGGAAAATCCTCAAAACTATGAGAACAAAAACCCCAACAAATTATTCTCAGTATAATATAATGGATAGCAGAGAATGATTTCTTTTACAACATAGCAGATTGATTTTAGAATATATGAGATCACCAAACGCTCTTGGTGAATATACGAAAGCAATAGAGAAGAGAGATCAATCAGAGAAGCGCCTTTCCTTCAATAATAATATCCTTTTCACAAAGAGAAGCGCCTTTCCTTCAAAGGAGAAAATAATTCGCTTCACATTGAATTCATCAATCCCATATAACATATTTATACATTCTTCTCTTCAATTTTTATCTTCTAACTTCAGGATGAACTCACCCTCAAATTGAATGTATCAATCTTGCATGCAGAGGTGCACCCCACTTTGCATGTAGTGCTTTATCTCACTGAGTTGTCACTTAGGATGAACTCGCCTCTTAACTGAAAGCTTTCCCACTTAGTTAAGTGGATAACTTAAGTGTCGCCACTTAGTTAACTAGATCTTCTTTGTTGTCACTTAGGTAACTCTCTTTAACTTATTCTCCTTGATTTACTGAAGTGTTGTCTTTTAGTTTAACTAAACCGAAAACACTTTAGTTAACTAGTCCTTTTTATTTAACACTTAGTTAACTGAAATCATGTTGATTGATTTACTTGAAGTGAACATTGTGAGTTATTTAGTTAACTGAGGCATATCTTTAACTAATGATTTAGCTGAAGCATTGATTGAGGCATGCATTGATACTTAACTAATTCAAGTTCTCTTTAATTAGTTGAAGTGTATGCATGGTCAATTTCAAATTCTCTTGATCTCTATGCTTTATATTTTATTTCTTTATCTCTTACTTCATGGTCAATATGTGCTAACTTTAATTATCCATCGCATTACATTATACTAATAAGAATTATCGGATGCTGTGATCATATAATATTATTCCGAACCAAATGATCATATTATATTATTCTCGATTAAATGATCATATGCTAAAGTAATTCACTTTAGAGGTGATCAATATCTAAAGGAGACTTAATAGAAACTGGTGATCATGGTTAATAATACATCACAAAACATTAAATTCTTTTCACAAGTAAATCATGACTGTTGGCACGGGATAGATCCGCAGGAAGTGCAGAAGCCGATAGGTGCGAAAGGGTCATTCGCTGTATTCACAGGAGCACAAGAATTGATAGATTAGTTAAGTTGGTCATGTGGACCATTTTGTAATATAATAGAAGCATATAAATAGAGTAGGATTGTAAATCTAAGGGAATCAAAGTTTTGGATGATCATCCTCTCTTTTGGGTTCGTTTTGTATCCGCGATATGATGTCTTGATAGTTTCTGCGAGGTTTATTCCACAGGGTTGGTGAATGAATGGAGATGTTTGGTTATGGTGTAATCTCTGTCTTTAATATTATGAAATGATGAATGTGATCTATGTTGTGTGAATTTTTTACATTGGTTGATGCGAATATGCTGTAGAAGTAATGCTAATTTGAATAAGTATGTTGAATATGTTGTTCTGAATGTTTATTGAAATCTGTGAATGATAAGATAATGGTATGTGGTAAATATTACAATCTCTGGTTAGTGCGAAGGTAATGTGTGCATATCCTCTACATCATTGTGGAAACTTGGTTCCAATAGCCCCCTTATCCATCTTGGGTGAGACTGCACTTTGTCCGCAAGTGTTGCTGGGAAGGGTTACACCTTTCCGGGCCAGTGTATAAGGGAGTTTGGGTAGATAGTTTGTTGGCGACAGTACGAAGTGAACCCTTGTTGATAGACACTACATCAAAAAATGGTTTCGATGTCGGGACCCTAAGGAAGAAGAAAAGAGGATATGTTGTGGCATCCAACAAAACCAGAGATCCAAGAGTGGTTCGACAAGAAGGCGGAGGAATTCGCAGAAAATGAGAAGCGAGATCCTAAACAGACAACAACCAGTTGGTTAGAAAGATACATCTACTCAGACATCCATGAAATATTCTTCTGTGAATTCCTGGTGTTATTGCATGAGTGGCTAGCACAACTAACATTCTGAAAAAACCACTGCTAGAAGACTGAACCTGATTATTGGACCCCAGATTTAGTGCGACAGCTGAAACAAGTTGATAAAAAAGTATCGTGAGCTGTTGACTTTTGGGTAGACAGTATCCTTGAAGGGTACACGACTGAGTTCGCGGTAGATACTATCAAGTCGTACAGTGACGCCAAAAGAAACTTCTTCAGGGGGCCAAGAGGAAGAATCTTGTCATCATTAAAACTGTGGATTAAAATGCTTGTCTACGAAAAGGGAATATTGAGGATGTCTTCTGATGAGTAGAAGAATCGGTGTGCAGAGGGCGAAGGTATCACGTAAGTGCGAGTCTGACAGAAAGATGTGGTAGATGGACATGAGCGACGATGAATTTCTAAGGGAAGTTGATGAATAGTGTGGTACATTGTGGAGTGGAGCAATATTCCAGCATCCTGAGAAGAAGAGGAGGACTGAGAGAGAGTCTCCTGAGAGGACTGAAACAAAGAACTACAAAAGAGGAACACAAGGGAGGAAGTGACCTTATTGTGAAGGAGACGTCGACCAGGATACCCTAGAGGAAGAAGGAGGTCAGATCGTAAGTTACCACATACCTTCTACCCCACACACTACTCCGAATTTTATAGGAGGAAATCCAAACTACTCATGGGGTTTCCCTACGTGCAGCGACAAGAGTAGCGCTTCAGTGAATAACAATACTGGCAACGTTAGGATGGAAGATGAGGAAAATATGCCCACCTTTCAGGGGAATAGGACCGAGGATCCCGAACAGTATTGGTTTATATGCAAAGAAGTCTGGACCGTGAAGCAGGTTTAGGACGATGCTATAAAGATGGGACAGCTAGCGATGACCCTTAGGGGTCGGGTGTTAGACTGGTACATGAAGTTTGTAAAGGTTCCAGTGGGAACATTAGCTAAAACATTGGCGCAGGTCAGAACAACGATGATTGACGAATTTAAAAAACCAAAATATGAGTCACAATACGTCACTGAGCTTAAGGACATTAAGAAATTCCCAAATGAGTCGGTGTGGGAATTCGATCAGCTGTACAAGACACTGATAACGAAAGTGAGCTTTCCGATAAATGAGCTGCAACATAAAGAATGGTTCATCGCAGGACTGGTACCGCATATCCGAGGGTCGTTGATGCAACAAAAAGTCGCAACATGGGCAGAAGCATTAGAAATCAAGATGAAGCTGGAGGCTTCACTAATCAGTGAAGCAGGGATGGGAATGGACAGAGTTCAGGCATAGTTGTCCAACTTAACACTGCAATTGGAGGATATCAACAAGGGAAAGGAAACCCACAGAGATGTATGGTGCACCAGATGCAGAAGTGAGGGGCACCATAGGGACAATTTCCCAGAATTCCATGAGTATTTGCAATCGGGGGCACCAAACCCCCTTCGCTAAGGAGGCATGCCATGCTGTATAGATGATTTCGACAGAAGCCATATGTAACCACGCAATGGCCGGGATAGTGACACAAGGAGGGGCGGTGACGGATGGCGATAAGCCACACACCAATGTCAAACCAACACAAACATAGCGGAAGCGTGTCACTGTTGGTGCAGAAGTGGAAAAGGACATCTTTTTGAAGGAACATGAGGCAATGAGGAATAAGAGGTAGATACCTCTTGAAGAATAAATCTATGACATGCCATTGACGATCGACTTGACGAAGTCGCGAAGGAAGGAAAACACTCTAAAAGCCTTCTCGGGGAGTTGCTTGGATTTGGCAAAGGACCTAGATGTGTTGGAAGAGATAGCTAGACTACTGCAACAATGGGGAGGTGCACAACTAGAACAGAGAGTTAATTGCATACATAAAAGAAAGTCAGGCAGAGAGATGCAGATGTTGGCTCAGATCAGAGAATTTGATGTCAACTCCATCATTCTGGATTTCGGTTCGGATGTGAATATCCTGACTAAACAAACATGGGAGACAATGGGAAAGCCGCGGATGATCTGGTCACCAGTACAGCTGCGACTGGCGAACCAGATCAAGGTCACCCCACTCGGTCGAGTATGTCAACTTCTGGTTGAAATTGAAGGGATCAGAACGTATGCAGATTTTGAGGTCATTGAAATTTTTTATAATACTAGTCCCTAACCGGTACTGCCGGGGATAGACTGGGCCATGAAGAATCACTTAATTATCAAATTTAAGAAAATGATAATGTCATTTGAGAATCAGGAAATAAGGGTTATCGCACCACTGGATCCCGCGGAAGGGATACACTATACGGAGACATCCAGAGATGAGTTTATGGAAGGATGGGACAATTTGTATAATATTTTTGAGGATTATGTTAATCCTACCATGAATGGAGAACTAGGATGGCGCAGTGACCGCTCCGCATCCTCCGATTCATACGAGGCCCTTGAGAATTGCCAAAACCAGTTGCATGAAGTGTCCTTTCAAAGATGCTCACGGATAACACAGTCCCTGCGAAGGGTAGCCACGGAGGAGTATGTGTTACCTACCTATGAGGGATTTCCCAATGTGGGCACATTTCTCACCAAATTTGAGGAACAAGTGGTGGAACCACAGTGTCTCCTAGCCCTGGAGGAAGCCCTGAAGGCTACTCCTGCACGATGGTGGGCAGCGCATAAATCAAACCTCACATCTTGGCCACTATGTCAACGCCTCATGGAGGTTTGGTTCAACAAAGCTGCGGAGAACGACCATATGCGATATGACAAACGAGGAGACCCAAAGGCACATTTGAATTCTTGTCAACATCAGTGGGGATCGAGAGCACGACAAGACTGGGTACATGCATTCCTCCACACGTTGGATGAGGTAACACGGAGCTGGTATGTCGTAGCAGAACTACGATGTGGGACGACATATTGGGAACATCTTACCATTGGATTTAGCCAATCATTCTCATTCTCAGACAAAAATCCCTTAATCCACACCGCACTATAGGCGATCCGTGGAAAGATATTTGAAGTGGTACCGACCGGACAACCAATGGCACTCCAATGGACTGCGACACCAGAAATGTTGATGGAGTGTTACAACGTCCCCGGAGATCCCAAAGATGACGATGACCCCAAGGCTACATACGTACCGGATTCAAAGGGCAGTCGTAGTGTTGTGGCACCAGATATACCGTCGAAAAAATTTCAACAACCATTGAAGATCAAGAAGGTGAATATTGGGTCAGAGGAAAACCCAAAGTTTGCAAGCATTGGTGACTACTAGGATGAGTCGACCATTGCGAAAATGACTGATCTAGTGCATGAGTTTCAGGATTTGTTTCCAATGAAATTCTCAGAGATGAAGGGAATTTTTGGAGACTTGGGGGAAATGAGGGTCCCCGTGAAACTTGATGCGAAGCCGGTTAAGGAGCGACCATATCGATTGAACCCAAGATACAAGGAACGAGTGCAAGCCGAAATCGAAAGATGGCTGGAGGCAGGAATTATAGAACTAGTGGATGAATCAGATGCATCAGTCCAATGGTGGTCCAGGACAAGAAAACTAGTGAAGTACGAATATTTGTCGACCTAAGGAAACTGAATGATGCCTTCCTACATGATCCGTTCCTGACCCCATTCACGGATGAGGTGCTTGAAGGAGTAGGAGGTCAGGAGATATATTCCTTTACAGATGGATTTTCGGGCTACCACCAAATCAAGATTGTGAAAGAAGATCGACATAAGACTACATTCGTCACAGAGTGGGGATGCTTTCAATACATGGTGATGCCCTTTGGATTAAAGAATGCTCCCGCAATATTTTCTAGAATAGTGGTAGCGGCATTAAAATATTATATTCATAAGTTCCTCATTGTCTACATGGATGATTGGATGGTATATGGGTTAGTTAAGGATCATGTCGTGAACTTAAGACTCATGCTAGAATGTTGTCGACAGCACCAAATTTCCCTGAACCTCAAGAAGTGTATCTTTTGTGCTCTGTTCAGCATATTGTTAGGACACATTGTCTACAGAGAAGGAATGTTGGTAGATCCGGCGAAGATTACCATCATTGTCAACCTCCCACCACCAACGAAGGCCAAAACAATACGAGCGACATTGGGACACACAGGTTATTATAGGAAATTCATTTGAGGATATGCAACTATCACAGCACCCATGGATAAGTTACTAAAGAAAGATGCTAAGTTTGAATGGACCAAGGAATGTCAGAAAGGCTTGGACATATTGAAAGAAAAGATGGTTGCAGCACCAATCCTCGCATTTACGGATTGGACGAAGTAAATTCATGTACACGTTGATGCGTCATCAGTCGCACATGGCGTCATCAGTCACACTTGGCGTCATCTTGGCCCAACCAGGAACCAGTGAAATTGACCACCCGATAGCATTTGCAAGCAAGAAATTGTCTACTGCGAAGAATAAATATACGACCACAGAGTGGGAAGGGTTGGCGATGGTCTATGCTTTACAGAAATTCCGGCATTACCTCTTAGGGGGCCACTTCAAGATGTTCACAGATCATTCCACACTGAAATAATTGGTGAGCAAGCCTGTCTTGGGGGGAGGATCTGCCGCTGGCTATTGTTGTTTCAGGAGTTTGATTTCAAAATTATCGTAAAGCCAGGACGATTGAATGTGGGACCTGATCACCTCTCATGGATAGAATCTAGAGAAGAACCAAGGAGCATCGATGAAGGATTGCCGGACGCTCATTTTTTTAGGATCAGCATGGTCGATAACCACTTTGAACAAATCATTCAATTTTTGGCGACAGGGGAGGCGCCGACCGAGTTCACCACCATCCAAAAGAAGTAGATAGTTGTCTGAGCAGCAGATTTCCAGCTAATTGCAGGATAACTCTATAAAATGGGCCCAGATGAGATTCTGCGATCATACATCCTTCCGCATGAACAAGAACAGATTATATCGGAAGCTCATGACGGAATTGCTGGGGGACATTATGGTGGATGAGCAACTGCTAGGAAGATCCTTTGAGCAGGGCTATGGTGGCCAACGTTGCATGGATATGCCGCGTACTATGCCAAGATCTGCGATGTATGCCAATGAACCGGGAAGCCCTAACGTCGAGATGAAATGCCATTAGTACCACAAGTAACACTGCAGGCCTTCAACAAATGGGTCATTGATTTTGTGGGACCCATCAACCCACCTGGGAAGAGAACAGGGTTGTGTTACATCATCACTACAACAGACTACCTGACACGTTGGGTGGAAGCTACACCAGTGAAATATTTTTTTGCTGCGACTGCAACACGATTCCTATTTAACAATGTGGTCACTAGGTTTGGTTTCCCACAAGTATTATTAAGCGACCAAGGGATGCACTTTGTTAACCAAACAATTATTGCGATGACAGAAGAGTTTCAGATCCAGCACAAGAAGAGCGCGCCTTACCACCCTCAGGAAAATGGGACAATTGAGGCATTCAATAAGATATTGGAGCATGTCCTCACCAAGGTGTGCAATGTGAACCACGATGACTGGGACCTAAAAATCCCAGCGGTCCTTTGGGCATATCACACCACATGCAAGCGATTGACTGGACAAGCCCCATTTAAGCTCGTTTACGGCCAGGAAGCAGTTATACTGATGGAATACATAGTACTGATCTTGCGCATCGCAGCAGCAACAGGGATGAGCAACAATGGTGTGATAGAGTAATGATTGACACAACTAATACAGCTTGACGAAGATCGATTCATCGTAGGGTTCCATCAGAAGGTAGAAAAGGACCGCTAGAAGGCGTGGAACGACCGCCATATCAAGATGAATCCCTTTCAGAATGGGGATACAGTTCTGTTGTATCATAGTAAGTTTGTGAAACACCCCGGTAAGTTGCAAATGCACTGGTTGGGACCATACGTTATCACTTTTGTCTCCAATGGAGGTGCAGTATAGCTACAAAGTCTAGATGGAGTACTGTTACCTAAATTAGTCAATGGGAATAGGCTGAATCCCTATCACCATGATTCGACATAGAGTAGATGAGGACTGATGTAAAAAAAATAAAATAGAATACCAGGTGGCTAGAGGGCACACCAGCCAGGAGAAAATGAGAAAACGGGAGTGGTTGTGTCGCAGTTCGGGTTGCGACAGCTGCAGGGTCGCGACCCTGTCAAATCAACAATCATTTTGGACCATTAGTAGATGGGACTCTTTCAAATGATCGGTCTTGTTGGTAGGCATGATTGCTAGCTGGCCCAGATTGGCGCCGAGGTCAGACATGTTTGGAACATGGAAACTCACTGTGGCAGCATGGACGGTGGCACCACGAGTAACGGTTCACACGATTTTGCAATGAAGGGTAGTTGGGAGAAGTATGATCTCCCATCACACACGTAGGAAGTGCGGTCTCAACATGCAGGAAACAATGATGACAGAATCGACACATCATGTGAATGGATCTACGAATGATATCCGAGGCAGGCGTCCCGAAAGGTGAAATGCATAAATACATACACCATAGGCTAAGCAAAGCTAAGTGGAATTTACTAGACGAGAGAAATACATGCTACGAGTAGGTCAGGTAATTGGATAAGCTAGGAATTCCAAGGAGGCTATGGAAATGATCCTTTTCATTTCATGCGGTAGCACACCAGGTGCACTGCGGGCCTGAACGATGAGTGTGCATGAGCGCCTTGAGAAGGAAGAGGCGTGGGCACTCGGGTGTCACAGAGGAAAATTTTCATCCGAGATGTCTAGGTATGTGATAGTAGTTCAAAGCTTCATGGTCCTGGCGACCACTAGAATTACAGGGGTGGCAGCCCCCTGGCCCCGGTAGGAAGCAATACAAGGTGTGAAATAGATGTGTCAGAGCAGTCGGCCTGTTTCCCACCTTGGAGACGTCGATAAATTTCTCCCCAATCTTGAACAAACATGGAGCGAACCAACATAATCCAAAGAGGTAGATGATGAAGTTTTCTAGAGACTGGAGGATGAGTTCAAGAAGTACATGACAACGAACCAAAGATCAACAGATGAAGATGAGAAGTACACAACAGCGAGCTCCAGACAGCAAGAATAGTTTCAGAAACATAACACAGCGAAGGCTGGGTACAAACCAGCAGTGTCCAGCTAAGGTGGCTTGGGACAAGCCACAAGTTTGTGTTGGGGGCCTGTTGGCACGAGATAGATCCGCAGGAAGTGCGGAATCCAATAGGTGCGAAAGGGTCATTCCGCAAAAGAAGGATCATTCGCGGTATTCACGGGAACACAAGAATTGATAGATTAGTTAAGTCGGTCATGTGGACCATTTTGTAATAGAAAGAAGGATATAAGAAGAGTAGGATTGTAAGCCTAAGGGCATCGAAGTTTTGGATGATCATCCTATCTTTTGTGTTCGTTTTGTATCCGCGATATGATGTCTTGACAATTTCTGTGAGGTTTATTCCGCAGGGTTGGTGAATGAATGGAGATGTTTGGTTATGGTGTAATCTATGTCTTTAATATTATGCAATTATGAATGTGAACTATGTTGTGTGAATGTTTTACAATGGTTGATGCGAATATGCTGTAGAAGTAATGTTAATCTAAATAAGTATGTCGAATATGATGTTTTGGATGTTTACTGAAATCTGCGAATGATAAGATAATGGTATGTGATAAATATTACAATCTCTGGTTAGTGCAAAGGTAATGTGTTCATATCCTCTACATCATTGCGGAAACTTGGTTCCAACATCCCCCTTATCCATCTCGGGTGAGACTGCACTTGCTCCGCAAGTGTTGCTGGGAAGGGTTAAACCTTTCCAGACTAGTGTATAAGGGAGTTTGGGTTGATAGTTTTTTGGTGACAGTACGAAGTGAACCCCTGTCGATAAACACTACATCAAAAATGACATTTATACGAAAGGTACACCTCTATACGGGAGGTCCATCCCATGGATACCTTTATACGGAAGGTTCACATGAGAATCATGACTTGACACACACAAGTCCAAAGCATTTTCCAATAACCTCTATACGAGAGGAATAACCTTTACATGAAATGCAATCAAAGTGCTCACCTCTATTTAGGAGGATGAATCTTGGTTGTACAATATTGGTTTGGAGAATGTCTCCTGATGTTGTATATTTAACACTCCCTCTCAGTGAGGGAGGCATTCTTTGCCATACCAAGCTTGTCTCAGAAGTACTTTAACTTCATCACTGACAGAGGCTTTGTTAACACATCTACAATTTGCTCATCAATAGCAATGTACTAAAGTTTCACTATAATTTTATGGACCATGTCTCAGATGAAGTGATACTTCATTTCAATGTGCTTTGACTTGTCATGAAACACTAGGTTTTCAGAAAGATTTATGCAACTCTGATTGTCACACCAAATAACTATACGCTCAAGATTTTCACTGAACAACCCTGCAATTATCTTTCTGAGCCACACTGCTTATCGATAGGAAACACTAGCAGTTATGTATTATGCTTTGGTAGTTCCGTGGGCTACAGAGCCCTACTTCCTGCTAGACCAAGATATCATAGTTCATCCTAGGCTATAACAATAGTTGGATGTACTCTTACAGTCCACAATGCTTCCTCCCCAATCTAAGTCTGTATAACCAAGTAACATGACTCCTCCACTGGAGGCATATCTGATACCATATGAAATTGTACCTCGAAGGTACCTAAGCACATGCTTAGCAACTGTCTAGTGTCTGTGTCTTAGATCAGACATAAATTGGTTTAGAATGCTCATGACATAACATATATGAGGCCTTGAATGTATCAACTACATTAGCAAGCCTATAAGCTTTCTATACAAAGTGGGATCTACTGGATATGATCCAAATCCCAACTCTTGAAGTTTCCTTAAATTGGAAACCATTGGTGTAGTCATAGATTTGCAATCTATCATGCCAAACTTGCATAGTATATCCACAGTGTACTTCCCTTGAGATAGAAAATTTTCATCTTTTCTTTTCTAGATCTCAACGCCAAGAAATTAGTGCCTTAGACCTAAGTCTTTCATCTCGAACTATGAGGTGAGCTCCCTCTTGCACCAAGCAATCAAATGTTCCTCTCTAGTGAGAAACAAATCATCGACATACATAACCAATATCAACGATTGTTTATTCACTAATTTGAAGTACAAATTTAGATCAGCTTCACTATTAGAGAAACCCAGTTTTTGAATGTAGCTATCAATTCTGGAGTACAAATCCTGGGGGCTTTCTTAAGACCATATAGATATTTATTTAGATTGAAAACCAAGACTACTTCCCATGCACCAAAAATACTTCAGGCTGTTGAATATAAGCCTCTTCCTCAACCTCACCATTGAGGAAGGTTGTCTTCACATCCATCTGGTGTAGTTTCCATCCTAGAACAGATGCAAGTGTAATCATTGCTCGGATTGTGGTGTACCTTGCCATAGGGGAAAAGGTATCATCATAATCGATGCCTTATTTCTGAGAGAAACCTATGGAAATGAATCTGGATTTATACTTCTCAATGCTACCATCCGCATCATGCTTTATCTTGTAAATCCACTTGGAAGTCACAATGGAATTCCCATAAGGTTTGGGAACAACCTCTGAAACATCATTGTTCATTATAGAGTTGTACTCTTCTGTCATTGCATCTTTCCAAACTTGCTGCTTTGTAGCTTCTTCATATGAGGATGGTTTTGAATCACTGATGTGACTCATCAGTGAAACATGCCCCGAATATATGTCATGTTGCTTGTGCTGTCTGGATGAGCCTACTGGTGTTCCATGTTTCTCTGCATTTTGTAAGATATATTGGAACCAAGTAGATCTTCTTTTAGTGGGAGGTTCATCACCTGACCTCTCAATCAGTTCTACTGGTACTTCAGGAGCTAACGAATATGAGGCATCTTCTAGTTTCTCCCTCTCAAACTCTGAAGGGGTATAATCAGACTTAGGATCCTCCATCTCTGAATCACATTGAATCTCTTTCGATCTTTTGAAAGTAGCTTCCTCATGGAAGGTAACATCTCAATTGACTTCAATGTGTTTCTCACCAGGTACATATATTCGGTATGATTTGGATGATTCTCTATAACCCAAAAAGGTGCCTTTCTTTCCAGAAGGATCCATCTTTATTCTCTTTTATTTCGATACATGAATTTATACTGGGATCCTGAAGGTCCTCCAGTGTGATACGTCTAGTTTCTCACCGGTAAACACTTCTTCTGGTGTCTTCTCATCTAGAATGGTATGTGGGATTCTGTTATGGATGTACACAGCTGTACAGGAGGCTTCTTCCCATAATGAAGTAGACATAGATTAATCATGCATCATGGCTTTTGCAGCCTCACATATGGTTCTATTCTTCCTTTCAGAAACCCCATTTTACTGAGGGTTGTATGGTACGGTTAACTGTCTACATATTCGTGCATCACTACATAGCACATTAAATGCATGTGAATCAAATTCGCCTCCATTACCAGACCTTAATGCACATATGTGCTTTTCTTTCTGATTTTCAACTAGGGCTTTAAACTCTTTAAATTTGCTAATATTTTCACTTTTAGCCTTCATGAAATAAATCCATGACTTCCTAGAAAAATCATCTATGAACAATACATGATATAAGAATCTACTCACGGAGGGGGATGACATGGGACCACATACATCAGAATGTATTAAATCTAAAATCCCTTTATATCTAGTAGTATTGTTGGAAAAACTTTTCTTAACATTTTTCTCAAGTGTGCAACCCCGACATACACATGCTAAAAATCAAATACGGGCATACCTTTTACCATCTTTTGAAGTCCTGGTAGTGCTTTTTAGTGTAGGTGTCCAATCCTTCGATGCCATAGCTTGCATGGAATGATAGTGTGGTGAATCATATCCTGGGTACCTTGTAGAGTCCTCCCTCTTGAACTCCAGTCACAGCAGCAGATTCTAGGATTTTGTTCTTTGGCCATAAAAGTGCTTTGTTATCCATGAATATAACTCGGAAGCCTTTGTCTTCAAGAACCAAAAATGAAAGGAGGTTCTTCTTCAAGACTAGAACATATAGAATGTCCTACACATGTAAAATATCACCGATGCTCAGCTGGAATGAGGTGGATCCAACTCCTTGGATCAAATATGTTGAGTTGTCCCCCAACTCTACCATGCATGTGAACTCTTTCTCCTTTAGATCAGTGATGGAACTTTTGTAACCAATCATATGTTTGGATGCACCACTATCAATCAACCATGCGTCTACATTTGCGACTATAGATCCCGAAAGGGATGAGACAAGGTAATACTCCCTTCTTGTCTCATTTTCTTTGGATGCATTCTTTTGAGTGATTTAATCTTCTATGGTGGTGGAAGCATGAAAATTTCCTTTCCACTTTGCATTTCACTCTTTTGAGAAATGGTATTTCTTGTTGCAATTGAAGCATCTATCTTTTGAATTGTCAAATCCTTTGTTGAACTCCTTCTTCTTTGGATGAGAGAACTTCTTTTGGAAGAAGGGTTTCTTTCCTTTATTCATTCTTGTCGTGAGGTCAATCTTCTCTTCTTTGGTGCACACTGAATTGCTCTGGATTCACCCCTCCTCTTGGAGGTAGTCATGCCACAACCTTTCGAAGCTAGGTTGTACCTCTCGGCCATTTACCATAGCCAAGAATGTCTCCCATGAGTATGGGAGACCATCAATAGCGGTTTGGAGAAGATTATCTTCATCCACCACTACTCCAATACTAGCAAGTTGATCTCTTACCTGGGAGATCTTGGTGAAGAAGGAGGCCACTGTCTCATTCGTATCCATCTTTAAGTTTTGAAGCTTATTCTTCAATGCCCTCTTTTGAATCAGGGCCTTATTCACATATAGATTAGTCAATGTATCATAACATTCTTTCGCGGTCTTCGACGATGTGATCATGGGAATCAAGTTATCTTTTACCGAATCATATATGATGCATTTGGACTTAGCTTGATTCTTCTTGAAGTTGATGCACCCTGCATTAGATTTAGGCTCCTCCACCAGAGTGGATACATATCCATCCAAGTCATGTTCCTCTAGGATGTTGAGAATCCTATCCTTCCAAGTGTTGAAGTTTGAGGTGCCCTCAAGAAGGTCTTTTGGTTGTATAGAGATTGATGCCATAGTCTTCAAATATTGTGCTCAACTTCTCAGGATCAACGTAAAATATAGTTGGCATGAAAAAGTGAGATCCTTCACGCCTTGAGCTCTAAATGGGGTGTATCTCAACCATCGATTCGCTTGATATGAAGGACATGTTGTAATTGGAGGTCATGAGTTCAAATCACCCCGGCTTACCCATGCCCCAGGCTTGCAGGATGTGTGTGCCTAGGGGTATAGTGGTAGCGGACGGGATTGGACCCCTGGACCCCATGTCATGCGAGTAACATCCCCATCCCAATTGTCAATCCCCTTAGTTACAAAAAAAACAAGAAAATATAGCAATGGTTGATCATGCTTCAAAATCCCCCCTAATACAACACTTATATTAAGCATATTCTCTTCATTGTCAAAGTCTATGCAACTAGAAAAATGTCTATATTAATGTTGTCATTCTTAGATTTACAATTGATGAACTATTCTTATACTTGGAATGGTCAAAAGTTAACATAATAACCTAGGCTTATGTTTTTCTTTATTTCAAATTCTTAATATATCTTCTTCCATAGAATATTTAATTCCTTTTTCTCAAGCATTTTCTGCAATGAATAGAAACAACTTTTTATAAATTGGAGTACAACTAATTTTTCAACATATCATCATGGAAGGGTTTAACGATTATATACTCTTCAAATTGAAATCAACACTAACCCTTCATATTTTATCATTTATCCCATTTGTGTAACTTGCCTTGTAACACATCTATCAAAATAATGTGAAAAAGCATTTCACATGTGCTTCACACTTCATTGTGTTGACAACGACTACATGTTTAATTTTTATGCACATTTACTAGAACTTCCTTAAAGCAGGGTAGACTATACATGGTCTAGTTTTTTATTGTATATGGATGGTCATTGATTTTTTGGTTTTGCTTCTTTTTTTTCCCAATCAAATTTATTGCACCAAGAGATTAGGTGCATTCTACAACCCAATGTTAAGGAGATGTATAATCATAACACTAGCATGACATGTGGAATAAGTTCAACCAATATAATGTTATAAAAAAATAATTTAAAAGGGGTGACAGGTGTGGGAGGGGTTGTCTTTGACCCTAGCGGAAAAGAAGTGGCTCAATACCTTGAGGACTAGGAATTACTACCGATAATTATGCCAAGATTTATGCCTTATATCTTGTATCTGAGCTAATTTCATCTTTGGATATATCTCAGCTCAAGATATTTGGGGGTTCTCTTCATGTCATCCAACAGGATCACAGTCATTTCAACAAGTCTCATACAATTCCAAATAGTATTCTTGATAGAATTGCTCAAAACTTTCAAAACATTGTTGAGTATTCTTTTTGGCATATTTGAAGGCATATTAAAACTCTTGTTGATAAACTTGCCAATGAATCCATCCAACTTGACAAAGGTGTCTTGGTGAAGAACAATGAAACCCCACTGAAAAGGTGGATACTACAGTTTCTATATGTCGTATTTGTGATTAAGAAAAAACTCCTTGAGAATCATTAAAGGAGGGTGCATTTTATTTTACATTGAAATTTCAAAAAAAGGAAAACTCGGGGGTTTATGTATGAGGGAACATTGGCACATGGCCTTGAAATATCTTGACCGACCCCATATATTTCTCCATTTGATTCACACATGCATTCCATCATTTCTCTGTGTGCCCTTAGCTCTTCATAGATTGTTTGACATGGTTCATTGGCTGGCTATGAGTTTGTGAATGAATCCTATAGTGTGGGTGGGATAAATGAGTTGTGGTCATGGGTGTATGATTATTGTCTCAAGTTGGAAGAGACTTCATGGCCTAGTTTAGATTCGGCTGCCACATTTCCTCTATGGTTGGGTATTCGATTCAAGGAGATGGTGATCTGGTCACTGGGGTAAAGATCCTATGAGGATTTTGTGAAATTCACAACAGATCTTAGAGCTTGAGAATACCTCACAGTGAAAGAATTAGCAAAAAAGATGAGTTACGGTGAAAATTGCAGTGAAATTAGCAATAAAATTAATCATGCATTGGAACTCAGATGTGCACATAAAAGTATGTCATTATCGATTAATCAATATATTCAAAGGATATAATACAATGGAGACAATTTGATTATACAAGGAGAATTTGAATCCCAGCCAGTCTAGCATAGGAATTGTTACCATTGGAGTGCTTTGAGAGTTCCAAACTCAACTCAACTCAACCAAATCACAGTGAACTAAAGCTACCTTAAGTTAACTGACCAAGGAGGGCGCATTTGTGAGTTTGGCATGCAAAATAGGCTAGAGAGGGCGCGTTAGATCACAATCGGTTGCAATCGGAGCTCAAAACCCCCACTAGAGTCGGGAACTCAGGTGAAACTCAATTGGATTGAACCAGATCACTGAGTTAGATCCTAAAATGTAGGGAATTGACTCTGGTGGTCCTAAAATCATGCATGTAGGGTGCATCAAGTGGATAATGGGTCCTAGATGACATCTACACACCACTAGGGGGCTAAAAACATCATGAACTACTAGGAAAAGGTAAATAATGCTAAGGTGGACAAGATTGGAGTATTAATTATCCTAACAGATTTCAATTGGTGGATGACGGGTGGTAGGAGTAAGGTGAATGCAATGACATTGTCAAGAGAAGGTTACAATGCACTTTTATTTCTCCCTTACATAGTGGCAGTGATGGAGACAAACTAGGGTAGTGGATCATAAATAGGACATGTGTCGTGGAGGAAACTACTGGTGTAAGGAAGTTGTTCCACTAAGTCGGGGGGAATTTGTTGGAATATTTTATAATGTCTTTGTAATCTGTCGGAAGATATCCACAATCTTATGTAAAAGAGTAATACATTATATGCCATATTCATTATGGTAAAGTATAATCTTGATATTCATTATTATATAAAGATATGTTATTATGGAGAATTATATTATCCCACATGTAATATGTGAGAGTAATTCCTCCTCATCTCTTAATATATAATAGAGTCAAGGGAGTCACATCACTAATCATGATCTTTACTTAGTCAACACACGTATTGCTATATTGTATTGGGGTTATTGGCATTGTTCTCTTGTAAGCTTGAGGGATATATTCTGGAGATAATAGAAGACTGCCTTCCCGTGGACGTAGCCCAATTGGGTGAACGACGTATATCTGGTGTACTCTTTTCTCTTGTACTCTTTCTGTACTTATTGTTGATATATTATTGTTTTGCATATATGAGTAAGCTAGTTTAGATAGATCCATATCTCTGACATGGTATCAGAGTTGGTTGCTATGATCTAGCACCTTTTATAGCTTTCAATCAATAATTAGTATCATTTGGGCATTGTTTATTTTGTAGATTTTCTTTCTATCTGGTAGCCATTAGGCTTCTCTTCAAATCTGGGCATGTTTCTGCAGTTTTTTTTCTAACCCTAAACTTGTTCTGTAGATTTTTTGCAGAAAATTTTCAAGGGTTTCTTGAATGTTTTTTTGTAGATCTATATGATTTTTTGCTTCTCCTCAAGGAGATATATCTTTCGGTTGAGAGATTGACAATTTTTGTCCAATTTTGGTATAATTTGTGCAGGTTTCCGTCTTCGAAAGATTCAATACTTTTTTTGGCCTCAAACTTGACGTTCACGACCCTTTCTTCACAGAACTTGCGGTTAATCGTGACTTGCCCTACTGCAAACCCACAAGTATAATGCAGACCCGTGACTTCCAGTGAGAAGATCCGCATATGCTACAACATATTCGCGGCTGTTCTCACTGCTAAGTCGCGTTTACTTCATTCTACTCGCTACCCTCCTGTGTAGAGACCCGCGAGTGCTTCGGGATAGCCGCGACTTTACTGCACAGAAACCCGCGAACACCCTGATTAGAACTGCAACATTTTCCTTTACAGACCCGTGAACCCGCGGTTGACTCTACTGTAAACCTGTGAGTAACCGCGACCTTTGCTGTGCAGAACCCACGTTTTTTCAGTGTTGTTCACGAGTCCACTATGGAAAAACCCGCGAGTGACTTTTCTTGGCACTTTTCAAAGGGTTGTAAGTAAAATTTTATTTTCCTTTACTGTTTTTCTGACTGTGTTTTTTGCAGATTCAGATAAGTATGGTAAAGTATTTCAGTTTTTTGTTATTCATCTTTTTGCATTTAGGTTTTGCTTCTAATCATGTTTATTAAGAAATTATTTCTTGTTCTTGGTATATATTTGTCTCACATTCCTATATGGAAGCATTGGAATTTTTTAAGGGCATGGATCTCTAATATTTTGTCATGATGATAGCTATAAACCATATAATGCTTAATATTTTTAACAAGATACTTAATAACTAGTTTTTTCTTTTTTATCATATTTAATCATGTTGATTTCTAATCATGTCATGTTTATAAAAGCAATTTTATAAGAACAATCTCATATGTGTAAATCTTGGGCTCACTATTTATATGTTGTGGCTAACACTTAATGTGTACAAGTAACTTCATTTTCCTTAATGAGCAAGTTAATCTTTTATTTGATCATATTATGTTGCCATCTTTTTATATGATGTTTGCTAACCTTTGGTGTATAATCATTTTCATTTATGTATGAAATTTTTTGTCTTATGATCTTTGTATGTCTTAATCTTGGAAGTTCTTGTGTGCAAATAAGTTCTTTCTTGAGCATAGTAATCTTTGATATTTGTTATCATGTTATTCTAGAACGAATGAAGCACCATGTTCTACTGTTAAAGTCATGATTTTCATATGTATGATATCATTTTCGATGTATAGACCATTGGGGTCTTGTTTCTTCGATGTTTGAGGTCTTCTAGAGATATTTATATTGCACCTTGATTGGAAGAATGTCTGCTATCTGCATGTATATTGGCCATCTGGGTATTTTGTACATTGTTGTGGTGTTCTTAGACACATGTCCTATTGTCTGAGCCGTTAGAAGGTATCTATACATTGGTGTGGATGTTATATCAGAGTTCCTCAACTATCAGTTATGGTTGTGATGATTCTTGTGGTGATCTAGGAACCTTGTTGTTGGACTGCGTCACATGTCTCGGCATTTTACTGTTGGGTATTTCATCGACAACCTGGTTCATGTGCAATTTCATGGTTCAATGAGAAGCGGTTGTTCCGAACATCAAATTCCATTCGCCGAAGTGTTCTTATTTTTTGCAGCTTATGGATACTCTGGAAGTTGCCATCAAGGGGGAGAAGTAATGAATCCTTCCTTCCTTTGTTAGTGGGATTTTCTCCCAGCCATTATTAAAGGTGGAGTGTTGGAATATTTTATATTCCTTGGAAGGTAATAATGTATTTGTATTATGTTGGAAGATATCCACAATCTTATGTAAAAAAGTAATACATTATATCCCATATTCATTATGGTAAAGTACACCCTTGATATTCATTATTATATAAAGAGATGTTATTATGGAGAATTATATTATCCCACATGTAATATGTGAGAGTAATTCCTCATCTCTTAGTACATAATAGAGTCAAGGGAGTCACATCACTAATCATGATCTTTAGTTAGTCAACACAAGTATTTCTATATTGTATTGGGGTTATTGGCATTGCTCTCTTGTAAGCTTGAGGGAGATATGATGGAGATAATAGAAGACTACCTCCCCGTGGGTGTAGCCCAATTAGGTGAACCACATATATCTAGTGTACTCTTTTCTCTTGTTCTCTTTATGTACTTATTGTTGATATATTATTGTTTTGCATAGATAGGTACAAGCTAGTTTAGCTAGATCCATATCTCTAACAGAATTGGACAATATTGAGCAGATGAACAATTTCCAAATGGATCCTTAGGAACAACATCATGTTTAGAAAGAAAAAGGGGATCTGTAAGAGGGGAAATTCGCTCAATTAGCCTTGGATGGCGAATTGCACTAGTCACTTATTCAAGAGCTTTCTTATGGAGGTCATTCCAGTGTAGGGGATTTCTCTAACTCCAACCCAATGTACATGGAAACAAGTGGCAACAAACTACATAAGCTATATGTGAAGGCTCCAACGATCTATTGTTGGAATATGTGGAGGATAACCTACCTACTTAGGGTTATATTTGGTCCATTTTCTAAGTGGACTTGAGAGCCACTTGTGTAATCATCATAATGGAAAGCAAGGATATGATGACCACCACAATCACCCATTTCTTTTGGATCTTGCAGGAGAAGCCAAATGTGAAAAATAATATTTTGATGGTGTTGAAAGGCATCGTAACACGAAGATCACAAATAATGAAAGGTGAAAATGACCTAGCCCCATTTAGTTTGGATGAATTTAAAGAGTTGAACCATTTGCAGGTCGCGTTGTCGAAATCTATGTAATTGTCTTCATATTTTATTGTAGATATTTTAGAGGCTACAGATGACCATATCGTGTTGGATAAGACAATAGTGAATAAGGGCATGGTGTTAATATTTTGTTAAATAAATATCAAAGTACATGGTCCATTTAATACTATGTTGGTGAGTAGGTACTCCTAAACATATTTATAGATTTTATATTTAATTATCATATGTTTAAAATTGTTGATCAAACTTTATTATAATTAAATATTGTCACATACCCGAATTTTGCAAAAATAATGTAATTATTTTATTAATATTCCTGAGACATTATGTTAAATTTAATGCTAAGTAGGAATGGATGACTCAGCAGAGTCACTAGAAATGGAATGTAAATTCTGAATAATTATTATTAATAGAATAGATTATGGAGACAACAGCATGGGAGAGCTGTTAAAAGAGGTTACTGGTCTAACTGGTGGATGGAACTAGGTGGAAAGACAAAAGACAAGTGGCAGCATCCTCAAACACTTCCTGAGTTGCAGGTGGCAACCTCCCTATATTTTGGGGTCATGATTCCCCAAGAAAGTGGAATCTGAGCAGGTGGCTCATTAATGACAGTTAACCCAACTAAGACCTAGGCAATCTTATAAATAGTACTCAATGAACTGAGCTGGGTTCAGCATTGTTCTAGAGGGAGAATACATTCAGGTGAATGCTATTCAGGAGTCCCATTGAGGAAGTGGGAAAAACAGTAAGGAAGTGTTTTGAGTCAGGAAGTTGCAGTAACTTGGTTCCAGTGTAGCTGTTTTGGCTGAGGGAATTGTTGGTTGTATCTAGTTCAATCCAGTTAGACCAGAGCAAGCTCGGGGGTCCTGAGAAGTGCTGTCTAGGCACTCTCCAGGAATTGGTAGGGAGGAACAGCCTCCCACTGCTGTTATTGTCTACCATTGACACAGGTTCTGCCACTTTTCCTGTTGTTTATTGCTTAAATTTAAATGTAGAATGGACTATCTCATCTGTGTTTGAACATGATTTATTTCAGTAAAGTTAGCCTCTCTGTATTGTCATTTGATAGAATTTGCAGAACTAATATGTCTTAGAATTTCCCTATTTTTCACACAGATCGAGTAATTATTTTATGCAGGATATGTTTGTGATTATTACAGTAATAAAATATTATGGTGACTTTATATAGATTTATTATTAATAGTTAAATAATAAATATAGAATATTTATACAGTAGTTATTCCTGTAGATACACTTATTAAAAATAATTATAGGAAGAGGCACATAAACAAAATTTAGAATTTCAGTGAAATACTTCCATGGAGAAATTAACAGGTATAAATTCTAGCTGAGCAAATATATCAGTTTATATTTGTCTCATGTTTAGGTTAAACCAGAATACAGGTTATTCTCTGTATCAAGCTATAGGTGAACAAAATTTATATAAGTAAATTTATCTATATTCAGAACATATCTGACTGTTATCGATTCCCCATAAGTTGCGAATTGCAATGAGATCTCATTTTTAAACTTTCCCATACAATCCTAATCGATAAAATCTTAGTCAATACAAACTCGTAAACTGTAAATAAAGAATCGTGGCGAAAGTTGTTTTATTTAAAAACCTATCTATATAGTTATTATAGCCAGGATGCTTACAACAGAGTTGACAGAGCTATTTAAAAGACAAACATATCGACTAGCTCAAAGCCGAGTCTTACACATAGAAATTTCATTGTTTTCTTTTAAAAATCTTTCCATTATAACAATCATAGGTTACCACTCATTATCGAGCTCATTTTACATACAATACACAGCATTGTTAGGGTGTTTTCATAACAATAGTCAAACATCATAACACATGCAGAGAAGTTATCATCGAACTCAGCCATTGATGGCTTTTACAAACCCTACTATTAATTATTGACAAGGAGACATTTGTCACCATATGTAAACATAAAACCAAATATTTACAACTCGTTCCCAGCCACAATAGAACTTAAACACTTTTCATGTTTTTCTTTTATATATTTTAACCTGGGAGCGAACCCCAACTTGCCAGGGTTAACAACATTTTATTTATCTATCACAGTAAGGGTAGTGAACCCCACACTATCATTAACACCCAAAACCAAGAAAACGCAGAGAAACTAATACATTTTTATCACCTACAGACCGAGTTTTCATTCTCTGAAAGCATCCGAGAAAACTTAAAACAATCCTATAACCAAACAGTGTGTTCATTAAGAAAAACACAGATAATACACGGCCACTTGACAGGCCCAACATTTAAGTATCCATTAACTTCTATAGGGTTGGGTAAAACCCCTTTACATTCAAAAATACAATGATAAATAAAAGAACCCAAGGCCGTCATAACAGACCGAGCCTTAGCTGTCTCTCGAAACCATGACAGGGTGTACAAACCCTAGCTACTGCTAGCAATCCAAAGATTTCATATTACCACAATCATGTCCACAAATACGACAACAACCAGATACAAAGGAGGTCTTTCCAGACACAACCCTAGCAAAACAAAACTATCAAAGGGAGACACATCCATGGTATAACCAGGCTTACCCGGAGGAGCCAGCGCTAGAGATGAAGCCTCATGCACCGTCAGGAGGGGATTAAGCCTGCACATTGCAAGATGACGAAGTAGTGTCAATATTTAAATTAAATATAAACAATCTATTGCAAAACAGAAATCTACGAAACCATTGATAATTCTTACCTGAGCTATCGGAGGAAGCAAACCCAGTGGAAAACCTGGTAGCCTTGAGTTGAGCCAGGTAGAAAAACCTCATCATATTCGTCAGAAGGATGAGCAAGGAAAACTTCAAAGTTTCCTCTCTTTTGATAGCCGTGACAGGTAACATACTGAACAAACCCTTAAGCTGTGAATGAACCAGTTTGGGGAGCACGATTTAAAAACCCATTACACGACCACCTCATGGATAAAGACAACAAGAAAACCCTGACTCTAACTCGCACCAGCAACAGTGTAAGACAGTAAGTAGCATGCGACTTAAACACAGTGACAGCAAACGATTCCAAGATGCCCAATGAATTGTAGCAGACGCCTGTAGCAGTGTCCTCAGACTTTTAAAAACCACCCGAGAAGCATACAGACTTTTAAACCACCAGAGGATAAAACTACGTGACCATAGCTATAAGAGAATTGCAATTTTCAGTGCCCTACTGAACGAACTCAGACATGAAGGGTTTCTCTCTTACAACCCGAGCCCGAAGGCAGAGAAAATGACCAGGTAAGGGTTTCAAGACAGGCTTATATATTACCAAATGCAAGGATGAGAGCCATCCACGTAGCCCTTTAAATTATCAACTTCCCATGGGTCGACTTCCTATAGTCCAGCTGCAGCTCGAATCATTGCTCATCAATTTTATATCATTGCATGGATAAAAGTTTTTATTCATAGTATGGATAATCACTATGATTTATACACAATCATCGCTTAGTGTATGTCATGAAGACAAGCCATCGATAGTTTCGAAGGTACATTATATATATATCCCCTACAATCATTTAAAATAGATGAAGTCAACTTCAAACTAGAGTTTCTCATAGTTTTAACATTTTAAATATTACCTTGGAAATATAATTGGATACATCGTTGTTATATAAGATCTTATTACCATAATTCTTCCATCACCATTGTTAACAATCAAAGATGAGATTAATAACCTATAGTCTTGTGATGTATGGATATAAAACCATCTATAATTCCATACTTTGAACGTAGATTAAAAACAAGGAACAAAGATTTTGGCATGAGTTAAACTTGGTGAAATCATAAAAAAATTACTAAGTAGACAATGGATCATAAATTATAAATGAATATATTAGAACATCGTTAGAGTTATCACAACTCCAAACTCATACAATTAATAAGTGATCACAGCCATAGTCACGATTGATAGCTGGCAGATCATCACACAATGCCAACGCTACATCATGCATACGATGGAAATATTTCAAACAATTTGCTCCAGTGACAGTATACAGCAGTAACAAGGAGTCATTGTCATAACGCAATGAATATGTCTGAGAGATTATAATTCATCGAAACGCCTACTGATACTATCCAGAATAAGAGAAATTATGTCGTACGGACTATCAACTATATATCTAGCATAAATTTCATGGAGATTATAGAAAAAGAACTCTACCGTCTTATATCGACAACCAGTAAAAATAGTTAAATCTTCTCTGAGTTTTACAGTGCAGGGAAAAGAACTTGATGCTTACAAAAAAAAAATTAACTTACAGTAATCCATACTTTACCTGTGTACCTGTGAACAAAAGACGAATTATGCATTAGCTCATAAGCTAAGTAAGCCAGTCAGCTATGGCTAGTTCTCCCTTTGAAGTTAAGAACAAAAACAATTAATAACAAAAATCAAAAACTCACATTAGTATCATAACAGATCCTTTTAAACAAAATCACGATCAGTTAATTAAAATAAACAGGACCAGGAATGCAAATTAATTAACATTTATTGTTATAATAAAAATTTTAAATTTTTCAAAATTTTCGGGTCATGACATGTGGTATCAGAGCATGGTTCAGACACTAGGCTTGGATGTGACTCCACTAACTTCCGCAAAAACAGTGACCATAAAAGAAAATTTAAATATACATATAAAGTACTAACTTATATTTCTGTTTCATGACACAGAGCAGAAAATTTCCTTTTCTGAATTTTACAGGCAGGTATGGAAAAAATAGGAGAATACGCTGAGCAAGAATCTCCAAACACTGTGACAAGACAGATGTCAAGAGAACCTGAGACAGAAGAGGTAATTGCTCACACTACTAAGCTGATGCAGACCATAAAAGGTTTAAGGACAGAGATAGAAACAGTCAAGAATGATAATGAAAGGATTATAAAAACTCAAGAGCAGTTAAATCAGCTATTGATAGAAAAATTTCAGACAGAAGGAAGGAGCAAACAAGCTGACTCAGAAGAAGTTAGTCATCAAAGAGGGTCTAAAAGGATGAAACCAGCTAAATCTGACAGCAGTTCATCATCTGAAGAAAGAAAGGGACAACACAGTTATCACACTAGCAGTGACAGCAGTGAAGCTGAGCTGCACAACAGAAGGAAAAGGTACAGACCTTATGAAGAGATTTCGGGGGAGTTTAAGAAGATAAAGCCCCCAACTTTCAATGGAGAATCTGAAACTGGAGAAGAGGCGGAATCCTGGTTATCCGGGATGAGAAAATATTTTCAGATCTATAATTACTCAAATCAGCTGAAGGCACGAATGGCCATCTATAACCTTTCTGGAAAGGCGGACATATGGTGGCAAGATCTGAAGAGAGTCAAGGGGATTAAAGAGAAAGAAGTTAATTGGAGTACTTTTAAAAGATACTTCAAGAAGAAATTTCTGTCTGAACAGTACTATGAGGAGAGGGCCAAGGAATTTTATGAACTAAAGTTAGGATCTATGATGATGAAGGACTTAAACAGTAAGTTCTTGAGTCTGTTACGGTATGTGCCGTATTTTGTCGAAGAGAAACCAAAAATACAGCGATTTCTTAGCTGTCTGCCATACCATATCAAGGACAGAATTGAATATGACAACCCCAAGACACTGGAATAAGCTATGCGAAAAGCTAATTTCTGTTATGAACAGAATAAAAAGAAAGAGGGGATAGCCAGCTGGAAAGACAAAAAGAACAACAATCAGATCGAATACAAGAAAAAGGAGTTTGCCTCTCATAAAAGTTTCAAGAATAGCAAAAATGGGAACCACTTTAATGGTAAAAGATTCGAGGGAAACAAAAATGGAGCTGCCAATCATTCCAACAATTTCAAAGGCAGCAAGGAGGCTCCTAACAATCATGGCAACTACACCAAAAACTTTGAGCGAAAGGAACCTGTCAAGTGTTGGGAGTGTAATGGCCCACATTATGCTTCAGTTTGCCCAAATAGAAAGAAACAAATCAGCAATATTCATACGGTTCAAGATGAAATGACTGTTGGAGACTTTGCAGGGACTATGCCCCGAATAAATGCAGCGTTGGAAAACCGCCAGGCTGACTACCAAACTTCCATGGTGGAAGTAGGAGGTATGATTCATAAAACCCCTGTAACTATTTTAATAGATCTGGGTGCTAGTCTTAGTTATATTTCACCCCAGCTAGTAGAAAAATGTAATTTGACTGTTGAAAGATTTGATAATTCTTGGTCTGTACAACTAGCTACTGGGGCAAAAAGGAAAGTAAACTGTTATGTAAAAGAATGTATTTTAAACATGAATGATTTTAGAACTACAGTTAAACTAAACATCTTGCCACTTGGCTCTTATGACATACTTATCGGAATGGACTGGTTGGAACAACATAGGGTCGTTTTAAACTGTTTTGACAAAACTTTTAGATGTGTAAACAGTAGTGGACAGCCTGTAACTGTCAGGGGTATCCCTAGGAAAACAGTAGTTAGGTAGATTTCTGCCTTACAACTTAAAAGGTCAGTCAGAAAACGGTGCAAGACCTATGCTGTAACTATTACAGATGAGACAGATAAGTCTGAAAGCAACCAGAAAACAGTAGAGAACATCCCTGTAGTCAATGAATTTATTGACGTTTTTCCTGAGGAAATCCCAGAATTACCTCCCAAGAGGGAGCTAGACTTTACAATTGAGCTGGTACCAGGTGTTGTTCCCAGTTCAAAAGCCCCGTATCGTATGAATATTTTGGAGCTTAACGAATTAAAAACTCAGTTAAAAGAGTTAATAGACAAGAATTATATTCGACCCAGTGTATCCCCTTGGGGAGCGCCAGTAATTTTTGTTAAAAAGAAGGACGGAACTATGCGACTTTGCATAGATTACCATCAGCTGAACAAGATGACGATTAAAAACAGGTATCCGTTACCTCGTATAGATGATCTGTTTGACCAGCTACGTGGAGCTACGGTGTTCTCTAAGATCGACCTGAGATCGGGTTATCATCAGGTGAGAATTAAAGAAGAGGACATTTTCAAAACCGCTTTTAGAACAAGGTATGGACATTACGAATTTGTCGTAATGCCATTTGGACTTACTAATGCCCCAGCTGTCTTTATGTGCTTAATGAACAACATAATGCACAAGTACTTAGATAAATTTGTTGTCGTATTCATCGATGACATTTTAGTTTATTCTAAGAATGAGGAGGAGCATAAGGAACATTTATGTATAGTCTTACAAGAACTGAGAGAGCAGCAGCTCTTTGCGAAATTCAGTAAGTGTGACTTCTTCAAAGACGAAATCCAGTACTTAGGACATGTAGTCACTAAGGAAGGGATTTCAGTTGATCCTGAAAAGATTTGAGCGATTGAAGAATGGCCAGTACCAAAAGATGTAACGGACGTTAGATCTTTCATGGGAATTACCGGTTACTACCGGAGATTTATTGAAGGCTTTTCAAAAATAGCCAACCCAATCACTTCTTTGCAAAAGAAAGGCAAGAAGTTTGATTGGAATGCGAAGTGTGAAGAAAGCTTCAAGAAACTTAAGACTTTATTGACAACTGCGCCTATTCTCAGAATAGCGGATCCAAATAAAGATTTCGTGGTTTGCACCGACGCTTGTAACAATGGTTTAGGCGGAGTGCTGACTCAAGAGGGACATGTCATTGCTTACGAATCTAGGAAGCTGAAAATTCATGAAAAGAATTATGCCACCTATGACCTAGAATTAGCTGCTGTAATCCATGCTTTAAAGATGTGGCGACACCACTTAATAGGCAGAAAATTCACTTTACTGACTGATAATAAAGGTCTGAAATACCTTTTAGATCAGCCTAATTTAAATGCAAGACAAGCCAGGTGGTTGGCATTCTTAAGTGAATACGATTTTGAAATTCAACACATAAAAGGGAAGGAAAATAAGGTGGCTGATGCCTTGAGCAGAAATGCAAAGCTAAATTTTATATCAGCTAGCAGCACTTACACCTCTGATTTAAATGAACAGTTGGCTGAAGGGATAAAATTAGATGAAAATTATCAACATTTACAAGTTGCAGCCAAAGAACAACCCACAGAAAGTATGATAAAAGGGTATAGTTTAAATGAAGACGGATTTTTATTGTTTAAAGACAGGCTGTATGTTCCAAATGCACCTAAAGTTAAACTGTTAATTCTAGACGAGATTCATAAAACCCCTTATTCCGGGCATCCAGGCTACCAAAAGACTGTCACCATGTTGAGAAAAGAATATTTTTGGCCTAATATGAAATCTGAAACAGCTGAGTATTTAGCTAGATGTTTGGACTGCCAACAAGTGAAAACGGAACATCAACATCCAGCTGGATTGCTGCAACCTTTACCTATTCCTAGCTGGAAGTGGGAAATAATCAGCCTGGATTTCATTACGGGTTTACCCAAAAATCAACATCAGAATGATTCAATTATGGTAGTGGTAGATAAATTAAGTAAATCAGCACACTTTATTCCTGTTAAAACCACATACAAGGCTGCAAACATAGCAGATATCTTTCTAAAACAGATTTTTCGGTTACACGGTGTTCCAAAAATTATTATATCAGACAGGGATCCTAAATTCACAGGGAATTTTTGGAGATCCTTGTTCAAAGGATTAAACACCACTCTGAATTTCAGCACCTCTTTCCATCCTCAGACGGACGGACAAACTGAAAGAGTTAATTAGGTATTAGAAGATCTGTTAAGGATGTATGTTAAAGATCAACCAGGTAAGTGGGAGGATTATTTACACTTAGCAGAATTTGCATACAATAACAGCTATCAATCATCAGCTAAGTTTAGTCCTTTTGAAATTCTGTATGGACGAAAATGTAACACTCCTATCTCTTGGAGTAATCCAGTAGATAGATTAGTGTTAGGACCTGATTTATTGAAAGAAATGGAACAGATTGTGAAACAAGTGCAGGAAAATTTGAAGATTGCCCAGGATCGGCAAAAGAGTCAAGCAGATTTGAAAAGAACTCCTAAAGAGTTCCAGGTAGGTGAACATGTGTTCATCAAGGTAAGGCCAAAGAAGAGCTCCCTAAGATTAGGAAGTTGTGCAAAATTAGCGCCACGTTACTGTGGACCGTTTGAAATTTTATCTAGAATCGGTCAAGTTGCTTATCAGTTAGCATTACCACCAAATTTAAAAGTACACAATGTTTTTCATATCTCTGTTTTGAAAAAGTATGTTCATGATGCTACTCATGTTATTGACTGGAACATTGTACAGGTAGAACCAGAAGGGGAAGTTCTGGTGGAACCAGATTGTATCCTCGGGAGGAGGGAAATTACTCTGCGGAACCGCATAATTGGACAGCTGAAGGTGCAATGGAAGCACCTTAGTCCTGAAGAAGCTACCTGGGAGCTGGAAAGTAAGATGCGGGAAGCATACCCACATCTATTCCAGCAGGTGGCTGAAAATAAAGAATAAGTAACATCGAGGACGATGTTACATTTTAAGGGGGTGTGTATGTCACATACCCCAATTTTGCAAAAATAATGTAATTATTTTATTAATATTCCTCAGACATTATGTTAAATTTAATGCTAAGTAGGAATGGATGACTCAGCAGAGTCACCAGAAATGGAATGTAAATTCTGAATAATTATTATTAATAAATAGATTATGGAGACAACAGCATGGGAGAGTTGTTAAAAGAGGTTACTGGTCTAACTGGTGGATGGAACTAGGTGGAAAGACAAAAGACAAGTGGCAGCATCCTCAAACACTTCCTGAGTTGCAGGTGGCAACCTCCCTATATTTTGGGGTCATGATTCCCCAAGAAAGTGGAATCTGAGCAGGTGGCTCATTAATGACAGTTAACCCAACTAAGACCTAGGCAATCTTATAAATAGTACTCAATGAACTGAGCTGGGTTTAGCATTGTTCTAGAGGGAGAATACATTCAGGTGAATGCTATTCAGGAGTCCCATTGAGGAAGTGGGAAAAACAGTAAGGAAGTGTTTTGAGTCAGGAAGTTGCAGTAACTTGGTTCCAGTGTAGCTGTTTTGGCTGAGGGAATTGTTGGCTGTACCTAGTTCCATCCAGTTAGACCAGAGCAAGCTCGGGGGTCCTGAGAAGTGCTGTCTGGGCACTCTCCAGGAATTGGTAGGGAGGAACAGCCTCCCACTGCTGTTATTGTCTACCATTGACACAGGTTCTGCCACTTTTCCTGCTGTTTATTGCTTAAATTTAAATGTAGAATGGACTATCTCATCTGTGTTTGAACATGATTTATTTTAGTAAAGTTAGCCTCTCTGTATTGTCATTTGATATAATTTGCAGAACTAATATGTCTTAGAATTTCCCTATTTTTCACACAGATCGAGTAATTATTTTATGCAGGATATATTTGTGATTATTACAATAATAAAATATTATGGTGACTTTATATAGATTTATTATTAATAGTTAAATAATAAATATAGAATATTTATACAGTAGTTATTCCTGTAGATACACTTATTAAAAAAAATTATAGGAAGAGGCACATAAACAAAATTTAGAATTTCAGTGAAATACTTCCATGGAGAAATTAACAGGTATAAATTCTAGCTGAGCAAATATATCAGTTTATATTTGTCTCATGTTTAGGTTAAACCAGAATACAGGTTATTCTCTGTATCAAGCTATAGGTGAACAAAATTTATATAAGTAAATTTATCTATATTCAGAACATATCTGACTGTTATCGATTCCCCATAAGTTGCGAATTGCAATGAGATCTCATTTTTAAACTTTCCCATACAATCCTAATCGATAAAATCTTAGTCAATACAAACTCGTAAACTGTAAATAAAGAATCGTGGCGAAATTTGTTTTATTTAAAAACCTATCTCTATAGTTATTATAGCCAGGATGCTTACAACAGAGTTGACAGAGCTATTTAAAAGACAAACATATCGACTAGCTCAAAGCCGAGTCTTACACATAGAAATTTCATTGTTTTCTTTTAAAAATCTTTCCATTATAACAATCATAGGTTACCGCTCATTATCGAGCTCATTTTACATACAATACACAGCATTGTTAGGGTGTTTTCATAACAATAGTCAAACATCATAACACATGCAGAGAAGTTATCATCGAACTCAGCCATTGATGGCTTTTACAAACCCTACTATTAATTATTGACAAGGAGACATTTGTCACCATATGTAAACATAAAACCAAATATTTACAACTCGTTCCCAGCCACAATAGAACTTAAACACTTTTCATGTTTTTCTTTTATATATTTTAACCTGGGAGCGAACCCCAACTTGCCAGGGTTAACAACATTTTATTTATCGATCACAGTAAGGGTAGTGAACCCCACACTATCATTAACACCCAAAACCAAGAAAACGCAGAGAAACTAATACATTGTTATCACCTACAGACCGAGTTTTCATTCTCTCAAAAGCATCTGAGAAAACTTAAAACAATCCTATAACCAAACAGTGTGTTCATTAAGAAAAATGCAGATAATACATGGCCACTTGACAGGCCCAACATTTAAGTATCCATTAACTTCTACAGGGTTGGGTAAAACCCCTTTACATTAAAAAATACAATGATAAATAAAAGAACCCAAGGCCGTCATAACAGACCGAGCCTTAGCTGTCTCTCAAAACCATGACAGGGTGTACAAACCCTAGCTACTGCTAGCAATCCAAAGATTTCATATTACCACAATCATGTCCACAAATACGACAACAACCAGATACAAAGGAGGTCTTTCCAGACACAACCCTAGCAAAACAAAACTATCAAAGGGAGACACATCCATGGTATAACCAGGCTTACCCGGAGGAGCCAGCGCTAGAGATGAAGCCTCGTGCACCGTCAGGAGGGGATTAAGCCTGCACATTGCAAGATGACGAAGTAGTGTCAATATTTAAATTAAATATAAACAATCTATTGCAAAACAGAAATCTACGAAACCATTGATAATTCTTACCTGAGCTATCGGAGGAAGCAAACCCAGTGGACAACCTGGTAGCCTTGAGTTGAGCCAGGTAGAAAAACCTCATCATATTTGTCAGAAGGATGAGCAAGGAAAACTTCAAAGTTTCCTCTCTTTTGATAGCCGTGACAGGTAACATACTGAACAAACCCTTAAGCTGTGAATGAACCAGTTTGGGGAGCACGATTTAAAAACCCATTACACGACCACCTCATGGATAAAGACAGCAAGAAAACCCTGACTCTAACTCGCACCAGCAACAGTGTAAGACAGTAAGTAGCATGCGACTTAAACACAGTGACAGCAAACGATTCCAAGATGCCCAATGAATTGTAGCAGACGCCTGTAGCAGTGTCCTCAGACTTTTAAAAACCACCCGAGAAGCATACAGACTTTTAAACCACCAGAGGATAAAACTACGTGACCATAGCTATAAGAGAATTGCAATTTTCAGTGCCCTACTGAACGAACTCAGACATGAAGGGTTTCTCTCTTACAACCCGAGCCCGAAGGCAGAGAAAATGACCAGGTAAGGGTTTCAAGACAGGCTTATATATTACCAAATGCAAGGATGAGAGCCATCCACGTAGCCCTTTAAATTATCAACTTCCCATGGATCGACTTCCTATAGTCCAGCTGCAGCTCGAATCATTGCTCATCAATTTTATATCATTGCATGGATAAAAGTTTTTATTCATAGTATGGATAATAACTATGATTGATACACAATCATCGCTTAGTGTATGTCATGAAGACAAGCCATCGATAGTTTCGAAGGTACATTATATATATATCCCCTACAATCATTTAAAAGAGATGAAGTCAACTTCAAACTAGAGTTTCTCATAGTTTTAACATTTTAAATATTACCTTGGCAATATAATTGGATACATCGTTGTTATATAAGATCTTATTACCATAATTCTTCCATCACCATTGTTAACAATCAAAGATGAGATTAATAACCTATAGTCTTGTGATGTATGGATATAAAACCATCTATAATTCCATACTTTGAACGTAGATTAAAAACAAGGAACAAAGATTTTGGCATGAGTTAAACTTGGTGAAATCATAAAAAAATTACTAAGTAGACAATGGATCATAAATTATAAATGAATATATTAGAACATCGTTAGAGTTATCACAACTCCAAACTCATACAATTAATAAGTGATCACAGCCATAGTCATGATTGATAGCTGGCAGATCATCACACAATGCTAACGCTACATCATGCATACGATGGAAATATTTCAAACAATTTGCTCCAGTGACAGTATACAGCAGTAACAAGGAGTCATTGTCATAACGCAATGAATATGTCTGAGAGATTATAATTCATCGAAACGCCTACTGATACTATCCAGAATAAGAGAAATTATGTCGTACGGACTATCAACTATATATCTAGCATAAATTTCATGGAGATTATAGAAAAAGAACTCTACCGTCTTATATCGACGACCAGTAAAAATAGTTAAATCTTCTCTGAGTTTTACAGTGCAGGGAAAAGAACTTGATGCTTACAAAAAAAAAATTAACTTACAGTGATCCATACTTTACCTGTGTACCTGTGAACAAAAGACGAATTATGCATTAGCTCGTAAGCTAAGTAAGCCAGTCAACTATGGCTAGTTCTCCCTTTGAAGTTAAGAACAAAAACAATTAATAACAAAAATCAAAAACTCACATTAGTATCATAACAGATCCTTTTAAACAAAATCACGATCAGTTAATTAAAATAAACAGGACCAGGAATGCAAATTAATTAACATTTATTGTTATAATAAAAATTTTAAATTTTTCAAAATTTTCGGGTCATGACAAATATAATGTTAAATTGAAATTTAAGCAACTAGATGTTTATATAGAAAAATAATACACTAGAAAACATTTGATGGTCTCACTGTATAAATTATATAGTTCATAAGATTATAGTAGTGTGTAGACATTTTATTTTAAGGTAGGTGTTAATATTGAAAAGCATAAAAAATTTAATGTATTTCCATTATAACTAACTTAGAATATCACATAGATATATCCTTCTTATATAAATTTTTTTAATATATAAACCATTGAATTTTATCTTTTGTAATATATTTAATTTTAAATATACATGTATGCTTTATTCTGGTCACTTAAACTCTTCTTTTTCTGAAGCATATTAGGATTGTTTTGTGTTTTTGTCATATAGTGTCTTATGGTATTCTCCTGTACAGTTGCAGGTCGGTCTGTCTCTATTCCTTTAAGTTTTAGTCCTATCAATAAATGTAAGTCTCTTCCTGTACAGTCAGTTGAGTCAGTCAAATCTGTTGATTTAAATCAGATGGATCGATGCATAGCATATACAGAGATTCATGGTGAGAAAGCTCTGGCTGAAATCAAAGAGAAGCTTGTAAAAAACTGTTGCTTTGAGAGTCCGAATGCCTTTTGGACTAGAGAAAAATATTTCATCTCTTTGCCATTTGATCCCATGTAGAAGATCAAACCCATGAAAGCATCAGCCTGTGTGATGAGTCCCTCAGAAAGGGAATTTTTTTCTAAAGAAATTCAAGAGTTGCTGCAGAAAGGTTTGATTGAGCCCTCCAAGAGTCCTTGGGCTTGTAGAGCGTTTGTGGTAAACAAGCACTCTGAGAAAAAAAGAGGTAAGCCCCGACTGGTTGTGAATTACAAGCCTCTTAATGCTGTTCTGCAGAAAGTAAGATATCCTCTGCCAGATAAAGCAAGTTTGCTATAGAAGATTACTGGATGCACTATATTTAGCAAATTTGATCTTAACTCTGGTTTTTACCAAATTGGCATTGAAGCGAAAGATCGTTTCAAAACTACCTTTGTGGTCCCGCATGGCCAATATCAATGGAAAGTCATGCCCTTCGGTGTGAACAATGCTCCATCTGAATTCCAGAAACGGATGGAAGACATATTTAGAGACATTCCATGGTTGGTTGTGTTTATAGATGACATTCTAATAGCTTCCAGGAACCTGCAAGATCACCTCAAGCATCTTCAAAAATTCTATGATCTTGTGTTTAAACATGGATTAGTTTTGTTTGAGTCTAAAATGGAGATTGGTAAAACTGAGATGGATTTTCTTGGTTTCCACATAAAGAAAGGTCAGGTTGTGCTGCAAAAACATGTGTTATCCTCTTTTGAGCATTTTCCTGATAAGATCTTAGATAAAACCCAGCTTCGAAGGTTTCTTGGTAGTCTGAATTATATCAGACCATTCTATCGTGGTCAGGCAACAGACATTCATTGTCTACAACAAAGATTGAAGAAAAACCTTGTTGCATGGTCAGAAGAAATGACTTTGGCAGTGCAAAAAACAAAGGCCAAAGTAAAAGAACTACCAGCGCTTCATCTTCCACAAGGTACTGGTAAGCTGATTATTGAGACTGATGCATCATCTAGAACTTGGGGTGGTGTTCTGCTTGAAGAAATAGATGGCAGAGAAAATATATGTGGTTATGGATCTGATTCGTTCAAAGCAGCCGAATTAAACTATCCCAGCAGCCACAAGGAGATCCTTGCTGTTAAGAAAACAATCCAACATTTTATTTTGTTCCTAAAACCTGTTAGATTCACTATTAGAACAGCTTTAAAGATAATGCCTGGAATCTTTAAAAATGAAAATTTAATGGCAGAAAATAATAGCAGGATACTGAAATGGTTTATCTGGCTTTCTAACTTTGACTATGATATTGTTTATAAGCCAGGTTATCTTAATTGTTTAGCTGACATGCTGACACGTGAAGTTTTGCAGCAAAAAGAAGCTGTCAGTTTAAACATGTTTTCTGTTGGATCGAGCTTTGTAGCTCCAAAAGATGATAAGGGCAAAGCCCCAGCTCCAGCAGAAGGAACTGAACCTGATTATGTTAGGTTCGAACCAAGAAATTCTTTGTTCATGAAGCCCTGGGATGAAAGCTTATCTCCATCTGATTGAAGAGAGTTACTGGATTATGCTGATAGACATGCTGCTGAGAAATATCTCAGTCTTACTTTGATAAAACAAATCCAGTTGTCTCCATGTAAACTGCATATCATGGAAAGATGGGAGCATTCAGCTTTCAGAGGTTTTTCCGAAGCCCAAGAAAAACTAAGAAGATGTAGAGAACTTTGGGTGGATTGCAATGAGGAACAAGAAGGTCCGGTTTGGTACGTTGACATTGGTGAAGGTAATTTTACCTGGACTAGCTACAACCTTATTTTGAAATTCTGTCGCGAGGAAAAGTCCATTGTAATATGTGCAGACCCTGGTAATATGAGAAACAAGTCCTGGTCTGGCTGTATCCTCCTCCGATTTTTTCAGACCAAAGTCCTGTACCAAATGACTCCCAAGACGTGGACGCCCTGCTGGAATCACGAGAATTAGAAGAATATCTACAAGACAATTACTTTGATTGCCCATGTGGCGAACAACCGGGAAATCCTGATTTGTTTTGTGTTTTCCGCTTAGGAGACGACTGATGTACATAGTTGTCATTCTGTATTTTATTTTATGTCAAATAATGGAAGCCGTAGTGGGCCGGTAACAGTAGCTCCACTGTGTAATTTTTTGGGATTCTGTCCCCTGAATAGTTTTGATTTAAGTCGGTCTCAGTCCTTTGTGGGCCATGTCTGTCGGCCATGATGTTTGTCTGGTCTCCGAGTCCCCTTATGGCGCTGCCTCCTACGGGATGAGATAATAGTGGTGTGTCCCACCACTACCTCGAATTCCCTGCCTTTTGACCGAATGGTGCATGTTTCTTGCAACCTGTAAACTGGCTAGAGTGCTATAAAAGGAAGGCCTCAGTCCTCATTTCATTCATTCAAGTTGAGTGCATCGAGCTAGTAGTTTGCTCTGCAACTTAGAGTCTAGAGCCGAGCAATCCAGTAGTTGGAGCTCTGCGAGTCATAGGAGTCCTGTCCAGAGCCAAGGTATTATGCTCTGTTGGTTGCCGAAAGGTATAACACAGCATCAGAAAGCTGAGGTTCGCCTCTGTAAAAAATGTGTCTGTAAAGTGTTAGTGGGCATATCTCAGGATCCCCAGGTAGCCTTTGAGTAAGTTCATCGCTCTGCGAAGTTCTGAAAAGTAAATGGGCCTGAGACATTATGCTTAGGCACTGATTTTGTGTTTGTAGTGATGAGCTTCGCCCTCCGAAGCCGATCTACAGGAGTCTGTATGTCATGCTGCCAATAATAAAATCAATTGAATGTTGTGGAATTATTGTTTGAATCGCTGAAGATAGATCCTGACGCATTTGGTATCAGAGTTAGATATGTTCTTGTAATAATGTTTCTTTGAGAATCAAAAATTGAAAACGTTGAAGTGATATGTACTTTTTGATTTCTCAAAAATAACAAAAATATCTTTTTTTATTCTGATAAAAGAATATACATATTTATTACAAATATAAGTTTATAAAACTTATAACAAAAATTATTTCAATATAAAATATATTTTGCTTTTAATTGAAGTGTTAAAAATCATGCAATGCACATGACTTCTTCTTCCAAACTTGTTCTACCTCGATGAATTTGACTTTTTCATTTTGCTTTGATCAAGCTTCCTTTGTATCTTAAAAACAACTGGTAGTTATTATTATACCTGTCGAAGGCCTTGCAGGTATATTGTATTCGATATGCGGTTGACTCGCAATTAGTTTACGGTTGACTATCTAATTTTTCAATTTACCGTAACTTTTACATTATACATTGAAATGCTTATTTTTCTTCGATTATAAATATTCATTTGTCTAACCTTTGATTGGCTAATTCAATTGAAGCGTTATTACCTAGCTAATGGTGGGCTTATTGGGAATGAGAATTTTTTTTAATGCATTCAATCTAGGTAGGTCCATGTGTTGGATGGGAGAGGTCTCCACCGCCACCGCCTCTGTCACCCCACCGCCACTGCTACCACCACTTACACCCACTACCACTGCCTCTATCACCCCCACCGCCTCTACTGCCACCGCCTTTGTTCCCCTCACAACCTCTTTCATAGTCACCATCACTGCATTTGCATAGTTAGACTGAAGGAAAAAGTTAGCACTGCATAGTGATCCCAAGCGATGCGCTCAAGGCCAATATGACAACCCTCGGTCCCCTGGTTCTTCCGGTGTTGAGCATCTTATCTTCCTCTTCTCTGTAATTGCTTCCCTAATTTCAAACAAGCATTCGAGCATTTCTGCATCCACACCGACAGAGAGCTGTTAGAGAGGTCAGAACCTGGTTCTACCATTGTTGAGTAGTTTATCTTCCTCTTCTCGGTAATTGCTTCCTTGATTTCAAACAAGCATTCGAGCATTTATGCATCCATGCCGGCGAAGAGCTGTTAGAGAGGTCAGAACCTGGTTCTACCATTGTTGAGCAGTTTATTTTCCTCTTCTCGGTAATTGCTTCCTTAATTTCAAACAAGCATTCGAGCATTTATGCATCCACACCAACGGAGAGCTGTTCGAGAGGTCAGAATTCACATGGTATACCTGCACATCCATCACCTTCATCATCTATAAGCTGCAATATTTAGAGATTGCTAACCTATATTATAGTGCCTTCATCGCCATTTTTAAGTTGTAAGTTGTTCTCCTTTTTCTATTACTTACTTGTAAATTAGTGGTCTTTCTGTCATGCAAGAAGTCCTAAGGACATGTACCATTAGCTCTTTCCCTTGCCTTCCTATACGTTTAGCATTTACTTAGCACAATTCCTTTCCAGTAACGTACTATGAGTTTAGCATTTACTTAGCACAACTCCTTTCCAGTAACGTACTAGATGTAAAAAATACCTAAAACCTATCCATAAATGCATCCATTGCCTAATCTCGAAGAAAATGGAGGAGAGTAGAGAATGCGGTTGTTCTTTATTGGAGTGACTTCCCCAAGAAAGGATGAAGGAAGAATATGCATCTCTGGGATTAACCCTACAAGCATCAATCTCACCTAACTAACCTATCAATCCCAACACCTGAAGTAAAGACAACCCATACATAGGCATATAAGAGGAAAGGCAACCCATACACAATAGCCTGAAAAACCACCTTACCCACCAGGAAAGTTGATCTAATTGGTTAGTTGGGAAAGATATCAATTCATTCTCTTAAAACAACAGCAAAGAAGACACTAACCCATTCAAACAAGGGAACCTATTGGACAGACATTTATTTATTCAATCAAATTTGACTCAACATCAAAGCCAATAATTGGTCGGGTCTCAGTAGCAGCGTATACAGAGACTTCCATAGCAGCGATTCCAGTTTAAGTTGAATCAGCGCCAGTGAAGGCATAAGTACATCCAACAACAAGAGAATGAGCATCATAAGCATATGAACTGTGTCCCAAATTCATAATTGTGTGTTTCAAATTCAAATTTAAAGTTTCAAAAAACAAAAAGTCAGGCGTAGCTTGGCTTACAAAGAATCAAATCAAATAAGATAAGAGGAGAAGATTGAGCAACTTAAAATTCAGATGCAGAGGAAAATATCCACTACACAAAGTCGTCACCGTAGTGGTCATCCCTCCACTTTCCAGCAAGAAGAGGCTGATTATCATCAACCAAGAGGACAAAGAACATTTACACTATTGTGCTCTCTTTAGGAACTATTTCATATGAATTTTTTTGTAGAGAAAACTTGGTATAATGGTCATTATAATGATGAGGCACAGCTAGATCTATTGCAGTTCTTCAACTAAGGAACGAGTTGATATTAGATGCACTTGGGAATCAATCAGATGTCGGAGTCTGCTATACAGAGATACAATGCACAGTCCAACTCATGGAATGGTTCAATATTGATGCCCAACTTTGATATTGTTCTATTGTTCTTTCTGTCAGGTTAGCATGACAGAAATTCACCAGCACAACGATCGTCCATTATCGACACATTTTAGTTGTAATGCAACGTGTTTGAATAATCTCACATGCCAATCAATGTATCAATCTGAAACACATGTTGGTTGCAACGCAACGTGTTTGAATAATCTCACAGGGCCATCAATGCTAGGAAATAGGCAATGCTAATGGACGACCATGTTAATTAATTGGTTTTGCTTATGTTTTAGTACGTGTTAAAAAGTTGTGACATATTCCAAAGAAATTTATATTCCCAATGAAATTTCAGAAAAAAAATTTATTCTATATACCTGCAATATTTTTACAGGCTCGAATTCTAAAATTTTAAAAAGTATTAAGGGCATAAAAAATTTCAGAGCAAGCAGTGACTTGGAAGTAAGATGAGGTAATAATATTTTTAGAATCAACAATTCTTCAATATGTGTTTCCATCCATTCTTTGTGGGGCGACTCGTCCCCATTCCATTATTATCCATACCCGTTACCATTTATAGTGAGTCGTTCCTCTTAGTTCCCATTCCAACCAGTTAGTTAGCTTTGGAGTTTTAGTTAGCTGGAATTTATTATATTTACATCTACCTCTACTTCTTGTAGCTAGTGTTTTTTCTATTTCATAAAATATTAAAGCATTTATTATTCTATATGCATATAATATTTTTACAAGTTGAATTTGCTACACTTGGCATTGTTAGTCACATAAAACTATTAATTGACACAGAGCCTATGTTCTTTACACCACTCATTTACTTTTTAAATTATAATAACAAATCTCTCATTGAGATTTGATTCAAATTAAGTGTTGTTTTATTTTTGAATTGTTTTCTTTGACCTTAATAAGCCGGGAAATTATATAGCCTTATAATACTTTGAATTTTTCATTTAGTGTTTGTCAATTTTGTTATTCTCATTTTTCAAAAATATTAATTTATATGATAGTTCTAAACTTAATAAATTTAGTAATTGGTTCTTAACTCAGGAGTATCAACCAACTCAGAAGTTGCTCATTCGCAGGAAGGAATACAAACCATTGGCAATATTCAAATAACTAACTTTCAAATCCAATGTTTAAATAACTAACTTTCAAACCCATCAACTAACTCAATTAACCAATGCTTTTACCTATTCAAATAACTAAGTTTCAAACCCATCAACTAGCTTACTTAACCAATGCTTTTACCCGCGAGTCCATCCTCGGCAAGTATCCGCTGCCATGCAGCCTTGTTATTATTATTATATATTATATATATTAAGTGTTCATAAGGTCAGCTTTTAAATAACATTTATTTATCAAGATTGTGCTAACATTAAGTTTATTTATTGGAAGTGGCGTGCCTAATCTTAATATAAAAACATAGATAACATGGTGTGTCCTCGTTCATAGCATTCGAATGATATTATTTATATAAAGTCAATGAGCCGTCCTTTCAGAAAGCTTTATTTTCAAGACGGAGTGTTAGACACCTCCTTCGTGAATGGCGATTGGCAACCCTAAACTCGTGGCAATCCAAACTATTTTTTTCCGGGAGTTGAATGAATCCCCTACCCGGAAGTCAGAATTGGTTTACATGTGGAAGAACCCAAGACTATCTATGGCCTTTAAATTCTGATGATGAAGCAACCTTCTCCTCTCAGATCCCCATTTCATTCCTTCGTTCTGCACTCTTCCGTATCAATCAACTCCTTTCCCATTATCCACATTCTCGCTCTTACATTTACAGAAATAGCAACAGCTAACAGCTAGCCCTACTTTGATTTCATGGCGGCCCAGCAAATACAAATAGAAATTGATGAGGAGCTGACCCAATATTCATTAATATCATGTCCATGGTGTGAATTGCCTCCAGATCTGGAAATGGAGATCATGGAGCGTCTGCCATTGGAATGCTGCTGTCAATTGCGCTCCGTTTGCAAGGGTTGGAACGATCTTCTCTCTTCAACTCGTTTCAATCATATTATGGGGAGCGAATCAGCGAGTTCAAGCAGGCAACCGCGGCTTCTGCTTTGCACGCCCAAGATGGAAATGGCGTGTCTCCTTTACTCATTCTTCACCAATTCATGGCGAACGATATCGCTGTCCTTCCTACTACAATATCATTATAAGGATGTCTGTGCCCAACTCAATTACAGAGGATCTGCTTCTGGGCTGCTCTTGCTGGATCTCCCACCCTTTTCTTGCTGGGGAAACATGGCACCACTCCCCAGGCTCTGCGTTTGCAATCCTCTGAGCAAGTCCGTTTTCTCGCTTCCTCAAATACCTTCTGTCGTTCGAGTAATGGCTACGGGAATTGCTCCCGGGGAAAAATTGGGTAGCTATGTTGTGTTCGTCATTGGCATGAAGAGTACTGCAAGTAACTCAGTGGTAGCATATGATTCGCTTTCAAAATCATGGAGAACTGCGGGCACCCTGCCGAACAATTTGGTGATAAACAACGATAACGTGATATTCAGCAAAGGATTCTTCTACTGCTTGACTAGTGGCCTCAATGGCGATGATCGTCATGTAGTGACATACAACATCAAGGAGGGCAACGCAACGATAATAGCGATGCCAGCAACGGATAAAAACGATCATTATTGGCCTCGCTTGTTGTCCTGCAGAGGAGGCTGTGGTCTCCTGATGGTCGGAGCAATCGAAGAGGATCACTTGTTGAAAGATTTGGTCATCTGGGAATACAACAACTCCAGGAGTAATTGTTGGAGGGAGATTGGGAGAATACCTGCATCGGTGTGCGACGAATTTAGGAGAAGGTCGTGCTCAAACTGGTTCGAATGCATTGAAGTGGGTGAGTATATATGCTTCAGAGGCCATGAGAGTACGAAAGTTGTGACGTACAATGTAGCCCAAGGCTTCTGGAATTGGCTTCCACACTGTCCTCCAGCGTACGCACATTACAAATATGTTCGTTTGAACAGCATGGCGTTGGAACCGAGGCCTGATATGAAAGTCACGTCCACATAGCAATTTAACTTGCCTTTATGTAACTTGCCTTTATCAAAATAATGTAAACAAGCATTTCACATGTGCTTCACACTTCATTGTGTTGACAACGACTACATGTTTATTTTTTATGCACATTTACTAGAACTTCCTTAAAGCAGGGTAGACTATACATGTTCTAGTTTTTTATTGTATATGAAAGGTCATTGAGTTTTTGGTTTTGCTTTTTTTTTTCAATCAAATTTATTGCACCAAGAGATTAGGTGCATTCTACAACCCAAGAGATTAGGTGCATTCTACAACCCAATGTTAAGGAGATGTATAAGCATAACATCAGCGTGATATGTGGAATAATTTCAACCAATATAATGTTATAAAAAAAATAATTTAAAAGGAGTGGCAGGTGTGGGGAGGAGTTGCATTTGATCCTAGTGGAAAAGAAGTAGCTCAATACTCTTGAGGACTAGGAATTACTACCGATAATTATGCCAAGATTTATGCCTTATATTTTGTATCTGAGCTCATTTCATCTTTGGATATATCTCATCTCAATATCTTTAAGGGTTCTCTTCATGTCATCTGGCGGAATCACAGTTATGACCACTGCAAGTTCTTTAGTTAACTGAGGCATATCTTTAACGGATGCTTTAACTGAAGCATTGATTGAGGCATACATTGATACTTAACTAAAGCTTTATAATAGAAGCTAAATAACAATACAAGTTCTCTTTCTCTTTAATTAGTTGAAGTGTCTGCATGGGAAATTTCGAATTCTCTTGATCTATATGCTTTATATTTTATTTCTTTATCTCTTACTACATGGTCAATATGTGCTAAATTTAATTATCTATCGCATTACATTATACTAGGAAGAATTATCAGATGTTGTGATCATATTATATTATTCCGGACCAAATGATCATATGCTAAAGTAATTCACTTTAGAGGTGATCAATCTATAAATGAGACTTAATAGAAACTGGTGATGATGGTTAATAATACATCACACAACATTAAATGCTTTTAGCAAGTAAAGCATGACCTTTATACGGAAGGTCCACCTCTATATGGGAGGTCCATCCCATGGATACCTTATACAGAAGGTTCACATGAGAATCATGACTTGACACACACAATTTCGGAGCCTTGTCTAACAAGACTTTACAACATCATTACTTTGATCAATTACCTCTACATGGAAGGAATAACCTTTACACTGAAGGCAATCAAACTGCTCACCTCTATATAGGAGGATCAATATTGAATGTACACGATTGATTTGGAGAATGTCTCCTGATATTATATATATTTAACACTATTCTTATACTTGGAATGGTCAAAAGTTAGCATAATAACTCAGGTCTACATTTTTTTTATTTCAAATTCTTAATATATCTTCTTCCATAAAATATTTAATTCCTTTTCCTCAAGCATTTTCTACAATGAATAGAAACAACTTTTTTATAAATTGGAGTACAACTACTTTTGCAGCCTATCATCATGGAAGGGTTTAACGATTATATACTCTTCAAATTGAATTCAACACTAACCCTTCATATTTGATCATTTCTCCCATTTACGTAACTTGCCTTGTAACACATCTATCAAAATCATGTGAACAAGCATTTCACACTTGCTTCACACTTCATTGTGTTGACAACGACTACATGTTTAATTTTTATGCACATTTACTAGAACTTCCTTAAAGTAGGGTAGACTATACATGTTCTAGTTTTTTATTTGTATATGAATGGTCATTGAGTTTTTGGTTTTGCTTTTTATTTTCAATCAAATTTATTGCACCAAGAGATTAGGTGCATTCTACAACCCAATTTTAAGGAGATGTATAAGCATAACACTAGCGTGACATGTGGAATAATTTCAACCAATATAATGTTATAAAAAGATAATTTAAAAGGGGTGGAAGGTGTGGGAGGGGTTGCCTTTGACCCTAGCGGAAAAGAATTGGCTCAATACTCTTGAGGACTAGGAATTACTACCGATAATTATGCCAAGATTTATGTCTTATATATTGTATCTGAGCTGATTTCATCTTTGGATATATCTCATCTCAATATCTTTGGGGGTTCTCTTCATGTCATCCGACGGAATCACAGTGATTTCAAATGTCACACTATTCTTATACTTTAGTTAACTAGTCAATCTTATTTAACACTTAGTTAACTGAAATCATGCTGATTGATTTACTTGAAGTGACCACTGCAAGTTCTTTAGTTAACTGAGGCATATCTTTAACTGATGCTTTAACTGAAGCATTGATTGAGGCATACATTGATACTTAACTAAAGCTTTATAATCGAAGCCAAATAACAATTCGAGTTCTCTTTAATTAGTTGAAGTGTCTGCATGGGAAATTTTGAATTCTGTTGATCTATATGCTTTATATTTTATTTCTTTATCTCTTACTACATGGTCAATATGTGCTAAATTTAATTATCCATCGCATTACATTATACTAGGAAGAATTATCAGATGTTGTGATCATATTATATTATTCTGGACCAAATGATCATATGCTAAAGTAATTCACTTTAAAGGTGATCAATCTATAAATGAGACTTAATAGAAACTAGTGTTAAATTTTCAGAATTTACTTCAATCTGATCTAGGATCTTAACTGAGAGAACAACATGTACAGCATATCTACAGCATATCAATCATGGAGACAATAATGCAAGCACACAAGAGACACAAAGATTTACTTGGGGAAAACCATAAAGGTGAAAAACCCCAATAACTTCCTCAGAGATAGATAGAGCAATGATACAACCAACCATGAGAGATATAACCTAGCAGCAGATCCTCCTCCTCCATAAGTGCGCCACTCCTCCTTGAGTGCATGTGTGAGAAGTGAGTGAGTAAATAGAGTGCCTCCCACACTCTATTTATACTTGACTTGACTTGCCTTTTTACCTAACTCATGTAGGCTCGAACTTAACCACATAACATAATGCTGATTGGGCCGACCCCCAATAGGGTGGTCTAATAACCCTTTGACCCACATGGCCGACCCCCAATAGGGTGGTCTAATAACCCTTTGACCCACATGAATTATACAGGGCCGACCCCAAACAAGGTGGTATAATAACCCATCAAGTATAAGTTACGACACTTACAATATAAATAACGACACTTCCTTATAGAGGAATAATACCATCTCTATAGGAATACAATATACATATATGTGAAATACATTCCGAAGTTACATATACATCAACACTCCCTCTTAACTAGGAAGGTATTTCTCAGCACAGTTCTTCTAGCACAAGTCATTTTCTCTGGATCATCGTCACTAGATAATCGTCATCGAGTCATCATCATCGTCACTACTGTTGCTATCTCAATCAATCTCTAAATCTACTCGTCATAGGAAGTTCTACAGAGCCAGTCCTTTTTCATACTGGATGTAGGCCCACCACCTGCAGGTCTTCATCATCACTTGCCATACTGTGGAATCCTCAGGACTTATTACGTGCGTCACAAAACCTGGCTACAGCATCCCAGGCTATTACGAGCACACAGCTCTACCTGTAGGATCTCCCAGGAGCACATTACATGTGACCCATCACAAAACCTGGCTGAAGCATCCCAGGCTATTACGAGCACGCGGCTCTACCTGTCGGATCTCCCAGGAGCACATTACATGTGATCTCACCACAAAACCTGGCTGAAGCATCCCAGGCTGTTACGAGCACACAACTCTACCTGTTGGATCTCCCAGGAGCACATTACATGTGGTTCACCACAAAACCTGGCTAAAGCATCTGAGGCCTTTTTCATCCTGTCCAGATCTCCCAGGAGCAAATTACATGTGGTCATGGAAAAACCTGGCTGAAGCATCTGAGGCCTTTTTCATCCTGTCCAGATCTCCCAGGAGCAAATTACATGCCATAGGACAAAACCTCGCAAGAGCATCTGCCAGATATCCCAGGGCACCGAATTACATGCCATAGGCAAAACCTCGAAAGACTATCTGCAGATCTCCCAGGGCACAAATTACATGTCCTCCCAAGCAAAACCTCGCAAGAGCATTTGCCAAATGTCCCAGGGCACCGAATTACATGCCATAGGCAAAACCTCGAAAGACCATCTGCAAATCTCCCAGGGCACAAATTACATGCTTACCTGCACAACCTGATCCACGGCCACAAAGTATCATCTGATACTCATCAAACATCATCCTGATGTACACATGATCATCCTGATCATCATCACTGCAACATCCTGCTGCATGTCATCTGGAGAAGCTCGTCATCCACGATCATCTTGATCATACAATGCATCCATCTGATGCACACCAGGTATCCACCTGATACATACATAGGTACATGATCCACACAATGTATCCATCAGCATACATGATCTATCTGATCATACAAAGATACATGATCCACACGATGTATCCATCAACATACATGATCTACCTGATCATACAAAGATACATGATCCACACAATGTATCCATCAACATACATGATCTACCTGATCCACACAATGTATCCATCAACATACATGATCTACCTGATCATACAAAGATACATGATCCACACAATGTATCCATCAGCATCCATGATCTACCTGATCATACAAAGATACATGATCCACACAATGTATCCATCAGCATCCAACATGATGCGTTCAAACATATAAATGATCCAACTGATCATATCCAGCATCCAACATGATGCATACATACATACATATAATGATCCAACTGATCATATCTAAGCAGAAACCAGAACATCATCCTGATGCTCATCATCCAGCGCTTACATCCAAAACCATGTGAAGGATCCCCCTTCCAACATGCTTGGAATGGCTTCAACAAATGTGTCCATCACTTCTTCCTCGAAGTATCCTCGATCTGAAGCACGCCAAGCCTCTCTCTGAAGTAGTCGAACTTCACCCTGGCTAGTGGCTTCGTCAGCACATATGCAATCTGCTCGTCCGTCACAACATACAGGAGCTTCACAGCTCCTCTCTGCACCATATCCCTGATATAGTGATATTTGATCTCTATGTGTTTCGACCTGTCATGAAACACTGGGTTCTCAGACAACTTCACACAACTCTGGTTATCACAGAAGATACCAGTAGCATCCAACGGGAGATCAAATAACTTAGACAGTAGCTTCTGTAGCCATACTGCCTCACAACTAGCTGAACATGCTGCAACATACTCAGCCTCAGCTGTACTTAGTGCTATGAAGGACTGCTTCCTGCTAAACCAAGAGATCACACCTGATCCCATACTGAAGCAACACCCAGATGTGCTCTTCCTGTCTGCAACACTGCCAGCCCAATCTGAATCAACATAACCCTGCAGGTTAAACTTTTGATTCGCCTCATACTTGAGCCCATAATCCACTGTACCCTTCAGGTACCTCAGAACATGCTTTACAACAACCAGGTGAACACTCCTCGAATCCGTCAGGAACTAGCTCAATGTGTTCACAGCAAAGCAAATGTCTGGTCTCGTGTTCGTCAGGTACATCAAGGACCCAATCATCTGACGATACAAAGAGACATCAACCGGCTCAGATGAAGCATCACATAGAAGCTTCAGATTTGATGCCATAGGTGTAGCCATGGCCTTGCAATCCATCATCCCGAACCTCTTCAGGATCTCTACAGCAGACTTCCCTTGTCGAAGGAAGATTCCATCACTCTGCCACACCTCCATGCCAAAAACAAATAGTGCATCATCCCCAAGTTCCTCAACTCGAACTCGGCAGCAAGCTTCCGCTGTGTGTCGACAATCAATCTATCCTCACCTGATAAAACAAGTCATCCAAATAGTAGTATCGCTGGATTTCCTTCCTCAACCTTGTAGAAAAGGTTGGAATCCGCTTTATTCTTGGTAAAGCCCAAGCTGGATAGAAAGCTGTCTATCCTACCATATCAAGTTCTGCACACATATATGACTACACCATGCTGTCTTGAAATCCATCTGGTGCATCTTCTATTTCATCACTTTTGTATTTCTCAATGCTGCCATCTGCAACATGCTTGATCTGATAGTTCCATTTGGAAGTCATAACAAACTTCCCTTCACGTCTTGGGACTGCAACCCAAACATCATTCTTCATGATCGACGGATCATGGCATTCCATTTCTTCATCCCAGATCCTAGGAACTTCAATATCTTCAATAGATATCTTTGTTGCTGGAACAAATGTTGTAGTCCTTTTGTAGGTGAAGATATACGGTCTTTCCTACAAAATAGGTTAAATTGCATGATTAGAAACATCTCATAATTTTCAAAACAAATTCTTACACATAAATAAATATGTCATACATTCATGCAATTATCTTAGCCAATGCTTCAATACAACATTTATCCATATTCCGTAACTTTCTAAATGCCTTCCAATCTCTACCAGAACATTGTTCAGAGTGTGCACAACTCCCAACATGTCAGCAAAGAGGTTTCATTCTAGATAAGTAGCAATGGAATGTTGTACAGTGCCATAGACCACTTACCCATGTATATTAGTAATATACTGTTCATCAATGTAACTATTCTAATATGCACAATACATATCCTAAGTCTAGGAACATGAGCATATACATCATTGAACAAAAACAAAAATGCAAGAAATTAAAATACTTATCTTTGTTTGTTCGTTGGGTGGACTCCCTCTGAGTCTTTACTTCCTTACAGGAGTTGCTGAAGTCCTAATCTGAAGTAGCTTCTTCTACACCTTTCTGTTGTGGAAAGATGGTCAACTCCCTCTGAATATCTGCATCCTTGCAGAAACTATTGAAGTGTGTTCCTTTGCTTTCTTGCAGGAACAACTGGAGTGTGCTCCCTCTTGATCTTTGCTTCCTGTATTACCTGTTCTTGAACTCATATTCATCCTTGGTTCCTATGCATGCTTATTAGTATCATGATTGTGTTATCCTTGTGGTCTCATATAAAATCATGCATTCATTAGTATACTATTAAAACACAATAATCTCAAGCATGTATAGTCATGATCATTTCAAACAGAAATAATAAGCATCAGCATTCAAGGTTTATGTGGGATTCTTATGGTTAGTCAAATCATAAGAAGCATAACATGTCTAAACCTGTAATTACTCAAACCTATGACTCTTCAGGTTAGTTGAATCATCAATCAAGATAAGAGATATAATATGCATAAAACCTGTGATTATTCAAACCTATACCTTCATGAATAATCATTATCAACAACACAACAGTGTAAGATCCTAAACCAAGGTAGGATTCTAGCTTGATATAGGAAAAACATACCTGGATTAGCATGCTAGCTAGTTTATGTCTAACATACCCGCATAATGTCTTTTGGTTCTCTTCAGTGACTTGTGCTAGTAACCTGCATGTCTCATATGTTAACCATTACAAAACCAAGTTATACATACCTCGTAAATGGATCTTCTATGAGATCCATGACAATGGATGAATCTTTGTCCTCATGTTATCATGACCATATGTTCTTGGACCAGAACATGATTTGTCTTTCTTGGTGTACCTTTCATGTTAGTAGACAATATAAACCTCATACAACACCATAATGCATTAGTACAATCATAAGTGTCAACACCCTAATCAATGAATATTTTCTATTGTGCATTCATAGTTTTATTAAGGTGATATGACAAGTCTAAAATCAAGATTGTACTAACCGTAATAACATGAAGACAAACATACCATAAACTTAATCATGAACAGATCTCAAAACATACCTCGATGATTCATACCTGTCGAGATCGCTTGTATTCTTCTTATGTAAGGCCTTAGCCTCATCTCCCTCTGAAACAGGAACTTCTTCACTTATGCAGGTGACCAATCCATCTTCTTCTAGGATTAACCCTATCCACTTGATTTGCAAGAACTGGACCTGGATCTGGATATGGGTTTGTCAGAGAAACCCCAAAAATTCAAACTTTCGAAAGGATAGAAATATGCGCCTTGATGAGCTGATCAAACTGGTATATTCAGAATTTGAAAACTGCAAAGTTTCACTCCTCAATTTTGCCTTTGAAACTTTCGGATTCACTGGACGTGACCCTGAACTGGGGTTTGATGAAGCCCACTCTTCTGCCCAATCAAAAGGTTTGATCTAAAGCTCTAAGCTTCTATTTTTCTGAGGAGCTTCCAGCCGTGGTCATAGATTTAAAAAATTCCCATTTTTACAAAAGCCCTAATTTTCCACTTTTCTTATCAAAGTCCTGAACTAGGGTTTGATCAAGCCCGGCCTTCTTCCCAACCAAAAATTCTGATCTTGATCTCTAAATTTTTATTTTGATAAGTAGCATTCAACCGTGGTCTCCGATTAAAAAAATTCCAACTTTCTCCAAAGCCCTAAATTTCAGAAGCCATGAATGAAGGTACTCAAAAATAATTATGTTTTGACAGAAATATGTACCTGATTGTTTCTGGTGTAACTCTGAACTTTTTGATCCACAGGGTCTGAAAAAGTTTCCTGAGATAACCTGACCTGTTACCTTTCCATCCTGATAGGTCTGACCTCAATTGGATTCTCTGAGAGAGAGTTATGCCAAATGTCGCAACATGACCTGTTTTGGGATAATACAGGAGAGCAAACTTGTACGGCGTGCCACATGTCACTGTTTCAACTTCGGCATCTGAAAACGTTTCTTGAGATATCTAGGCCTATTATCTTTCCATCCTGACAGGTCTTACCTCAATTGGATTCTCTGAGAGAGAGTTATGCCAAGTGTCGCAATGTGACCTGTTTATGGGATAATACAGGAGAGCGAACTTGTACGGATTTCCACGTGTCACTGGTTCAACTTCAGTCTCTGAAAAAGTTTCTTGAGATAGTAAAGTCTGTGTACTACCTATCACGTTTTACGGAATTTCATTTGGAGCTTCCTAGCCCAGGTTATGACCTTTTTCCCAAGGTCACCTGATTTTGACTCAGATCTGGAAGAGGCGGAAACCCTATATTGTACAGATCATAAATCACAAAGTAAAATGAATTAGAGGTTTTCCTTTGGACACAAGGTACCTGGAGATTTAATCTTCATCCTGTAACAATTTCAGATCCGAAAACTTCTCCAAAACGGATTTATAGCGAAAGTGCTACGATGACTGGTTTTTGCTATATCAAGCCCTAGCATCGTAAGTGCAACAAGTGTCATACATGCCATATCATGCCTTCTTTCAGGCTAGCTCTGATACCATGTTAAATTTTCAGAATTTACTTCAATCTGATCTAGGATCTTAACTGAGAGAACAACATGTACAGCATATCTATAGCATATCAATCATGGAGACAATAATGCAAGCACACAAGAGACACAAAGATTTACTTGGGGAAAACCATAAAGGTGAAAAACCCCAATAACTTCCTCAGAGATAGATAGAGCAATGATACAACCAACCATGAGAGATATAACCTAGTAGCAGATCCTCCTCCTCCATAAGTGCGCCACTCCTCCTTGAGTGCATGTGTGAGAAGTGAGTGAGTAAATAGAGTGCCTCCCACACTCTATTTATACTTGACTTGACTTGCCTTTTTACCTAACTCATTTAGGCTCGAACTTAACCACATAACATAATGCTGACTGGGCCAACCCCCAATAGGGTGGTCTATTAACCCTTTGACCCACATGGCCGACCCCCAATAGGGTGGTCTAATAACCCTTTGACCCACATGACTTATACAGGGCCGACCCCAAACAAGGTGGTCTAATAACCCATCAAGTATAAGTTACGACACTTACAATATAAATAACGACACTTCCTTATAGAGGAATAATACCATCTCTATAGGAATACAATATACATATATGTGAAATACATTCCGAAGTTACATATACATCAACAACTAGTGATGATGGTTAATAATACATCACACAAGATTAAATGCTTTTAGCAAGTAAAGCATGACCTTTATATGGAAGGTCCACCTCTATATGGGAGGTCCATCCCATGGATACCTTATACAGAAGGTTCACATGAGAATCATGACTTGACACACACAATTCCGGAGCCTTGTCTAACAAGACTTTACAACATCACTACTTTGATCAATTACCTCTATATGGATGGAATAAACTTTACACTGAAGGCAATCAAAGTGCTCACCTCTATATAGGAGGATCAATATTGGATGTACACGATTGGTTTGGAGAATGTCTCCTGATATTATATATATTTAACACTATTCTTATACTTGGAATGGTCAAAAGTTAGCATAATAACTCAGGTCTATGTTTTTTTATTTCAAATTCTTAATATATCTTCTTCCATAAAATATTTAATTCCTATTCCTCAAGCATTTTCTACAATGAATAGAAACAACTTTTTATAAATTGGAGTACAACTACTTTTGCAGCCTATCATCATGGAAGGGTTTAACGATTATATACTCTTCAAATTGAAATCAGCACTAACCCTTCATATTTGATAATTTCTCCCATTTACGTAACTTGCCTTGTAACACATCTATCAAAATAATGTGAACAAGCATTTCACACGTGCTTCACACTTCATTGTGTTGACAACGACTACATGTTTAATTTTTATGCACATTTACTAGAACTTCCTTAAAGTAGGGTAGACTATACATGTTCTAGTTTTTTATTTGTATATGAATGGTCATTGAGTTTTTGGTTTTGCTTTTTATGTTTCCAATCAAATTTATTGCACCAAGAGATTAGGTGCATTCTACAACCCAATTTTAAGGAGATGTATTTGCATAACACTAGCGTGACATGTGGAATAAGTTCAACCAATATAATTTTATAAAAAAATAATTTAAAAGGGGTGGCAGGTGTGGGAGGGGTTGTCTTTGACCCTAGCGGAAAAGAAGTGGCTCAATACTCTTGAGGACTAGGAATTACTACCGATAATTATGCCAATATTTATGCATTATACCTTGTATCTGAGCTCATTTCATCTTTGGATATATCTCAGCTCAATATCTTTGGGGGTTCTCTTCATGTCATCCGACAGGATCATTGTAATTTCAACAAGTCTCATACGATTCAAAATAGTATTCTTGATAGAATTGTTCAAAATTTTCAAAACATTGTTGAGTATTCCTTTTGGCATATTTGAAGGCATAATAACAGTCTTGCTGATAAACTTTCCAATGAATCCATCCAACTTGACAAAGGTGTCTCGGTGAAGAACAATGAAACCCCATTGAGAAGGTGGATCCCATAGTTTCTATATGTTGTATTTGTGATTAAGAAAACACTCATTGAGCATCATTAAAGGAGGGTGCATTTTATTTTACATTGAAATTTCAAAAAAAAAGAAAACTTGGGGGTTTATGCATGAGGGAACATTGGCACGTGGCCTTGAAATATATTGACTGATGCCATATATTTATCCATTTAATTAACACATGCATTCCATCATTTCTCTGTGTGCCCTTAGCTCTTCATAGCTTGCTTGACATGGTTAATTGGCTGGCTATGGAGTTTGTGACTAAATCCTGTGGTGTGGGTGGGATAAATGAGTTGTGGCCGTGGGTGTATGATTATTGTCTCAGGTTGGAAGAGACTTCATGGCCTAATTTAGAATCAAATGCCACATTTCTTATATGGTTGCGTATTCAATTCATGGAGAGGGTGATTTGGTCACTTGGTGAAACCTTCTCTGAGGATTTTGTGAAATTCACAACAGATCTTAGAGCTTCAGAATACCTCGTAGTCAAAGAATCAACAAAAAAATTGAATTACAGTGAAATGAGCAGTAAAATTAATCATGCATTGGAACTGAGATGTGCACATAAAGGTGTGTCATTATCCATTAATCAATATATTCAAAGGATATAATACAATGGAGAGAAATTAATTATACAAGGAGAATTCGAATCCCAGTTAGTCTAGCATAGGAATTGTCACCATTAGAGTGCTCTAAGAGTTCCAAACTCAACTCAACTCAACCAAATCTCAGTGAACTAAAGCTACTGTCAGTTAACTGACCAAGGAGGGTGCATTTGTGAGTTTTGCATGCAAAATAGGATAGAGAGAGCGCATTGGATCACAATTAGTTGCAATCGGAGCTCAAACCCCCCACTAGAGTCAAGAACTCATGTGGAACTCAGTTGGATTGAACCAAATCACTGGGTTAGATCCTAAAATGTAGGGAATTGACTTTGGTGGTCCTAAAATCATGCATGCATGTTGCATCAAGTGGATAATGGGTCCTAGATGACATCTTCACACCACTAGGGGGCTAACAACATCATCAACTACTAGGAAAAGTTAAATAATGCTAAGGTGGACAAGATTGGATTATTAATTATCCTAACAGATTTCATTTGGTGGATGACGGGTGGTAGGAGTAAGGTGAGTGCAGTGACATTGTCAAGAGAAGGTTACAAGGCACTTTTATTTCTCCCTTACACAGTCGCAGGTATGGAGACAAACTAGGGTAGTGGATCATAAATAGGATGCATTGTGGAGGAAATTACCGGTGTAAGGAAGTTGTTGCACTGAGTCAGGGGGGAATTGGACAATATTGAGCAGATGCTAGAGTGATTTAGTTTCCAAATGGATCTATAGGAACAACATCGTGTTTAGATAGAAAAGGGGATTTGTAAGAGGGTAAATTGGCCCAGTTAGCCTTGGATGACAAATTGCACCAGTCACTTATTCAGGAGCTTGCTTATGGAGGTCATTCCAGTGTAGGGGATTTCTCTAACTCCAATGAATCCATCCAACTTGACAAAGGTGTCTCGGTGAAGAACAATGAAACCCCATTGAGAAAGTGGATCCCATAGTTTCTATATGTTGTATTTGTGATTAAGAAAACACTCATTGAGCATCATTAAAGGAGGGTGCATTTTATTTTACATTGAAATTTCAAAAAAAAGAAAACTTGGGGGTTTATGCATGAGGGAACATTGGCACGTGGCCTTGAAATATATTGACTGACCCTATATATTTATCCATTTAAGTAACACATGCATTCCATCATTTCTCTGTGTGCCCTTAGCTCTTCATAGCTTGCTTGACATGATTCATTGGCTGGCTATGGAGTTTGTGACTAAATCCTGTGGTGTGGGTGGAATAAATGAGTTGTGGTCGTGGGTGTATGATTATTGTCTCAGGTTGGAAGAGACTTCATGGCCTAGTTTAGAATCAGATGCCACATTTCTTCTATGGTTGCGTATTCAATTCAAGGAGAGGGTGATCTGGTCACTAGGTGAAATCTTCTCTGAGGATTTTGTGAAATTCACAACAGATCTTAGAGCTTCAGAATACCTCGTAGTGAAAGAATCAACAAAAAAATTGAATTACAGTGAAATGAGCAGTAAAATTAATCATGCATTGGAACTGAGATGTGCACATAAAGGTGTGTCATTATCCATTAATCAATATATTCAAAGGATATAATACAATGGAGAGAAATTGATTATACAAGGAGAATTCCAATCCCAGTCAGTCTAGCATAGGAATTATCACCATTAGAGTGCTCTAAGAGTTCCAAACTCAACCCAACTCAACCAAATCTCAGTGAACTAAAGCTACTGTCAGTTAACTGACCAAGGAGGGCGCATTTGTGAGTTTTGCATGCAAAATAGGATAGAGAGAGCGCATTGGATCACAATTAGTTGCAATCGGAGCTCAAACCCCCCACTAGAGTCAAGAACTCATGTGGAACTCAGTTGGATTGAACCAAATCACTGGGTTAGATCCTAAGATGTAGGGAATTGACTTTGGTGGCCCTAAAATCATGCATGCATGTTGCATCAAGTGGATAATGGGTCCTAGATGACATCTTCACACCACTAGGGGGCTAACAACATCATCAACTACTAGGAAAAGGTACATAATGCTAAGGTGGACAAGATTGGATTATTAATTATCCTAACAGATTTCATTTGGTGGATGATGGGTGGTAGGAGTAAGGTGAGTGCAGTGACATTGTCAAGAGAAGGTTACAAGGCACTTTTATTTCTCCCTTACACAGTCGCAGGTATGGAGACAAACTAGGGTAGTGGATCATAAATAGGATGCGTTGTGGAGGAAATTACCGGTGTAAGGAAGTTGTTGCACTGAGTCAGGGGGGAATTGGACAATATTGAGCAGATGCTAGAGTGATTGAGTTTCCAAATGGATCTATAGGAACAACATCGTGTTTAGATAGAAAAGGGGATTTGTAAGAGGGTAAATTGGCCCAGTTAGCCTTGGATGACAAATTGCACCAGTCACTTATTCAGGAGCTTGCTTATGGAGGTCATTCTAGTGTAGGGGATTTCTCTAACTCCAACCCAATGTACATGGAAACATTGCAGCAAACTACATAAGCTATATGTGAAGGCTCCAATGATCTATTGCTGGAATATGTGGAGGATAACCTACCCACTTAGGGTTTTATTTGGTCCATTTTCTAAGTGGACTTGAGAGCCACTTGCGTAATCATCATAATGGAAAGCAAGGATATGATGACCACCACACTCACCCATTTCTTTTGGATCTTGCAGGAGAAGCCAAATGTCAAATCTAATATTTTGATGGTGTTGAGAGGCATCGTAACACAAAGATCATAGATAGTGAAAGGTGAAAATGACCCAGCCCCATTTAGTTTTGATGAATTTAAAAAGTTGAACCATTTGTAGGTCGCGTTGTCGAAATCTATGCAATTGTCTTCATATTTTATTGTAGATATTTTAGAGTCTACAGATGACTATATCGTGTTGGATAAGACAATAGTGAATAAAGGCTTGGGGTTAATATTTTTTAAAAAAAATCTCAAAGTACATGGTCCATTTAATACTATGTTGGTGAGTAGATACTCCTAAACATATTTGTAAATTTGATATTTAATTATCATATATTTAAAATTGTTGATCAAACTTGATTATAATTAAATATAATGTTAAATTGAAATTTAAGCAACTAGATATATATACAGAAAAATAATACACTAAAAAACATTTGATTGTCTCATTGTATAAATTATATAGTTCTTAAGATTATACCATAATAGTTTTGTATAGACATTTTGTTTTAAGGTAGGTGTTAATATTGAAAAGCATAAAAAAGTTAATGCATTTCCATTATAACTATTTAGAATATCACATGAATATTCTTCTTATATATATATTTTAAATATGAATTATTAAATTTTATCTTTTCTAATATACTTAACCATAAATATACATATTTATTACAAATATAAGTTTATAAAATAAAGATTAATTAATGTATAATACATTTTGCTTTTAATTTATTAAAGATCAATGCACATGACTTCTTCTTCCAAACTTGTTCTACCGGGATGACTTTGACTTTTTCATTTAAAAGAGAATAGTCATACTTACCCTTTTTCATATGTTGCTTTGATCAACATTCCCTTGTATCTTAAAAACAACTGCTAGTTATTATTATATATTATATATATTAAGTGTTCAGAAGGTCAGCTTTTAAATAACATTTATTTATCAGGATTGTGTTAACATTAAGTTTTATAAAAAGTATGTTAGTTTATTTATTGGAAGTGGCGTGCCTAATCTTAATATAAAAACATAGATAACATGGGGTGTCCTCGTTCTTAGCATTCGAATTTCGAATGATATTATTTATATAAAGTCAGAGGAAGCGGCGAGGTCTTGCTTTAATGGTTGGGGCGAAAGGATACACCAAGGGAGCACTTCGACTAGCCATTTGAATGAACCCTATATGTATGGTACCTAACCCACTTGGCGGGGCTCCTGGTTTGCTGCGTTCTTTGGCAACAAATTAAATATAAAAGCACAGGAGTTTTTAATGGTTTAAAAGAAATCCTTTAAACTACCAGCAAATAATAGTTGTTCTTATCTCAGTTATTTCTTATGGGTAGGTGAGTATAGCCGGGTTAATTGCCTGGGTTACAGGATGACACTTTTTCTTGCTATGTTAAACCTATCAATGGCATAAGATTTACCTTAATGGATATAAAAATCACATAAAGTTTTCCAACGGCAGGCTCTGCAAATCGAAAATTATAGAATTAGAAAAACAAAACATATTTACTACTTCATTCATTTTATAATTCAAAATGAATATAATATTATTAAAAGGAAACACAAATATGAATGTGAAAGACAAAAGTGTTTCCATGATAGAACTTTGCACACTCCATCCCTCGTATGTCTTTAATCCAAAGCCTCGATTCATCAAGGACAAGCTGATAATACTACTCTGATCGTTTTAAGTTGCAAAGAAAAATCTGCTCAACATAGACATATTATCCTCTGTGCTATATTTATGTTCCCTATCCATCTTTTGACCTCCAAAAGAAGAATGTATTCGTTCCTAGTTCTTCTTGCATTCAGGAAGCATCCTAAGTGTTATGTTGAAACCTCTGCCCTTATCAAATGATAAAAAAGGTAAGTGTTATCTCCACTTCACCTAAATCAAAGGAGTAGTCGGGGTAAATAATAGATAATGGGCACCTTTTTTTATAATGGGTGCCTTTTTTATGCCCAAAAGTTCCTTTGATGCCTAAACTCATCCACGTTTTGTATTGTTGTCATCACATTGTCTCTCTCCTAGTAACACTAGTCTAGCTTTGTTAATTCCTATGAGAACTTTCTTTCTTTCATTCATGGAGCAAAAGTAGAAGAACCGATTTCTCCACAACATTGCGTTCTTACTGTATCGATACCACCTTGAATATATAGCGAATTAAAATTACATCCAAATTTTCATACAAAAAACGCTAGTACAACTGAATTATGCTACTATGGTTTTGATAGGTTAGGCAATTAAGAAGATTTATATTATAACAAAGATTATGAAATTGAGATCTAAAGATTAATTTTAGTTTGAACTTTTTTAATTTATGAAATTGACTTTGCATTTAGGGAGGTTTGTATTGTACCAAAGATTATGAAACTGTAGGGAGGTTTTTTAAAATTCAAATCTTTGCTTGTTTTTTTCTCGGGCGCTACATGCATGCTATGTAACCCTAGTAAGTCTATAGTTTCATTCATGAACTTGGATCATGAGGTTTATGAGTGGATCATTGCTCAATTAGATTTCAAGTTTCTAGATATCACTCGGGGCCTAAAATATTTGGGTTTTATTATAAAGCCAAATGACTACAACCTCAAGGAATTGGCATGTCTTATCCGAAAAGTTGAGATTAAGCTGCAGCTATGATGTAACAAATGGTTGTCAAAAGCAAGTAGATTGGCCTTACTGAAATCTATTATGGAAAGTTCACCTATTTTTTGGGTTTCTTTAGCACATGTTCCCACGTGTATTCATGAGAGAATTAGGAAGCTATGCTTCAGTGTTCCATGGAGAAGAAAATATGATGAAAAACCCTTTCATTGGGTCTCATGGAATAGTCTTACCCTACCAAAAAACCTTGGGTGTTGGGGGCTTAAACATAATTTGAGATTTTCAAAAGCTCTTGCTGCAAAAGGAATCTGAAGAGTGTTAAAAGGATATGGTATGTGGGTTGATGTTGTACAACAAAAGCATATGTATCCCATGACATTTTAGAATGGTTCCGTTGTAGTGCGAAGCCGATGAGGAACATGTCTATTATGTGGAAGGCCCTTCTATTAGCCTTTGACCTTATTGGGGATTGGATATCTTGGGAGGTCGGTAATGGAAAATGTATCCGATTGGGCCTCAATCCATGGATTGGGTGCAAGGGAGTGCACATATTTCCTTAGCAGATGGTAGCATCACTTGTGGACAGGGAATTTATTTTTTTGCACTGGATCCATGATCATCTTCATCCCACCCCCAATATAACAAGAGTGGATGCCTGCATAAGTCATGGAATTTGAGAGTGATGAAAAGGTTTATTGGGACAGTTATATCAAATATCTAAAGGATAGTCATGTCAGATTGGTGGAGAAGGAGGTCTCCCTTCTTTGGACTAAAAATGCATCTAGGGGCACATATTTTCTAAAGCTTGGATACTAGGCTCTATGTGAATAAGAAGATCATTATCCACCTAAGTGGTGGAATAAGGAAATATGGGATCTCAACTACCCTCTCAAGGCCAAGATTTTCATGTAGCTCACCTTAGCCAAAAAAGTCCATTTCTAGGAAAATATTTTGAGGAAATATGGTGTTAGGCCTAGCAAATGTTCTCTATGTAGGATTGATGGTGAACACATCAATTACAACTAACGCAGTCTTCCTCCCCACCATCTTCATATGTTTATTAGTTGTCATATATGACTGATATGCGGAAGTATGTGTCCCAAGTTATTGGTGTACAATTCATTTGGGAGGGGGTTGAGATTAAAGATGTTTTACAGTTGTGGTTGAACTGCCCATCATTTAGGGATTATAGAGCCCTACCTATTTATGATATGGGGGGCTTGTCTTGCCCGTAACAAGATGATTTTCCAGGATATCTCTATTCCTCCACATATTTATGCATCTAAGAGTCTTGCAATTCTGGAACAATTTCCTCAAACAAATATGGATAAACCCAAGAGAAGGATCAAGATGAAACATAATGACAATTCTAAGGCTTGGAGCTTTTTTTATGTTGCAGCCCAAGGCAGACTAGGCAATGGGGTTGTGGGGGGTATATTGCACTTTTCTGATTTGCATTGGTATGAATTCTCTCCTAGCATTCAAATAGAAATTAACTAGGGAGTGGAATTGATGGTTGTTCGGATGATCTTGAAGCTGGCAATTTCAAAAAGAATTTTAAAATTACAGATTTTTGGGACTCACTCCGAGTGATTGAGTGGCTCCATATGAGAAGGGATCCAAAAAACATCTTTCTAAGGCCTCTATACGAGGACATATGCAATGTGCTTACATACTTTGAAGATGTATCTTTCCAGCATATTTACAGGGAACATAATGCTCAAGCATATCACCTTTAAAAAATGGGCCTATAGCTTACAGAAGTGTAACATACCCTTTTTGCTGAAATTTTTTTTTATGTTGGAAACATTATGTTAACTTTTATTGTAAAGTTTTATATTGGACAGGTGTGTTGGGCCCAGGTTGAGTTAAAGTTTTGGGAAGCACCTTTTTGAAGTAGGCAGGGAAGGTTGAGTTGAGCGCAGCTCAGAAACACAATTTTGGCTAAAGTATTGAGGATGCTACGAAGTTGCACGCAGCATCCAACTTTTGACGAGACTGCGAAGTTGCGCGCAGCATCGAAGTTTTGGCTGTGATGCAAAGACCAATACTGCGCAGAAGCTGTGCTATGGAGTTAGGAGGCCACGTGGAGCCAGCAAAGTGGTGTGTTGGATAAGTATCAAGTGTAGTTACCAACTCGACCAGTAGCAGCCATTTTTGGAAAGATACTGCAGGATTGCTGAGCGACGGACGTAGGCAAAACAGGAAGGCGGCCACACGTGGGTTGTTAAGGAAAGCGGTGTTTGGCACGCTCAGAAGGTAAAACCGTTAGAGAGAAACGGTTCGGCAGAAGCAGCCTATAGGCACGTGTGTGACAGGAAGGCCGATAGCGACAGAATGAGGACATGGAGATCCGCCATGATCAAACAGACGCTACCAGGAACTAGCAAGCCGGTTTGGAAAACTGGCGCAGTTTTGGAAACCCTTAGGGTTTTGGGTTTTTAGGTCATCGGCATTGTACAGACATGACCTTCGGGCATGATCTATTTAAGAAGACATTTAGTATGGGATGGGGGTTCTAGCTTTGTGGGTTGTTCTCTCTCTGTATTATTGTTATGCCTTTGTTGTTGCTGAGAACTTAAGGAGACACCCTTTTTGTATTGTAAAATCTCTCTGAGCTAAGAAGATTGTAAAGGCTCTGCAGTTGTGTGCGTAGAGACCTAGCCGAGAGAAGGAGAGTCTGTAGCTAAGTGTGTAGACTAAGAACGGTTGCCCCATCCATTTTGAAAGAAATATATTACCAACCGTTCTTGTGGACGTAGCTTTCCATTCGGGGAAGTGAACCACGTTAAATCCTGTGTTACGAGATGATGTGTATGAATGAATGATTGTCTGTATTTCCTGTAGAATGAATGCTTGAATGTTTCCTTGCATGTTGTAAAATGAGAACTTTGATATGCATTTACCAATAGAAGAAGTTTGGGAATGATATGCTAGGTTCCGTGTAAGCAGATGAATGGTGAACACTTCAATTCCATGTTAAGGCCGTGAATCAATAATTTAAGTATAACTACTTTCTTAAACACAATGAACGAATGCAGTGTAGTTAATCATGTTTATCATTTCAGTCATGTTGTAATAATCCAAGTTCTTGATGAATGCTAGAAAGATAGCTAGTAAGTGCCTAAATGAATGGATGAGTGATATTCATTTCAGTTCCTTAACGCTTCCGAGATGTTCCAAGTAGAGGATAATTGTGGGTGGTTCGCAGTTTCAGTAGAAGATCCGCAGCAGTAAGAAACCCTTGGTGCGGCCCGCGAAGTTTCCTCCACCGCGCAGTACTACTCACAGCATAGGTCCTGCTACACACTGCATCACTTTGCTCCGCAACACACTCCTTCTATCCTGCGCTGCGCAGCTTGTCCAGATAAATAACTCATCATTTACTGTGGAAACTTGATTCCATAGTACCCCATAAAGATACACCTCGGGTGATACCTCAACCTGCTCGCAGGTTGTTTCCGAAAGGGCCGGTGCGAAGGGGTTTTGTTGGTCAAAGGGAGAACCGCAAAGAACCTGGGTCTATTTGAAAAACCTCTGGATCAGTTTAAGCCAACAAATGGTTTCGTTGCCGCGCTAGAATCCATGATGAGTTGAAATGGTTTCATTGAGTTGCAACTACGATGTGTGAAGAAGAATATCAGTTCCCGGAAGGATCTGACTATTGGCATCCTGAAAAGACAGAAATCCAAGCTTGGTGGGATAAGACCATAAGCGATTTTAACAGACAAGAAAATAGACATCCGCTTCCAAGCGACACACAGTGGTCGGATAGATATCTCTTAGACGACATTCACGAGATCTTTTGGGCATCATTTCCAAACGAGCTGCATGAGTGGATTTCGCGGCTCGCAGAGAAGAAAAACTCTTTCCAAGGAGGAGTTCCTACAGAGTGGACTCCCGAGCTCACAACGCAGCTTAAAGCATTAGACAGCTCGTTGTCATGCGCAGTTGATTATTGGGTCAATCATATGCTAGAAGGCTTTGTAACAGAATTTGCTGTAGACACACTCAAATCCTACAGCTAAGCAGAAGCAAATTTTTTCAGAGGATTCCACGGTAAGTTTCTGAACAATATCAGTCTATACATTAAGATGCTGTTAGCTGAGAAAGGTGTTCTAAGAATGCAGTAATATGCTTGAAGTTTGTGATGATAAACAATACTTATATTGATTCTGACGAAGAGACACATACTCTTAGAAGTGGTGAGAGATATAAAATTAATAAATATCCGGAAGGCCCTAAACTTCATATAGATACTGAAATCCCCTGCGATCTTGATAGCGAAGTTGCACAACCATTTACCCCTGAGAATCCACCGGCTGCAGAAACCGCGCCACCCTTATCGCAGAACCCACCCGCTACACAACCTACCCCGCAGAAGAATCAACCTAGTCCATCTCTCTCGATAGTCCCATTTGTATTTACTGCGCAGATCCCTTTACAACAGCTGCACACGAATCCTAGTGCTCCACCACCTAGTAGCACAATGGCGAACACTGATATGAAACTACCAATATTCATAGGAACTGGCCTAGAAGACCTTGATCAGCATTGGTTCCTTTGTGAAGCCGTATGGAGGGTAAGACAAATCCAGGATGATGCTGTGAAGCAAGCACAACTCATCACTACTTTCAGGGATAGAGCGCTACATTGGTTTATGAAATACTCTACCATACAGCCGAGAACCCTCGTAGAAATTAAAGTCGCGCTGGTAGCAGAATTCAAGAAACCTAAGTCTAAGTCTCAGTGTATAACTGAGCTGAAGGAAATAAAGCAGAGACCAACTGAAATGGTCGGGGAATTTGATTAGAAATTTAAGACCTTACTAGACCAAGTAAGTTTTTTCATACCACCAGAACAACATAAGGAATGGTTCATTGTTGCACTGTTACCTCATATCAGATTACCATTGATGCAACAAAAGGTTCTATCCCAGGCAAAGGCCTTGGAAATTGCAATGAAGCTGGAAGATTCGCCGATTGGTGATACTAGTTCTGGGATGTCTCAGGTCCAGAGCCAGCTGACCACCCTCACACTTGAACTGCAAAGTATGAAAAATGGTAAAGAACAAAGATATGAACCTAGACAGGAGGTATGGTGTACAAGTTGTAAAGGAGAAGGTCATGATCGCGAGCATTTCCCTCTATTACCTGACTATATTAACAGTGGTGCACCTAACCCATTAAATCAGAATCAGGCCCCATGGTGTGAAATTTGTAGAACCATAGGACATAGACCTGAAGACTGTTACCTAATCCAGAAATATGTGAAAACTCCTAAGAATTTATACTGCAATTTCTGTAAATTAGTTGGACATGATGAATCCAATTGCCGCGCATATGAATTAATGAATGAAAGAAAAAAGGGATATGGACTCAATGCGAGGCGCTGGCTTGTACCGCGTACAAGAGGATACCTAGCCAAAACAAAAAAATGCATAATATGACCAAGGAGGATACAAAGGTCATGGTGGTGGATACCACGGCAAAGGAAGAAATGCTGGTCTGGCACAAGGAAGAGGCCGCGGCCAAGTCATTTGTTATAACTGTGGCCAACCCGGGCACGTGTCTAGAGATTGTGTTAACCCATGCACTATGTGCAATTATTTTAAATCATTTGAGCATGTCATTGAAGATTTCCCAGTATTAGAGGTGGAAATGCAGAAGAGAAGATGAACAGAGGCTCTGAATCCAAACATCCAGTGGATCGTAGTAGAGAATAGACCAGTGGATCCAAGCATTAATGTGGTCACGCGCATTGGCGCTGAGACAGGCCACGACAGAGGAGCGGAAGCTTCAACATCAGGGGAAGCACATACGAAGAAGGATCCCCTTGAAACAATATGGATAAGGAAAGCTCCAGGTAAAGCACCCCCTCTTAACCTATAGAAGAATAAGGAGATCTTCATTGATGCGCGGGATACCTTTAGAGAACAAGCAGATAAGTCATCAAGGATCCCGCTGCGCAGTGAAACACCGCATGTTGAAGACATGCCGGCTCCATATGACAAAACAAGTACTGCGACAGATGTCCATACTTCTATTGCGCAGTTCTTGCGAAGCTGCCTGAAGTTACTAAAAAGTGAAAAAGCCATAGTAGAGCTCCAGAAGCTTATCAGCCAGTATGAACCTCAGATTGCAACAGAGACTCCAGATATCGCTGTACATCATAAAAGGAAGCACAAAAGAACAGGCCGAGATATGAGGCTTACTGTGCAGATAGGAGATTTTGAAATGGATGAAGTCATCCTTGATCTGGGATCAGAAGTCAAGGTCTTAACTAAGCAAACATGGCAGCAGATGGGTTGACCAAAGTTGATCTGGTCACCTATCCAGTTACGAATGGCTAATCAGGAGAAGGTCATACCTTTTGGCCGCTTATCTAATGTAGTAGTTGACATTGACGGAGTACAGAGTCATGCAGACTTTGAGGTTATTGAAATTGTGGACGATAGTCAACCTTTTCCAGCAATATTGGGAATTGATTGGGCTATGGATAACTTGGCTATCATAAACTTGAAGACAAAGAAGATGATCTTTGAAAGGAAGCATCTTAGGGTCATCGCACCATTGGATCCTAAAGATGGTGATAGATACAGTGAGCCGATTCAGGAGGAATCCCAAGCTCAAGATTTAGACTGACTATACTAGCTGATTGCGAACAGGGAAGACTACATTAATCCTACTGCGGACGGTACGATTAGCTGGCAATGTGACACTTCTTGTATCTTTGACTCGGATATAGGACTGGAGAATTGGCAAAGCCGCATGCATGAAGTATCAGCAAGAAGATGTGCGCAGGTTACAAAATCACTGCGTTGGATCGAAAAAGAGGTGAGTCCTATTCCCACATATGATGGTTCTGCTAATGTTTACATTTTCATAAGGGAATATACTGCAGCTATACCAAATGAGCATAGACTATGAACTTTAGATATAGCATTGCACGATACACCTTCCAGATGGTGGAATGCACATAAGAAAACATTGATCACTTGGGATCAATGCAGAACTAAGATGCAGATCCGATTCACTGAAAAGGTTACTTTACCCTTTGAAAAGTATAGTGGACAAACAGACGCTAGTCAGCACATTGAAATCTGTTCAAAGGCATGGGTGGAAAGACCACTTACAGAATGGGTACATTTATTTGTACATACATTGGATGCGGGTATCCCAGAGAAATGGTACCTCGACCTGGAGTTGCGCAGTGAACTCACTGATTGGGAGCTGCTTGCTGCGAACTTCCGGAAGGACTTTAGTTTTGAAGATGAGAATCCATTAATCCATGAAGCATTACATCGAATCAAGAAGAGCATATTCTAGGACGACTGTCATCATCAAAACATAACATTGCAGGAGTTTTTTGGGACAGAGTGCGTTCCTGCGCACCTACAGTCAGAATGGAAGGAACATGAAGAGCACTTGATCAAGTGTTACAACTTGGCTGAAGATACCAATGATACAAATGAAGACGATGAGGACGACCTGTGCAACATAGATATACTAGAATCAGAAGGCACGCGTGAGGTAGAAGGACCTCCGTTGGAAATCCCAGATATGTCTGGACCAGTAAAAACACAAAAAGTGGACATTGGCACAGACAAAGAGCCGAAGTTCGCATCAATAGGAGATTATTGGGACGATCCGACTATTGCAAAGATCGCAGATACCTTACATGAGTAGCAGGAGCTATTTCCAACAAAATTTACAGAAATGAAAGGAATTTTGGGAGACCTAGGGGTCATGAAAATACCTTTAAAGCCAGGTGCTAAGCCTGTCAAGCAGAGGCCATACAGATTGAATCCACGCTATAAGAAAAAAGTCCGCGCAGAGCTAGATAAGATGCTAGAAGCGGGAATCATTGAACCAGTTGAAGAATCTGAATGGATTATCCCCATGGTTGTTCAAGACAAGAAAGCAAAAGGCAAGATAAGAATTTGTGTGGATCTCAGAAAGCTAATCGATGCTTCCATGCATGACCCATTTCCTACTCCATTCACAGACGAAGTGCTTGATAACGTTGGAGGAAATGAGGCATATTCTTTCACTGATGGTTTCTCTGGTTATCATCATATCAGGATTGATCCTGCGGACAGGCACAAGACGACATTTGCTACAGAATGGGGGTCATTCCAGTACACCGTCATGCATTTTGGGTTGAAGAACGCACCTGCCATATTCTCTAGAGTCGTCGTCGCAGCATTTAAATATTTTATGCACAAGTTTTTAGAAGCGTATTTTGATGATTGGACTGTATTTGGTCTATTGAAAAATCATTGCGCGAATCTCAGCATGATGCTCGAGAAGTGTCGACAGCATCAAATATCCTTGAACTTGAAAAAGTGTATTTTCTGTGTGCCTTATGGAATTTTACTTGGCCACATTGTTTGTAAGCAAGGACTGATGGTAGATCCTGCGAAGATTGCAGTTATTGCAAACTCACCAACACCAAATTTAGTCAAGATGTTGCGATCTACATTAGGCCATACTGGATATTACATGAAATTTATAAAGGGTTATGCACAGATAACCGCAGCAATGGAAAAGCTGCTGAAGAAAGACGCACCGTTCATTTGGAACGTAGAATGTGAACAGGGTTTTGACACATTAAAAGAAAAGATGGTCATTGCGCCTATTCTAGTCTTTCTAGACTGGACAAAGCCATTCCATGTCCATGTTGACGCATCATGTATTGCCCTGGGGATCGTGTTAGCTCAGCCAGGAGAGGGAGGTATTGACCACCCTATTGCATTTTCTAGCAAAAAGCTTTCAACAGCAGAACATAACTATACTACTACTGAGAGGGAAGGCCTTGTGATGGTATACGCCCTACAGAAATTTAGACACTACTTGCTGGGATCGCACTTCCTTATGTTTACTGACCATTCTGCGTTGAAATATTTGGTCAACAAGCCAGTGTTAGGGGGACTCATATGCCGATGGCTATTGCTATTCCAGGAATATGACTTTGAAATTATTGTCAAGCGAGGTAGACTGAACTTGGGACTTGATCATCTGTCAAGGATCGAGTCAGGAGAGGAGCCGATGAATATTGAAGACAGTCTACCTGATTCGCAGTTATTTAGTATACAGGTTTCCAATGATTATTACAAGGATATCATTGACTTCCTAACCACAGGGCTGGCACCCCAGGAATTCTCGATCTAGCAGAAAAAACAGTTAGTGGTGTGCACCGCGGACTTCACTATAATTGCAGGATAGTTATACAAACTTGGGCCGGATGAAGTCCTGCACAGGTGCGTACTTGATCATAAGAAGCCATTTATTCTAGTCGACGCACACTCAGGAATCGCGGGAGGTCACTATGAAATAAGGGCTACTGTGCATAAGATATTGCACGCAGGGCTATGGTGGCCTATGATCCATAAAGATGCCAAAGAACACTGCAGGAACTGTGATGTCTGTCAGAGGACAGGAAAACCATCACGCCGAGATGAGATGCCATTGAATCCACAGTTAACATTGTAGCCATTTGAAAAATGGGCAATAGACTTTGTGGGTCCTATAAACCCACTAGGAAAAAGAACAGGTGCAAGGTATATTATTACTACTACAGATTACCTCACCAGATGGGCAGAAGCAAAACCAGTTAAGGACTGCAGTGCCAGTACTGCTGCACAGTTTATTTTTGAAGAAATACTCACCAGATATGGTTGTCCGAATATTTTGATGAGTGACCAAGGTACTCACTTTCTGAACAAGACGATTGAGGCAATTACAGAGGAATTCCACATTCGTCATCAGCGCAGTAATCCATATCATCCATAGGCGAATGGTACTGTAGAGGCTTTCAATAAAATATTGGAGAACGCACTCACTAAGGTGTGCAATGTAAATAGAGATGATTGGGACCTGGGCATCTCATCTGTGCTATGGGCATACAGGACAACATGCAAGAAATTGATAGGACAGACACCCTTTTGGTTGGTTTATGGGTAGGAGGCTATAATGCCTATGAAATATATTATCCCTAGTCTGAGAATCACTGCATTTACAGGGATGGCAGACTACGAAGCTCTAGAAGAAAGATTACTACATTTACTGGGCTTGGAGGAAGATCGCTTCATCGCAGGCTTCCACCAGCAAGCTCAGAAGGACCGCAAGAAAGCATGGCATGATCACCATATAAAGAATAAGTGTTTTCAAGTAGGTTATCTAGTCCTCCTATATGATAGCAAATTCATGAAATTCCCTGGTAAATTTAAGATGCATTGGCTTGGCCCATATACTGTGATGCATGTTACTAACACTGGTGCAGTCCAGTTAGCCAATTTAGATGGTGATACTTTACCAACTTTGATAAATGGAATCAAGATCAAGCTATACCATGATAGCACTGCTTCGCAGAACCCTGAATAATGAACCAAGGAAGGAATTTCTAAGTGTCAAGTACAGTTGAAAGTGGACACTATAAATGTAAAGAAGTCTGTACATGTATGATAAAAGGAAAAAGGTATGATAAGAAGAATGATCTATGCACCGCGCAGCAAAAAAAGAAGAAGAAGAAAAATATATATATAAAGTGGAAGCCGCGCAGTTGGAAATTTTTGGCACTGCGAAGAAGCTGCGCAGTTGGAAATTTTTGGCACTGCAAAGAAGCCGCGCAGTTGGAAATTTTTGGCACTGCGAAGAAGCCACGCAGTTGGAAATTTTCGGCACTGCAAAGAAGCTGCGTAGTTGGAAATTTTCGACACTGCGAAGTATCCGCGCAGTATTGCAGATGGCTTGCCGCGCAGTTCGGCGCAGCACCCAGAGAAAAATAGTCGTTGCATGGCTTTTCAGAAAAATAGCCGTTAGATGACCGTTGCAGCAACCGCTTCAGCATTTAAAGAAAAGATAGCCGTTCTGAGCATGCTGAAAACAGAAAGGACTGAAGGATCCGCTCAAATTCGCCAACGGACACCACATTAAATGCTTATCTAGCCGTTGAAGGGCGCAGGAGAGGGTCTGCTGTGCCTATAAATAACACCGTTGGGAGACTCGCGGGCGTTACCAAGCACTTAGAATTTTCTTGCGATTAACCTCTCTGAGCTAGTAGCCATTTGCATTATGTCTGCCTTAGCCGCTACCTCAATTGTGAATGTCCGAACCTCCCTTTAGAGAAGAATAACTGACCCTTGAAGAATCCCTAAGGATCTTTCAGCAAGGAGGGATTCAACAGTTAATGAAAACCCCAGTTAAGAAGGTCACCGTAGAACAAGGAGAAGGATCCCGTAGATCACCAAGAATTAATCCCACGATGCAGGAAAAACCAAAATATAAGGGAAAAGTGGTAACTGCAACTCGATCCAATATCATAAAGTTGGGATCCTCGGCACAGAAAGTACCATCCTTTTAGACAGAACCTTTAAAGATGACACCTGAATATATCTCCTCGTGGGCACTGAATGCCCCTGTGTTTAAATTGCTCAAGAATGCAAGATATGACATCCCGTTGTCGCCCATGTCAAAGCACGTACACGTTGGTAAAAATCTGCTGGGAAAGATAACAGATTGTAAATGGGAGGATTATGACCTCTTGGGAATGAAGAAAGACGAGCCAGATGTTCCCAAATACCCATATTTTCAACTAGACCAGTATATGTGCTGGAAAAAGGACGCAAAGGGAACTCTAAACTTGGTAGCTAACAGTTGGTTAGAACCTTTCGTTAAGTCAGGGCTACTGAACTTATTAAGATTACCACACTTTGACCATTCCCCAGAACTGAATATCGTGGTTCGCACACTCATGGCACGAATCCATCAAGGTTATCTGTGGCTAGACAGAAACGTGGATATTAATATTGATTTGATTCACCGCATTACCGGGTTAAGCAAGTGTGGTAAGGATCTGAAGCATTTCTTCCAGGGGAAGAGCAAAGACAAAGAGGATGTTGAGAAGATGAAGAAGATCCACTATGTGGTAAAGGGAAAAAGAGGATTCCCGACAAAAGACATAGCAGACCGAGAAACAAGATTTGTAACACAGTTGCTCGCAGGCAAGATGCTCAAGACAGCTAGACCTTCGGAGGTGCCTGCGGGTGCAATAATCCTTGGCGCCGCAGCGGCTGAAGACTATCATAAAGTTGGGATCCTCGACACAGAAAGCACCATCCTTTTAGACAGAACCTTTAAAGATGACACCTGAATATATCTCCCTGCGGGCACTGAATGCCCCTGTGTTTAAATTGCTCAAGAATGCAAGATACAACATCCTGCTGTTGCCCATGTCAAAGCACGTACATGTTGGTAAGAATCTGCTGGGAAAGATAGCAGATTGTAAATGGGAGGATTATGACCTCTTGGGAATGAAGAAAGACGAGCCAGATGTTCCCAAATACCCATATTTTCAACCAGACCAGTATATGTGTTGGAAAAAGGACGCCAAGGGAACTCTAAACTTGGTAGCTGACAGTTGGTTAGAACCTGTCGTTCAGTCAGGGCTACTGAACTTGTTAAGATTACCACACTTTGACCGTTCCCCAGAACTGAATATCGTGGTTCGCACACTCATGGTACGAATCCATCAAGGTTATCTGTGGCTAGACAGAAATGTGGATATTAATATTGATGGATATTAATATTGATTTGATCCACCGCATTACCGGGTTAAGCAAGCGTGGTAAGGATATGAAGCATTTCTTCCGGGGAAGAGCAAAGACAAAGAGGCTGTTGAGAAGATGAAGAAGACCCACTCTGTGGTAAAGGGCAAAAGAGGATTCCCGACAGAAGACATAGAGGACCGAGCAACAAGATTTGTAATGCAGTTTCTCGCAGGCAAGATGCTCAAGACAGTTATACCTTCGGAGGTGCCTGCGGGTACAATACTCCTTGGCACCGTAGCGGCCGAAGGCTAGAGCTTCAATTGGTGTCAATTTCTGCTGAATGAGTTCCTTGAAGAACTCAACGACACCCAGGTGAATGGCGGCCAATTCCATTTCACCTGGCTCATCGTCCTGATTGCTTTGTGTGGATGGAAGGAGCCACGAGATTATGCAGGCATCGTTATGGATCCCAAGGATCCTAGAGGGTTTAAATTTGTCAACCTCTGGGCAAACACAAATCCAGAGCACCAGCATGCAACTGTAGAAGTCTTTTACCAGTACTATATGCAGCTGCGCGACGCAATCATGAAGACACCTCGCATTACAAAGCAGGTCACAGTAAAGTATATCCGCATCATCAACTTTGAGGCGGATATGAAATGTATATTCATATCACCAAAATCACAAACGAGGAAACCAGAGTTGTTCCCAGGAAAGTACAACATGTATGAGTAGGATATTGTGGACCTAATGAAAGATTGGCTAGCAGAATTCCGTGTAGAGATCATGGACATGGAGACAGATTCAGAAGAACATGAGCCGATCCCACTCTCATGTCCAATCATTGAAGAAACAGGGAAGAGAAAAGAAGCTGAGACTTCGCAGAAGCCAAAGTCGAGGAAAAAGGTGAAGGCTATAAAGCTTCAATCGGAGGCAGTCCTTAATGATTATGACTATGAGATGATAGCCGAAACAATCTCAAAGCAGATGAAGGAGCTGATGGAGGCTGAAGAAAAGAAGGACAAGGTCATCCACGATGACCTGCACCAGATGAGGCTCACAATGCAAGGTCTAATGAAGAAAATGAACGATGTCCAGAAAAGCCTTATTGTGCCGCAGGAATCTGGGGCTGAAAGGAGGTCGATAGGAACCTTGCAGCAAGGAAGCTAGCAACTAGCAATAACATTGCCGTCGAAGGCTAGGATTGTCCATGTGGACCCATTGGCTATTGCGTTGCCAATAGCAGAGTAAGTGGCCTTGGACACAACGGGAGTTGAGAAGGTAGAGCTCAACTTAGCCAAAATCCGGTTACAAGGATTGCACTTCATCCACACGCAGATCGTGGAGGAGATGCATGAACGAACGGTTGAAGCGATGAAGTTGCAAGCAGAGCTCACCGTAGCAAACATACAAATTCAACACAAGGTAGAAGTACAGTTATGCAACGAACAGGACCACCGACAAAATTTGGAGACCACCATATCCAATGTGGCGAAGGATATTAAAGACATAGACATCCAGGATGATCCTATAGACACAGTTCTGATGATCAGAGATAAGGTGAGATCCTTGCAGTCGGAGATGCAGGACAAAGAAATTTATTATGAGGCCGATATTGCTACATTGAAGGAGAAGCTAAATAAGTAGACGCCATTAAACGAACAGCAAGTCAGAGAGAAAGGAGTCAGCGCCGCCTCAAAAAGCATCAAAAGTGATATGGCTAAGTGCCAATCTCTCCTAGATAAGGTTTCGCAGGCAATCACAACCCTTGAAGAGGATCAAGGGTTGCTGCAGGTCAAGACCACGGTACAAGAAAAATAGACCGCCCTGGACAAATTGAACTCAGAGGTGAAAGTTCTGCCACCTAGAGAAAGGCTGCCGAGATACAAGGAGATATCCAGCTTAAAGAAATAAGTACAGGACTTACGTCAAGAAGAGACTGAGATGGATAATCATTCGTAGCAGCTCCTGGAGAATTCCATGGCAGTATCGCAGCAGATTGAAGATAAGTTAATAGAACTGTGCGATAAACAGGAGCAGGTACAAGATCAAATTGGACAAGAAATAAATCCAACATTGCTTGAGGCAATTAAACATGTTGAGGAGGATACAAGAGAAGCAGTGGTGCAGTTGTGTGGTACATATGACGAGTTCGCGACCAAGTTTGTCCCATCGGTCGTGGCATGGAGTGAGACAACTAAAACAATCAGTGGCTCGGGGACGAGCCACATGTAAGTGCTAGGGGCATGTTGGGCCTAGGTTGAGTTAAAGTTTTGGGAAGCACCTTTTTTAAGCAGGCAGGGAAGGTTGAGCTGACAAAAACACAATTTTGGCTAAAGTATTGAGGATGCTGCGAAGTTGCATACAACATCCAGCTTTTGATGAGACTGGGGAGTTGTGCGCAGCGTCGAAGTTTTGGCCATGATGCGAAGACCAGTACTGCGCATAAGAAGTGCTGCGGAGTTAGGAGGCCACATGGAGCCAGCAAAGCAGTGTGCTGGACACGTATCAAGTGTAGTTACCAACTCGATCGGTAGCAGCCATTTTTGGAAAGATACTGTAGGATTGCCGAGCGGCGGACGTAGGAAAAATAGGAAGGCGGCCACGCGTGGGTTGTTAAGGAAAACAACATTTGGCACGCACAGAAAGTAAAACCGTTAGAGAGAAATAGTTCGGCAGAAGCAGCCTGTAGGCATGTGTGCGACAGGAAGGCCAATAGCGACAGAATGAGGACATGGAGATCCGCCATGATCAAATAGATGCTACCAGGAGCCAGCAAGCCGGTTTGGAAAATCGGCGCAGTTTTGGAAACCCTTAGGGTTTTGGGTTTTTAGGTCTTCGACATTGTATAGACATGACCTTCGGGCATGATCTATTTAAGAAGACATTTTGTATGGGATGGGGGTTCTAGCTTTGTGGGTTGTTCTCTCTCTATATTATTGTTATGCTTTTGTTGTTGCTGAGAACTTAAGGAGACACCCTTTTTGTATTGTAAAATCTCTCTGAGCTAAGAAGATTGTAAAGGCTCTGCAGCTGTATGCGTAGAGACCTAGCCGAGAGAAGGAGAGTCTGCAGCTGAGTGTGAAGACTAAGAACGGTTGCTCCATCCCTTTTGAAAGAAATATATTACCAACTGTTCTTGTGGATGTAATTTCCATTTGGGGAAGTGAACCACATTAAATCCTGTGTTATGCGATGATGTGTATGAATGAATGATTGTCTGTATTTTCTATAGAAGGAATGGTTGAATGTTTCCTTGCATGCTGTAAAATGAGAACTTTGATATGAATTTACCAATAGAAGAAGTTTGGCAATGATATGCTAGGTTCTGTGGAAGCAGATGAATGGTGAACACTTCAATTCTATGTTAAGGTTGTGAATCAGTCATTTAAGTATAACTACTTTCTTAAACACAGTGAATGAACGCAGTGCAGTTAATCATGTTTATCATTTGAGTCATGTTGTAATAATCCAAGTTCTTGACGAATGCTAGAAAGATAGCTAGTAAGTGCTTGAATGAATGGATGCGTGATATTCATTTCAGTGCCTTAACGCTTCCGAGATGTTCCAAGTAGAGGATAATTGTGGGTGGTTCGCAGTTTTAGTAGAAGATCCACAGCAGTAAGAAACCCTTGGTGCGGCCCGCGGTGTTGCCTCGACCGCGCAGTACTGCTCGTAGCATAGGTCCTGCTGCACACCGCATCACTTTGCCCCGCAGCGCACTCCTTCTGTCCTGCGCTGTGCAGCTTGTCTAGATAAACAACTCATCATTTACTGTGGAAACCTGATTCCACAGTACCCCATAAAGATACACCTCGTGTGAGACCTCAACCTGCTCGCAGGTTGTTTCCGAAAGGGCCGGTGCGAAGGGGTTTTGTTGGTCAAAGGGAGAACCGCAAAGAACCTGGGTCTATTTGAAAAACCTCTGGGTCAGTTTAAGCCAACAAAGTGCCCAAGGATGACTGTAATTGCACAATATTTTATTATTTAATAAATTAAATAGGAGACAAACACCTAAGGGGACTGTTGAAAGAGTGTTTACTGACCACTAGGTGGAATGGAATCTGGGGTAGAAGACAATGGACAAGTGGTAGAATCATGATGCAACAAACTAGCTGTTGGTATGGGACAACTCCCTTGAAATGTGGTCATAGTGCCCGGGAAGGTTGGACTGGAGCTTGAGGCTCATTTATTCAAAATTGACCACTAAAGACCTAGGCAGTGTATATAAGAGCCATCGAATTATGAACTGAGGTTCATCACTTTTCCTGACAAGAAAATTTACCTTGGGGTTTTCCTGTGCTTGCACCCAAGAGATTCGATGAGGGGATATGCTGAGTTTATGATCATGGTGTAAGTCTTCCTATTATACTACTGAGTGCATAAGTTACATTGCTGAGTGCAAAAGGCATATTTTGAGTGTAGAATTTATACTACTGAGTGCAAAAGTTATATTACTGAGTGCCTTGCTTCTACACAGATTCCATCTACTTAGTGGTTCAGTAAGCAAGCTCAGGGGTCCAAAGGAAGCAAGTAGTTTGGATACTTATTCTGGAAAAAGGTTGGGAGGAACAGGCCTCCTTGGGTGTTTGTCGGCCCTATCTTCATTTACAAGTTCTACTTGTCTTTTCTAATTCTGAGTAGTTAAAATTTCTATCTGCAATTATAAATTTACTGTTTAAATGATATTATTATACAAATGCATTTATTTTAGTTTATGACCTAGTTAGGATTCTGTATAGTAATGATTATGAAAGATGAATTGAATAAAAATATTCCTCTGCATTTTTCCCCATGCTAATGTTTCTGCATCGTACTCTAGTACAGAGAAGGAGATTAAGGTAGATAAATTGATAGGCAAATTGCCAAATGAATGAGAAGATTTACTGTTGTATTTCATTAGTTTTTCTCACCATTAATATTCTATAATAAATAATATAATTCTATGTCTTTCTCTTATCATTCCTTCATCAGTTAAGTGTTTAAGGTTCACTGTATTTTTATTTCACCAATTTTTATTGAAATAACAGCCGCAAAATAATTATGTCCTAAGTACACAGTACTGTTATCTAATGCTGCTAGCAAGTAAATATAATCACAAAAACAAACAGAACTCTTTCTATTACAAACAATGCATGATTATTTAGCACTAATCTTTATGCACAGTATTCTTTTTCTTTTATATTATTTATTTATTTAAACTACAATTAATCCCATTCACATTTAGCATAGGATTAGAAAACCTAGTTTGTTGTTCATCAATTTCTTCATTCATCACAACTGTTAAACAAAGAACTATCATGTTATCCAAAACAGAGTTTCATTTAAAAACTCAAACATCATGACAGGTTCGTACCCTTCACTTATCAAACCCTAGAAATATCAACATTTATCTTTCATATTAAGAGTTTAGTTAAGCTTCAAACAGAATAAGAAACTGGTCATGATTTCGTTTCATAACTGAAAACAAAAACATTGGATTTTGGCTCACAACCATCACAAAAATCGACAGGAAAAAATAACAAAGTGAAGCTTTCAAGTCCATAAGCATAGTCTCGAAAACATTTATCATATGCATTCTTTAAGACTGATTTTAGGAGCATCTCGGCATCAACATGAGACTACATTATCACGTTTCAATTGAAAACAATAAACAGTAAAAACCATACGATTAGCTCGTTGTAGACATCTACTTTCAGAAGCTAAACATTTGTTATTCCGAACAGCAAAACATTTCCAAAAACTACACATTACGGTTTGACCATTTTAACACAGGGCTAAACCCTTAGCTCTCAAACTTTTCTTAAAACACATTAGTTGCAAAAACCACAAACTTCATTTGCACACAAACTGGAGCATTGCTCTCAAACTCGAACACAAACACCATAACATAAGAAACACAGTTCTTTTATTATCACAGATGGTAGAAGGGTAAAAACCTCTCCTCAGTTATTCTTCTTTTATAGTTTCTACATTGAAAAACAAACACCACAGGCCTAATTCCAAATGGGTCGAGGGTTTCATCCTCCCCAAGCTGTCAAACAACTCACAAGTATTTCGACGAAGGCCATCCCTCAGAGCCCAAGAAAACATGAAGTCTCAACAAAGAACACAATGAAGGTCTACTAGTCCTCCTACCGGAGTAACAAGTAACCACCGAAGCTTACCATTATCTCTTTGCAACTGCCAGTTATCAAAACCTAAGTATGGTGCCGTTCGACGAAGATAGCTTCCATTTGAACACAGGTGTGGTTAAAACAAGCTTTTGACATAAGTAATTACAGATGAAATAACAATAATTGAAACTCCCAAAACAGAATGGAAGACACCAAGTTCGAACCAAGAAACATTACCTTTTATATTATCACCGGAGGAGAACGCCAAGACAATGCAAACTATAACCATCACTCCACCACCGAACGCAATGAGGGATGGAAGAACAACTCTGAGAAGCTATCACTTAACAAACAAGGAAAGCCGAGTATCGAAGCAACCTACAGGTAGAACTGTTATTCACCGTGGAACCTTTGCAACACCAAACTAGTACTGTAAAAACCTCACTGGAGTATCGACCCTTACAATCCCTCAAGAGGTTCCAGTTAAAACATCAACAAGTCACGGTTTCGAACCGTGGGCACTCCACAAACACCTGCTAACAAAAACCTGAAGACTCTCGGCCTGCCGGCCTCTCCACAGAGCCACTACATGCTACAATGAATGTCGAGGAACAATAAGCTTCGAAAAAAATAGTGGTGGTTAGGGTTAGATCCAAAGCCCAAAACCCTCCATGATCAATGGTGGAGATCACCCAAAGGGTATCACGTAAACCCAAGCAACAACCATAATAAAGACACCATTAATACCATAGCCACTAAGCACGACAACTCTGTTAAACTTCGAACCAAAAAACTTATAGCTTGTCACGATGGTTGACCCAACACCATACCTTCACGTGCCTAGCACCACGACAATGTCCACAGAGACATTCCACTGTCTCGACAGTTGTATTGTTAAATGCAAAGGGAAACCAAAGTGCCTGCCAGCACGAAACCTTCATAGTGTTAATTTCACCCATTCTTATAATGTATCGGATCGTTGATAAAATGCACAACTCGGTTATATGATAACACCTTGTGGTAAGTTAAGGTTGTACTAGTTTCTTGCTAGGAATTCAATATGTTAAAGGGTCACACACGGCACACACGAATTGTATATAGTCCTTGTTCAAAGGATTATGTATAAGACTCTACATTTATATATTCCAATATAGTATAGAATTTGTATATAGTCTCTAGGTTAGAGATTGATCATGAATTTGTATATAGTTCCTAGGATAGCATTTGATTTTAAGTTTGCAAATAGTTCCTAGGTTAAAGTTTAAATCAAATCATGCATGTAATTCTTAGGCTCAAGAGCATACAAAAGAATTGTATATAGATATTGCATTTTAATTGCACGCTAATTGAAATTAGCCATTTCGTATAGAAATTGTTATTCTTATAAATTGCATCAAATAGAAACTCATGATAACAATATATAGAGTTAAACTATGATATATCGATCCTATCTATTGTTTGTACAATTAAATAAAAGTTAGTACAGGGTTATAAATTGTACAACTGACATACTTTTGTTTTTTAAACTAGGCTAACTGAAGTGCTCACCAATAGCATTTTCGACATTTTGTCTCTTAAATCATTAAGACTTTGGAGATACGGAAACTGGTTAGAAACTCATCGGTCACGTATCGTAAACACTAAAGCTTTTACCTGTAATCTGCAAAAAAGGACGATTCAAATACTTTATCACAAATGCTAAGTAAGCCTCTGTGCATCCGTAGGACCCCTTCATCATAAAAAAGAAGAACAATAGTTAACACATATAAATTTATATCATTGGATCAGCAACGAAAGAATTGTGAAAGTACAGTTGAGTAAGTTTAACATCGAAATGTAGATATTAATCATCTCATCGCAAACATAACACTTTTGACCAACACATAATTTAGTACAAAAAGATGACATTTTAGCATTTATTATATTTCCGCACAGTTAGATTATGCATTAAAAGCTATATCAAAAATTTTTAAAATTTTTAAAATTTTGGGATGTTACGGGAAGGAAAGGGATGCCGAAATAATCGATACATTGATTCCAGATTCTCCCCTTCAATGTGATGTCTATTTCCTCTGGGAGTCCTTCACGAAGGTCCAATTTGATTAAGAACCTAGCCACAAAGACAATACCCATCACTAGGAATCCCATATCAACCTTAAGGAAAGTCCCCTGAGAATTTCCCAGGTGATGGAAAATCTCAGCAATCCAAATCTCTAGGGGGAGGCTTGGGAATTTCACCCAGGCCGCTCGTTTGTAACATTTCTCTATCCTGAAGTAAAGAAAGGAGGTCCATCGTTTACGATGCATGATATATGAGTCCCACTCCCACATGCCTGAAAGAGGGTTTTAGTATCAAATGGCTTGTCGAGGATTACACCCAACCATCCCCTGGTGAGTGAATATAGTCGAGGCTCGTAGCCGAGTAGCGGATGCCAATATTGAGCTACCCATCTTCTGAAAGTGGAGATATTCATTCTCCGCCCCCCAAATATGCCTAATAACGCATGTTCTGTGATAGAAATAGTTTCACAGAGCTCTACGTCTTCATGTAAAGAAAGAAAATGCTTGCTGGTCTTCTTGACTCATGGTTTTTTCCTTCTGTCATGAAGAGGGATCTTCTCAATAGGAATATCACTCGTAGTTGCAGAAGGACCTTCTGAACCATCCTTAAACTCACCACCTTTTCCCTAGACTGGTGTCTTTTCAGTCTGACAATCATTAAAATAAGGTTCAGTGTTGTGGGTACTGACAGTTATTATCCAGTTTACTTGGCGGTAGCCAAGGTCGGTCTACTTCGGACTCTAGCCATGTGGGTCCTGTATAGATGCTTGCGTTACTCCCAAGACTGCATCACTTGTAAACACGAGATTCGGGAGTAGGTCGAAAAATCTTCAAAATGAAGGCAACTCATCTTTTAGATAACCTCGCCTGACAAAAGAGAAAGGTGGTGAACCATCTATCATATGTAAGAAACCTATGTTGACTAAGAGGTGGAGCTTCATACGAGTATGGACCAGGAGCATCGCCATCTTGATACCAGCACTTCCATGAAACCTGAAAACCATGCACTTCTTGCTATTCAATATCCACTCATATATATATATATATATTTTTAATGAAAGTGGTTTTTAAATGCCACTCACTCTGACTCGTAAAACAAGAAACATGGTAAGCATCTCATGTATACAAATATGAAAACTTTGTGCAATGAGAGTAGCGAGGTGCTTACAACCCAGTATGGGGGAGATGTTGTCACGTTTGCCATGTTACATGTAATGTAATGTTCCCATGTTGGCTCATAACTTATCAAAAATAAAAAATAATTTAAAAAATTCATGTCATGAAAATAAATTATTAAACTTATTTTATCTTAAATTTTTTACACATCAAGAGAAAATTTACACCTCAAGAAATTGGATCCCTCTCAGTGCTTAATAGATCCAGGTTTAAGATGGATCTATGCTAGTTTATTTATAACTTCATGCATAGCTTTGAATTTCACCAACTTAGTTACATTATCTTTATAACAAGGTGTATATTTTTTTTTATGATGCTAACATGATTGGTCTAATGAGCAATGGTTTATATATTGTTTATTATGCTAACATGATTGGTCTAATGAAGACAAAGGATAATATTTGATGTATCTCTTGACATGGACTGCCAGACATAACTTTTTTATTTTTGAAATAACAAGTTGGATTTATATTATAAAAAAAATATTGTTGCATTGGCTAACTTGCTACAAAACTTGTAGGTGAAGGTTTTAATGAAACTTGTATTTGAAGGTTTTAATGAATTATATTATTAATAAAAATAGATACTTAAACATCATAAAATTATAAAAAAAAAGAAGGCCTTGGATGAGTGCTCGCAATTAAGTCCACCTAGGTGTCTAAGATTCTTTCTTCCAAGGAAATAACATAGGGGTTTTGGAAAGCATGGATGTTTTATAATAGATCGTATGAAGAAATGTTGATGTAGATTGTGATATTTACTAGAGAGTTTTTAAGTATTGAATTTGCAACATTTAATTAAAAAAAATTATGTAGAAAATGACTACTTCTAAGAGAGATTCTTATTTCCAATTGTGTCATTGTAAGATATACCTTTTATATTCAATATTGAGGGTGTTTTTAGTTCTATTAGCCCTTGAAATGGGTTGTAAAATGCAATTTCCATTTCTTGGTGATTAAGGCTTCATTGGTCACGTTGTCATGTATCTTCGTTAGTGCCTTGACACACATTCTTATTTCCTTCTTCATTTATTTGACCTGCATGGCCAAGCCACAATAACAACAACAATGTGCCATGATAAGAACATGGAAGAGAGGGTTGTTTATAGACCAAAGGACACTATCCAAATCCTAGAGAGGGCTAGAGATAAAATAATACCTGCATAGGGAGAGAGTAGAGAGAGCAAGTGGAGGTGGAGCATTTCCTTTTACCTTTGAAAATCAAGTCATTCCTCCCATAATAAGAGGAAATTAATGAGCGTCAGAGAAAAATCCTTGACATGTTAGAGACAAGGATAGAATGTACTAAAGGGTCATAAAATTTTAAAATAAAATATGCACCAAATTGAGAGGTATGCTAGAAATATTGTTGAATGGAAGCATTAATAATATTTTCCATGAATATTCAAGAATAATGTGGGGGGTTGCGAGGCGAGCCCATTTCCATGTCTTCTTCAACTTAATTATTATGGGATTAGGATTGAATAAGATCCCTCCTCTTCCCCTAGTCAAATCCATAAATTGCTTCCAAACATTAAGAACCTTAGGTTTTCCTTAAAATTCACTTCTTGGTTTAGGGTGTAGTTTATTGTGTAAAATAAAAATTTTTGGAAGTGTTTTTTTGGATATTTCCTACACATTGAATGATTATTCCGACCTTCAACAAATAGGGGACCTAACCTTGCTTGAGGACTTGAATGATCACTAGTGAGTCTCTAATTATGGTCATGTTACAGTTCTGTTGGGTGGGAAATAATTTCACTTCTTGATTAGAATTAAGTTATTTTGCCTCATTATTCGTTGTGCTTCCTAATCCCTAGGAAATTTATAGTTCTATTCTTCCTTTGGTATTTAAGATAATCCCCCTTGCAACTACTATTCTTAAAAAATTATAACAACGACAAATCACAATTATTGATGTTTGATCATAAAGATGACATGAGAGTGGGATTTGATCCATTTACTATATGTAAAAAATGCAATGCAAGCCTTGCATATTCAACCATTATATTTGAATACCCCCATAATAACTTTGAAGGATAATGAAAAATATATTATTGGTAATAACCACTTTACAATATCTTATATGAAACGCACACATATAGTTCATCATCTCCCTTTTAAAATTCTGGCTAAGATTGTAATGTCCCCTTCATCCAATTTGACCAACAAAAAGGGACATTAATTAACCACGGCCTTCTAAATTTCACCCCATATTCATATTATGAATTTATAACATTTGAATTGCATGTGCAGATCATAGGGGATTCACTAGAAGGCAATATGATACCACGTTCATTCATATTGCGGTATTAAATATTCATGAAAACCTAAAAAATATATTGCTTATATATTAAAGGGAAAATGGTTTTTTTATTTAATGTAATAATACAAAAATAATTTGGGGTCTTTTTTATATGGGCGGGCTAACAAATATCCACCAAATGGAGATGGTGGGATCACGGCCAGATGAGAAATCGGGTTGAGGAAAGGCTCACGCTTACTAGTGCGTAGGGGAATCGTGTCTTGAGGCATGCTTGAGGCCAGGGGGTTTCGTGGTGAAGTGGGTTTCCAATCGATCATAGTCGAGAGATAGTGTTCATTGATAGCCAATTGTTACCAATAGCACTCATCCAGTTGTTAACAATAGCCTTGGGAGGCTCTAAGCCTCCAGGTCCTGTCATAGGCCCTCGATAGGCCTTGGGGGCTTGAATACCCAAACACTTGTGCCTATTCTAGGCCTTGGGAGGTTTAGTCAGCCTCCTAGAGCTTGTTACAGGCCCTGGGGGCTTGGATACCTAGCCCACAACAGGCTTAGTCAGCGATTGGGGAACTACAACATGCAATCTAAATGTTGTACTATGTCCATTGGCTCTAGTGACATACAAGAAGTGATCTCCTATCTCTTCATTAGACCATTAGATGTTGCAAATCATAATGATATGTGGTTGAGTAATTGTGTTGTGGGTGAAGTAATGTGCATCCACAATATACATCGAAAGAAGCAAGGTACATTGTAGAATGCATGTGGGGTCATAAGAGGGGTATCATATCAATATACTAGGTAGAAATATAAAGGGGTATAAAAAATGTTAATGAAAAAATTGATACATACAATATCTAGTGAAAATAGGGGTTTTTTTAAATTGGGAAGGCATATTGGGAGGGGGTTAAAAAACCCAATTTTGGAAGGTATTTTCCAATATTTTGTGAAATTAGGGGTATTGTTTAATATGCCACAAACGAACGTGCTCTAATAGCGGTTTATTGAGTGAAGCCCCCGTGGTGCAGATGCATAATAAAAGAAACAACGGAAATAAAATCAATCCACACACACATAACAAGCATACTCAAGCATAAGAATCACATGCATCAAATAAAAACATTTCTGATCCAAATACACGAGAATACTTATATTTAAACAACGTAGATCCAAGCAATTGGTCATGTAAGAGATATTTTCCACCCAACCGTAGGCACTTTTCCCAACATATACTCTTTATGTTGAGGTCCCACCCCCAAGTCAGGCTATGAGGTCACCAAGACGAAGGAAACTCCTACACGATTCTATCTCTTAGCCCACAACCCGGTTTGCTCTCTATGCTTAGCCAAATGCTCATATAGAGCTTTGTAGGTATTTCACTCAATCCTCATAGCCTTGGCTCCAATAATACCTCACAACACCCTTCCGTGCTTAGGAATCTCCTTCATCGATCCACGATTTTCTTGGGTGATCCATCTTGCCGTGTGCTTACAATGTGTGAAGGAGGCCAATCTGATGTATGCTGTTAGAGAACCACCTGTAGCCTCAATTCGTTGCTTCTCAAGCATATGTGAGCAACACAAATCAATAGGTAAGGGTTCCCAACTTTCCCAACCTCTATGCTCACCTATAGCCATCAATTTTCCCTTCCAAATATGCATTGTTGTCTCTAATTTGAATTTATGGGTTATACACAATCGGGTAAAGGTCATGGACATCAATGGGGAGCTCTATGTAGTGTATATCTATAGGATAGAATGAGAAAATGAGGTTCGACTCCAAGGGTTATGAGATAATGGTGAAAAAACAACTGATATGGCTTCTGACCATAGAAGAAATGGCTCTTGGCAGTTGTAGACTGACTTCTGACATATGGTAGAATTGACATAAAAGTGTAGTCATCCCCATATTTCAATATTGCATGAGGTGACTTTTCCCACAAAGCTCACACATGCATTCAATGATTGGATTCAACAATCAAAATGAGGTAAATGGTCTATTCAAATCACATGGTAGAATTTGGATGAGTTCTAAGGCTGACACTTGGAAGCAAAGGATTTAGTATCCCATATGCCCCCTTTCCTCTTCCTTTATGGTGGAATCATAGCCCTTCTAGTGCTCTTTACGCAATCATCTTGAACCATTTTATTATTTATGCAACATAATATTTACATTTATTTCGAATTAGCATGACAAGCCAACCAAACGGTCCAAATGAAAATATATACATCATACATGCTTAGTCATTTACTAGTTGATCCTTGGCCTTAGAGATCCGCACTAGGAATTCATACTAACATATTTACATCATTTACATAATTTTGATTAAATACATTTCAAGTCAAAACCTAAGATATTACAAAGACTTTGAATAGCTTTCCTTGATTCCTTCGGAATAACACGAAAGTGGTATTTTCAACGTGAAAAAAGAACCTATACCCATACTCATTTAATTATCAATGTCATCTTCCTTTCCCTCAACATCTATTTATTTTAGGAATTGACATTTTGAGAAGATAAGTCGTGAAAAAAGTCCTTCCTACTACAATATCATTATAAGGATGTCTGTGCCCAACTCAATTATAGAGGATCTACTTCTGGGCTGCTCTTGCTGGATCTCCCACCCTTTTCTTGCTGGGGAAACATGGCACCACTCCCCAAGCTCTGCGTTTGCAATCCTATGAGCAAGTCCGTTTTCTCGCTTCCTCAAATACCTTCCTCAAATACATCATTACTTTGATCAATTACCTCTACATGGAAGAAATAACCTTTACACTGAAGGCAATCAAACTGCTCACCTCTATATAGGAGGATCAATATTGAATGTACATGATTGATTTGGAGAATGTCTCCTGATATTATATATATTTAACACTATTCTTATACTTGGAATGGTCAAAAGTTAGCATAATAACTCAGGTCTACGTTTTTTTTATTTCAAATTCTTAATATATCTTCCTCCATAAAAAATTTAATTCCTTTTCCTCAAGCATTTTCTACAATGAATAGAAACAACTTTTTTTATAAATTGGAGTACAACTACTTTTGCAGCCTATCATCATGGAAGGGTTTAACGATTATATACTCTTCAAATTGAATTCAACACTAACCCTTCATATTTGATCATTTCTCCCATTTACGTAACTTGCCTTGTAACACATCTATCAAAATAATGTGAACAAGCATTTCACACGTGCTTCACACTTCATTGTGTTGACAACGACTACATGTTTAATTTTTATGCACATTTACTAGAACTTCCTTAAAGTAGGGTAGACTATACATGTTCTAGTTTTTTATTTGTATATGAATGGTCATTGAGTTTTTGGTTTTGCTTTTTATTTTCCAATCAAATTTATTGCACCAAGAGATTAGGTGCATTCTACAACCCAATTTTAAGGAGATGTATAACCATAACACTAGCGTGACATGTGGAATAATTTCAACCAATATAATGTTATAAAAAGATAATTTAAAAGGGGTGGAAGGTGTGGGAGGGGTTTCCTTTGACCCTAGCGGAAAAGAATTGGCTCAATACTCTTGAGGACTAGGAATTACTACCGATAATTATGCCAAGATTTATGCCTTATATATTGTATCTGAGCTCATTTCATCTTTGGATATATCTCATCTCAATATCTTTGGGGGTTCTCTTCATGCCATCCGGCGGAATCACAGTGATTTCAAATGTCACACTATTCTTATGCTTTAGTTAACTAGTCAATCTTATTTAACACTTAGTTAACTGAAATCATGCTGATTGATTTACTTGAAGTGACCACTGCAAGTTCTTTAGTTAACTGAGGCATATCTTTAAATGATGCTTTAACTGAAGCATTGATTGAGGCATACATTGATACTTAACTAAAGCTTTATAATCGAAGCCAAATAACAATTCGAGTTCTCTTTAATTAGTTGAAGTGTCTGCATGGGAAATTTTGAATTCTGTTGATCTATATGCTTTATATTTTATTTCTTTATCTCTTACTACATGGTCAATATGTGCTAAATTTAATTATCCATCGCATTACATTATACTAGGAAGAATTATCAGATGTTGTGATCATATTATATTATTCCAGACCAAATGATCATATGCTAAAGTAATTCACTTTAAAGGTGATCAATCTATAAATGAGACTTAATAGAAACTAGTGATGATGGTTAATAATACATCACACAACATTAAATGCTTTTAGCAAGTAAATCATGACCTTTATATGGAAGGTCCACCTCTATATGGGAGGTCCATCCCATGGATACCTTATACAGAAGGTTCACATGAGAATCATGACTTGACACACACAATTCCGGAGCCTTGTCTAACAAGACTTTACAACATCACTACTTTGATCAATTACCTCTATATGGAAGGAATAACCTTTACACTGAAGGCAATCAAAGTGCTCACCTCTATATAGGAGGATCAATATTGGATGTACACGATTGGTTTGGAGAATGTCTCCTGATATTATATATATTTAACACTATTTTTATACTTGGAATGGTCAAAAGTTAGCATAATAACTCAGGTCTATGTTTTTTTTATTTCAAATTCTTAATATATCTTCTTCCATAAAATATTTAATTCCTATTCCTCAAGCATTTTCTACAATGAATAGAAACAACTTTTTATAAATTGGAGTACAACTACTTTTGCAGCCTATCATCATGGAAGGGTTTAACGATTATATACTCTTCAAATTGAAATCAGCACTAACCCTTCATATTTGATAATTTCTCCCATTTACGTAACTTGCCTTGTAACACATCTATCAAAATAATGTGAACAAGCATTTCACACGTGCTTCACACTTCATTGTGTTGACAACGACTACATGTTTAATTTTTATGCACATTTACTAGAACTTCCTTAAAGTAGGGTAGACTATACATGTTCTAGTTTTTTATTTGTATATGAATGGTCATTGAGTTTTTGGTTTTGCTTTTTATGTTTCCAATCAAATTTATTGCACCAAGAGATTAGGTGCATTCTACAACCCAATTTTAAGGAGATGTATTTGCATAACACTAGCGTGACATGTGGAATAAGTTCAACCAATATAATGTTATAAAAAAATAATTTAAAAGGGGTGGCAGGTGTGGGAGGGGTTGTCTTTGACCCTAGCGGAAAAGAAGTGGCTCAATACTCTTGAGGACTAGGAATTACTACCGATAATTATGCCAATATTTATGCCTTATACCTTGTATCTGATCTCATTTCATCTTTGGATATATCTCAGCTCAATATCTTTGGGGGTTCTCTTCATGTCATCCGACAGGATCATTGTAATTTCAACAAGTCTCATACGATTCAAAATAGTATTCTTGATAGAATTGTTCAAAATTTTCAAAACATTGTTGAGTATTCCTTTTGGCATATTTGAAGGCATAATAACAGTCTTGCTGATAAACTCTCCAATGAATCCATCCAACTTGACAAAGGTGTCTCGGTGAAGAACAATGAAACCCCATTGAGAAGGTGGATCCCACAGTTTCTATATGTTGTATTTGTGATTAAGAAAACACTCATTGAGCATCATTAAAGGAGGGTGCATTTTATTTTACATTGAAATTAAAAAAAAAAAAAACTTGGGAGTTTATGCATGAGGGAACATTGGCACGTGGCCTTGAAATATATTGACTGACGCCATATATTTATCCATTTAATTAACACATGCATTCCATCATTTCTCTGTGTGCCCTTAGCTCTTCATAGCTTGCTTGACATGGTTAATTGGCTGGCTATGGAGTTTGTGACTAAATCCTGTGGTGTGGGTGGGATAAATGAGTTGTGGTCGTGGGTGTATGATTATTGTCTCAGGTTGGAAGAGACTTCATGGCCTAGTTTAGAATCAGATGCCACATTTCTTCTATGGTTGCGTATTCAATTCATGGAGAGGGTGATCTGGTCACTGGGTGAAAGCTTCTCTGAGGATTTTGTGAAATTCACAACAGATCTTAGAGCTTCAGAATACCTCGTAGTGAAAGAATCAACAAAAAAATTGAATTACAGTGAAATGAGAAGTAAAATTAATCATGCATTGGAACTGAGATGTGCACATAAAGGTGTGTCATTATCCATTAATCAATATATTCAAAGGATATAATACAATGGAGAGAAATTGATTATACAAGGAGAATTCGAATCCCAGACAGTCTAGCATAGGAATTGTCACCATTAGAGTGCTCTAAGAGTTCCAAACTCAACTCAACTCAACCAAATCTCAGTGAACTAAAGCTACTGTCAGTTAACTGACCAAGGAGGGCGCATTTGTGAGTTTTGCATGCAAAATAGGATAGAGAGAGCGCATTGGATCACAATTAGTTGCAATCGGAGCTCAAACCCCCCACTAGAGTCAAGAACTCATGTGGAACTCAGTTGGATTGAACCAAATCACTGGGTTAGATCCTAAAATGTAGGGAATTGACTTTGGTGGTCCTAAAATCATGCATGCATGTTGCATCAAGTGGATAATGGGTCCTAGATGACATCTTCACACCACTAGGGGGCTAACAACATCATCAACTACTAGGAAAAGTTAAATAATGCTAAGGTGGACAAGATTGGATTATTAATTATCCTAATAGATTTCATTTGGTGGATGACGGGTGGTAGGAGTAAGGTGAGTGCAGTGACATTGTCAAGAGAAGGTTACAAGGCACTTTTATTTCTCCCTTACACAGTCGCAGGTATGGAGACAAACTAGGGTAGTGGATCATAAATAGGATGCGTTGTGGAGGAAATTACCGGTGTAAGGAAGTTGTTGCACTGAGTCAGGGGAGAATTGGACAATATTGAGCAGATGCTAGAGTGATTTAGTTTCCAAATGGATCTATAGGAACAACATCGTGTTTAGATAGAAAAGGGGATTTGTAAGATGGTAAATTGGCCCAATTAGCCTTGGATGACAAATTGCACCAGTCACTTATTCAGGAGCTTGCTTATGGAGGTCATTCGAGTGTAGGGGATTTCTCTAACTCCAATGAATCCATCCAACTTGACAAAGGTGTCTCGGTGAAGAACAATGAAACCCCATTGAGAAGGTGGATCCCACAGTTTCTATATGTTGTATTTGTGATTAAGAAAACACTCATTGAGCATCATTAAAGGAGGGTGCATTTTATTTTACATTGAAATTTCAAAAAAAAGAAAACTTAGGGGTTTATGCATGAGGGAAAATTGGCACGTGGCCTTGAAATATATTGACTGACCCCATATATTTATCCATTTAATTAACACATGCATTCCATCATTTCTCTGTGTGCCCTTAGCTCTTCATAGCTTGCTTGACATGGTTCATTGGCTGGCTATGGAGTTTGTGACTAAATCCTATGGTGTGGGTGGGATAAATGAGTTGTGGTCGTGGGTGTATGATTATTGTCTCAGGTTGGAAGAGACTTCATGGCCTAGTTTAGAATCAGATGCCACATTTCTTCTATGGTTGCGTATTCAATTCAAGGAGAGGGTGATCTGGTCACTGGGTGAAATCTTCTCTGAGGATTTTGTGAAATTCACAACAGATCTTAGAGCTTCAGAATACCTCGTAGTGAAAGAATCAACAAAAAAATTGAATTACAGTGAAATGAGCAGTAAAATTAATCATGCATTGGAACTGAGATGTGCACATAAAGGTGTGTCATTATCCATTAATCAATATATTCAAAGGATATAATACAATGGAGAGAAATTGATTATACAAGGAGAATTCGAATCCCAGTCAGTCTAGCATAGGAATTATCACCATTAGAGTGCTCTAAGAGTTCCAAACTCAACTCAACTCAACCAAATCTCAGTGAACTAAAGCTACTGTCAGTTAAGTAACCAAGGAGGGCGCATTTGTGAGTTTTGCATGCAAAATAGGATAGAGAGAGCGCATTGGATCACAATTAGTTGCAATCGGAGCTCAAACCCCCCACTAGAGTCAAGAACTCATGTGGAACTCAGTTGGATTGAACCAAATCACTGGGTTAGATCCTAAGATGTAGGGAATTGACTTTGGTGGTCCTAAAATCATGCATGCATGTTGCATCAAGTGGATAATGGGTCCTAGATGACATCTTCACACCACTAGGGGGCTAACAACATCATCAACTACTAGGAAAAGGTACATAATGCTAAGGTGGACAAGATTGGATTATTAATTATCCTAACATATTTCATTTGGTGGATGATGGGTGGTAGGAGTAAGGTGAGTGCAGTGACATTGTCAAGAGAAGGTTACAAGGCACTTTTATTTCTCCCTTACACAGTCGCAGGTATGGAGACAAACTAGGGTAGTGGATCATAAATAGGATGCGTTGTGGAGGAAATTACCGGTGTAAGGAAGTTGTTGCACTGAGTCAGGGGGGAATTGGACAATATTGAGCAGATGCTAGAGTGATTGAGTTTCCAAATGGATCTATAGGAACAACATCGTGTTTAGATAGAAAAGGGGATTTGTAAGAGGGTAAATTGGCCCAGTTAGCCTTGGATGACAAATTGCACCAGTCACTTATTCAGGAGCTTGCTTATGGAGGTCATTCCAGTGTAGGGGATTTCTCTAACTCCAACCCAATGTACATGGAAACATTGCAGCAAACTACATAAGCTATATGTGAAGGCTCCAATGATCTATTGCTGGAATATGTGGAGGATAACCTACCCACTTAGGGTTTTATTTGGTCCATTTTCTAAGTGGACTTGAGAGCCACTTGCGTAATCATCATAATGGAAAGCAAGGATATGATGACCACCACACTCACCCATTTCTTTTGGATCTTGCAGGAGAAGCCAAATGTCAAATCTAATATTTTGATGGTGTTGAGAGGCATCGTAACACAAAGATCATAGATAGTGAAAGGTGAAAATGACCCATCCCCATTTAGTTTTGATGAATTTAAAAAGTTGAACCATTTGTAGGTCGCGTTGTCGAAATCTATGCAATTGTCTTCATATTTTATTGTAGATATTTTAGAGTCTACAGATGACTATATCGTGTTGGATAAGACAATAGTGAATAAAGGCTTAGGGTTAATATTTTGTTAAAAAAATCTCAAAGTACATGGTCCATTTAATACTATGTTGGTGAGTAGATACTCCTAAACATATTTATAAATTTGATATTTAATTATCATATATTTAAAATTGTTGATCAAACTTGATTATAATTAAATATAATGTTAAATTGAAATTTAAACAACTAGATATACATACAGAAAAATAATACACTAAAAAACATTTGATTATCTCATTGTATAAATTATATAGTTCATAAGATTATATCATAATAGTTTTGTATAGACATTTTGTTTTAAGGTAGGTGTTAATATTGAAAAGCATAAAAAAGTTAATGCATTTCCATTATAACTATTTAGAATATCACATGAATATTCTTCAAATATATATATTTTAAATATGAATTATTAAATTTTATCTTTTCTAATATACTTAACCATAAATATACATATTTATTACAAATATAAGTTTATAAAATAAAGATTAATTAATGTATAATACATTTTGCTTTTAATTTATTAAGGATCAATGCACATGACTTCTTCTTCCAAACTTGTTCTACCGGGATGACTTTGACTTTTTCATTTAAAAGAGAATAGTCATACTTACCCTTTTTCATATGTTGCTTTGATCAACATTCCCTTGTATCTTAAAAACAACTGCTAGTTATTATTATATATTATATATATTAAGTGTTCAGAAGGTCAGCTTTTAAATAACATTTATTTATCAGGATTGTGTTAACATTAAGTTTTATCATCAATCTCAATGAAGCACGATATATATCCCGATCGATAGTCCATTCATCCAATTGTCGATAGATCTGGTTTTTACAAAGCAATATACAAGATATGATGCAAAGCATGCAGTCAACAATGGAAAAAAGGAAGGAAAGAAGGAAGAAATAACCAAAGAAAGGTTAGTTGGTAGACGTTCATCCCCTGTAGCACTACATGACTCAATTTATATGGAGAATCAACTCACATGTTTATATTGATGAGCGGGGCACCATTTACCAGTGCTCCGACTACACGTGTCATGCAAGTTTGAGCATAAGGGTGCTCGACATTGTTCAATAGTGCTCTGACTACATGTATGGATTTCTCGGGGAGACAGAGGGAAATAGGCGGGGCACTATTGAACATTACTCCGACGATTACACGTGTTAGGTATCGCTTGTCGTATTGAACGATACTTGCAGGATGCTCTCCACTCCAACTTGGCACAATGCTTAGTTCCTTTTATATTGTACACGTTTCAATACAAGTTCGAAAATATTTGTCTGGGATCTTTTTATTTTTCCAAAAATATGTGCCCAATACTATTCCCATTGCATAAAGTTTTGCATTGAAAAGTGCATGGCACTAGAACTTGAGAGCCCAAGATCAAGTCTCATTGGGATCTTTTGGTTATACGGTGGCTTTGGGTTATGCTTGCATTAACATACTTCGGTGGATTAATACGAAAGTTCCAAAGCACGAAGAATACAAACCGATGAACTTTAACTCGATGGCTTAATCTTAAACTTGGTAGGGAATTAGCTACATTGCAACTTTCCTTCTTGTTTTATTATTATTTTTAAATTAAGTTAATAATTTATAGAAAGTGATTTTAGTTATTAAAATTATATAATCTTATAGAATAAAAATATATCAAAATATTAATTTTGTTTTCATTTAATAATTTTAATGATGAAAATTTATTAAAAATTTATATAAATAATTACAATAAAATAATTATAATAATAAAATTTTAAATTATAATAAAATAAATTAACATTAACACAAATTCTTTATATATAAATGAAGCGCCCATCTTTATTTCATTCGATATATCTTGTTAGAGTCATGCATCAAAAGAAACGGACCACTTCTCGAAGTGTTTTTCGGTTTTGGTTTGCTGAAATTAATGTGAACGGTATTTCATTCATATATTCAACGTTCACATGAGCTCCTCTTGTAGGTAACATTTAATAATAACATTTACTTGAAAATATGCTAATTTATTTATTGGAAGTTATGTTACCCATTCTTAATAAGGTTACATGCTAAAACACTATCTTTTAAATGATATTTATATAAATAATGTTAATTTATTTATAAAAATATTGCCGAATCTTAATACACGGTAACCTTATCTTTCAAAGGATAATTTAATAGAGTCAATGAGTTCCAATCGGTTTGACACCACAAACGGTCACCTTTCTTTTATTTATTTTCTATGAATGACTCATCCGAATTTCAATCATTCATGTCCCATTTCCAATCATTTGATTTTCATTATAGTGAGAAGGACGATGCAAAAATTATTATATAGTTTTATTAATTTTCAATTTATGTATGGAAAGGAGATGAAAAAAGATTGATGTAAGATTTGATTTTTAATTAATACAAATTTATATTGATGATGATTAATCTCTATTTTATTAAGATTTTACTCGGTAATTATTTGGTTTGCTTTAAAATATTATTCCTATACTAAGAAATTTGTAGTTTTGATCATAGTACCATATTTCAAGCACTATAAGAATTAACAAATAAAATACAGAAGTACAATTCTTATAGAATTAGAAAAACAAAACATATTTACTACTTCATTCATTTTAGAATTCAAAATGAATATAATATTATTAAAAGGAAACACAAATATGAATGTGAAAGACAAAAGTGTTTCCATGATAGAACTTTGCACACTCCATCCCTCGTATGTCTTTAATCCAAAGCCTCAATTCATCAAGGACAAGCTGATAATACTACTTTGATCGTTTTAAGTTGCAAAGAAAACTCTGCTCAACATAGACATATTACCCTCTGTGCTATATTTATGTTCCCCATCCATCTTTTGACCTCACAAAAGAAGAATGTATTCGTTCCTAGTTCTTCTTTCATTCATGAAGCATCCTAAGTATTATGCTGAAACCTCTGCCCTTATCAAATGATAAAAAAGGTAAGTGTTATCTCCACTTCACCTAAATCAAAGGAGTAGTCGGGGTAAATAATAGATAATGGGTGCCTTTTTTTATAATGGGTGCCTTGTTTATGCCCAAAAGTTCCTTTGATGCCTAAACTCATCCACGTTTTGTATTGTTGTCATCACATTGTCTCTCTCCTAGTAACACTAGTCTAGCTTTGTTAATTCCTATGAGAACTTTCTTTCTTTCATTCATGGAGCAAAAGTAGAAGAACCGATTTCTCCACAACATTGCGTTCTTATTGTATTGATACCACCTTGAATATATAGCGAATTAAAATTACATCCAAATTTTCATACAAAAAACGCTAGTACGACTGAATTATGCTACTATGGTTTTGATAGGTTAGGCAATTAAGAAGATTTATATTGTAACAAAGATTATGAAATTGAGATCTAAAGGTTAATTTTAGTTTGAACTTTTTTAATTTATGAAATTGACTTTGCATTTAGGGAGGTTTGTATTGTAGCAAAGATTATGAAACTGTAGGAAGGTTTTTTAAAATTCAAATCTTTGCTTGTTTTTTTCTCGGGCGCTACATGCATGCTATGTAACCCTAGTAAGTCTATAGTTTCATTCATGAACTTGGATCATGAGGTTTATGAGTGGATCATTGCTCAATTAGATTTCAAGTTTCTAGATATTACTCGGGGCCTAAAATATTTGGGATTTATTATAAAGCCAAATGACTACAACCTCAAGGAATTGGCCTGTCTTATCCGAAAAGTTGAGATTAAGCTGCAGCTATGATAGAACAAATGGTTGTCAAAAGCAAGTAGATTGGACTTACTGAAATCTATTATGGAAAGTTCACCTATTTTCTGGGTTTCTTTAGCACATGTTCCCACGTGTATTCATGAGAGAATTAGGAAGCTATGCTTCAGCGTTCCATGGAGAAGAAAATCTGATGAAAAGCCCTTTCATTGGGTCTCATGGAATAGTCTTACCCTACCAAAAAACCTTGGGTGTTGGGGGCTTAAACATCATTTGAGATTTTCAAAAGCTCTTGCTGCAAAAGGCATCTGAAGAGTGTTAAAAGGATATGGTATGTGGGTTGATGTTGTACAACAAAAGCATATGTATCCCATGACGTTTTAGAATGGTTCCGTTGTAGTGTGAAGCCGATGAGGAACATGTCTATTATGTGGAAGGCCCTTCTATTAGCCTTTGACCTTATTGGGGATTGGATATCTTGGGAGGTCGGTAATGGAAAATGTATCCGATTTGGCCTCAATCCATGGATTGGGTGCAAGGGAGTGCACATATTTCCTTAGCAGATGGTAGCATCACTTGTGGATAGGGAATTTATTTTTTTGCACCGGATCCATGATCATCTTCATTCCACCCCCACTCTAACAAGAGTGGATGCCTGCATAATTCATGGAATTTGAGAGTGATGAAAAGGTTTATTGGGACAGTTATATCAAATATCTAAAGGATAGTCATGTCAGATTGGTGGAGAAGGAGGTCTCCCTTCTTTGGACTAAAAATGCATCTAGGGGCACATATTTTCCAAAGCTTGGATACTAGGCTCTATGTGAATAAGAAGATCATTATCCACCTAAGTGGTGGAATAAGCAAATATGGGATCTCAACTACCCTCTCAAGGCCAATATTTTCATGTAGCTCACCTTAGCCGAAAAAGTCCATTTCTAGGAAAATATTTTGAGGAAATATGGTGTTAGGCCTAGCAGATGTTCTGTATGTAGGATTGATGGTGAACACATCAATCATATGTTTATTAGTTGTCATATATGACTGATATATGGAAGTATGTGTCCCAAGTTATTGGTGTACAATTCATTTGGGAGGGGGTTGAGATTAAAGATGTTTTACAGTTGTGGTTGAACTGCCCATCATTTATGGATTATAGAGCCCTGCCTATTTATGATATGGGGGGCTTGTCTTGCCCGTAATAAGATGATTTTCCAGGATATCTCTATTCCTCCACATATTTATGCATCTAAGAGTCTTGCAATTCTGGAACAGTTTCCTCAAACAAATATGGATAAAACCAAGAGAAGGATCAAGATGGAACATATTGACAATTCTAAGGCTTGGAGCTTTTTTTATGGTGCAGCCCAAGGCAGACTAGGCAATGGGGTTGTGGGGGGTATATTGCACTTTTCTGATTTGCATTGGTATAAATTCTCTCCTAGCATTCAAATAGAAATTAACTAGGGAGTGGAATTGATGGTTGTTCGGATGATCTTGAAGCTGGCAATTTCAAAAAGAATTTTAAAATTATAGATTTTTGGGACTCGCTCCAAGTGATTGAGTGGCTCCATCTGAGAAGGGATCCAAAAAACATCTTTCTAAGGCCTCCATACGAGGACATATGTAGTGTGCTTACATACTTTGAAGATGTATCTTTCCAGCATATTTACAGGGAACATAATGCTCAAGCATATCAACTTTAAAAAATGGGCCTATAGCTTGCAGAAGTGTAACATACCCTTTTTGCTAAAAAAACATTTTATGTTGGAAACATTATGTTAACTTTTATTGTAAAGTTTTATATTGGACAAGTGTGTTGGGCCCAGGTTGAGTTGAAGTTTTGGGAAGCACCTTTTTGAAGTAGGCAGGAAAGGCTGAACTGAGCGCAGCTCAGAAACACAATTTTGGCTAAAGTATTGAGGATGCTGCGAAGTTGCGCGCAGCATCCAACTTTTGACGAGACTGCGAAGTTGCGTGCAGCGTCGAAGTTTTGGCCGTGATGCGAAGAACAATACTGCGCAAAAGCTGTGCTGCGGAGTTAGGAGGCCACATGGAGGCAGCAAAGCGGTGTGCTGGACAAGTATCAAGTGTAGTTACCAACTCGACAGGTAGTAGCCATTTTTGGAAAGATACTGCAAAATTGCCGAGCGACGGACGTAGGAAAAACAAGAAGGAAGCCACGCGTGGGTTATTAAGGAAAGCGGCATTTGGCATGCGTAGAAGGTAAAACTGTTAGAGAGAAACGGTTCGGCAGAAGCATCCTGTAGGCACGCATGTGACAGGAAGGCCGATAGCGACAGAATGAGGACGTGGAGATCTGCCATGATCAAACAGACGCTACCAGGAGCCAGCAAGCCGGTTTGGAAAACCGGTGCAGTTTTGGAAACCCTTAGGGTTTTGGGTTTTTAGGTCTTCGGCATTGTACAGACATGAACTTCGGGCATGATCTATTTAAGAAGACATTTTGTAGGGGATGGGGGTTCTAGCTTTGCAGGTTGTTCTCTCTCTGTATTATTGTTATGCCTTTGTTGTTGCTGAGAACTTAAGGAGACACCCTTTTTGTATTGTAAAATCTCTCTGAGCTAAGAAGATTGTAAAGGCTCTGCAACTGTGTGCACAGAGACCTAGCCGAGAGAAGGAGAGTCTGTAGCTGAGTGCGCAGACTAAGAATGGTTGCCCCATCCATTTTGAAAGAAATATATTACCAACCGTTCTTGTGGACGTAGCTTTCCATTCGGGGAAGTGAACCACATTAAATCCTGTGTTATGTGATGATGTGTATGAATGAATGACTGTCTGTATTTTCTATAGAATGAATGCTTGAATGTTTCCTTGCATGTTGTAAAATGAGAACTTTGATATGCATTTACCAATAGAAGAAGTTTGGGAATGATATGTTAGGTTCCGTGGAAGCAGATGAATGGTGAACACTTCAATTCTATGTTAAGGTCGTGAATCAGTCATTTAAGTATAACTACTTTCTTAAACACAGTGAACAAACGCAGTGCAGTTAATCATGTTTATCATTTCAGTCATGTTGTAATAATCCAAGTTCTTGATGAATGCTAGAAAGATAGCTAGTAAGTGCCTGAATGAACGGATGAGTGATATTCATTTCAGTGCCTTAATGCTTCCGAGATGTTCCAAGTAGAGGATAATTGTGGGTGGTTCGCAGTTTCAGTAGAAGATCCACAGTAGTAAGAAACCCTTGGTGCGGCCCGCGGTGTTTCCTCCACCGCGCAGTACTACTCGCAGCATAGGTCCTGCTGCGCACCGCATCACTTTGCCCCATAGCACACTCCTTCTATCATGCGATGCGCATCTTGTCTAGATAAACAACTCATCATTTACTGTGGAAACCTGATTCCGTAGTACCCCATAAAGATACACCTCGGGTGAGACCTCAACCTGCTCGCAGGTTGTTGTCAAAAGGGCCGGTGCGAAGGGGTTTTGTTGGTCAAAGGGAGAACCGCAAAGAACCTGGGTCTATTTGAAAAACCTATGGGTCAGTTTAAGCCAACAAATGGTTTCGTTGCCGCGCTAGAATCCATGATGAGTTGAAATGGTTTCATTGAGTTGCAATTACGATGTGTGAAGAAGAATATCAGTTCCCGAAAGGATCTGACTATTGGCATCCTGAAAAGACAGAAATCCAAGCTTGGTGGGATAAGACCATAAACGATTTTAACAGACAAGAAAATAGACATCCGCGTCTAAGCGACACACAGTGGTCGGATAGATATCTCTTAGACGACATTCACAAGATCTTTTGGGGATCATTTCCAAACGAGCTGCATGCGTGGATCTCGCAGCTCGCAGAGAAGAAAAATTGTTTCCAAGGAGGAGTTCCTACGGAGTGGACTCCCGAGCTCACAATGCAACTTAAAGCATTAGACAGCCCATTGTCACGCGCAGTTGATTATTGGGTTGATCATATGCTAGAAGGCTTTGCAACAGAATTTGCTGTAGACACACTCAAATCCTACAGCCAAGCAGAAGCAAATTTTTTCAGAGGATTCCACGGTAAGTTTCTGAACAATCTCAGTCTATACATTAAGATGCTGTTAGCTGAGAAAGGTGTTCTAAGAATGCAGTAATATGCTTGAAGTTTGTCATGATAAACAGTACTTATATTGATTCTGACGAAGAGACACATACTCATAGAAGTGGTGAGATATATAAAATTAATAAAGATCCAGAAGGCCCTAAACTTCATATAGATACTGAAATCCCCTGCGATCTTGATAGCGAAGTTGCACAACCATTTACCCCTGAGAATCCACCGGCTGCACAAACCGCGTCACCCTTATCGCAGAACCCACCCGCTATGCAGCCTACCCCGCAGCAGAATCAGCCTAGTCCATCTCTCTCGATAGTCCCATTTGTATTTACTGTGCAGATCCCTTTACAGCAGCCGCACACGAATCCTGGTGCTCCACCACCTAGTAGCACAATGGCGAACACTGATATGAAACTACCAATATTCAGAGGAACTAGCCTAGAAGACCCTGATCAACATTGGTTCCTTTGTGAAGCCGTATGGAGTGTAAGACAAATCCAGGATGATGCTGTGAAGCAAGCACATCTCATCACCACTTTCAGGGATAGAGCGCTACATTGGTTTATGAAATACTCTACCATACAACTGAGAACCCTCGCAGAAATTAAAGTTGCGCTGGTAGCAGAATTCAAGAAACCTAAGTCTAAGTCTCAGTGTATAACTCAGCTGAAGGAAATAAAGCAGAGACCAACTGAAACGATCTGGGAATTTGATCAGAAATTTAAGACCTTACTAGACCAAGTAAGTTTTTTTATACCACCAGAACAACATAAGGAATGGTTCATTGCTGCGCTGTTACCTCATATCAGATTACCATTGATGCAACAAAAGGTTCTATCCCAGGCAGAGGCCTTGGAAATTACATTGAAGCTGGAAGCTTCGCCGATTGGTGATACTAGTTCTGGGATGTCTCAGGTCCAAAACCAGCTGACCACCCTAACACTTGAACTGCAAAGTAAGAAAAATGGTAAATCACAAAGATATGAACCTAGACAAGAGGTCTGGTGTACAAGTTGTAAAGGAGAAGGTCATGACCGCGAGCATTGCCCTCTATTCCGTGACTATATTAATAGTGGTGCGCCTAACCCATTAAATCAGAATCAAGCCCCATGGTGTGAAATTTGTAGAACCACATGACATAGACCTGAAGACTGTTACCTAATCCAGAAATATGTGAAAAATCCTAAGAATTTATACTGCAATTTCTATAAATTAGTTGGACATGATGAATCCAATTGCCGCGCATATGAATTAATGAATGAAAGAAAAAAAGGATATGGACTCAATGCGAGGCGCTGGCTTGTACCGCGTACAAGAGGATACCCAGCCAAAACAAGAAAATGCACAATATGACCAAGGAGGATACAGAGGTCATGGTGGTGGATACCACGGCAGAGGAAGAAATGCTGGTCTGGCACAAGAAAGAGGCCGCGGCCAAGTCATTTGTTATAACTGTGGCCAACCCGGGCACGTGTCTAGAGATTGTGTTAACCCATGCACTATGTGTAATTATTTTAAATTATTTGAGCATTTCATTGAAGATTTCCGAGTATTAGAGGTGGAAATGCAGAAGAGAAGACGAATAGAGGCTCTGAATCCAAACATCCAGTGGATCGCAGTAGAGAATAGACCAGTGGATCCAAGCATTAATGTGGTCATGCGCAGTGGCACTGAGACAGGCCGCGACAGAGGAGCGGAAGCTTCAACATCAAGGGAAGCACATACAAAGAAGGGTCCCCTTGAAACAGTATGGATAAGGAAAGCTCCAGGTAAAGCACCCCCTCTTAACCTATAGAAGAATAAGGAGATCTTCATTGACGCACGGGATACCTTTAGAGAACAAGCAGATAAGTCATCAAGGATCCCGCTGCGTAGTGAAGCACCGCATGTTGAAGACATGCGGCTCCATATGACAAAACAAGTACTTCGACAGATGTCCATACTTCTGCTGCGCAGTTCTTGCGAAGCTGCCTGAAGTTACTAAAAAGTGAAAAAGCCATAGTAGAGCTCTAGAAGCTTATTAGCTAGTATGAACCTCAGATTGCAACAGAGACTCCAGATAACGCTGTACATCATATAAGGAAGCAAAAAAGAACAGGCCAAGAGATGAGGCTTACTGCGCATATAGGAGATTTTAAAATCGATGAAGTCATCCTTGATTTGGGATCAAAAGTTAATGTATTAACTAAGAAAACATGGCAGCAGATGGGTCGACCAAAGTTGATCTGGTCACCTATCCAGTTACGAATGGCTAATCAGGAGAAGGTCATACCTTTTGGCCGCTTATCTAATGTAGTAGTTGACATTGACGGAGTACAGAGTCATGCAGACTTTGAGGTTATTGAAATTGTGGACAATAGTCAACCTTTTCCAGCAATATTGGGAATTGATTGGGCTATGGATAACTTGGCTATCATAAACTTGAAGACAAAGAAGATGATCTTTGAAAGGAAGCATCTTAGGGTCATCGCACCATTGGATCCTAAAGATGGTGATAGATACAGTGAGCCGATTCAGGAGGAATCCCAAGCTCAAGATTTAGACTGACTATATTAGTTGACTGCGAACAAGGAAGACTACATTAATTCTACTACGGACGGTACGATCAGCTGGCGATGTGACACTTCTTGTATCTCTGACTCGGATATAGGACTAGAGAATTGGCAAATCCGCATGCATGAAGTATCAACAAGAAGATGTGCGCATGTTACAAAATCATTGCACTGGATCGGAAAAGAGGTGAGTCCTATTCCCACATATGATGGTTCTGCTAATGTTTACAATTTCATAAGGGAATATACTGCAGCTATACCAGATGAGCATAGACTACCAGCTTTAGATATAGCATTGCACGATACACCTGCCAGATGGTGGAATGCACATAAGAAAACATTGATCACTTGGGATCAATGCAGAACTAAGATGCAGATCCGATTCACCGAAAAGGTTACTTTACCCTTTGAAAAGCATAATGGACAGACAGACCCTAGTCAGCACATTGAAATCTGTTCAAAGGCATAGGTGGAAAGACCACTTACAGAATGGGTACATTTATTTGTACATACATTGGATGCGGGTATCCTAGAGAAATGGTACCTCGACCTTGAGTTGCGCAGTGAACTCACTGATTGGGAGCTGCTTGCTGCGAACTTCTGGAGCTGGAGTTTTTGTTTTTGATCTCATGAAATATATGTGTAATTTCACAACACTTAATATGAGTCATTTTAGATAATAATATATAATATCCAGGACTAGTTGATTTGTTAATGAACTTTAAGGAAAAGTTTATATTGTTCATCTCACATGGTAGAAGTAAGTAATCCTCATTTGTGGTCTAATATCTCTGTAATACGGTAATGCTCTTTTTTCAACGGTGGTTTTAGGCTCGACTTTTTGATAAATCTCCAATTTCAGGCTCGACTTCTTGATATTGTGGCTTGAAAGGAGTAGTATGGATTTCTTTCTTACATCAACTCTCTCATTATATCATGAACATGCTCTTATTCTTCTACTATAAATATCCACTCAAGAGTCATATCATCTGCAAATATAACATCACTCATAAAACCCTCGTCCTGATATTCCTAACCTAACTTATCTTCTTCATCTTTAACCTTGACCTAGCAATCTCACGTTAGACATTATATTGATAACCAATAGACTCTCAACAACAAATTCCAGGTTCTGTGATATGGAGAAGGGTTTGATAGATTTGGTTTTTACAAAGCAATATACAAGATATGATGCAAAGCATGCAGTCAACAATGGAAAAAAGGAAGGAAAGAAAGAAGAAATAACCAAAGAAAGGTTAGCTGGTAGACGTTCATCCCCTGTAGCACTACATGACCCAATTTCTCTGAAGAATCAACTCACATGTTTATATTGATGAGCGAAGCACCATTTAATAGTGCTCCGACTACACATGTCATGCATGGAGAATCAACTCGCAGGTTTGAGCATAAGGGTGCTCGACATTGTTCAATAGTGCTCTGAATACACATATGGATTTCTTGGGGAGACAAAGGGAAATAGGTGGGGCACTATTGAACATTACTCCGACGATTACACATGTCAGGCATCGCTTGTCGTATTGAACGATACTTGCAGGATGCTCTGCACTCCAACTTGGCACAATGCTTAGTCCCTTTTATATTGTACACGTTTCAGTACAAGTTCGAAAATATTTGTCTAGGATCTTTTTATTTTTCCAAAAATCTGCGCCCAATACTATTCCCATTGCATAAACTTTTGCATTGAAAATTTCACGGCACTAGAACTTGACAGCCCAAGATCAAGTCTCATTGGGATCTTTTGGTTATACGGTGGCTTTGGGTTATGCTTGCATTAACATACTTCGGTGGATTAATACTAAAGTTCCAAAGCACAAAGAATACAAACCGATGAACTTTAGCTCGATGGCTTAATCTTAAACTTGGCAGGGAATTAGCTGCATTGCAACTTTCCTTCTTGTTTTATTATTATTTTTAAATTAGATTAATAATTTATAGAAAGTGATTTTAGTTATTGAAATTATATAATCTTACAGAATAAAAATATATCAAAATATTGATTTTGTTTTAATTTAAAAAATAATTTTAATGATGAAAATTTATATAAACAAGAGAAATAACTGCAAAGCAGCTAGTCCCTGCTTTAAAATTATGTTTATGATTGAAATATGGTTTATGTGGAATATTAAAAGAAAAGAGTAAAGAAGCGAGCACATGTCACCATCATAAAGATGCAAAATTTAAAAGGAGACAATATCTCTAAAACTTCTTACTCAACATGCGAATCTAATGACATATCAAATTTTATTGAGGTGTTGTGTAGGCATGGACATAGCTACATTACTAATAGAGTCATGGGTTTGCTTATTCCCATGTGTCCCAAGAATATGTAGAGATTTCTCCACCAACTTTACACATTACTTAATTCCTCTACCCATGGTAGCATAAATGTTCCTACCATCGTCATCTATTGTTTATAGGTTTGTAGTTGTTCCATATGTGCTCTCAAGATTGCAATGACATTTCTTACACTTGCTGCACAATGTTAGCATTCAATATTTGCTTAAATGTTAGCATTCCATATTTTTTTAAATAACTGAAAATATGAAAATTATACGGTCTTAGTTATATTTATGATTACCTTTATTTTTGTTTATATATATATATATATATATATATATAAAGAAATTTTGTATGAACCAACAACTATAAATTAAATATATTAAAGAATATTTAATATATTTTATAAATACAAATAACTAATAAAAAAAATTATGGTTTTATGATAAACTTTACCTCTATTATATTTGAAAAAAAAACTAATTTATGAAATTAAAATCCGATCAATAGTTTTCAACAATTTGTAATCAACTTGATTACCTGAAACTATGATGTTTCAGGCATTATATCTCCTTATATTTTGCCAACATGCTCATAGCCTAGCTTTATTTAGAATCGTCTAAATAATAAGGAGATGGCTTGGTTTTTATTTAGAATCGTCTAAATAATAAGGAAGTGGCAAGGCACAGTATGTAGGCTTATAAAGCCATACAGAGAAATAAACTTTATCTATATGGAATAATCATGTATTTGAATACGGATTTGAACGGTAAGATAAAATAGAAGTAACATTAAAACAAATTAATGAAAGGCATCAAAAGGAAACAACGTTGAATTGACTAACAAATGTGGTAACTCCATTACCTCATCCAAATTAATTGGGACACTTACAACTATGTAATATTAAAATGATAAAAGAATAATATTATAATATTATAATTTTTTTCAAAAATATAAAATACAATATTATTAATAGCTTTTTGCTATTTTGAACTTTATAATTTTTTAATGCTGACATAAACTTTAATTATAATTTTTTTAAAACATAACTGATAATTATTTTTAATTTCTTAAATATTTATATAATTATTTAAAACTTTTTTATGTTAAAAGCCATTCAGATATCTAATATTAGATATGGTAATGTCAATAAATAATTAATACTTAGAGCATTGGCATATAGTGGACGATCCTCACCTTAGTTATAGTAGCTTGGAATTTAAACTCAGCAATAAGCTAGTGTTCAAGAAACGGATATAAATTGAAACAAACAGGACGTTGGATAAGCACGGATAGATTGTGAATACATTTCTTACACAATAATCAGTTTCATCCTCGGTTCTCCAACCAGTCAACATCGCAGCATGCCCTCCCATGTAGTTCTTAGAAGAAAACAGCTTCGGACAACTACCATTAAATACAAATCACTTAATATTTTACATGTAAAGATAGTTTCCACACACCACTATTGCGTGGGTATGGGTGGCTCACAAAGAGAAACACAGCTGAAAGAAGCAGGTTTCCACGCACCACATCGCATGCATTTCTCATGCGTTTCCTGTGTTACATTTTCCGTCTTTTCTAAGAAGCAAGTTGCCACGCACCACACACCACATCGCATGCATTTGTCATGCGTTTCCTGTATTACACATGTCGTCTTTTCTAAGAATAGCACGTGCCATCCGTTGTCGGTAACCAATGTTTCACCACCGTTGCTTGTACTCTTCATGTTAGAAAGTTTTGATGCTCTAATCTATAGCGTAACCTCAAAGTTGAAGAACCAGGGATTTGACCATGCTCGACCCATGAATGTGAACTTCCCTTGTTACTTGTTATTTAGCAAGGAGGACGGGTTTCAGTTTCAGTTTCAGAATTCTTCCACATTATGCGTGAATATTGTTCAGGACGGGTTTCAGTTTTAGTTTCAGAATTCTTCCACATTATCCATGAATATTGTTCATGATGTTAGCTAAATGCATATGGATCACCAGATGGTCGATGTCACCAGACGATCGATGCGTTTTGTCGTTTACAAGCTTATGGATCACTAGACGATCAATGCATTATTTCATTTACCAATCTTGATGCATTCTATCGTTTACAAGCTTATGGATCACCAGACGATTGATGTTAGCTAAATGCATATGAATTTTATTAAGCTGGTATAAAAACAATTAATTTTTTATTTTAATTTTATAAAAGGCTGAAATTAATCAACATAGAAAAAGAAAGATTACATTTTTCTGTTCAAAATGAGAATTCTGAAGTCTTTAAGACTGGCAATTAGTTCAATTAAACTGATACTTTACTGTGTCTAATTACATTCAGGCTACTGTAAATTCTTAGAAACTGTCCTAGAGCAGAAAGATGCAAAAAAAAGAACATTAAAATCAGATTTTAAAAGAGATTTTTTGAGTAGAATCTTCAGGATTTCCTTTAGGTTCTTCTACAACATCTTCATATCCAACTGAGCTTGATATATTGATAATTGGAGTGGGTTGACGGACATTGGAACTTTCAGATTCATTGTGACCGATATAATCCATAGTGCCTAACTGTTGCACTCCTAGGAGATGTGCATATATGCCCATATTTCCCTGAAGTTTTTCTATCTGTGCTTTCTGATCCTGTACTTTATCCTCAAAGGCATCTAGACGAACTTCCAAACACGAATTCTTTGTTACATTTTGTTGCACCAATGGCTCCATATCCTCCATTTTTTCAATTGTATGTGTAATTTCCTGTAGTTGAGAGCCAATATTCTGGTTATTGTCCTCCACTTCATCTATGCGGCCGTCTAGAGAGGATGTAAAAGTTAAGAGATGAAGCAGTCCACTTTCAACACCCACTAGATGGGTCTCATGGAATTTGTCCAAAAGCTGGCGTACATCATCCACCAGATGATCAATCTTCAAGTTCTCTCAATTCAACTAAATACAAATATCACTGATGTCAGCTTGATTGTCACTTGAGTGTTTCTCAAAATGAACAGTGTCTTACAGGTAGAATAAAGAGATTTACAAGTGTGTGTTCGAGTGTTTGAGCCATCATGTCATAAATGCATTAGAATGAAACTCTTATGTTTAACTGATTATCTCCCATCACGTAGGTAATTGGATGAACACATGTATTTGAAACTTGCAAACATATGAATAATTTAATTTTTCAGAGCCCAACATGCAACCATTGCAAGTGGCGCTTCCAAAATTATTCACTAATTATTAATTAACTATCTTTTTGATAGACCCTCCATTCTCTGCCCTGGCCGTGACTTCCATCGATGGAAGACTTCCATGTTCATGCACTGACAAATGGTTTTGAAATTGCTACAGAAATTGCCAAATGTGATGGCATGCAAATGGTTTGCCAACTACTATAGAGTTTGTCAAATGTCATGGCACATCTAAGGAGACTGGAATGTCATTTAATACGGGATGGTAGATGACCTTCTGAATGATGCATGAGAAGCCAGTAGTGTATCCTAATAAGTATTATCAAGACTGGTTGGTGCAGTTACATCGACATCTGGTGAGATGCACGGGGCAAACGTCGCAACAAACCTCCATGCAAACACCCTGGCCGCTAAGTGTCACGGGAAAGGGAAAACATCTTGGCATCTTTCCCATTTCATATAAATAAATGATAAATATAGCGCCTGGTCTGCGCCATGATGCAAGAGAAGCAATTTTTAAAAGCTGTGTTGGGATACGTTATATCGTTGAGATATTCCATGTCCAGCTCGCTGTTGGAAACTACAAAAAGGGATATCGCTGCATTATAATCAATTTCGAATCGGAAAATAGTTCATAGTGTTGCACCAACTATCTATTCAGAGCGCTCTTGAGCAGTTCAACAGCTACATCTTCATATGGGAATTGCAGATCATGGGAAAATAAATGGACGGTCTCCACAGTGAATAGGAGAACTATCCGCATTGATGTATCTTGGCCTTTTTATAGATGCATTGCACGAAGAAGAAAGGAAGTCATGCTTCGTTGCTCTATTGCTGAGTTATGGGCTTCATTGCTCTGTTGCCTTCAGTTCCAAACTGATTATGTGCCAGATGTAATTTATTCATGATTATCCAAATCTTATGACATTGCCTTATGACCAGGTAATGTGTCATGCTTTTTGGGCTAGCTTCATTGCTCTGTTGCTTGGCTAACTGGTTATTGTAATTTATTCATGCATGCTTTCAGTCTGATGTATTGTATGGTACCTGACAAAAGAATGCTTTCCCATGAAAGTAGCAAAGTCCACGAGGCTCTTTGAGAACACAAGGGCTCTGAGAAATAAATCTGGGATATTGATGTGCAGGGTTCCCAAAGGTCATTTTCATACATTTCTCTCTCTATCTGTTGCCATAATATTGATACGGGGAGGCGTAGGGCGTAGCATTTGCGGAGAACACGAATATGGAGAAGGAGCTAGGCATAAGCTTAGAATCCAAAGTGTTCGTGGGTTGTCTGAGTTAGAAGAGCTGCCAAGTATGGAGCCATTAACATCTTTGGAGGAGTTGTGGGAAGACCGGTGTGTAAATCTAAAACAACATACGTGGCTTGGAGCACGCACGCGACAAAAAATAGAAAGAAATAAACGAGCAGCTTGGGGAAGAATTTCCATCAGAAATCTGTTCCCCCAAGGAGTAGGGACGAATCGACGACCATCCAAACTCCCTACAATCTGAAGCACCATTCCAAAACAATAACAGGGCCACCTCCTCTTGGAACAACTTGGATCAGGATAATGAAGGAATACGGTAAGGTAAGGCTTTTTATTGCCACACACCGGGGGAGGTACAAACCCATAGGCATTCACAGTACCAGCTACTTGTAAATCCAATAGGTAGCGGCAACCTCGACTCGGCTCCGTGTTATAGCTTTTTGGCCATCGCATCGTGTTATAGCGTTTTGGCCATCGCATCTGACATAATCAGCGGAGTTTTCATAATAATGATGCATAATTGAGTTGTCAAATCATGAAATGATGGAGATCCAAGTGGCATTTTTTTACAATTTTAAATTTAATTTAATTTTAAATTATTTTTAATATCTGACAATTCCCCTCACACCAGGGGTATATTGTCAAATCAATCTTATTAACCAATCATAAAATAGCAATTTCTAATTTCAATAATTTTATAAAGTTATTTTAATTTTCAAAAAATTAAATTTAATATATTATTTTTTATAAACTTTATAAACTTTGTAGATATTTTGATAGAAAATTAGCTTTTAATATAAAGTCAACAAAGAGCAAGGACTAGCCGATCGCTATAATCCCTGCTACGCAGAGACTAATAATTACAATAAAATAATTGAATAATTATAATAATAAAATTTTAAATTATAATAAAATAAATTAACATAAACACAAATTCTTTATATATAAATGAAGCGCCCATCTTTATTTCATTCGATATATCTTGTTAGAGTCATGCATCAAAAGAAACGGACCACTTCTCGAAGTGTTTTTCGGTTTTGGTTTGCTGAAATTAATGTGAATGGTATTACATTCATATATTCAACGTTCACATGAGCTCCTCTTGTAGGTAACATTTAATAATAACATTTACTTAAAAGTATGCTAATTTATTTATTGGAAGTTATGTTACCCATTCTTAATAAGGTTACATGCTAAAACACTATCTTTTAAATGATATTTATATAAATAATGTTAATTTATTTATAAAAATATTGCCGAATCTTAATACACGGTAACCTTATCTTTCAAAGGATAATTTAATAGAGTCAATGAGTTCCAATCGGTTTGACACCACAAACGGTCACCTTTTTTTTTATTTATTTTCTATGAATGACTCATCCGAATTTCAATCATTCATGTCCGATTTCCAATCATTTGGTTTTCATTATAGTGAGAAGGACGATGCAAAAATTATTATTTAGTTCTATTAATTTTCAATTTATGTATGGAAAGGAGATGAAAAAAGATTGATGTAAGATTTGATTTTTAATTAATACAAATTTATATTGATGATGATTAATCTCTACTTTATTAAGATTTTACTTGGTAATTATTTGGTTTATTTTAAAATATTATTCGTATACTAAGAAATTTGTAGTTTTGATCATAGTAGCATAATTCAAGCACTATAGAAATTAACAAATAAAATACAGAAGTACAATTCTTATAAAATTAGAAAAACAAAACATATTTATTACTTCATTCATTTTAGAATTCAAAATGAATATAATATTATTAAAAGGAAACACAAATATGAATGTGAAAGACAAAATTGTTTCCATGATAGAACTTTGCACACTCCATCCCTCGTATGTCTTTAATCCAAAGCCTCAATTCATCAAGGACAAGCTGATAACACTACTTTGATCGTTTTAAGTTGCAAAGAAAACTCTGCTCAACATAGACATATTATCCTCTGTGCTATATTTATGTTCCCCATCCATCTTTTGACCTCACAAAAGAATAATGTATCCGTTCCTAGTTCTTCTTTCATTCACGAAGCATCCTAAGTATTATGCTGAAACCTCCGCCCCTTATCAAATGATCAAAAAGGTAAGTGTTATCTCCACTCCACCTAAATCAAAGCAGTAGTCGAGGTAAATAATAGATAATGGGCGCCTTTTTTATAATGGGTGCCTTTTTTATGCCCAAAAGTTCCTTTGATGCCTAAACTCATCCACGTTTTGTATTGTTGTCATCACATTATCTCTCTCCTAGTAACACTAGTCCAGCTTTGTTAATTCCTATGAGAACTTTCTTTCTTTCATTCATGGAGCAAAAGTAGAAGAACCGATTTCTTCACAACATTGCGTTCGTACTGTATCGATACCACCTCAAATATATAGCGAATTAAAATTACATCCAAATTTTCATACAAAAAATGCTAGTACGACTGAATTATGCTACTATGGTTTTGATAGGTTAGGCAATTAAGAAGATTTATATTGTAACAAAGATTATGAAATTGAGATCTAAAGGTTAATTTTAGTTTGAACTTTTTTAATTTATGAAATTGACTTTGCATTTAGGGAGGTTTGTATTGTAGCAAAGATTATGAAACTGTAGGGAGGTTTTTTAAAATTCAAATCTTTGCTTGTTTTTTTCTCGGGCGCTACATGCATGCTATGTAACCCTAGTAAGTCTATAGTTTCATTCATGAACTTGGATCATGAGGTTTATGAGTGAATCATTGCTCAATTAGATTTCAAGTTTCTAGATATTACTCGGGGCCTAAAATATTTGGGTTTTATTATAAAGCCAAATGACTACAACCTCAAGGAATTGGCCTGTCTTATCCAAAAAGTTGAGATTAAGTTGCAGCTCTGATGTAACAAATGGTTGCCAAAAGCAAGTAGATTGGCCTTACTGAAATCTATTATGGAAAGTTCACCTATTTTCTGGGTTTCTTTAGCACATGTTCCCACATGTATTCATGAGAGAATTAGGAAGCTATGCTTCAACTTTCTATGGAGAAGAAAATCTGATGAAAAACCCTTTCATTGGGTCTCATGGAATAGTCTTACCCTACCAAAAAAATTGGGTGTTGGGGGCTTAAACATCATTTGATATTTTCAAAAGCTCTTGCTGCAAAAGGCATCTGAAGAGTGTTAAAAGGATATGGTATGTGGGTTGATGTTGTACAACAAAAGCATATGTATCCCATGACGTTTTAGAATGGTTCCGTTGTAGTGCGAAGCCGATGAGGAACATGTCTATTATGTGGAAGGCCCTTCTATTAGCCTTTGACCTTATTGGGGATTGGATATCTTGGGAGGTCGGTAATGGAAAATGTATCCAATTGGGCCTCAACCCATGGATTGGGTGCAAGGGAGTGCACATATTTCCTTAGCAGATGGTAGCATCACTTGTGGATAGGGACTTTATTTTTTTGCATCGGATCCATGATCATCTTCATTCCACCCCCACTTTAACAAGAGTGGATGCCTGCATAAGTCATGGAATTTGAGAGTGATGAAAATGTTTATTGGGACAGTTATATCAAATATCTAAAGGATAGTCATGCCAGATTGGTGGAGAAGGAGGTCTTCCTTCTTTGGACTAAAAATGCATCTAGGGGCACATATTTTCCAAAGCTTGGATACCAGGATCTATGTGAATAAGAAGATCGTTATCCACCTAAGTGGTGGAATAAGGAAATATGGGATCTCAACTACCCTCTAAAGGCCAAGATTTTCATGCAGCTCACCTTAGCCAAAAAAGTCCATTTCTAGGAAAATATTTTGAGGAAATATGGTGTTAGGCCTAGCAGATGTTCTCTATGTAGGCTTGATGGTGAACACATCAATCATATGTTTATTAGTTCTCATATATGACTGATATGTGGAAGTATGTGTCCCAGGTTATTGGTGTACAATTCATTTGGGAGGGGGATGAGATTAAAGATGATTTACAGTTGTGGTTGAACTGCCCATCATTTATGGATTATAGAGCCTTGCCTATTTATGATATGGGGGGCTTGTCTTTCCTGTAACAAGATGATTTTCCAGGATATCTCTATTCCTCCACATATTTATGCATCTAAGAGTCTTGCAATTCTGGAACAGTTTCCTCAAACAAATATGGATAAACCCAAGAGAAGGATCAAGACGGAACATATTGATAATTCTAAGGCTTGGATCTTTTTTTATGGTGCAGCCCAAGGCAGATTAGGCAATGGGGTTGTGGGGGGTATATTGCACTTTTCTAATTTGCATTCGTATAAATTCTCTGCTAGCATTCAAATAGAAACTAACAACAGAGTGGAATTGATGGTTGTTCAGATGATCTTGAAGTTGGCAATTTCAAAAAGAATTTTAAAATTACAAATTTTGGGATTCGCTCCAAGTGATTGAGTGGCTCCATTTGAGAAGGGATCCAAAAAACATCTTTCTAAGGCCTCTATACAAGGACATATGCAGTGTGCTTACATACTTTGAAGATGTATCTTTCTAGCATATTTACAGGGAACATAATGCTCAAGCATATCACCTTTAAAAAATGGGCCTATAGCTTGCGGAAGTGTAACATACCCTTTTTGCTGATTTTTTTTTTTTTTTTATGTTGGAAACATTATGTTAACTTTTATTGTAAAGTTTTATATTGGACAAGTGTCCAAGGATGACTGTAATTGCATAATATTTTATTATTTAATAAATTAAATAGGAGACAAACACCTAAGGAGACTGTTGAAAGAGTGTTTACTGACCCACTAGGAGGAATGGAATCTGGGGTAGAAGACAATGGACAAGTGGCAACATCATGATGCAACAAACTAGCTGTTGGTATGGGACAACTCCCTTGAAATGTGGTCATAGTGCCCTGGAAGGTGGGACTGGAGCTTGAGGCCCATTTATTCAAAACTGACCACTAAAGACCTAGGCAGTCTATATAAGAGCCATCGAATTATGAACTAAGGCTCATCACTTTCCCTGACAACGGAATTTACCTTGGGGTTTTGCTGTGCTTGCACCCAAGAGCTTCAATGAGGGGATATGCTGAGTTTATGATCATGGTGTAAGTATGCCTATTATACTACTAAGTGCAGAAGTTACATTGTTGAGCGCAGAAGGCATATTTTGAGTGCAGAAGTTATATTACTGAGTGCAGAAGTTATATTATTGAGTGCCTTGCTTCTACACAGATTCCGTCTACTTAGTGGTTCAGTAAGCAAGCTCGGGGGTCCAAAGGAAGCAAGTAGTTTGGATACTTCTTCTGGAAAAGGTTGTGAGGAACATACCTCCTTGGGTGTTTGTTAGCCCTATCTTCATTACAGGTTCTATTTGTCTTTTCTAATTCCGAGTAGTTAAAATTTATATCTGCAATTATAAATTTACTGTTTAAAGGATACTATTATACAAATGCATTTATTTTAGTTTCAGACCTAGTTAGGATTCTGTATAGTTATGATTATGAAAGATGAATTGAATAAAAATATTTCTCTACATTTTTCCCCATGCTAATGTTTCTGCATCGTACTCTAGTACAAAGAAAGAGATTATGGTAGATAAATTGATAGGCAGATTGCCAAATGAATGAGAAGATTAATACTGTTGTATTTCATTAGTTTTTCTTACCATTAATATTCTGTAATAAATAATATAATTCTATGTCTTTCTCTTATCATTCCTTCATGAGTTAAGTGTTTAAGGTTCACAGTATTTTTATTGAAATAACAACTGCAAAATAATTATTTCCTAAGTACAAAGTACTGTTATCTAATGCTGCTAGAAAGTAAATATAATCACAAAAACAAACAGAACTCTTTCTATTACAAACAATGCATGATTATTTAGCACTAATATTTATGCACAATATTCTTTTTCTTTTATATTATTTATTTATTTAAACTATAGTTAATTCCATTCACATTTAGCATAGGATTAGAAAACCTAGTTTGTTGTTCATCAATTTCTTCATTCATCACAACTATTAAACAAAGAACTATTATGTTATCCAAAACAGAGTTTCGTTTAAAAACTCAAACATCATGACAGGTTCGTACCCTTCACTTATCAAACCCTAAAAATATCAACATTTATCTTTCAGATTAATAGTTTAGTTAAGCTTCAAACATAATAAGAAACTGGTCACGATTTCGTTTCATAACTGAAAACAAAAACATTGGATTTTGGCTCACGACCATCACACAAATCGATAGGAAAAAATAAAAAAGTGAACCTTTCAACTCCATAAGCATAGTCTCGAAAACATTTATCATATAAATTCTTTAAGACCGATTTTAAGAGCATCTCGACATCAACATGAGACTACATTATCACGTTTCAATTGAAAACCATAAACAGTAAAAACCATATGATTAGCTCATTGTAGAAATCTACTTTTAGAAGCTAAACATTTGTTATTCAGAACAACAAAACATTTCCAAAAACTACACATTAGGGTTTGACCATTTTAACACAGGGATAAACCCTTAGCTCTCAAACTTTTCTTAAAACACTCTAGTTGCAAAAATGACAAACTTCATTTGCACACAAACTGGAGCACTGCTCTCAAACTCGAACACAAACACCGTAACATAGGAAACACAGTTCTTTTATTATCAAAGACGGTAGAAGGGTAAAACCCTGTCCTCAGTTATTCTTCTTTTACAGTTTCTACATTGAAAACCAAACACCACAGGCCTAATGCCAAATGTGTCGAGGGTTTCATCCTCCCCAAGCTACCAAACAACTCACAAGTATTACGACGAAGGTCATCCCTCAGAGCCCAAGAAAACACGAAGTCTCGGAAAAGAGCACAATGAAGGTCCACTAGTCATCTAACCGGAGTAATGAGTAACCACCGAATCTTACCATTATCTCTTCGCAGCTTCCAGTTATCGAAACCTGAGTATGGTGCTGGTCGACGAAGATACCTTCCATTTGAACACAGGTGTGGTTAAAACAAGCTTTTGACATAAGTCATTACAGATGAAATAACAATAATTGAAACTCTCAAAACAGAATGGAAGACACCAGGTACGAACCGAGAAACATTACCCTCTATATTATCACCGGAGGAGAACGCCAAGACAATGCAAACTGTAACCATCACTCCACCACCGAATGCAACGAGGGATGGAAGAACAACTCTGAGAAGCTATCACTTAACAAACGAGGAAATTCAAGTATGGAAGAAACCTACAGGTAGAACTGTTATTCACCCTGGAACCTTTGCAACACCAAACTAGTACTGTAAAACCCTCACTGGAGTATCGGCCCTTACAATCCCTCAACAGGTTCCACTTAAAACATCAACAGGTCACAGTTTCAAACCGTGGGAACTCCACAAACACATGCTAACAAAAACCTAAAGACTCTCAGCCTGTCGGCCTCTCCAAAAAGCCACTACATGTTACAATGAATGTCAAGGAACAATAAACTTCGAAAAACATAGTGGTGGTTAGGGTTAGATCCCAAAGCCCAAAACCTTGCTTGATAAACGATGGAGATCACCCGAAGGGTATCACGTAAACCCAAGCAACAACCATAATAAAGACACCATTAATACCATAACCACCAAGGAGGACAGCTCAGTTAAAATTCGAACCAAAACACTTATAGCTCGTCACGATGGTTGACCCAACACGATACCTTCATGTGCCTAGCACCACGATGATGTCCACGGAGACATTCCACTGTCTCGACAGTTGTATTATTAAATGCAAAGGGAAACCAAAGTGCCTGCCAGCACAAAACCTTCATAGTGTTAATTTCACCCATTCTTATAATATATCGATTCGTTCATAAAATGCACAACTTGGTTATATGATAAAACCTTGTGGTAAGTCAAGGTTGTACTAGTTTCTTGCTAGGAATTCAATATGTTAAAGGGTCACACAAGGCACACACGAATTGCATATAGTCCTTGTTCATAGGATTATGTATAAGACTCTACATTTATATATTCCAATATAGTATAGAATTTGTATATAGTCTTTACGCTAGAGATTGATCATGAATTTGTATATAGTTCCTAGGATAGCATTTGATTTTAAGTTTGCAAATAGTTCCTAGGTTAAAGTTTAAATCAAATCATGCATGTAATTCTTAGGCTCAAGAGCATACAAAAGAATTGTATATAGATATTGCATTTTAATTGCACGCTAATTGAAATTAGCCATTTCATATAGAAATTGTTATTCTTATCAATTGCATCAAATAGAAACTCACAACAACAATATATAGAGTTAAACTATGATATATCGATCTTATCTATTGTTTGTACAATTAAATAAAAGTTAGTACAGGGTTATAAATTGTACAACTGACATACTTCTGTTTTTTAAACTAGGCTAATTGAAGTTCTCACCAATAACATTTTTGACATTTTGTCTGTTAAATCATCAAGACTTTGGAGATACGGAAACTGGTTAGAAACTCGTGGGTCACATGTTGTAAACACTAAAGCTCTTGTAATCTGCGAAAAATGACAATTCAAATGCTTTAGCATGAATGCTAAGTAAGCCTCGGGGCATCCGTAGGACCCCTTGACCATCAAACAAAAGAACAATAGTTAACACATATAAATTTATATCATTGGATCAGCAATGAAATAATTGTGAAAGTATAGTTGAGTAAGTTTAACATCGAAATGTATATATTAATCATCTCGTCAACATTTTAGCATTTATTATATTTTCGCACAGTTATATTATGCATTAAAAGCTATATCGAAAAATTTTAAATTTTTGTAAATTTTGGGATGTTACATGTGGTATCAGAGCACGAGTTCAAACTCCAGGCCTAAAATAGGCTCACGCGCGCAAACAGAAAAATAAAAACCAGAAAGTTTATGCTACTAACTTTTATTTTAATTTTATTTTTGTACAGAATGATTTGTTATTAATTTGCAGGTATGGACATACAGGACGAGTCAGTAGAGGACAGATCTTCTCGTAATGAGCATAATAACAATAATAATAATGAAGGAATATGTGTTGAATTAAATAACCAATCTTCAGAACTTCTTCGTACTGTAAAAGATTTAAAATCTGAGATAAGAACTGTTAAGGAAGAAAATGAACGCATTATGAAGTCATAGGAAGAGTTAAATCAGATTCTACTGGAGAAATACCATAATGAGGAAAGAGGAAGGAAATCAGAAGTAAAATCTGATTCTGGTGCAATGTCTCACAAACATAAGAGTAAGAAAGTAAAAAATGGTAAAAATATTAGTTACTCTTCATCTGAATCTGATCAAAGTAATTATACTTCTGTTCATGACAGCAGTGATAGTGATAACTGTTCTAAGAAGAGGAAACATAAGCATCATGAACAAATTACTAGAGAGTTTAAAAATATTAAGCCACCAACTTTTAATGGCGAAAGTGAAAAGGGTGAGACAACTGAAGCATGGTTGTCTGGAATGAAGAAGTTCTTTAATATTTACGATTACTCTTCTTAGTTAAAAGCCAAGATGGCTATTTACAATATGATAGGAAAGGAAGATATCTAGCGGCAGGATCTTAAAAGAATTAAGAGCATAAAGGAAAGAGATGTAACCTGGAATATGTTTAAAAAGTTATTTAAGAAAAAGTTCTTGTTAGAATAGTACTATGAAAATAAGTCAAAAGAGTTTTATGATTTAAAATTGGGTACTATGAACATGAAGGAGTTGTGCAACAAGTTCCTTAGCTTGCTGAGGTATGTACCTTACATGGTCGAAGAGAAGCCTAAGGTACAAAGGTTTCTAAGTTGTCTACCTTTCAACATAAAAGACAGGATTGAGTATGATAACCCTTCCACTCTGGAAGAGGCTATGAGGAAAGCAAATTTCTATTTTGATCAAAACAGAAAAAGAGAAGGAACAACTGGCTGAAAAAGTAATAAGTCTAATAATTTCGAGCATAAAAATAAAAGTTTTAATCAAAATACTGGAAGTTTTAAGAAAAATTTTAATAACAGAAATTTTCCAAGTAATAACAACTACATGAGTAATGCACCATAGAATTTTACTGCTGCAAGAAATGTACCTAATAACAATAACAACACCAAGTATCCTGAACAGAAAGGACCTTTGAAGTGTTTTGATTACAGTGGACTACATAAGAAATCATATTTCCCACGCAACAAAAGGACAGTCAACAATATTCATAGCACACAAGCGGAGCCAATAGTTGGTGATGTGGCAAGAGAAATGCCAAGGATAAATGCAGTGCTGGAAAATCAAGCAGACCATCAAACGTCCATGGTTGAAATTGAAGGTATGCTACAAAACCGATCTTTTTCTATTTTGATAGATTCAGGTGCAAGTTTGAGTTACATTTCACCTGAATTAGTGAAAAATTGCAAGTTAAGAATATAAAAGTTTGATAATTCTTGGTTAGTTCAGCTAGCAATATGCACTAAAAGAAAGGTTACAAACTTTGTTAAAAATTGTGATGTATTTTTGAATCAGCTGAAAACCCAAGTTAATCTGAATGTTTTACCCTTAGGGTCATATGACTTGTTAATTGGCATCGATTGGCTTGAACAACATAGAGTAGTGCTTAATTGTTATAAGAAATCTTTTACTTGTATGAATAATGAAGGTAAAACTGAAACAGTAAAAGGAATTCATAGGAAGATTTTAGTAAGAAAAATTTCTACGTTACAAGTTAAGAGATCTACCAGAAAGGGATGTAAAATGTTTGCTGTTAATGTTATTAATGACGAATGTTCATCTAAAGAAGAGAAGTTAAAACAGGAGGATATTCCCATCCTTAGGGACTTTTCTGACGTATTCCCTGAAGAAATTCCAGGATTACCTCTGAAAAGGGAACTTGATTTCACCATTGAGTTTTTTTTTTCCTTGGAAAAAATCGTAATTTTATTTCAAATAGATGAACAAAATTACACTCTACACATGTAGTAGAATCACTGAGATCCCTACATTGTCACATATTTACTGTCCCATATTGACATCATATCTAATGTCCCATACAACAAGTCACTGCTGACCATAGTTCCCGCATATATCCGAATACATAAGAACTATTACTATAACAGAAAACAAAACCATCATTTGTCATCAAAAAATGAGCTATTGCTCAATTCTGTGCCTCAATAACCTCATGAAAAGGTCTATGATAATAGCTGAAAGTGCCTCCAGGTGAATGAATTGTAATCCTCCAAATGCCAAGATCTAATTCCTGTTGCGTTGCGTCCTCAGAGAGCTGATCAGCCATCCCATTCCTCTCCCGGTAAATATGTGTAAATGAAATGTGATTGAAGGACTGCTTTAACCGTATCACCTCCTCCAGGATAGGTGATAGTACCATCACATGGCAATGTGTGATATCCTTAGCCCAGTCAATAACTACCATGGAATCTCCAAAAATCTGAAGTGATAGGCAGCCTTGTTCAAGTGCAAATAACATCAGTAGTTTAAGTGACATGAGTTCAGCATAGTTATTTGATCCACTCCCCAATCCAACCACCAGATGAAAATAATGGTCCTCAGCTTTGTAAAGAATTCCCCCCCCTCCACACATCGATCCGTGGTCCAATGAAGTTCCATCAAAAAAGGCCCATGGCAATGATTTATCAATCTGTTCCTCACGCATAGGACGTGTTCTAATCGCCTGGGCAGGTGCCATGTATTGTTGTATCACCGCCACAGCGTGAGCCCCTACAGTCTCCATCGGTACCCTGCGATCATGAAATATGTGCTGATTTCTGGTAATCCAGATCCCCCAGGAGAAAATACACGGGATTGCCCGGATGGATGAAGTTTTGTGTAATGACCACCACCCCTGGAAAACTGCAAGGATGCTCTCGCCCCTCCACCTCATCTGAATATACAAATAATTGCTAATATCATCCCAAACTGCCTGTGTAAACCGACAATGAACAAATAAATGTGCAATAGTCTCTTCCGCATCCCGACAAAGAGGGCAGATCCCCAGACCCTGGAGAAATCATTTTTGCAGAATGTCCCAGGTAGGTGCCTTATTTTCTAGTATAGCCCAGAATAGTAATTTCGCCTTACTCGGACACCTTAAATTCCACAGTTATTTCCACCACCACACCAATTCCCTGTTATGTACTTCCATATTCTGCAGGATATATCCATTTTTTGGTGTGTAAATACCCGAGGGATGGTGATCCCAGATCAGTTCATCAGCCCTATCGGTCAGTCGAATATTTGTAATTCTTAAGAGCCGCAAAAAATCCTCCCAAGCCCCCTGCAGATCTGCATTGATCTCCAGTCGCTGTGCAGAGATCCACCCCTGATGCCAAAGAGAAGATGATCCCGAATCCGCTATATCAGCCAGAAAATGACAGCCTCTAGCAGCCAAATAAGTCCTCAAGACCGCAAGGAGGACATGTGCACCCCTACATCCAACCCAGGGATCCAGCCCAATACGGATGATACATCCATTTCCAATCCTCCACACTAATCCAGATCCGACCAATGAGAAATGCTGCACCACCACACTAATAAGTCGAGGGCAAATTGCTCTGTGGTATGGATTTCACCATTGAGTTAGTACCAGGAGCGATACCAAACTCAAAGGCTCCCTACAGAATGAATATTCTGGAGTTAAATGAGTTAAAATCTCAGCTGAAGGAATTAATAGATAAAAAATACATAAGGTCAAGTGTGTCTCCTTGGGGAGCACCAGTAAATTTCATTAAAAAGAAAGACGGTACCATGCGACTGTGCATCGATTACCCTCAGCTTAATAAAATGACAATTAAGAATCGATATCCCTTGCCCCGCATTGATGATCTATTTGATCAAGTACGTGGAGCAGAGAAATTCACTAAAATTGATTTAAGGTCTGGATATCATCAAGTTAGAATAAAAGACGAAGACATATTCAAAATTGCTTTCAGAACGCGATATGGACACTACGAGTTCGTAGTTATGCCTTTTGGGCTAACCAATGCACCAGAAGTGTTCATGTGTTTAATGAACAACGTTCTGCATAAGTATTTGGATAAGTTTGTAGTTGTGTTCATTGATGATATTCTGATTTACTCAAAACTAAAGAAGAGCACGACGAACATTTAATAATAATTCTGCAAGTGTTAAGAGAACATCAGCTTTATGCTAAGTTCAACAAATGCGATTTTTATAAAGATAAAATACAGTACTTAGGTCACATAATATCTAAAGACGAAATTTTTGTCAACCTTGATAAGATAAAAGCAATTGACGAATGGCCTGTCCCTAAAGATGTAACTGACGTTCGATCATTCATGGGGATAACAGGTTACTATCGAAAGTTTATTGAAGGGGTTCCAAGAATTGCAAATCCCATCACTTCTTTGCAGAAGAAGGGGAAGAAATTATTATGGGATCAAAAGTGTCAAGAACGATTTAATAAGTTAAATGAATTATTAACCATTGCTCCAATTTTAAAAATTGTTGATCCCAATAAGGATTTCGTTGTATGCACTGATGCATGCAACGATGGACTTGGAGGGGTCTTGTTAACACCTAAAAAGTGCTCACTAGCTCATTTCCCTATTCACATGACCCATTTGTCCACTTTTTCACCATCGGAGCCTCTGAAACCAACAAAAGGTCACCAAAAGACCTGAGTACACCCCTTTTTCCATTAAAAAAGATTATTTTTCCTGAAAAGCATAAAAAACCCTAAAAAAGGGTCCAAATTCCCAAAAATATTAAAAAGGGAATAAAAATATTAATTTTATTCAAAAAAGGAAAAAGGAGGGAAAAGTACCTAAACCATGTTGGTCAATACCATTTGGTTTCCACAAAACCACAAATGGTATTCCCCACCACCAAAACCTATAAAAAGGTGGTAGGGGCTCCTCATTTCACATCCATCCATTATCTCATCCTTATGCTGCTGAAATCTCCCTTGAGCATTTTAGCCATTGCAAACCACATTGGAGAAGAGACCATTGGAGATTGGAGTTGCTCATCCTTGGAGCCATTCAACCTCACCATTAGAGGTATTGATTCCGCAAGCACTTGCTTGCCCCATTCTTTCAATACAAATTCATTATTCTACATTGTCTTGTTCTTGATTTTAAATTATTTTTGTTATTTGCTTAATATCTTTGCATAGATCCATGATTAGTCTTGTTTAATTAGTTTATTGTTATTTATTTCCATTGAAACTGCTGCTACTAGTTAGCAGGTGCCCATAGCACTAAGTCTGGTTGCAAAACTGGGCCAACAGTTTTTGGCGACTCCGCTTGGTTTTGAACAATAGATCTCTAGTTTTGCTTTTAATCTTAGTTTTTTATTAGTTTTTAACCTTTAGATCCATAGATCTGCCATCTTAGACAGCAGATCCATTGCTGCTCTAAGTTTTGGCCTCATCTATTGCCATTAACAGCCTGGAATTCTTGATTTTTGGGTTCATTTTTCGGCTTCCGTGCACGGCTTCCGCCTCGCGGTTTTTAGCTTGACAGCCGCGCGGTCCATCGCGGCTTTCGGCCTTTTTTCCGCGCGATTCACCGCGGCTTTTTTGCCGTTTTCCGCGCTGCACATCGCAGCATCGCGGTCATTTACCGCGCTGCACATCGCGACTGCGCGCCCCTTTTCCGCGCGGTCCACCGCGACTTCGCGGCCTATTTGCGCGCTGCACACCGCGGCTTCGCAGATATTTTCCGCGCGGTCCATCGCGACTGCGTAACCAAAACCCGCGCGGTCCATTGCGACTGTGCGACAGAAACCCGCGCAGTCCATCGCGGCTTTTCTGTCAAAACCCGCGCTGCTGATTTTTTCATTCGGCCATTCCGATTTTAAAAATTAATTTTTACTGTACTTTCTGCCCATAGAACATTTTTTACAGTATTAAATTCTGCATATTTTACAGCTTTGAAAAAAAAATTTACTATTTAAAATGCATATCTAGAAATCTTTTTAAAAATTTTCAAGAAAGTGAAAGAAAGACTTATTTCTGCATTTTTATCTAGATTTAAATTTTTTCCTGTTTACTTCTTTAAAATCTTGCCCTTAGCAATTTCCTTGAAAAAAGAAATCCATTTATTTCTTTTAAAGAAGTCTATTATTTGCTTTCAGAATTCAAAAGATTCTTTATTTTTTGAGTTAGTTTCGCAAAGCATTTAGTTTTCAATTATTGAAAGAAGTCATAAATATTTGCTTTTTATTTTTGAAAGATCCTTTATTTTTTGAAAATTTCCTATAAAGCATTTACTTCTTTCAAGTTCAGTTTACAATACCTCACGTGCACTCACTCAATCACTTAATTGAACTAAGCCTTAAAACGTACCCTAATTTCAACACACGTTTAACCCCACTTGGGGAACACTAAAACAACTTTGTAGCTAGGTAGTATTGGGGGGATAGGTGTTCCAATAACACCCCTCAGTTATTACATCCGAGACATAGAAGTTGTCCAATTAGGGAGCTAAAATCTCTTAGTACTTTTTGGCGCGGTCACAACCGGTTTGTGGGAAGGCCTCTCCCTTAGGAGGGTTGAAGTCGCGAGGATGGTTCCGGAAGCGTGAGTGGAATACCGAAATCCATTCAGTAACCGAAGGGCTACCATTCGCAGTTCTCGGGATATCCCTGTATTGGGATATTGCGATCAAAGGACCAAACGGCAGATTTACCTTTTCTCGACGCATCATGAACGGAGTATCCTAGTAGCCTGTCTTTAGGATTGATTACCCGGTGTCCCTCCCGGTAGGGGGATATCTAGCCGTTGTCTCAACAATCATATTGTCTGACTTGGATTTCATCACCTTGCAGAGGATATCGATTGTTTGAGTCACAATAATTTTAGTTAGGTGTTTGCATGATTCAACCCACCTTTGGTCTAGTTACACCTATTTTTTCTAGAAGTCGTTTGCATGTTGGTACTCTGACCATTTGTTGCTTTCCTCCACTTATTGTAGCACAACTGCTAGAATAAGTGCCTTTTCTGAGGTTGATTTTTTGGCCTGAGAGCCTTCTTTTTCACTCCCCTTCTTGCACCCTTGGTTGCATTAGGGTTTTGAGTCTTTTATATATATATATCACCACCTGATACTTAAACACATTTTTCACACAGAAACCTAATTCTCACCATTGAGAATTTTAGACGCTCTCGTCGTCTACAGGGCGAACTCCCAGAGTTTAGTCCACTTGGCTCTCCACGTCACGGACGCAGAGCCTTATCCCTTGATTCGACACATCGTCAATCAACTGGACAGTCATCCGATTCTGACACACCTCACTTCACATTTGATTTGGAGGTAGAATCCGAAAACCCCACAGAGTTACCACCAACCACCATTATGGCTGGAACACCATTTGATCCACTCTTTACCAGCACCATAGGAGAGACGTCTACAGACCCTTCTACTACAGTGCCGTCCACGGCAGCAACCACCCCCCTGGGTATGCCCAATATGGGCAACACTCCACATTTAGAAATGCCCAACACAGGGCCATCTCCTGTTATAGGAATTCCCAACACAGGTCCACCACCTGTTATGGGCACGCCCAACATAGGGGTCACACCCCCTCTGGTTCCCACAAACCCTATCCCAGGAATCCCCACTGTTATTCCTAACCCAAGTGTAACCCATGTTGCACTTGGAGGCGCTGGCCCATACCAGACTACACCTATTGGAGGGCACATACCCTCCATACCTAGCATACCTTTAGGTGCTACTGGACCCCACACCACAATGACTAGGCATATCCCAGTTCCAGTCCCCACATCTGCTAGCTTACCATACATGGCGAGTCTGAACCTGCCAGACTTAGCTAGGCTCACAAATGACCCCATCAGACATGATCCTGCGTGGCCTCACATGCCCACCAAACTCCCCTCTGACATCCCTAAGTTTGAGGGTAAGACGGGTGAAGACCCCCAGAACCATATCATGTCCTTCCATCTATGGTGTTCCTCCAACTCCATAGTGGACGACTCTGTCCGCCTCCGGCTCTTACAGCGCACCTTCACTGGCTCTGCAGCCAAGTGGTATATTGAGCAACCCCATGGGACGCATGCCACCTTTACCTCCCTGGCCTCTACCTTCCTACAGTTCTTTCAGTTACCTGTCTGCTATGATGCGGGCGTCGAGATCCTACTGTCTTGCAGACAGAATACGGCCACCCACATCACTGACCACATTCATGAGTGACGCCGGAGCCTCTGCAAAATTAAGTTAGACGACCGTATCTTTTTAGATTGGTTTCTAAAATCCCTCCTCCCGCTCATCGCGAAGGATGTGGCATCTGAAAGACCCCAGTCTGAAGAAGAGGCCATCCTCAAAGCCCAACAGTTTGATCTCATCTACGCCCAGTCAGGTTATTTATACACCATCATACCAGACGCCCCACGATGTGACTCTTCACGCAGTGACACGCCGGGGGCATCTCATGCCGCCGATGGCATTATTGGCCAAATCACACCCCAAGCTAAACCTTTCAGCATGGTGAGTACCATGCCTGCCCCAGACCTCTCTAGGGCTACATCCAGTTCCGGAGCGACAACTTCTTATGCTCCAACAAACCAGACCCATCACATTCATGGGCCCTCTTGTCCACAACATTGCTATGGGCAAGCGCCATTAGCATATGTACCTCCTACATACTATACTCAACCTACCACACATACCCCCATGCAGTTCCCACAACAGCAGATGCATTACCCACAACCAGCTGCACCAGCTAATCTCGCACCTCCAACAGCTTAGGGGTACCAACAACCCCAACAGGCAGCTGGACCACCTCTAGCTCCACCTGCATACTACCCACCGCAACCTGCTCCCGCACCTGCGGCTCCCCAGAATCCCCCCAATGCTCAAGGGCATGTGTACGCACAACAACATCAGCCCCAATACCAAAATAACCAACGCAACCAGGGTGGGCAACCAAACCGAGGAAGAGGATGTAACCGTGGAAACAACCAAAACCATAACCAAGCTCCACAACCTACCCATCCTCCGCAAAACAATAACGCGGCGCCTGCTCATCAGAATCCTGATCGGCCACCTAAGCAAGCCAAAAATGCTAATTTACGAACAAACCATCCTTGTTCTATTTGTGGTGTCTATGGCCACTATACCCACGCTTGCCCACATCTGGAGCGAGCTCGACAACTATGGACAGATGACGCCCATCGTCAAGGGCAGGCGGCTCCTCAGCCGCCACCCAACCCTCCACCACCTCAACAACAACCTTTGGTGCTACAAAACCCTTTTCCAACACAAGGAGTGGTGAACACTCAGCTGTTAGCCCCCCCACAGGGCAACGTACAACCACAGCAAATCACTTACGCCGCTCCTGATCAACCCATGTTTGATTCAGGGACTCACCACTTATTGATGATGTCCACTGCTGACGTCAATATCCAAACCCGCCGGAACCAGTATGGCCCTACCTCCGAAGCCCCCCCCGCCGACAAGGATACTAACGCTCATCCCACCGATCAGTCGTTACAGATACCACCTCTTCCACTTGATGGTGCATCTAAAGCACCTCGTTTCCCACTCCGTCGTATCAACAACAACCCCAATGCACGGCCTGCGTCAAATTACAACATCGTAGACTACCTAGCTCAATCTCCCGCAGCCATGTCTGCGTTAGAAGTCTTGAAAAACTGTCCTACTCAGTGCAAGACTTTACTTTCTGCCATTGGGGCGATTGACCCAAATGATTCGAAATTGATGACCTTTGATTTAGACCAGTCTGAACCACGTCTGCCTTCCACCATAGCAGTCCAAGTTTCTGTTTCTATTCGGAATCTTGTCATCCATCGATGTATCATCGACGAGGGTGCCTCCACATGCGTCATGTCCACATTTGTTTGGCAGAAGTTGGGATCCCCTACTCTCCAGCAATCCACCACTGCATTGCGGGCCTATGACGGCCGGTCAGCTCAACCTCAAGGTTTACTACCCAAGGTCCCCGTCCAATTAGGTGGGAAAACTGTGCTCATTGACAGAGAGGTCATTAATGCCCAGCTCGATTATAACTTTTTACTCGGCCGCAGTTACATGTACGCCATGAAAGCGGTCACCTCATCCGTTTTTCGCACCATGATGTTCCCCCACGAGGGACGCGTGGTCAAAATCGACCAACTCACATACTATGATCCCAATGCCCCCGCAGCACCCGAAAATGTTCTTCCCATGATTGAACAACCAACTTCTAGTGCAACTACCTCCTTTGTCTCTTCTTTGGGACCCGGACTTTATTCAGATACACCAATGACCTCTACATTCCAGGCCATTCCACCACCATCACCGGAGACCCAAGTCGCAAACCTCTGTACTCTTTCACAGAATACACAAACATCCGGTAGTCAACCACCATTGATCCCCAGTCACATTGGTGTTACACCCATCCACACCATCCCCTTCCTGTTTCCTCCTTCGGGTGTAGTAAGCGCCCCGGTTATGGCTACCCTTAGTCTACCCGAGTTAACATTGGGATTACCCGTGTGGTATATTCCACCTCCCGTTCGACCGCCGAAACCAAACGTCATCCTCCAACCGGTACAACCTATTGTTACCACAAATCAACCTCCTCCTGGTGTCGCAATCCCTTCGTCATCAACGACACCTCCTCCTAGCCTCAATATCCCTTCGTCGTCAACGAATCCTCCCCCTCCTATAAAGCCCACTGGGGGCAGAGGTCCACAACCATACACTGCTATACCACCTCCTAAGGCAGTTAAACCCCCACCGGTGTTTCGAGCTCCCCCTAAATGCTCATTGTGCGATGAGATAGGCCATCCAACTCATCAATGCCCACAGTTACCAGCACTCCAAGAGCATATGAATATGTTGGACGATGACGCCGGCATCCCAGTCGTTAGACTTGAGCCACCACCTCAACCTCGCGACAAATCACTGCGCACCAACCATCCTTGTGCCATATGCAGTGTTTACGGCCACTACTCTCACCATTGTCCCGATCTCCCTGACTATAGAGCAGCATTATACGAGTTAAACAATGTCGATTTGGAGATATCTCCTACCCGAATCGAGGAGATCTACCCCCCGCCATCATCCTCGTCGGAAGAAGTCAATACAATATATATGATTTCAACAACTTTCAAACCAGAACCCCTTGATTTATGGTCTGACTACTTCAATACTGATGAGCAAATTTTGGAGACACTCACTGCACCCGACTACCCTTGGGATGATATGCATCATTGCTCGTACTTCCTCCCGGAAGCATCTACATCCACCGCATCCAACCAGCTATCGGTCGAATCGAAATATTTCATACCCATTAAGGTCGATTGGTTAAAGGACCCCATCCCAGCACCGGATGCCTTTGAAGAAGGGAACATGTCGAACATTTCCCCCACTATACAGATAGACATTTCAACAACACCAGGGAAACCTGAGCTCATCTCGCTGGGCGCATCTTGCACTCAAGTAGAAACTCAGGCGTACAAAAAGCTCTTTCAAGAGTTCCGTGATGTCTTTGCCTGGTCCTATACCGAGATGCCTGGTCTCGACCCTGCCATTATAGAACACCACATTGATACATGGCCTGAGGTACCCCCTGTTCGTCAGAAACAGCGACCCATTCATCCTTCCAAACTCCCCGCTGTTAAAGCTGAGGCCGAGAAACTTCGCAAAGCAGGATTCATTTATCCTATTCCGTACACCACCTGGGTGTCGAACCCCGTTCCCGTCAACAAAAAGCAAGGCTCCCTTAGAGTATGCACTGACTTCCGTGATTTAAACCACGCTTGTCCAAAAGACAATTTCCCCACGCCATTCATTGACCAACTCATTGATGAGTGTGCGGGCCATGAAGTCCTATCCTTCATGGACGTGTTTTCTGGATATAACCAGATTCACATCCGCAAAGAGGATCAGTACAAGACTGCCTTCACCACCCCATGGGGCACCTTTGCCTACCGCGTCATGCCATTTGGCCTAAAAAACGCTGGTGCCACTTTCCAGCGGGCTATGACCTATTGCTTTCACGACTTGGTGCATATCCTCCGAGTCTACCTTGATGACCTCACAACTCGTTCCCGAAAACGATCAGACCACCTTAACGACCTTCGGCAAGTTTTCCTGCGTTGTCGCAAATATAAAATCCGCTTGAACCCACACAAGTGTGTCTTTTGCGTCCTGGCAGGCCGGTTGTTGGGTTTCATTGTTTCCCAAGACGGAATCACTGTCGATCCCCTGAAAGTCAAAGCCATATTAGAACTTCCGCCTCCTCGCACGCTTCGACAACTCCAAAGTCTACAAGGGCGGTCCAATTTCCTTAGACGCTTCGTTCCTGATTATGCCACCAAAGTCCACGGGTTCTTACGCTTACTTCGTACCCACATACCCTTTGTTTGGGATGAGCAAGCAGACACGGCATTCGAAGCCCTCAAGAAAGCTCTCACACAAGCCCCCTTGATATCCCCACCGGATTTCTCTCAAGACTTCACCCTTTATGTCTCGGCATCTGAACATGCTGTGTTAGGAGTTTTGGTCCAAGAAGATGCCTCCCACCAAGAGCATGTGATTTATTACGTCAGCCAGACCTTGTCTGGCCCGCCTCTGCGTTACCCATACGAGGAAAGATTAGCCCTAGCCGTAGTATTTTTCATACAAAAATTGCGACACTACATCCTACTCAGTCATACCACGGTCGTGGCCGACTCGAACCCTATGGTCTATCTCCTAACCCGGTGACTCCTACAAGGTCGTGTCGCGAAATGGGTCATTATCTTCCAGGAATATGACCTCACTTTCAGAACCCCCAAAAGCACCAAAGCCCTCGCGCTTGCTCACCTCATCACCGACCTCCCATCCTCTTCAACATCACCCGTTATCCACACGGACCTGATTGACGAGCAGATTTTCATCATGTCGTCCGATGACCCTTGGAACGGAGACATTTTGACTTACCTTCGTACGCAAAAATTTCGACCACACATCGATCGTGACGGACGCCGTCGCATACGACACCACGCCCCCCGATACCTCTTGTTAGGGGATGTACTTTACCAACGCGGCGTTGATACAATCTTACGCCGCTGCCTATCCCATAGTGAGGCAGAACAAGTCCTCAATGATTGTCATAGCGGTGCCTGCGGAGGCCATTTCTCCGGCATGGCCACCGCCCAAAAAATCATTCGGGCCGGTTATTTTTGGCCATCATTGTTTACTGATTGCATCACCGTAGTCAAGCATTGCCAGAACTGCCAGCTATTTGCCCCCAAAGCAAGAACCCCCCCCGCCCCCCTTCATCCAGTCATCACTGTCGGACCATTCTGCAAATGGGCCATCGACTTCCTCGACTGTAACCCCACGTCAGCCGGCGGTCACAAACACATCGTTGTGGCTGTAGATTATTTCACCAAATGGGCAGAAGCCATGCCGACCTATAATTGCAAAGCCGACACCGCAGCACGGTTTTTCTTCAACCATGTTATCGCTCGTTTCGGAGTGCCAAAGAAACTAGTCTCTGACCACGGCTCTCACTTCGAAGATGCTGTCTGGAAGGAATTATCAACCATGTTGAAATTTGAACACCATTTCTCTTCCGCTTACTATCCCCAAGGAAACGGCCAAGTCGAAGCGATCAATAAAATTTTGAAGACCATTCTCCAACGTACTGTAGACAAGCACAAATCCAATTGGCACCACATGCTCTTCCCGGCACTATGGGCCTACCGCACCTCAACCAAAACCGCCACCGGTTTTACCCCTTTCTATTTAGTTCACGGTGTCGAATCCGTCCTCCCTATTGAGTGCCAGATCCCAGCCTTACATATCGCCGTTGAACTCCTACCGGACACTTCCCCGATCGAGCAACGTTTACTACTCCTAGAGTAGGCCGATGAAGATTGGCGCACATCCATTCAAAACATGGAAGCAGCTAAACAACGATCGAAACTAAGTTACGACAAACACGTCCACCCAAGAACCTTTTCTGAGGGAGACCTTGTCCTCGCTTACGATCAAGCTCACGATAAAACCGGAAAGGAAAAGTTCGTGTCTATGTGGCAAGGCCCCTATATCATACACACCTGCCTTGGGCAGGGGGCATACATTCTGACCGATTCAGAAGGCAATCCCCTACGCAACCCACGCAACGGGTTGTACCTTAAAAGATTTTACCCATAGAAAATCTGATGGACACCATCGTCCATTTTAGTATAGGCATACTTTCTTTGTTCACAAAAAATTCAAAAAACCTAAATATTTGTTTTTCTCTACATGACCACAGATGGAGCCTTTTCCACTCTGCCATGTCGGTTTCACTGATGGTGCAAGCCGTTGGTCTCCCAATCTCGCCTCCGTAGCTTGGGTAATATACTCCCCTTCACATGAGTTAATTCACATTGACGGAGTATGTTTAGGTGCCGCTACCAATAATCAAGCTGAATACGATGCCGTGACCGGTCTCCTGGCCGCTGCTCTCCAAATGAGCATCCGTCACCTCAACGTTTTCTTGGACTCACAGCTCCTAGTTTCCCAGCTCAACAATGATTACCAGGTACGCGATCCCTGTCTTTTCAGAAAATTCCTGTGCACTAAACAAATGGTTAGATAGTTTGAATCCATTTCATTCACACATGTCCCAAGATACCTCAATAGTGTAGCAGATAATATGGCCAACAATGTCCTCGACTGGAACACCAATCACATCATTTCATATCCATAACAAAATGCATCCACGTGCATAACATGTGCCTCCACGGGCATATCTATAAACAAAATGCATCCACGTGCATAACAGGTGCCTCCACGGGCATAAAAACAAATAACCAAATAATGCATCCACGTGCATAACATGTGCCTCCACGGGCATACATAAATAATCCAACATACTGCATCCAAGTACATAACATGTGCCTCCACGGGCATATACAAAAGACAAAGGTGCATACATGTACATACACGACAATATATCCAAATATATATCCACATATATATATAAGCCAAATAGTCAACATGTCATAGGTGCCCTCAGCACCCGATATACAAAAAATAAATATACATCTGTCATACAAAAATGCTTCCCCATATGCTCATCATCATTTGGGGGCAGATACAATCATCTACTCATCTGGATCCCTAGGATCCTCCGGCTCCTCCTCCGCTGGCCCCGCCGGGTCATGACGAGCCCGAACTCTCCGCTCTGCCGGCCCCGCTGGATCATCCCGCAGACGTATCCTCCCCTGAGCCGGCCTTGCCGGATCATCTCGTCTACCATCCCCGTGCCTCGCCACGAACACCGCTGTCCTCAATAAAAGCGACTGCCACTCAGGCGGCGCACCGAAACAACCCTGCAAAATATCCCGATCCAGGTCCCTCCATCCATCCTCAGGGAGTCCAGCTAGGATCCGGGCAAAAGTCTGTCTGACACCATCTATAGCGTCATCGCGAGGGCCAACCCCTCGCCCACGAGCCGCAAATCCTCCACCACGTGGAGGTGGTACCGCTGCGGGGGGATGGGCGACCACCATCGCCCGCCCTTGACGAGGCACATAGTCGTCCGGTGGCACTGGACCCACATCTGCACAAAGCAAGTAAGCCATCATGTACTATACAACAATAATCATCAATGATAAATCAAACAACATATGATATAATATCAAATAAAACACAAAACATACCGTCTAAACTCCAGGCCTGTCCTGGGGCACGAGGCATCTCTGGGTCACCTCGGTAATCCATGCCGGCGTAGGGATAGTCCTCAATCACCAGAGGCATCTGCTCCCACTGTTGATAAAAATCCTCCGTGAAGTAACCGCGGACACCACCACCGCCACGGGGCATCATCTGCCCCCATCTCATCATACGAGGCTCACTCAGAAGACCAGCACGAATGGGTACCCGTGGCCGCAAGGTCGGCACCCGCTCGAAGAAAAAACAACATAAAAATGAGGCGTAACAAAACTCGCCTCCCTCTCTAATGGCCTTGTCCAGATCTCTCCGGACTCCAGCCAGAAACATCTGCCCCCAGGCATAATAAGTACCCTGAAGAACAGAGTCCACCATCATCGTCTGCCCCCCAGACATACGATGTGGCGTAGCAGCACCCAGTATCCGTAGAACGCAGGCCCCAACAGCTCGCATATCCCACTCACGTAGGGATCGCAGACTAATAGAGCTGTTCTGCAAAACATCATCATCAACACAAAAAGTCTGTAATAGGTCCTCCATATCTATACCTGGAGGCAACCTCGGCAAGATATCGCCCACCTCACCCAAGTGAGGCAACCCAGTCAAAAAATAAACATCCGTGAGAGTAATCTCTAACCTCTCACCCCCAATGATGAAGGCACCCTCTGCCGGCACCCACCAACTCACGAGCTTGTTCAGGAGCCGCCTCACTGAACGAATAGGGGGGATCTGAGCGAACTTCAAAAGTCCGCTCATAGCCAGAGTCTGTCTCACCCCTGCATCAATCTCAATCCTCAGCATGAGATCACCATCGATCTCTCGCTCCCGCCACGAGGACTGTGGCCTCCTCAACATCCTGCCAGCAAACAGAAGAAATTTTTAGCCCTAGCATAAAATTTTTTTTATGAAAAAATCCCATCGCGGCTTTTACACAAAAAGCTGCGCTGCCCATCGCGGCTTTTCCACAAAAAGCCGCGATGACCATCACGGGATCCATGCAAAAACCTGCGATGAACATCGCGGGTTCTGGCCAGACAGTCGCGATGAACATCGCGACTATCCCCCATGAACTCGCGATGAACATCACGGGTTCCAGCCTCACAGTCGCGATGAACATCGCGACTGTCAGCCTAAAACCCGCGCGGTTCATCGCGGGTTTAGCCCCGAAACCCGCGCAGTTCCACGTTGGAGAGTCAACATGGAATTTCGCGGCCTTCGGGGGCCCGCCACCAAACAAAAACGACATAATTGACAAGGCTAAGGCAAATAGAGTTACCTGCAACTCGCTGAATCGAAAACCAACGGTGAAATCTCCCGGAAATCGAGAAAAAGCTCTGACCGCTCTATCAAACTCGCACGTAACAATGACAAGTGATTTGGGCCCCACGCCCTATTTATAGAAATTCTACCAATTTTCCAACAACCATTGCGGTATCATACGAAGTCCATTTCTCAAACCGTTGGTACCGTTGGAATCAACACAATGAGAACTTCATGCAGGTTCCTTCCGTTTCCCGTTTTTCACGAGGTCCATTTTTTGACTATTTTTTGGCCTCTCTCGTGGCCTCGATTTGCGTGCCACATCGGCCGTTCTGCGTTTTGGACGTGCCTTATATCACCGGATTCAATTTTCCGCGCTCGTGATGATGCTTGAGATCATTTCTCGCTGTCACGTCCTGATTTTCAGGGCATTTCTTCCATGCCCCCCTCGTCACCTCGGTTTGCGTGCCACATCGGTCGTTCTCCGTTTTAGACGTGCCTTATATCACCGGATTCAGTTTTCCGCACTCGTGATGATGCTTGAGATCATTTCTCACTGTCATGTCCTGATTTTCAGGGCATTTTTTCCATGCCCCCTTGTCACCTCGGTTTGCGTGCCACATCGGCCGTTCTCAGTTCGGGGCATGCATTATATCGTCGGATTCAGTTTTCCACGCTCGTGATGATGCTTGAGATCATTTCTCGCTCTCACCTTTAGATTTTTTGGCCATTTCTTCCATGCTCCCTCATCACCTCGGTTTGCGTGCCACATCGGTCGTTCTTCGTTTTCGACGTGCCTTATATCGTCGGATCCAGTTTTCTGCACCGATGGCGATGCTTGAGACCTTTTCTCGCCCTCATCAATCCATTTTTTGTTCGGTATAATTTTACCCCTTCTTCGGGCCGAGCAACCCCTTTTACGAAAAAGGCACTTAGGGAGTTTCTGTTAAGCTCTTTTCTGACTCTTGAAACAATGAAAAGATTGCCGAGCAACCTTGCTTCCTTTCATGCTCGTTAAACGTATCTGAAAGGGCGTCTACCTGGTATAAGTTTACCCCTTTTCCGGACCTTGTAGACTAATTAGGAAAAAGGTATACTCTAGTCACATCGGCTAGAAGAGTTCTCCATCCACATCATTTTATGCTTTTTCGGGCCTTGGAACACCAATAGAGTCCACTTACCGTTTTCAGACTCTCTAAACATGAAAGCAACCATGAGCATGAGCCGTCCTGGGCTCACAAAATCCACAGGACCGCGCCATTTCAGAGCACACTTTTATCCCTTCTTGGAGCTCATTAAAACTACGAAGAAGGAATCAATGGTGTCTCTTGGCGCCACGACAGATCATATCTACTCATCAGGCAACTTCCCCATTTTGGTCGCCTTTGTTCAGAGTATTCTGCAGTATGTCACCTTGAAAATCTCTCGACGGCACCTATCAGCTCGTCCTCCCTGTTAACACCTAAAAAGTGCTCACTAGCTCATTCCCTTACTCACATGACCCATTTGTCCACTTTTCCACCATCTGAGCCTCTGAAACCAACAAAAGGTCACCAAAAGACCTTAGTACACCCCTTTTTCCATTAAAAAAGATTATTTTTCCAAGAAAATCATAAAAAACCCTCAAAAAGGGTCCAAATTCCCAAAAATATTAAAAAGGGAATTAAAATATTATTTTTATTCAAAAAAGGAAAAAGGAGGGAAAATTACCTAAACCATGTTGGTCAATACCATTGGTGTCCACAAAACCACAAATGGTATTCCTCACCACCAAAACCTATAAAAAGGTGGTAGGGGCTCCTCATTTCACATCCTTCCATTATCTCATCCTTATGCTGCTGAAATCTCCCCTGAGCACTTTTAGCCATTGAAGCAACATTGGAGAAAGAGACCTATTGGAGTTTGGAGCTACTCATCTTGGGAGTTGCTCAACATCAACCTTCACCATTAAAGGTAATATCGCAAGCACTTGCTTGCCCCCCACTTTTCAATACAAAAATTATTTCTTATGTTTCTTGTTCTTGATTTTTGAAATATTTGAATTATTTGATTAGATTCTTGCTTAGATCCATGAAAAGTATTGTTTATTTAGTTTATTGTTTTTATTTCTATTGAAACTGCTGCTACTAGTTAGCAGGTGCCCATAGCACTAAGCTTGGTTGTAAAACCGAGCCAACAGTTTTTGGCGACTCCGCTTTGGTTTGAACTTTAGATCTCTAGCTTTGCCATTAAATCTTAGTTTTTATGAATTTTTAACCTTTAGATCCATAGATCTACCATCTTAGACAGCAGATCCATTGATGTTCTGAGATTTGGCCCCATAAACAGCCCGAAATTTTCAATTTTCGGGTTCGTTTCTCGGTTTCCGTGCACGGCTTCCGCCTCGCGGATTTTTTACAGACAGTCGCGCGGTCCATCGCGACTTTTCGGCCTTTTTCCGCGCGGTACATCGCGGATTTTTTACAGACAGTCGCGCGGTCCATCGCGACTTTTCTGTATTTTTCCGCGCTGCTCATCGCGGCTGTACGGCCAAAACCTGCGCGGCTCATCGCGGCTGTGCGGCCAAAACCTGCGCGGCTCATCGCGACTGTGCGGCCAAAAACCCGCGCGGTCCATCGCGACTCTGCGGCCAAAACCCGCGCGGTCCATCGCGACTGTGCTGCCAAAACCCGCGCGGCCCATCGCGGCTGTTCGTCCAAAACCCGCGCGGCTGAATTTTTTCATTCGGCCATCCCGATTTTGAAAAATATTTTTTACTGTACTTTCTGCCCATAGCACATTTTTTTTTTTTTTACAGTACTAAATTCTGCATGGTTTACAGATTTGAAATTTTTTTTTACTATTTAAAAGTGCATACCTAGAAATCCTTTTAAAAGTTTTCAAGAAAGTGAAAGGAAGACTCATTTTGCATTCTTTATCTAGATTCAAATTTTTTCTTGTTTACTTCTTTAGAATCTTGCCCTTAGCAATTTTTATTGAAACGAAGAAATCCATTTATTTCTTTTAAAAATGAGTTTATTATTTGCTTTCATAAATCCAAGAAATCTTTTATTTTTTGAGTTATTTTTTGAAAAAGCATATTAATTCCTTTTAGTGAAAAAGTCTTAGATATTTGCTTTGTATTTTCGAAAAGTCCTTTATTTTTTGAAAATTTCCCTTAAAAGCATTTAATTTTTCCAAGTTCAGTTTACAACACCTCACGTGCACTCACACGATCACTTAATTGAACTAAGACTTAAAACTTACCCTAACTTGAACACACTCTTAACCCCACTTGGGGAACACGAAAAGAATTCTTGTAGCTAGGTAGTATTGGGGGGATAGGTGTTCCAATAACACCCCTCAGTTCATACATCTGAGACATAGAAGTTGTCCAATTAGGGAGCTAAAATCTCTTAGTACTTTTTGGCACGGTCACAACCGGTTTGTGGGAAGGCCTCTCCCCTAGGAGGGTTGAAGTCGCGAGGATGGTTCCGGAAGCCTGAGTGGGATACCGAAACCCATTCAGTAACCGAAGGGCTACCATTCGCAGTTCTCGGGATATCCCTGTATTGGGATATTGCGATCAAAGGACCAAACGGCAGATTTACCTTTTCTCGACGCGTCATGAACGGAGTATCCTAGTAGCCTGTCTTTTTAGGATTGATTACCCGGTGTCCCTCCCGGTAGGGGGATATCTAGCCGTTGTCTCTACATTCATATTGTCTGACTTGGATTTCATCACCTTGCAGGGGATATCGTCTGTTTGAGTCACAATACTTTTAGATTAGGTGTTTGCATGATCTTTACCACCTTTTGAGTCTAGTTACACCTATTTTTTCTAGGAGCCGTTTGCATGTTGGTATTCTGACCGGTTGTTGCATTCCTCCACTTATTGTAGCACAGCTGCTAGAATAAGTGCATTTTTTGAGGATTGATTTTTTGGCCTGTGAGCCTTCTTTTTTCACTCCCCTTTTTGCACCCTTGGTTGCATTAGGGTTTTTGAGTCTTTTACATATATATCACCACCTGATACTAAAACAATTTTTAAATAAAAAACATATTCTCACCATTGAGAATTCTAGACGTTCTCGTCGTCTACAGGGCGAACTCCCAAAGTTTAGTCCACTTGGCTCTCCACGTCACGGACGCAGAGCATTATCCCTTGATTCGACACATCGTCGATCATCTAGACGGTCATCCGATTCTGACATACCCCACTTCACCTTTGATTTGGAGGTAGAATCCGAAAACCCCACAGAGTTACCACCAACCACAATTATGTCTGGAACACCAGTTGATCCACTATATACGTTAACCATAGGTCAGACATCCACAGACCCTTCTGCGGTAGTACCATCAACGGCAACAGCCACCCCCTTGGGTATGCCCAACATGGGTAACACTCCACATTCAGGAATGCCTAACACAGGACCACCACCTGTCATGGGCATGCCCAACATGGGGGTCATACCCCCTTCGATTTCCACAAACCCTATCCCAGGAATCCCTAGTACGATTCCTAACCCAAGTGTAACTCCTGTTGCACTTGGGAATGCTATCCCAGGAATCCCTAGTGCGATTCCTAACCCAAGTGTAACCCATGTTGCACTCGGTAGTGCTATACCAGGAATCCCTAGTGCGATTCCCAACCCAAGTGTAACCCAAGTTGCACTTGGGAGTGCTAACCCATATCAGGCCACACCTTTTGGAGGGCACATACCCTCCATACCTAGCATACCTATAGGCGCTACTGGACCCCTACACCATACCACAATGGCTAGGCAGGTCCCGGTTCCGGTCACCACATCCGCTAGTCTACCATACATGGCAAGTCTCAACCTGCCAGATTTAGCTAGGCTCACAAATGACCCCATCAGGCATGATCCTGCTTGGCCCCATATGCCCACTAAGCTTCCCTCTGACATCCCTAAGTTTGAGGGAAAGGCTGGAGAAGACCCCCAGAACCACATCATGTCCTTCCATTTATGGTGTTCCTCCAACTCCATAGTGGACGACTCTGTCCGCCTCCGTTTATTACAGCGCACCTTCACTGGCTCTGCAGCCAAATGGTATATCGAGCAACCCCATGGGACGCATTCCACATTTACCTCCCTTGCCTCGACCTTCCTGCAGTTCTTTCAGCTACCAGTCCGCTATGATGCGGGCGTCGAGATCCTACTGTCTTGCAGACAAAACATGGCCACGCATATCACTGACCATATTCATGATTGGCGGCGGCGCCGAAGCCTATGCAAGATCAAATTAGACGACCGAATCTTTTTAGACTGGTTCCTTAAATCCCTCCTCCCTCTCATTGCGAAGGATGTAGCATCTGAAAGACCCCAGTCTGAGGAGGAGGCCATCCTTAAGGCCCAACAGTTTGATATTATCTATGCCCAATCAGGTTACCTATACACCATCATACCTGACGCACCACGAGGTGACTCCGCACGCGGTGACACACCGGGGGCATCACATGCCGCTGATGGCATTATTGGCCAAATTACACCGCAAGCCAAACCTTTCAGTATGGTGAGCACCATGCCCGCCCCAGACCTTTCTAGGGCTACATCCAGTTCCGGAGCGACAACTTCTTATGCTCCAACAAACCAGACCCATCACGTTCATGGACCCTCTTGTCCACAACATTGTTATGGCCAAGCGCCATCAACATATGTACCTCCTACATACTATGCTCAACCTACGGTAAAGACCCCCATGCAGTTCCCACAACAGCCCATGCATTACCCACAACCGGTTGCACCAGCTAACCTCACACCTCCACCAGCTCAGGGGTACCAACAACCCCAACAGGCAACTGGACCACCTCCAGCTCCACCTGCATACTACCCACCGCAACCTGCTCCCGCACCTGCGGCTCCCCAGAATCCCCCCAATGCTCAAGGGCATGTGTACGCACAACAACATCAGCCCCAATACCAAAATAACCAGCGCAACCAAGGTGCGCAACAGAACCGTGGTATAGGTCATAACCACGGTAATAACCAACAACATCAGCAAGGTCCTCCACCTCCCAATCCTCCGCAGAATAACAATGCTGCTCCTCCCAACCGCAATCCGGATCGGAATCCTAAGCATCCTAGAAATAATAACCTCAGAACAAACCACCCTTGTTCTATCTGCGGAGTCTATGGTCATTACACGCATTCTTGCCCACATTTGGAGCGAGCTCGGCAACTCTGGACCGACGATGCACATCGTCAAGGGCAAGCGGCTCCTCAGCCGCCACCCAACCCTCCACCACCTCAACATCAACCCTTGGTGCTGCAAAACCCCTTTCCAAACCAGGGTGTAGTGAACACTCAGCCGTTAGCCCCCCCTCAGGGCAACGTGCCACCACAGCAGATCACTTATGCAGCCCCTGATCAACCCATGTTCGATTCAGGTACTCACCATTTGTTGATGATGTCGACTGCCGCTGCCAACCTCCAAACTCGTCGGAACCAATATGGCTCCACCTCTGAAGCCCCTCCCGTCGACAAAAACACTAACGTTAATCCCACAGATCAAACGTTACGTACACCTCCGGCTCCACTTGATGGCGCTTCCAAAGCACCTCGCTTCCCATTTCATCGCATCAACAATAATCCTAATGCTCACGCTGCGCCGAATTACAACATTGTCGACGACTTAGCCCAGTCTCCTGCAGCCATGTCTGCTTTAGAAGTTTTGAAAAACTGTCCTTCGCAGCGCAAAACTTTGCTCTCTGCCATTGGCGCCATGGACCCCAATGATTCACAGCTGATCGCATTCGATTCAGACCAGTCTGAACCACGCTTGCCTTCCTCTTTAGCATTCCAAGTTTCCGTTTCTGTTCGGAATCTTGTTATCCATCGGTGCATTATCGATGAAGGGGCCTCCACATGCGTCATGTCTACATTCGTTTGGCAGAAGTTGGGATCCCCTACTCTCCAGCAGTCCACCACTGCGTTGCGAGCCTATGACGGTCATTCGGCACAACCCCAGGGTCTCTTACCTAATGTCCCCATCCAGCTCGCGGGCAAAACCGTGCTCATTGACATTGAGGTCATCAATGCACAACTTGACTATAACCTTCTACTTGGCCGTAGTTACATGTATGCCATGCGGGCTGTTGCCTCATCCGTTTATCGTACCATGCAGTTCCCCCATGAGGGACGCGTGGTCAAGGTGGACCAACTCACCTATTATGATCCCAAGGCCCCCACTGCACCTGAAAATGTTATCCCCATGGTTGAACAACCTGTTTGCGGTGCAAATACCTCATTCGTTTCCTCAGTCAGACCCGGACTATACTCTGACGCGTCGATGACTTCTACATTCCAGGCCATACCACCACCGTCATCGGAGACCCATGTCGCTAACCTCTGCACTCTGTCACAACAACCCGGTAACCAACCCTCCTTGTTGCCCAAACCACCATTGGTACCTAGTCACATTGGAGTTACACCCATCCACACATCCCCTTTCTATTCCCTCCCTCGGGCGTAGTAAGCGCTCTGGTTATGGCTACCCTCAGTCTCCCCGGGTTAACATTGGGATTACCCGTGTGGTATATTTCGCCTCCCGTTTCCCCACCGACACCAAATGTCATCCTGCAACCGGTGCAACCCATTGTCACTTCTACCCAACCACCTCCCGGTATCACGACTCCTTCGTCGTCGACGAATCCCCCTCCATTCGTCAGGCCCACTGGGGGCAGAGGTCCACAACCATACACTGCGGTACCCCCACCCAAGGCAGTTAAACCTCCCCCCATATTTCGTGCTCCTCCAAAATGCTCGCTGTGTGATGAGTTAGGCCATCCAACCCATCAGTGTCCACAGTTACCTGCATTGCAGGAACACATGCAAATGTTGGACGACGACCCCAACATCCCGGTGGTCAAACTAGATCCAAACCCTATGCCTCGTGATAAATCACTGCGTACCAACCACCCATGTGCGATATGCGGTATTTACGGCCACTACTCCCACAACTGTCCTGACATCCCAGACTATAGAGCAGCTCTCTACGAGATGAACAATTTGGACCTAGAGACGGCACCCCCTACTATCGAGGAGATCTACCCTCCTGCATCATCCTCATCCGGAGAGATTAACACCATCTACATGATCTCTTCGACTACCACTACCTCATCACTCGATTTGACCACTCAAAGCTCCCGCAATGATGAACAGGTTCTCGAGACTCCTACTACCTTTGATTATCCTGGGGAAGACATGCACCATCGTCCATACTTCCTCCTGGAAGAGACTTCATCCACCACCGCTACCCAATCCGCGGTTGAGTCCAAGGATTTCCTTCCTACTAAAATCGACTGGTTAACGGATCCCATGGCCGATATTTCTCCCGTCATCCACATTGACATCTCTGACCCACTTGGTGCCCTTCATACCATCACATTAGGAACCTCCCAAAATGAGATCAGAGAATACCAACAACTGTTCCAAGAATTCACTGATGTCTTTACTTGGTCAGATACCGAAATGCCTGGCCTTGACCCCACCATTTATACGATCTCCACTGGATACCCCTCTGTCCGGTCGGCCCCTTCCATTGATCCCTTTGACACACAGGTTCAACCCTTTCAAATCGACCAGGAAACCACATGTCCACAACATGGGGGCAGGCCCAAAACCTTGCCTACTCATCATCATCGTGATCCTCGTCGGAGATACTGGGGGCATCCACCCCACAAAGGGAATCCCCCATCATCATATCATCACTTCAGTATGCCACCACGACCCACAGCCTCATGGTATAACACCCCGCCAGCAGTTGCTCAATGCCCTATTGATCCCTCTCTGAGACAACATCTGCACCACATTGACACCTATGAGTTAGGGGGCATAATAGATTACCTCGACCCCGGGATAGGGGGCATGATCAATCATTTTGAACCTTCCCCATCATCTCTATCTCAACACCTCAATGAGCCCATCGTTCAAACCAACACATATGTGATCCATAATCACAAACCCCATGCACATAGCATGGGGGCAGGTCATTAACCCTGCTCACTTTTTCATATTCGTGATCTCAACCATTTTTGAGGTCACGTGTCACTTGTATATTTCAGTTGATTTGATACACCTATTATTTTGCCCCCACGGGTCATCATTTCTCCCCACCACTGCATCCTTCGCTTGGTGAGATCACCTTTATTTGTAGCCATTTTTTAACCTAGTTCTTTCCTTTAACCATTCCGGAGTCCTTATGAGCTCCGTCTTTCGCACCATTTGCACTGTCGGATTCATATTTCCGTGCCCATGATGATGCTTGAGACCATTTCTCGCTCTCACCCTTAGATTTTCCGGGCATTTTTTCCACGCCCCCCCGTCGCCTCGGTTTGCATGCCACATCGGCCGTTCTCCGTTTTCGATGTGTCTTATATCGCCGGATTCAGTTTTCCGCGCTCTTAATGATGCTAGAGATCATTTCTCGCTCTCACCTTTAGATTTTCCGGGCATTTTTTCCACGCCCCCTCGTCACCTCGATTTGCGTGCCACATCGGTCGTTCTCCGTTTTCGACAATCCTTATGTCACCGGATCCAGTTTTCCGCACAGATGACGATGCTTGAGACCTTTTCTCGCCCTCATCAATCCATTTTTGTTCGGTATAATTTTATCCCTTTTTCGGGCCGAGCAACCCCTCTTACGAAAAAGGCACTTAGGGAGTTTCTGTTAAGCTCTTTTCTGACTCCTAAAACAATGAAAAGATCGCCGAGCAATCTTGCTTCCTTTCATGCTCGCTAAACGTATCTGAAAGGGCGTCTACCTGGTATAAGTTTACCCCTTTTCCGGACCTCGTAGACTAATTACGAAAAAGGTATACTCTAGTCACATCGGCTAGAAGAGTTCTCCATCCGCATCATTTTATGCTTTTTTGGGCCTTGGAGACTAAACCACGAAAAAGAACACCAATAGAGTCCACTTACCGCTTTCAGACTCTCTAAACATGATAGAAACCATGAGCATGCGCCATCCTGGGCTCACAAAATCCACAAGACAGTACCATTTCAGAGCACACTTTTATCCCTTCTTGGAGCTCATTAAAAACTACGAAGAAGGAAGAAGGGTGCCTCTTGGCGCCACGACAGATCATATCTACTCACATAGCAGCTTCCCCATTCTGGTCGCCTTTGTTCAGAGTATTTTGCAGTATGTCACCCGGAAACTCCCTCGACAGCTACCATCAGCTTCACCCCCCCAGAGTCAGTACATACCCTTCAGTCCCTAAAAGATGATCCCCACACCTACAAGTCAGTTCCCTACGCTGCCAGGTCAACCACGTCATCTTGCTCTGAACAAAGGAAGTTTGAGTCTACCCATTTTTGACCCATTTATTTCCCATCCCCACAAGTATGTCAGTCCTACCAGCAGTACTACATCACTTCAGTTTACACCTCGCGCTCCCAGCAAGGAAACATCATTGCCTTGTTAGTTGCTGGTCTCCCTCTGTCGACGACAACCACATTGATTCCAGAGGATAGACCTAGAGGTCCCTGTGTCTTGGACTCATTACCATCTATAATGAGTGCCTACGAATCATTTCGAGAGAAATCCTCAGTACCTCTCCCAATGGTTGTTTCTCACATGCTCGACTTCAACACCTTGATCGCATCGTTGAGACTCGCACAGGGTATTGGTCCATTCAGTTATTAGTCGAAGACCCCGGATACCTCCTGACTCCTCCACATTTGAGAGTCTTCCTATGGATAACACCAGTTACACTTTTTCTATAGATATCCGGGCTGCGCATGGCGACAGTATTCAGATTTACCCAGGTTCCATACTCCCTTGAGTATACAGTTACAATACTGCCTAGAGATGGCTCACAGTCATTGAGTCCATACAGATGTTGGACACCTTCAGTTTCAGCAGTTCAACAGTTATTCCAGTGTATCAGTTATTGAGATCAGCCATGATCATGAGAATATCCCACAATCATGTCCCCTCTGGACCATTATGATGTACTAGTATATTTCTTTACGTATTAGATCCCCCTTCTTGGGACTAATTGTTTTGTATATGTCTTGATACGAGCATGGGAATGCCCGCCTCGTCCTTTATCAGAGATTATACCTCATTCATATTGAGGCAATGTAATATTTTTTGTTTTTGCAGCTTCCAAGGGCCGTGGCTCCAGTCTCCAACCGGTCTCTTCTCTCCCCTAAAACCCAGAAAAAGGACAAAATAACTATGATGTCTATCGGCCATACGATGAGCTCCTGCCCTCACACATCAGGGGGCAATCTGTTAACACCTAAAAAGTGCTCACTAGCTCATTCCCTTACTCACATGACCCATTTGTCCACTTTTCCACCATCTGAGCCTCTGAAACCAACAAAAGGTCACCAAAAGACCTTAGTACACCCCTTTTTCCATTAAAAAAGATTATTTTTCCAAGAAAATCATAAAAAACCCTCAAAAAGGGTCCAAATTCCCAAAAATATTAAAAAGGGAATTAAAATATTATTTTTATTCAAAAAAGGAAAAAGGAGGGAAAATTACCTAAACCATGTTGGTCAATACCATTGGTGTCCACAAAACCACAAATGGTATTCCTCACCACCAAAACCTATAAAAAGGTGGTAGGGGCTCCTCATTTCACATCCTTCCATTATCTCATCCTTATGCTGCTGAAATCTCCCCTGAGCACTTTTAGCCATTGAAGCAACCTTGGAGAAAGAGACCTATTGGAGTTTGGAGCTACTCATCTTGGGAGTTGCTCAACATCAACCTTCACCATTGAAGGTAATATCGCAAGCACTTGCTTGCCCCCCACTTTTCAATACAAAAATTATTTCTTATGTTTCTTGTTCTTGATTTTTGAAATATTTGAATTATTTGATTAGATTCTTGCTTAGATCCATGAAAAGTATTGTTTATTTAGTTTATTGTTTTTATTTCTATTGAAACTGCTGCTACTAGTTAGCAGGTGCCCATAGCACTAAGCTTGGTTGTAAAACCGAGCCAACACTCCCCCCAGAGTCAATATATAACATTCAGTCAAAGCAATGATCCCCACACCTACAAGTCAGTTCCCTACGCTGCCAGGTCAACCATCTCATCATGCTCTGAACAAAGGAAGTTTGAATCTACCCATTTTTGACCCAGTTATTTCCCCTTCCCACAAGTATGTCAGTCCTACCATCATTACTACAACACTTTAGTTTTACACCTCGCGCTCCTATCAAGGAAACATCATTGCCTTGTTAGTTGCTGGTCTCCCTCTGTCGACGACAACCACATTGATTCCAGAGGATAGACCTAGAGGTCCCTGTGTCTTGGACTCATCACCATTTATGATGAGTGCCTACGAATCATTTCGAGAGGAATCTTCAGTGCCTCTCCAAATGGTTGTTTCTCACATGCTCGACTTCAACACCTTAATCGCATTGTTGAGACCCGCACAGGGTATTCGTCCGTTTCACTTATTAGTCGAAGACCCCGGATACCTCCTGATTCCTCCACATTTGAGAGTCTTCCTATGGATAACACTAGTTACACTTTTTCTACAGATATCCGAGTTGCGCATGGCGACAGTATTCATATGTACCCCAGTTTCATACTCCCTTGAGTATACAGTTACATTATTTCTCAGAGATGACTCATAGTCTTTGAGTCCCTACAGATGTTGGACACCTTCAGTTTCAGCAGTTCCTCAGTTATTCCAGTGTATCAGTTATTGAGATCAGTTATGATCAGGAGTACATCCCAAAATAATGTCCCCCCTGGACCGTTATGGTGTACCAGTAGATTCTTTATGTATTAGATCCCCCTTCTTGGGACTAATTGTTATGTATATGTCTTGATACGAGCATGGGAATGCCCGCCTCGTCCATTATCAGAGATTATACCTCATTCATATTGAGGCCATGTAATATTTTTTGTTTCTTGCAGCTTCCAAGGGCCGTGGCTCCAGTCTCCAATCGGTCTCTTCTCCTTCCCAAACCCCTGAAAAAAGACAAAAGAACTATGATGTCTATCGGCCATACGATGAGCTCCTGCCCTCACACATCAGGGGGCAATCTGTTAACACCTAAAAAGTGCTCACTAGCTCATTTCCCTATTCACATGACCCATTTGTCCACTTTTTCACCATCGGAGCCTCTGAAACCAACAAAAGGTCACCAAAAGACCTGAGTACACCCCTTTTTCCATTAAAAAAGATTATTTTTCCTGAAAAGCATAAAAAACCCTAAAAAAGGGTCCAAATTCCCAAAAATATTAAAAAGGGAATAAAAATATTAATTTTATTCAAAAAAGGAAAAAGGAGGGAAAAGTACCTAAACCATGTTGGTCAATACCATTTGGTTTCCACAAAACCACAAATGGTATTCCCCACCACCAAAACCTATAAAAAGGTGGTAGGGGCTCCTCATTTCACATCCATCCATTATCTCATCCTTATGCTGCTGAAATCTCCCTTGAGCATTTTAGCCATTGCAAACCACATTGGAGAAGAGACCATTGGAGATTGGAGTTGCTCATCCTTGGAGCCATTCAACCTCACCATTAGAGGTATTGATTCCGCAAGCACTTGCTTGCCCCATTCTTTCAATACAAATTCATTATTATACATTGTCTTGTTCTTGATTTTAAATTATTTTTGTTATTTGCTTAATATCTTTGCATAGATCCATGATTAGTCTTGTTTAATTAATTTATTGTTATTTATTTCCATTGAAACTGCTGCTACTAGTTAGCAGGTGCCCATAGCACTAAGCCTGGTTGCAAAACCGGGCCAACAGGTCTTAACTCAAGAAGGTCATGCCATTGCTTTTGAGTCAAGAAAATTAAAAATTCATGAAAAGAATTATGCAACTTGCGATCTTGAGTTGGCAGCCGTGATACATGCACTAAAAATGTGGTGCCATCACTTGATTGGAAGAAAATTCATACTAATGACAGATAATAAGGGTTTAAAGTATTTGTTGGATCAAACAAATCTTAACTCAAGGCAAGCTAGATGGCTAGCTTTCCTTAATGAGTATGATTTCGAGATTCAACACATTAAGGGGAAAGAAAACAAAGTTGCTGATGCATTAAGCAGGAATCTCATATTAAGCTTTGTGGCAGCAATCAGCACGTTTAAGACAGAATTAGAAAATCAAATTGAAGAAGGAATTAAATAAGATGAAAATTATCAAAATTTGCTTGGTAAAGTTGCTGAAAACTTATCTGAAAATTTAATAACAGATTACAACATTAATAAAAAGGGCTTAATGACTTATAAAGACAGAATTTATGTACCAAATTGTCAAAGGTTAAGCTGTTAATTTTGGATGAAGTTCATAAGAGTCTTTATTCAGGACATCCAGGTTATCAGAAAATGATAACTATGTTAAGGAAGGATTATTTTTGGCCCAACATGAAGAATGAAGTGGCTGAATACATAGCCATATTTTTTGAATGTCAGACCATTAAGGCTGAACATCAACATCAAGCTGGACTATTGTAGCCATTGCCAATTCTGGAATGGAAATGGGAGATTATAAGTATTGATTTTATTATAGGTTTGCCTAAAAACCAGAAACAGAATGACTCCATAATGGTGGTTGTGAATAAGTTAAGTAAGGCTGCTCATTTTATTCCTGTTAAAATCACTTTTAAAGCTTCTAACATTGCAGATGTATTTATGAAGCAAATCTTTCGCTTGCACAGAATTCCAAAGGTAATTATTTTTTACTAGGACTCTAAGTTCATTGGAAAATTTTGGACAACAATGTTTAAAGGTTTAAATACTAAACTAAATTTCAGCACTTCTTTCCACCCACAAACTGATGGTCAAACAGAAAGGGTAAACCAGATTTTAGAAGACATGCTAAGAATGTTGTAATACCCCATTCTGACTCTTAGGATGTACTAGCATTTAATGTAAATAATGTGTACATGTGGTGTATGTTTTCCTAACGTGGAGCTCAAGGCCAAGGCCCCACTGGTGAAAGCCCGAATTTGATTTAAAAGGGCAAACATTGATATTTTGATGCCCATGTGCTCTTAAGCCATGGAAATTGTAAAAAGGATGTAAATAAACATCATGCAATAAAAAAATACCAAAACTGGCTACGGAGGCAACGAATGAGACGGGGCCACGTGTATCTACTAGGGAGTGGTGAGGGGGCTAAGAGAGTGAACCATAGGTTTCCATATGTCATTATGAGAAACCATTTGGCTTTTCTAGATGACATTTATTCCTGTTGTAAGAAAGTGGTTGAAGAATTAAGTCAATGGCTTTGATGGAGCATGGGCAGCCCAGAAATTCGTATGGGTAGATATGGGCTCTGTTTACTTGTGCCACAAGTCACTCTACCTCTTGAAAATTTGCTTCATTCTCATCCCCATTGGAGGGTGGGAGAACCTAGCATCATTATCCATCCAAAAAACGAGCTCCCATGAGTGAAAAAAAACCCAGAAATCGCAACTTGGAATGAACCCACGTTTTGGGAAGCCAAAAATGCCCAGAATGGGTATTGGACAGTGAAATCCAATGGGGGATCCATTGGTATGAACCCCAGGGCGAATTTGGGAGCAATAGCTACCCCAAAATCCATGGAAAAACCCAGTTTTAACAGCCCAGAAAATCAGTGATAGATTTGGGGTTATTTGTGATAGAGTTGTGAGAAATCCAAGAGTGGATGTATGAACAGAGGATGGGATTGCTGAGTCCAGCTTGAAGTGTATGTGGCTCTGGGATTGAGCTCAGTGGACTAGCATCCTCCTCCATCTCCTATTGCAATTTTGAAAAACCCAACTGTGTGTTGGCTTAGCATGGCTGCTTGAGTGAAACCCTGACTGTGAGTGAGCCATCTAGTTCCTCCTTAGTGGATACACAGCCCAGCTCGGGGGTGATCTCTCAACTGAAAGAATACAGGATGGACATAGATCTATGGTTGGGTGGAACGTTGCTCTCACGTAGCGAGTCGTTGGACATTTGCGTTGCAAGATAAGTATTCTTTGTGGATTAAATTATATACAATCTGTGTTCTGCAATGTGGTATTTGAATGATTATTTTTCATGTTAATGAAATCGATATGAAGTAGCATAAGAAGGGGATTGAATTCTCTGCCTGTTGATTGCTTGAGATAAATATGCTGATGCGAATCTATGCTTCTGTGTATTATTATGTTTAATTCCGCTGTGTTTTATTGAAGTTCGAATCTACACACAGAAGTTTTAATTATTACAGATTTATGAGTAAAAATATTGGGGCTAAGTCTGCCAAAATCCGGGTGTGTTGTTAACGTTTCCTTCCCGGCATTTGATGATGGAAGGGTACGTTACAAATGTATGTCAAAGACCAACCATCTAAGTGGGAAGATTATTTACATTTAGCAGAATTTGCATACAATAATCATTATCAATCATCTGCTAAGTTTAGTCTATTTGAGATTTTGTATGGAAGAAAATGTTGCATTCCTATTTCTTGGGATAACCCTATAGACAGATTAATGCTAGGACCAGATTTATTGAAAGAAATGGAGCTAACCGTGAAACAGGTTCAAGGTAACTTAAAAGTTGCCCAAGATCGGCAAAAACGTTATGAAGATTTGAAACGCACTGAAAAAGAATTTCAGGTTGGAGACCATGTTTTTATAAAGGTAAAACCCAAGAAAAGTTCTTTGAAGCTTGGGAGTTGTGCTAAACTAGCACCAAGGTACTGTGGACCATTCGAAATCCTATCAAGGATTGGAGCTGTTGCATATCAATTGGCTTTGCCATCTGATTTAAAAATCCATAATGTTTTTTACATTTATGTTTTAAAGAAATATGTACATGATGCTACTCATGTCCTTAATTGGAATGACATACAGGTGGAGCCCGAAGTTGATTATCAAGTGGAACCAGACTGTATTCTCGACAGGATGGAAATTATGCTTCAAAATTGTACCATAGGGTAGGTAAAGGTGCAATGGAAGCACCTTAGCCCTGATGAAGCTACCTGGGAACTGGAAAGTAAAATGCGGGCACATATTCAGTTCTGTTCCAGGAAGGATTAGATGATGAATAAGCAACATCAAGGATGATGTTGAGCTTAAGTGGGGGTGTTTGTAACATACCCTTTTTGCTGAAAAAAACATTTTATGTTGGAAACATTATGTTAACTTTTATTGTAAAGTTTTATATTGGACAAGTGTCCAAGGATGACTGTAATTGCACAATATGTTATTATTTAATAAATTAAATAGGAGACAAACACCTAAGGGGACTGTTGAAAGAGTGTTTACTGACCCACTAGGAGGAATGGAATCTGGGGTAGAAGGCAATGGACAAGTGGCAACATCATGATGCAACAAACTAGCTGTTGGTATGGGACAACTCCCTTGAAATGTGGTCATAGTGCCCTGGAAGGTGGGATTGGAGCTTAAAGCTCATTTATTCAAAACTGACCACTAAAGACCTAGGCAATCTATATAAGAGCCATCGAATTATGAAATGAGGTTCATCACTTTTCCTGACGAGGAAATTTATATTGGGGTTTTGCCGTGCTTGCACCCAAGAGATTCGATGAGGGGATATGCTGAGTTTATGATCATGGTGTAAGTATGTCTATTATACTACTGAGTGCAAAAGTTACATTGTTGAGTGCATAAGGCATATTTTGAGTGCAGAAGTTATACTACTGAGTGCAGAAGTTATATTACTGAGTGCCTTGCTTCTACACAGATTCCATCTACTTAGTGGTTCAGTAAGCAAGCTCGGGGGTCCAAAGGAAGCAAGTAGTTTGGCTGCTTCTTCTGAAAAAGGTTGGGAGGAACATGCCTCCTTGGGTGTTTGTCGGCCCTATCTTCATTTACAAGTTCTACTTGTCTTTTCTAATTCTGAGTAGTTAAAATTTCTATCTGCAATTATAAATTTACTGTTTAAAGGATATTATTATACAAATGCATTTATTTAAGTTTCTGACCTAGTTAGGATTTTGTATAATAATGATTTGAAAGATGAATTGAATAAAAATATTTCTCTGCATTTTCCCCCATGTTAATGTTTCTGCATCGTACTCTAGTAGAGAGAAGGAGATTAAGGCAGATAAATTGATAAGCAAATTTCCAAATGAATGAGAAGATTAATACTGCTGTATTTCATTAGTTTTTCTTACCATTAATATTCTGTAATAAATAATATAATTCCATGTCTTTCTCTTATCATTCCTTCATCAGTTAAGTGTTTAAGCTTCACTGTATTTTTATTTCACCAATTTTTATTGAAATAACAACTGCAAAATAATTATTTCCTAAGTACACAGTATTGTTATCTAATGCTGCTAGCAAGTAAATATAATCACAAAAACAAACAGAACTCTTTCTATTACAAACAATGCATGATTATTTAGCACTAATCTTCATGCACAATATTCTTTTTCTTTTATATTATTTATTTATTTAAACTACAATTAATCCCATTCACATTTAGCATAGTATTAGAAAACCTAGTTTGTTGTTCATCAATTTCTTCATTCATCACTACTATTAAACAAAGAACTATTATGTTATCCAAAACAGAGTTTCATTTAAAAACTCAAACATCATGACAGGTTCGTACCCTTCACTTATCAAACCCTAGAAATATCAACATTTATCTTTCAGATTAAGAGTTTAGTTAAGCTTCAAACATAATAAGAAACTGGTCATGATTTCGTTTCATAACTGAAAACAAAAACATTGGATTTTGGCTCACGACCATCACAAAAATCGACAGGAAAAAAAACAAAGTGACGTTTTCAACTCCATAAGCATAGTATCGAAAACATTTATCATATACATTCTTTAAGACCGATTTTAAGAGCATCTCGACATCAACATGAGACTACATTATAATGTTTCAATTGAAAACCATAAACAGTAAAAACCATACGATTAGCTCGTTGTAGACATCTACTTTCAGAAGCTAAAAATTTGTTATTCAGAACAACAAAACATTTCCAAAAACTACACATTAGGGTTTGACCATTTTAATACAGGGCTAAACCCTTAGCTCTCAAACTTTTCTTAAAACACGTTAGTTGCAAAAATGACAAACTTTATTTGCACACAAATTGGAGCATTGCTCTCAAACTCGAACACAAACTCCATAACATAGGAAACACAGTTCTTTTATTATCAAAGACGGTAGAAGGGTAAAACCCTCTCCTCAGTTATTCTTCTTTTACAGTTTCTACATTGAAAACCAAACACCACAAGCCTAATGCCAAATGGGTCGAGGGTTTCATCCTCCCCAAGTTGTCAAACAACTCACAAGTATTTCGACAAAGGTCATCCCTCAGAGCCCAAGAAAACACGAAGTCTCGGCAAAGAACACAATGAAGGTCCACTAGTCATCTAACCAAAGTAACGAGTAACCACCGAAGCTTACCATTATCTCTTCACAGCTTCTAGTTATCAAAACCTGAGTATGGTGCTGGTCGACGAAGATACCTACCATTTGAACACAGGTGTGGTTAAAACAAGATTTTGACAGATGTCATTATTGATCCGGATTTTATGAGTAGAACGAAATGAATACAGATTATTATCAGATGCATAACACAAAATAACAGAGATACAATAAAATTGGTTTTCTATTCAATAAGGAAAAAGCTAGAACTGTAAAATGCAGCGAAAAACAAGCTTGTTGGAATGGTGGCGGCTTATCTCTGAGAAGAGATGTGACGACTGCTCTCATTTCGCAAGAAGATGGTTATAATGAAGTTGTCAAGGCCTTTTACAATAAACAGGAATGTCAAAAACCCTAGACATCCAAAAACCTAACCCTAGGAGATGAAGCGCCAAAAGTCATGTGGGCCCCGTTTGGGTAAGTTCGTACATCAACTTCTCGGGGACGTAACTTTTGCATACGATCTCCGTTTGGGGCGCTCGGTAGCCCGTTGGAAAGGTCTATCCGAGAATTACAACTTTTGAACAAGGCCTAAGGCACCCATTTGCCTCCCCAAATTACCAAAAAAGGCCGTTTAGGGCCTCAAAATGGCCCCAGAAGTTCAGGACCCGAAAAACTGCTAAAAATAGTACAATACCAAAATTGCCATAAAACTGTTTTAATCCAGTTGGAAAGGTGGGTGGCCACCAACATCTACCTGGATCAATTACAGATGAAATAACAATAGCTGAAACTCTCAAATCAGAATGGAAGACACCAGGTTCGAACTGAGAAACATTACCTTTTATATTATCACCGGAGCAGAACGCCAAGACAATGCAAACTGTAACCATCACTCCACCACCGAATGCAATGAGGGATGGCAGAACAACTCTGAGAAGCTATCACTTAACAAACAAGGAAAGCCGAGTATCGAAGCAACCTATAGGTAGAAGTGTTATTCGCCCTGGAACCTTTGAAACACCAAACTAGTACTGTAAAACCCTCACTGGAGTATCGGCCCTTACAATCCCTCAACAGGTTCCACTTAAAACATCAACAGGTCACGGTTTCGAACCGTGGGCACTCCACAAACACCTGCTAACAAAAACCTAAAGACTCTCGGCCTATCAGCCTCTCCATAGAGCCACTACATGCTATAATGAATGTCGAGGAACAATAAACTTCGAAAAAAATAGTGGTGGTTAGGGTTAGATCCCAAAGCCCAAGACCTTGCTTGATCAATGGTGGAGATCACCCGAAGGGTATCTCGTAAACCCAAGCAACAACCATAATAAAGACACCATTAATACCATAGCCACCAAGGAGGACAGCTCAGTTAAATTTCAAACCAAAACACTTACAACTTGTCACGATGGTTGACCCAACACCATACCTTCACGTGCCTAGCACCATGACGATGTCCACGGAGACATTCCACTGTCTCGATAGTTGTATTATTAAACGCAAAGGGAAACCAAAGTGCCAGCCAACACGAAACCTTCATAGTGTTAATTTCACCCATTCTTATAATGTATCGATTCATTGATAAAATGCACAACTCGATTATATGATAACACCTTGTGGTAAGTCAAGGTTGTACTAGTTTCTTGCTAGGAATTCAATATGTTAAAGGGTCACACAAGGCACACACAAATTGTATATAGTCCTTGTTCATAGGATTATGTATAAGACTCTACATTTATATATTCCAATATAGTATAGAATTTGTATATAGTCTCTAGGCTAGAGATTGATCATGAATTTGTATATAGTTCCTAGGATAGCATTTGATTTTAAGTTTGCAAATAGTTCCTAGGTTAAAGTTTAAATCAAATCATGCATGTAATTCTTAGGCTCAAGAGCATACAAAAGAATTGTATATAGATATTGCATTTTAATTGCACGCTAATTGAAATTAGTCATTTCATATAGAAATTGATATTCTTATAAATTGCATCAAATAGAAACTCACGATAACAATATATAGAGTTAAACTATGATATATCGATCCTATCTATTGTTTGTACAATTAAATAAAAGTTAGTACAGGGTTATAAATTGTACAACTGACATACTTCTGTTTTTTAAACTAGGCTAATTGAAGTGCTCACCAATAGCATTTTCGACATTTTATCTCTTAAATCATTAAGACTTTGGAGATACGGAAACTGGTTAGAAACTCATCGGTCACATGTCATAAACACTAAAGCTCTTACCTGTAATCTGCAAAAAAGGACGATTCAAATGCTTTAGCACGAATGTTAAGTAAGCCTCGGGGCATTCGTAGGACCCCTTCATCATCAAACAGAAGAACAATAGTTAACACATATAAATTTATATCATTGGATCAGCAACAAAAGAATTGTGAAAGTACAGTTGAGTAAGTTTAACATCGAAATGTAGATATTAATCATCTCGTCGCAAACATAACACTTTTGACCAACACATAATTTAGTACAGCAAGACGAGAGTTTAGCATTTATTATATTTCTGCACAGTTAGATTATGCATTAAAAGCTATATCGAAAAATTTTAAAATTTTGTAAATTTTGGCATGTTACAGGAAGGAACCTGGAAAGTTTGGAAGTTAAATAAAGACATTATCAAGAAATTAGATCCGAGACCTCTCCTTGCATAATAATATTCCCATGTGTGCTTTATGAATCTATGAGGATGCAATCCAAACTAAAAATATTTTAGTTCCTTATTTCGATGGAGGACTATATATTGTGTTGTTGTTATAGTTTAATATCTCATGAATAGTTTATTTTTGACAGTTTATATCTATCTTTTGGTTTGGATGGATGGTATCATTGTTTTGTAATCCAATGTAAGAAAAAATCAAACCTTTGATCGATGGACAATGACTAAGTGTATGGCATTTATGCCAATTGAACAATACGGTTCAAAGTTTTAATAAAAATTCTGAGCTGTGATCTTTTTTTGTGGAAAAAAATGAATATGTGATCTTGTGTGAGTGTACGCTTGACATTCTAAAGGAAAGTGACTTTTGATCCTTAATTGTAGTCTCATAAAGATGGAAAATCCTATCCACCTACAATGTTTTAGGAATTGTCCAACATCTTGTTTCACTATGAAGCTCATGAGAATTTATTCTTATCTTGGCTATATTAATTTTCTTCTTTGAACTAGTTAAAACATAGAGATATTTTTTATCCTCCAGATTAACACCTTGGCATGAAAACCAACATCAAACCTTTTTCAAGTTCCACGTAAGTTATAATTTATCTATCATATAGCATGAGGCTCCCATGTCTGATTGTAAGTTTCCTTAATTGCACAAGAGTAGCAAGGTGCTCTACAACCTAGTATGGGGTAGATGTGGTAATGTTACTTAACATTATGCAATGTAACATTACAAAAAATAAAGTGTAACTAAAGTAGCATAGATCCATCTCAAAATTGGAAAGCAACAAGAGGAATCTAATTTCTTGAGGTGTAATTTTTTTATCTTGAAATTTTTACATGTCACGAAAAATTTACACCTCAAGAAATTTGAAACCTATCGGTGCTTGATAGATCTAGGTTTAATATGGATCTATGCTAGTTAACTCGTGTCCATTAATGGGAAGACTATGGCAATTGAATTAAGAGCTAACAACAAATTCAAATTTATAAATAACTTTAATCTTAAGATTCATTTAAAGAGAACTATATTACAAGTTCTAGTGAATTTGATTGCAATTGAGTATTTTGATTTTTAACAAAATTGTTTAACTCGTCTCCTCCTCTTCAACTATTGGTTTAAAATTTTCCAAGTTTGTTGAATAAGTGTGCCACTCCTTGGAAAGCTCTTATTATTTTTCTCTCAACCCCACCATGTTTTGTAGATGGTCATGGATTGAATTATACAATTCTTGGATTACTTATCCACTCTTATTGCATTGATCCCACGGGGGGTTCACTCAGTGAACTCGTTACATAGCACAATCGTTCGCATGATATTAAATAATATCCCTAATTTAACTAAATATTGGAAAATGCCTCCTAAAATTGTATTGTTGAACCCCCCTCCGAATATGCGTTTCCAATTAAGAAAACCCCTAGTTTCACCAGATATTGTAGGTATCAAGTTTTATCAACTCATTTTTAATACCCCATTTATATCATATTATCAAGTTGTAACAAACAATAACCCTAACACATCTTAGTATAAGCAAACAAGATGCTAAATAAAATAGTAGTATAATGCTAATAATGATCCCGCAAGGATTGTAGGGACGAATGATCAATTTGTAGCATTGGATAGTGGAAGACCCAACGAAATAGTACTAGGGAAGGAAAAATGTGTAAAAGGAAACCCAATCAAGAGATCAACATAACAAAGAATGTAAAACATTCATAGTCCACTATTTAGTGCAATGCTTAGAAAAGATGAGAATTGCCAATGTTTCACACCACAACCTGCCAATCTACCAAATTTATATCATGTAAATACAAGTATAGCCATAGAGAGATCATGTTTTCTATAATCTTAATAAATTAAACTCCATAAAAATGAAAAATTGAAACCCTGTAGTGGATGGACTCCCCTACCTTCGTATCAAAAGAAACATCTTGGTTCTAGTGAGCCAAGAAATATTGATCTCGCTTTTCTTGGTTATTGTGGAGCAAGGTTTGATTGAATATCAATACCCACCTATACCCCAACCTAAAAAATGAAGAGTTATATCTTTTACTTGAATGCCTACAAAAAATACAATACAATTGTTCAACTCTCGAACTCTCGATTAGCTACATATCTTAACTTAAAGATGAAAACAATATAACATCAATTCAAGCCAAGCCTAAATAAGCTATTAAATGAGGATTGCTCAAGGATAGTAATACAAAGAGACTTCCATCGATACTGTCATTGGTACATTATTATCATATTTATGCAAAACTTAGGATCATAAGCAATATCAAATAAAAATGGAGGGTTCATAAGTTTTAGGTAGGTATGAATTGAGCTCATGGTTTGGAGGTATCAATCCATCCCACGATTTGAAGGCTATTCCTCATCCCACCCAAATAAAATAACCCCCAATATTTATATTACTATGTCAAATTAAAAAACCCCCTTGACCCCTTAATAAAGAGAAATATATTTTTGAGGTTTTTAAGAGTATTCAAACCCCCAATATGAATGGACGCGATATGATATTTCCTCACTAGTGAATCCGCCGTGATTGATCCTAACCTCATTAAGTTGCTTTTAAGTATGATAGTCGATGTATTAACTATGAGGAGTGATATCACTAAAAGCTTTTTATACATTCATATTTTTGTTTGCCATCTTCATTAAAGAGAGCCACATAAACCCAAAGGATGAGATTTTACAACCTACTAAAAGGGTCAGTGAGAACAAATGGTAGTAACATCAATGATCAATATGAGAGCTTTGAGAAAACACCTAACTTTGTTAGTTCAGGATCCCACCTTATTTCAAGGAAGCATTCAAGATATTTTCTATGGAAAATAAAACACAATTAAGGTGGAGATGATAGAAACTACCAATTGACTTTCAATGTTCATGACTTTGTCAAGTAAATAATGCAATTGTGATTAAAACACATTGTTTGTGTGAGAAATTAAGATCTATTCAATCAATGACAATTGAAATCAATTTTTACGTGAAAACTTAAAATATATTGAATTGAGTTATTGGAATTAACTTAGATTTGTCCAATGCTTTGGAGAAGGATAGTACGAGATTAAGTCTAGGAGTCTAGTGATGAATGAAAGATGGATTGTAATATGACTTATTGTATTTATAGTGATACATACCCACAAAGCAGACAAGCATTACCAACAACCAAAGGGAAATTGTGAGTATCAAGCACACAATAATGACTAAGCTATGGTAGTATTATTTAGGAAGGTGCTCCATGTAAAGTGGTTCTTACATCTTAGCATTTAATATGTTGTGTTCGACTTGGATTTAATTTTTGTATTATATGTATTAGTTTGTATTTCACTTTTATTCCGCAACATGCATTTTATGATTGTTTCAAATTATATATATAAATTTAATTTATTCACATTATTACAATATTTTTTTTAATTTTTAAAAGAAATTGCTAATTATAACATTTTTTAAGGTGTATTATATCCATTAATTAAAGTGGTTCGGACAATTATATTTTTTCCAAAATCCAATGAAGCAAAAAGTTCACATAAACATAGTTTCAAGTTGTTTCAAGATTTTTCAAATTTCCAAGTTGCTCCGAAGAACTTCAAAACCCATGGGCATGCAAAAACTATACCTTTAAAATTTTGACTTGTCAAACTATACCAAGCATCAAAATTTCTGATAAATTTCCTATCTAAAACTTTGATAAAAAAGAGCCATGAATAATTTTTATCTTATCTAGTCTTTTATTATTCATGATATAATGTGGAAATATCAAGCATGATGGTGTGAGTTTTTTGTTTCAACAGAAAAAGACTCATTTTCTTGCTATTCCAATATAATCAAAGGAAATAGAAACATGCCGATCAACTCATATCCATGACAGAGATGCCAACTGATAAACAGACAGAAAGAGGATACACCATAAAACCTTACAAGATAATTCGAGTTATCAAAACTAAAGAGAAGCTTCAAGCAAAAATCCAATAGGAAAATATAACAAAGATACATGATATGAACACACCAACACGGATCTCAAAATGAGACACACCAAAAAAGGAGACTCGGCTCACTACAACAAGAAAATGTCCCCACTGCTAAAAAAACTATCATTACATGACCGCACTATACATGAGATCCTCGACTCATTTCAAAAAAATTAATATCCCCTTTATAGGATACAGATCCTTCTATGAATTCCTCAAAGCACAACAGTCCTTTCGGACAGGAAAGATCTCCTTTAGAGAGTGCATCTTCTTCTGTATCGAATTCCCTATGAATGTGAAGCACCGAAGAAGTTGCTTAACATTAATTATAAGTTAGATAAATGAGGCTACCAATTAACTATTGATACAGATTCATGTCAAATCAGGATGTTTCACAAATCTTTGTCAACTCCACTCTTGAATAAAAAGGTGTGGCATAATATCTTACAATCATGTATCTTGAATCTCTCCAAAAGATACATTACATACTCAAGTTGATAAATAAATATACTACCATTCATCTATACAAATTTAATGCCCAAAAAGAAATGTAAGATATCAAGGTCAATCATTTGAAAGGTATCATCCAATTGTTTCTTCAAACTAAATATCAAATTTGTAGTGCTACCAGTAATGAATAAATCAACTACGTATAGTGAAACAAATTAAGGTTTCACCATTTATATGTAAAACATAAATGCTATGATCTAATTCATAATGTTTCAAACCAATATTGATAATGAAATGACCAATATTCTCATACCAGATACTAGGAACCTGTTTCAAACCACACAAGAATTTATTTAGTTGGTAAATAAGACTAGAATCCTTCTCAAAACCAAGGGGTTGCTCCATATATATTTATCCATGCAGATCCCCATGAAGAAAAACAATTTTTGACATACATTCACTTGATATGAAGGAAATGTTGTAATTGGAGGTCACAAGTTCAAATTAGCCTGGCTTACCAGTGCCCCATGCTTGCGGGTTATGTGGGTGCACCTAGGGTTTATGTGGTAGAGGATGAGATTGGACCCCTGCACCCTGTTTCATGCGAGTACCAGCCCCATCCTAGTTGTTGATTCCCTTAGTTAAAAAAAACATGAAAATATAGCAATGGTTGATCATGCTTCAAAAGCCCCCCTAATACAACACTTATATTAAGCATATTCTATTCATTGTCAAAGTCTATGCAAATAGAAAAATGTCTATATTAATATTTTCATTCTTATATTTAGAATTAATGAACTATTTTATACTCAGAATGGTCAAAATTTAAAATAATAATTTAGGTCTATGTAATGTCCCTTTTTAGAAAATTATTAAAATGGTGAAAATTTCAATTTTTCCACTAGTTCGGCCCTTGACTAGTATTGGTCTCTTGGTCTCCAAATGACTCCAAATACTCCCAAATTGTTACATAAGGTGTATGGATGATATTAGGACATAATTATGAGGTTCAGGGATGCTTTAGAGTCTTCAAGAGGCTTCTGTAACTCTCCTTTAAGTTCTGGCCAAAGTAGGGAGTTTCACTAGCAATTTCTCTTTGAATGGTATTGGTCTCTTGGTCTCCAAATGACTCCAAATGCTCCCAAATTGTTACAGAAGGTGTATGGATGATATTATTACATCATTATGAGGTTCGTGGATTCTTTAGATTCTTCAATAGGCTTCTGAAACTCTCCTTTGAATTCTGGCCAAAGTAGGGAGTTTGACTAGCAATTTGGGGTTCAAATCCCCATGGGGTAGATGCTGGAAATGGCTCTCCAAATACTATTGGACCCTCTCAAATTTATGAATAGAGGAAGGGAATATATAGGTTACATAAATATAGTCTCATATTCATCACCATTCATTTTATTAAGTCTGATACAACGCTCTTAAATCAGATACAAAAAGACTAGTTTCGACGTAGGGGGAAATGATAGTAAATCTTCACAAATGGTTATGAAACTTAAGAATATTGATCCAAATGCTTGTATAATGAATATGAAACTTATTCATAATATTAATGTAACTCCATACAACATTAATACATCATACCTTGAATGAACCATTCGAATTAGATACCACTTCAAGTGCAAATAACAAGGTATTGGGGGAATGACACCATTTGTTCATAGTTTAGCATTTTACATCAAATATATTTGATTTTCAACCTGAATGTATTATGAGCAGTAAAAACAGAGTATATATATCATATTAAAAAGGTATTGGGGCCTCAATAGCTATCCCAAAGAGTTCATCACCACAACAAGTGTGCCTCTCCTCAAGGAGGAAGAATATGCCAAGAAATAGAAGAATGGTTGTAGAAGCAAGCTGAAAGAGATGTGACCATGAGCTTCCCTGTAGCTTCAACCTGTAAAAAAATACCCCAATGTAGCTCCAAATTAAAGGTTCGAATGGCCTTTCCAATTACCAACTAGGATGGGAATCGTTCACCCTTGAAATTGGTGTTGAGGCAAGTAGAGTAACACTCCACTAGCTCTCCTCTCCAAATGCAAAATGCAAGTTCTAAAATGATAAAAAGATACCATCCTTCTTTGTTATTGTATTTTATAAAATTTTAAGGTCCTCCATGGGTCTAATTCCTCCCAATATCTTCATGCCAACTCAAGTTGGGAAGAGATTCCCAAGTATGCCACTTGTCCTTCCAATTCTAGCCCTCTCCTTCTCCAAATTTGAATATGTGTCTCTTTGGCTGCCCTAACTCACTTGAGCACCCTCTTGGAGCCTATTTTTAGCCTTGACATGTCATATATGTCATATGTCAGCCTTCAGGTCTGATTTGTGTCATAGGTGTCATAGCATCTTCATCATTGTTGTCATAGAGCTAGGGAGTCCAAGTGTCTCACTAGCTCTAAAATGCCTCTTCCTCTTCCATGTGAGTTACTCTTCCACTCCAATTCAACCTTAATTGATTCATGCCAAGTATATTGACCTTCCAACTCATCCCAATAACATTGGGATTCTTATGGATTCGAAATGAAAAGAGGAGGATGCCATGTGGCATATAAAATCTAGCTTGTCTGGGTCCCACATCCTCCGTGTGTCTTCATGATCAATTGCCACTTTGATTTTCCCTTGTATTTATTTATTTAGATCCTTTATTAAATATTTATGCCATTCTAATGTTCAAACATAATTTATTATCCCCCTTATTTCAAATCATCATATGGAGAATAAAGACCTCATGTGCTTGTGAGTAGACCGATTTGAAATGTTTAACCCCCAATGTAGATAAATATTGTTGACTAGAGTGTTTTGTACCGTCTTCATCCTGAGTTTCCCATATATAGTTAACATTCTTCCTGTGCTTGATATGGTGTGAAAATATTTCGTATTGGCATCATGAGCACGGCTCCGGAGTCAAGTAGTGGCCTCTTCATCAAGAAGAATTTCCTTCTTTCGGATTTCCAGGTTGATGATTTCCAGTTTTTGATGATCAGAAGTAAAGCCTTCTGGATAATTGGAATAAAAATTCTCCAGCTTCTCTTCAATAGTGTGAATCTCCTCTGTAATCTCAATTATTCCCTTGTCTATCCACGGGATCACCAATTCCTTCATCCTTTTGAGGTTGTTGTTGAATTGTACAACAACCGAGGCACTGCTATCTCTGTCAAAGGGCTTCCATTCCTTGACTATCATAGCGTTGAAGTCCACATCCTTTAACCATCGCACATCGATCTTGAAAGGCCTAGTTGGTTTCTTTCTGGTATGATTGAATTCAAGAAGGATGGGATGGTGATTAGAATCACCATTGATCCCGACCCACTATCTCACTAATGTCGTGGATTAGAGAGTGTCTTCATTTATCAGAAACCATTCCAATCTTTTGGCAATGTGTGCCTCCCCAGACCGCATGTTGCACCAAGTAGGTCTTAATTGTATGGGATGGATATCCAAAACTGAGTGAGTAGTCAATAAGTTGCTGAAATACTCCGATAATGGGTCCCGATGAGCTTCAGGTCCCCATACTCCGCGTCCCCCATGGTGAAGTTCAAATCACCATTTATGATTAATCGGTCCACCAACAACAAGAGATTGGAGAAAAAGCAGTCCCAAAAGGATTCCCTCTATTGGTAGGGTCCGTATACATTGACATAAGTGTATGCCATGCCTGTTTCCCTTGAGAAAATAACTACCCCCAGGACAGATGGAATGGACCAACTGTTGGTCATCAATAATTGAGAAGTATGCCATCTAGTAATTAGACCGCCTAACCTCCCCATGGAATCTGTTCAAATAAAGGACCAAACGGGGAGGATTCCCTTTAGATCTTCCAGAATCTCTTCACCTATTGCAAGACTTTCCTATAGCAAAAGTACTTGTGGTCTGTAAGCATCCACCACTCTACACAGGGATAATTTATTTGAGGGCATCCCCATCCCTCTAACGTTTAGGGAGAGGATCGACATCAAGGAAACTCTTTCCTGGGTTTGCTTGCTCTAAGCGACCCAAAGATTCTTCATTGTCTCACTGCACTAATATCAGTAACATCCTGTTCCCTTGTAGATTCCATGATGGATCATCTCCCTTGTATCTAGTGAGAGGAGAGTGAGAGGCCTCTAATAGGTACCAGACCACGAGCCGAGGGCTTCAAGATTCTGAACTTGGACCATAAGTTGTATCCATTAGAGTGCTTGGAGACAATTGTAGGAGGGGACAGTGGGGGAGGGATTTTCGTTGACTTTGGGGGGAGCCCCAAGACCTTTGTCAACCAGAGATGTTGGATGATTCACCTTCAAAGGAGGGGTGCAGAAGTCCCTCGTATATAGGGATAAGATGGTGAGGGGGATCCAAGAGATTGGATGGTGTCTTGGGCATGAATAAGGATGATAGGGGTTTGAGGTAGTGTAAAGGAGTCGGAGGTGAAGTAGGAAAGAGAGGTAATGACGAGAGCTCAGTCGGGGAAGGGGGGCTGAAAAAAATACTCCGAGCCTGAGCCAAAGAGGGAGGAAAATCAACATGATCATAAAGAGAAGTAAGATGTGGACATACCTTTCAAGCATCTAGAGTCTGTTGGAACTGATAGTAGAGTAACATTATTCCTTGGGGGCAGTGTGGAAGGACGATCAACATCCGAAGAGAAATCACGAGCATAAGTTTCCATCCAAAAATTTTCCCTTGATCGCTCTGAAGGCTCTTTCTTCTTCCAAATCTTCTTCATGAAACCATGGTTGCAAAATTTTGCAAGGTGGCTATACTAGTGACAACCATTGCATCTGAAAGGGATGCCGAAATAATCGATACATTGATTCCAAATTCACCACTTCAATGTGATGTCTATTTCCTCTAGGAGTCCTTCACAAAGGTCCAGTTCGATTAAGACCCCAGCCACAGAGACAATACCTGTCACCAGGAATCCCATATCAACCTTAAGGAAAGTCCCCAGAGAATTTCCCAGGTGATGGAAAATCTCATCAATCCAAAGCTCTGGGGGGAGGCCTGGGAATTTCACCCAGGCTGCTCGTTTGTAACATTTCTCTATCCTGGAGTAAAAAAAGGAGGTCCATCGTTTATGACGCATGATAGATAAGTCCCACTCCCACACGCCTAAGAGAAGGGTTTTAGTATCAAACGGCTTGTCAAGGATTACACCCAACCATCCCTTGGTGAGTGAATATAGTCGAGGCTTGTAGCCGAGTAGCGGATACCAATACTGAGCTACCCATCTTCTGAAAGTGGAGATATTCATTCTCTGACCCCCAAATATGCCCAATAATGCATGTTCTATGATAGAAATAGTTTCATAGAGCTCTAGGTCTTCATGTAAAGAAAGAAAATGCTTGCTGGTCTTCTTGACTCATGGTTTTTTCCTTCTGTCATGAAGAGGGAGCTTTTCAACAGGAATATCACTCGTAGTTGCAGAAGGACCTTCTGAACCATCCTTAAACACACCACCTTTTCCCTAGACTGGTGTCTTTTCAGTCTGACAATCATTAAAATAAGGTTCAGTGCCATGGGTACTGACAGTTATTATCCAGTTTACTTGGCGGTAGCCAAGGTCGGTCTACTTCGGACTCTGGCCATGTGGGTCCTGTATAGACGCTTGTGATACTCCCAAGAGCACATCACTTGGAAACACAAGATTCGGGAGTAGGTCGAAAAACCTTCAAAATGAAGGCAACTCATCTTGTAGATAACCTCACCTGACAAAAGAGAAAGGTGGTGAACCATCTGTCATATGTAAGAAACCTATGTTGACTAAGAGGTGGAGCTTCATACGAGTATGGACCAGGAGCATCGCCATCTTGATACCAGCACTGCCATGAAACCTGAAAACCATGCACTTCTTGCTACTCAATCTCCACTCATATATATATATTTTTAATGAAAGTGGTTTTTAAATGCCACTCACTCTGACTTGTAAAATAAGAAACATGGTAAGCATCTCATGTATACAAATATGAAAACTTTGTGCAATGAAAGTAGCGAGGTGCTTACAATCCAATATGGGGGAGATGTTGTCACGTTTGCCATGTTACATGTAATGTAACGTTCCCATGTTGGCTCATAACTTATCAAAAATAAAAAATAATTTAAAAAATTCATGTCATGAAAATAAATTAATAAACTTATTTTATCTTAATTTTTTTACACATCAATAGAAAATTTACACCTGAAGAAATTGGATCCCTCTCAGTGCTTAGTATATCCAGGTTTAAGATGGATCGATGCTAGTTTATTTATAACTTCATGCATAGCTTTAAATTTCACCAACTTAGTTACATTATCTTTATAACAAGGTGTATATTTTTTTTATGATGCTAACATGATTGGTCTGATGAGAAATGGTTTATATATTGTTTATGATGCTAACATGATTGGTCTAATGAAGACAAAGGATAATATTTGATGTATCTCTTGACATGGACTTCCAGACATAACTTTTTATTTTTGAAATAATAAGTTGGATTTATATTATAAAAAAAATATTGCTGCATTGGCTAACTTGCTACAAAACTTGTAGGTGAAGGTTTTAATGAAACTTGTATTTGAAGGTTTTAATGAATTATATTATTAATAAAAATAGATACTTAAACATCATAAAATTATAAAAAAAAGAAGGCCTTGGATGAGTGCTTGCAATTAAGTCCACCTAGGTGTCTAAGATTCTTTCTTCCAAGGAAATAACATATTCTTTCTTCCAAGGAAATAACATAGGGGTTTTGGAAAGCATAATGTTTTATAATAGATCGTATGAAGAAATGTTGATGTAGCTTGTGATATTGACTAGAGAGTTTTTAAGTATTGAATTTGCAACATTTAATTAAAAAAAATTATGTAGAAAATGACTACTTCTAAGAGAGATTCTTATTTCCCATTGTGTCATTGTAAGATATACTTTGCAGCTTCATCCTTCCATCCTTGGAATCCTCTGACCAGGGGGCACTTAGATATGTTCTAATTTTTGTTTTTTTTTAAATTCATGGTTTTATCTTTATATTTACCCCCAACGACTGCCCATTTTTTGTGAATATATACCATCCTTAATAATACCACCTGACGAATGTAGACAATCATGAAATAACAGTGAATAAGAAAGAAAAGCCAAAAGGGAAACTTTAAGTGAATTTACATAGCTTAAGACTACGCAACAACCATGATGGAAACATGAAAAGCAACGATAGAGAAATGAGTATGGATATAACGTGTTGTAACTAATTGTGCCGACCGTTGGGCCAAGGAAAGGAATCATTAAATGCCATACATTTTCGAGAGCCTTCCCATTGTAGTCGTACGAGATAGTTGTAGGGAGGGGTATTACGAGCTTCCTCAGCAATGTGCACTTGATGGCCCGAGCCTTAAAAACCTTCGGTAGAGGAGTATGCCTCTCACCCTCCCACATTTACCAAGACGTCATCGGGGAAAGGGTCGTTCATACAGGCTGCCTTTAAATTTATCAGGCATTTTAGTAGCACGTCCCATAAGCTTAGCAACGATAAAAAGAAAGTAATTTTTGTGGCGAGGTCTTGCTTTAATGGTTGGGGGCGAAAGGATACACCAAGGGAGCACTTCTTTATTATATATATACCTTCTTCAAAAGCTTCGACTAGCCATTTGAATCAACCCTATCTGTATGGTACCTAACCCACTTGGCGGGGCTCCTGGTTTGTTGCGTTCTTTGGCTGGCTTGATCGCAACAAATTAAATATAAAAGCACGGGAGTTTTTAATGGTTTAAAAGAAATCTTTTAAACTACCAGCAAATAATAGTTGTTCTTATCTCAGTTATTTCTTATGGGTAGGTGAGTATAGCCGGGTTAATTGCCTGGGTTACAGGATGACACTTTTTCTTGCTATGTTAAACCTATCAATGGCATAAGATTTACCTTAATGGATATAAAAATCACATAAAGTTTGCCCACGGCAGGCTATGCAAATCGAAAATTGTGCAGGGAAAAATTACGCTGAACATATACTCCGAGGTAGAAGACGTGGACGTGGTAAATCTCATAGACCCTTCATACTCGTGTTTCCACTACCACATATGGAAATTTTAAACATTGTTTTTGTTATTGATAAATGTATGTGTAATTTCACAAGACTTAATATGAGTCATTTTAGATAATAATATATAATATCCAGGACTAGTTGTTTTGTTATGAACTTTAAGGAAAAGTTTATATTGTTCGTCTCACATGGTAAAAGTAAGTAATCCTCATTTGTGGTCTAATATCTCTGTAATACGGTAATGCTCTTTTTTCAACCGTGGTTTTAGGTATCTTCATTTGAAAACTTTAATGTTAAATTCAATGAGATTTATTTAATTTTCTTTGAGATTATCAATATGAATTTAACTATTTATTATTTTATTTTTTTAAAGTGGTTTTAAAGTTTTTTTTTAGTTTCTTCTTATTTGAAAACTTTATTAAATTGAATTTAATATTTAGTAATTTGAAAGAAGGGATCTTCATTGTTCTTTACTTATTTAGTTTTTAGTTAGTTGAATGGTTTAATTGAAAGTTTTTCAAAACAATGATTTTCAAACTTAACACGATCGTGATTTCTAGCACATGTTTTTGAGCTATTTTTCCATGAAGAAGACTTGGAAGTTATTGACAACAATGAAATAAAATTGAAATCTTACAAACAAAAACATATCTTTGGTTAATTGTACGTTTCTCCAAGAGACAAATTAGAGAAATCCATGATCTTAGTGCACTTCCTTAATTCAATACGTCTACTTCTTTCAAAAAAATGATGGAAACCACCATGGAATTCTGCAACAAACGATCTAAAATGTGCAAGAACAAGAAGTTGTATGATGCTTCTCCCATTATAAGCTACATGAATTTATGTGAAAACTATGAACGCTTCCAAGAAATAATACAGTGCATCTGACTGGATTGGCAATTACAATATAGAGCAAGGTTCATAGTACTCTTTGTTTATTAAATCCTTTCTCATGCCCATTGTTCATCTACACTCCAAATATTTGAATACATAGAAATACCGAGCATCCAGTCATCATCAATCTCAATGAAGCATGATATATATCCCGATCGAGATTCCATTCATCCAATTGCCATAGGTGGTCATCCTGATGTGGCTAGGCCAAGCTATGAGGGGACGAGGATTCAACATATATATTTGTTTCTGAGCTTGATAATTTGTTGGTTGTAGAGTGGTTATTCATTTCTTGAATAAATCTCAATTGAATAACCAATTTCAGGCTCGACTTCTTGATATTGTGGCTTGAAAGGAGCAGTATAGATTTCTTTCTTCCATCAACTCTCTCATTATATCATGAACATGCTCTTATTCTTCTACTATAAATATCCACTCAAGAGTCATATCATCTGCAGATATAACATCACTCATAAAACCCTCGTCTGATATTCATAACCTAACTTATCTTCTTCATCTTTAACCTTGACTTGGGAATCTCGCGTTAGACATTATATTGATGACCAACAGACTCTCAACAACAAATTCCAGGTTCTGTGATATGGAGAAGGGTTTGATAGATCTGATTTTTACAAAGCAATATACAAGATATGATGCAAAGCATGCAGTCAACAATGGAAAAAAGGAAGGAAAGAAGGAAGAAATAACCAAAGAAAGGTTAGCTGGTAGATGTTCATCCCCTGTAGCACTACATGACTCAATTTATCTAGAGAATCAACTCACATGTTTATATTGATGAGTGGGGCACCATTTAATAGTGCTCCGACTACACATGTCATGCATGGAGAATCAACTCCTAGGTTTGAGCATAAGGGTGCTCGACATTGTTCAATAGTTCTTTGACTACACATATAAATTTCTCAAGGAAACAAAGGAAAATAGGTGGGGCACTATTGAACATTACTCTGACGATTACACGTGTCAGATATCGCTTGTCGTATTGAACGATACTTGCAGGATATTCTCCACTCCAACTTGGCACAATGCTTAGTTCCTTTTATATTGTCCACGCTTCAGTACAAGTTCGAAAATATTTGTCTAGGATTTTTTTTATTTTTCCAAAAATATGCACTCAATACTATTCCTATTGCATAAGCTTTTGTGTTGGAAAGTGCACAGCACTAGAACTTGGCAGCCCCAAGATCAAGTCTCATCAGGCTCTTTTGGTTATACGGTGGCTTTGGGTTATGCTCACATTAACATACTTCGGTGGATTAATACTAAAATTCCAAAGCACGAAGAATACAAACCGATGAACTTTAACTCGATGGCTTAATCTTAAACTTGGCAGGGAATTAGCTGCATTGTAGCTTTCCTTCTTGTTTTATTATTATTTTTAAATTAGATTAACAATTTATAGAAAATGATTTTAGTTATTGAGATTATATATCTTATGGAATAAAAATATATCAAAATGTTGATTTTGTTTTCATTTAAAAAATAATTTTAATGATGAAAATTTATTAAAAATTTATATAAATAATTATAATAAGATAATTGAATAATTATAATAAAATAAATTAACATAAACACAAATTATTTATATATAAATAAAGTGCCCATCTTTATTTCATTTGATATATCTTGTTAGAGTCATGCATCAAAAGAAGCGGACCACTTCTCGGAGTGTTTTGCAGTTTTGGTTTGCCGAAATTAATGTGAATGGTATTACATTCATATATTCAACATTCACAAGAGATCCTCTTGTAGGTAACATTTAATTACGCCGAAGGCATTCTTTCTGCAAAGATGATCCATGCTCTTGTTCATAGATTCCTCACTCATTCAACCTATCGAATTATGCCATGTCGCATCCAATAAACTGTTGCCGCGTGTTCTCTCTTTCAACAGTGGTCATTCATTATTTTTCTGCCAAATTCGTGAAGGGTTTGTGGTCGTTCAATCTTCTTTTTCTCAAGATTTTGTCAGAGTCCGATCTTGCGGCAGGCATGAGGGTACGGTTATTTGTACCAGCAAGGTTATCGTGTCAACAGGATGGAGGTCTGTACTTGGATGTTGCAGGGTATCCTCGAAAATAACCCCAAGGTTATCCACTGCAAGTCTGCGGGTGTTTGCAAACTTCCAGTTCATCCACCGCCAGTGTACGCAAACTTCCTGTTGAGGCACCGCCGAGGTGTGTTATTCTCGCGAGTCGTGTTCCCATTTGGTTGTGGACTTGTTGGGGTTTGTTTTGGCGAAGAAGGTCACGACCATATTGAGAGAGTGCAAGCTCCAGTATTGTCCTTCATGGAAGAATGGAAGAAGGAGAACACCTTCCCGTCCCATGGGAGGCACAACCCTCGCTGGAAACCCTTCAGCGTCCCCCTTCAAATCCACAGAGTTAACCCTGGAACCTCAAAGGAAGAAGCGCAAGGCTCCTGAGAAGCAAGTTCCCGACCGGGTCGCTGCGCTACTGTTGGAGTCTGCTCTATATACACAGTTGCTTGAATTTTAGGAGAGGGTGGACGCAGCCCTTGCTAGGAAGAAGACTGACATCCAGGAAGCCCTGAAAAATTTGCCCTCCCTTCAGTGCACACTGCGAATCTACGTGTTCAACACTTTTTCTAATTAGAACCACCATGCTCGTGTTTTTGATGATAAACAACATATGTTGGAGCCACCTTCCTGGACCCTACGAATTCTCGGAAGGATTCTTGAGGATGGCACAGAAACATATGCTTCTGCTTCTGCTGGCACTATTTCGAAGCAGTAGAGCTCATCGTTTCCCAAGTTTTTGTCTTTCTTTAAGAGGATCACAGTCAATTTGGATCCTAATATGTACCCTGAAAACCCTACCATTGTTTAGGATAATGTTAGATCGCCAACTCCGATGGAAGGGTTTGAGATAAAGCGGAAGGGTAGCAAGGAATTCACCGCATCTATTCAATTGGAAATGAATTATGTTTTGGACAAATCCAAGCTCTCAACTTCCTTGACTGAACTTCTCGGCATTGAGGTGGATACAAAACCAAGAATCATTATTGCACTTTGGAAGTATGTGAAAGCTAAGAAGCTTCAACATCCTTCTGATCCATCGGTTATTAATTGTGACCCTCCATTGTATAACATTTTTGGGGCTGAGAAGATTAAGTTTTCGTATATATCACAGAAGCTTCCTCATCTTCTCTCTTCTCCACAGCCCATCCGCTTAGAGCACAAGATCAAATTGTTGGGAAACGGTCCTGCTGGACATGCTTGCTATGATGTTTTAGTGGATGTTCCTTTCCCATTGTAGAAGGAAATGAGTGCGTTTTTGGCTAATATTGAGAAGCACAAGGACATTGATGCCTGTAATGAAGCAATTTGTGGAGCAATTAAAAAGATTGATGAACATCATCGCAGAAGAGCATTTTATCTGGGCTTTAGTCAATCTCCTGTGGAGTTTATAAATGCTTTGATAGCCTCACAGAGCAGGGATTTAAAGCTTATTGTTGGGGAAGCAAGTTGGAATGCTGAGAAAGAGGGCAGGTCTGACTTTTACAATCAACTATGGTAAGTTAAACTTCTTTGCTACTTGTAATCTAGAATGACATATTTCTTTTGATTTATGGCATCCTATTTTTTTAAATGTACCCAAAGGGGATGCACTACAAAGAGCAAACTTCCTTTGGCTTGGGTTTTGGTTCCAAGGGGCAACTATTCGATCAAATTCACCCAAATTCACCCAAGACTTATACTTGGCCCCAGCCTTTTAGTGATTCCATATGGGTGGGGTAGACAACAGTAAAATAGAATCCTGGTGGACACACACTCAATTGACCTGATGTATTGGCATAAGGGGATTTCCTTTTGATACTTGTTAGCATTTATGTGCATAGGAAAATCTAGTAAATGCATCCTTGCTTTGATAACATTTATCATCTTCTCTATTGACCTTATGTACTTGCAAATTTATTTTTATTCATGATAAGTGCACGGTATCTACAAGTTTCACATATATGATAAATCTGTAACAAATTTTGGTCAAAATTGAAATGGTGCTCGGGTGAACTGGTTAATAGAAGTATTCTGAAGGTTAATTTAGATTAATGTTTACACATGATTTTATTAATGTTTAATTGTTTTGCAGGGTTGAAGATGAAATCATTCGTTATCTCGACTGCAAACCAACAGTAGGGAACGAACCTCCTAGAACTACGTGAAAGAGCTTGACTCTTGATATTGGAAAATGGAGCTTATAAAACTTGGAGCTAGCAGTACTTTGCTTCTCCTGTATTTCCAATGAGCATAGTGAATTTCAATGGTATGTATATGCAATTATGCCCACTTTGGTTTATGGGAAACACTCATGATGCTATAAAGCTCCATTAGACATTGTATCCTCTAGTCAAGGCAAGGACTCATAAGCAAAGTTAAGGATTGGATCTTTGGCTGTATTTTACCATTTAGTCCTGTCAGGTCTACTCTTTTCTATCACGTAATTTTAGAAGGTACATGATGAACTTATATGCAGTAGTACCTTTCCAATAAGATAGCCAGATGTCGGGTTTCAAGTCTCATGAGCATCTCCCATTAATTTAATTTTCAAGTATTACATGTAAATCCTTTTTTCTTGAATTAGATTATGTGGGTATTTTTCACATTGAGAATTCTATGGAAGAGTATACAAGTTAAAATAGAAAGCACAAAGAGGATGTGTTATCTGTTAGTGCAAGATATCAGATTGGAATGGAAAATCACTGCTTAAGAGATTAGGGAATTACATAGGTAGATTTGTGGTCAGATCCCGATGAGATTAGGACATTACAATGACTTATAAAGTCCAAAGAATCATTCCTCCTTGATGCAGAGAGAACAATGTCTATTGTTGGTGCAAAAGTACTGTCTATTGCATAGATGAGGTTTTTTAAGTCTGAGTTTTCTAATCCAAATTTAGCACTTTTTTGCATTGGAGGAGTTGAAAATGGAAATCATGTTTCTGAGTTTATAATTGCTTAGAGAAAACACCGTTAAGGTTTGTACAGAGATTACGATGTATTGTTCTGGGCATGTTAAGCGACACTGCTACGAGCTCGAGGAATTTAGGATTAATCAGGTCCACGCCTCAAGACCTTTTACCTCAAGGCATGTATGGTGAGATACAACACAAGCAAACCTTTTCTCTTTTCCTTAGTATGAATGCTCGAGAGATCTGGAGAGTTTAAGCATGAGGTGAATACCATGCTAGGACTCTCAGTACATAATTGCAAATACTGGTAATTATGCCAATTAAAAGTTAATTCTATAAATATCCATTTTATATGCAATCCTCATATGTTTTTCATCGATATTGAATTTGAATTGTCAAAGCTTCCATAGGTAATTTACTTTAATCTATCTGAAAGAATCTATCCTAAAATAGTCTCTGGATATTCAAATTTCCTATTACGGCTACTTAAAATGTTGTAGTGACTTGGATTTCAATTGTGTGAAAGATTTTTTGAGCGATTTAGGGATGATCTTCAAATGATAGATCCACTGATAAAATCAACGAATGTGGTTTTAAATTTGTATATGTCACCTTGCCAGGAAGCATACATGAGCAGCACTATATGCAACTTCAGGTGAAGAGCATAATCGATGATGATGATGTGCATTCCAATATTTAGTCCAATACCAATCCCTCTTTTGAAGTCAAAGGTGGAGTTTCTAACTATGCAGTTGTAACATCACAACGCAGTAAAGGTGGATCTAATTCGTTCAGTGATTACTTAAAAGACACTCATGCAACAACTGGCAAGGTGTTGGAAGTTTCTTCCTGGACAAAATACCATGCCATTACCAATTTGTCACTAACCAACAACACTACTATTTTACTATTTTGACTAGCCTTCTTGCAAAAGGAGAGGAACCCTATCAGGAATTGAACTCTAAAACAAATGACCTTAGTGCAAGACTACCTTCACCAACATTGCTTTTTTCAGATCTCAAATTGGAAGGTACAGAGAAATTCTCTTGTACAGGTTTCAGTGTTTGCTATTTCTTTCAATGTATTAGTGGTTGTTTTACCTCATGTATTATTCATATTTCAAGAACATTAATAATTGTTTTAAATTTTAATCCTATGTGATCCTCTAGATGAGAGTGTGGAAGTAGAGAGATAGATTGTTGTTAAGGAAGTTGTTTTTACAGCTCTTCTTCACTTCTTGTTAGTTAAACAATTAATTCACCTTACTTTAATTGTTTGACACCAACTTCCCAATGACAATAAATTGATTCACTGATTATTGTTGATATGGCATACACATGTTACTTTGGATTTATTCATCACCCATCACTTGATCATTCTATATAGGTTTAGATATGTGTCATTCTAGAAACCATTTGGCTTGGTCAATTAGTGGTAACTATCAATTGTGTGCTAGTGGACCAAAATTTCCAAATGATCAAGTCCTTAATTGTCTAACTGCTCATTTACCTTCATCAACAAATAATCAATAAGCATGCATCCATTGTTGACATTTTTTTTCCATCAATGTGATCTTCCAATCGATTGTTCTCAGTTGAGAAAATTTGTAGATTTTATCTCAAGTCACTTATTGGGATTTTATCTCAAGTCACTTATTTTCCCAACTAATTTTCTCAACCATATTAAGCTTTAGTCAAACTTTGATCTTAGTCAACCATCTAAATTTTTAGTCAATGCCTTGCCCTCGAACACCTATTCATATTCCTTGATTATCTAGATTTGATTAGACATATTTTGAGTTTGGGTGTTTTTCTTGCCCATGAAGGCTATAATAATGGATGATTCTAGTCTTAGCAAATGCTTAAAGGAATCCTAAACATGTTTTAGAGTACATTTTATAGAGATCAATGACATTGTTGTAGTGTGATGAAATGCAGAAAAGGTGTGAGAGTTTTCAATCATTGAACCTAACAATTGAGGTGTGAATAGATTATCTCTATCTACAACAAACATTACATTTGATTATTTTTTATTTTGTTTATTGTTAAACAAAGTGGAAAGATCCAAGGCATTGAGTTTGGGAATGCTGTTGAACTTCATAAATTGATCTACTATTGTTGGGGTTATGGAGAGATCCTTCAATAATTTAATAAAAGCACCAATGAACATCATTAGTCAAGAAGCGAGGGAATAGTTTAAGTTATTTGCATTTGTAAAGCATGAATACCGTGCAAGAGAGGGTGAAGGATTCAATATGGGCCACTAGGCCTTATCTAGGGGATCCAATCAACCTCGTAAATTCATGCAAAATAGCGAGGAATCACATCGATGCAATGCATGGATCAAGTGAGTTGCATAGAAGTGTGTGTAGGAAAATTGAGTTCTAGCATCACATCCTTGATGGCAATTTGACTTCACAATTCTCTTTATATTCTATTTATACTGAATGGATTAATCAGTCATATACATTATGTGAAAATAATCTGTCTTGATTTAGATATTTAAATTTCAAAGTATTTTAAACTTTCCAATCATTAATCATTTGTGCAAATGAAATTTCAATTAAATTAGCATAAATTTTACTTTAATTTAGATTTGTTAATATGTTAAGTATTAAGAAAAAAATTGTTTCATATACATGGATTCATCTTATCCAAATTAATCAAACATTAAGCGGTATTCTACTTTGCAAGCATGATATACAAAGTGGAGGTTGGTTGGCATGCTACAACCATATAGTCAAGTTTACATTGTGCAATACTAACACCGATGGCAAGTTCGAATCTCATCACAGTAAAGAGGTTGGATGGATCGAGAGCTATTAAATGGAACCAATAGTATGGTTTCTAAAAAGGTAGAAAATGACCATTCTTTTATATCTAATTATATGAATTCTCAGTTTTGAATATCCAAACTTAGAGATCAAATTATCTGGTATATTTTTTTCCTTTCTAGGTTGATGTGTTTTCATTGGGCATTGTCATGTGGGAGCTGCTCACTGGAGAGGAGCCCTATGCTAGTATGCATTATGGGAAATCATCGGTATGTCCTTGTTTATTGTAATGATGACCATGATCCTTGTAGTGCCATATTCTTGTATTTTGCTGTAGCTAGAGATGGAGGTGCAATATGTGTAACTCAGTAAATTTTTGTTAAGTTCTAACAACGTCAAAGTGCTTTGTGGATATTTTGCAGGTGGCATAGTCAACAATACTTTGGCATCCACCTATCCCTAAAGGATGCAATCCTTCATGGAGATCATTAATTGAGAGTGTTGGTCGGTAAAGCCTTCTATGAGACCCACTTTTACAGAGATCACTTTTCGATTGCGTGCAATGGTATCTATGCTTCCTCCTTAAGGGAAGGCTCTTCAAGCTCTCATGTTCAAGCACATCCACAGAGTTAGAGTTGTGCAAGGTCCCATTGAATTTGAATCAAGTGTGTTTTTACCTAGCCAGTTTGCATTCTTTCCAATATTTGGAATATTTCATCTCAGTTGCACATGTATTTCTAGTGTGGCTTGGGTGCAACTTTTTGGAGTTGGTTATCATCCACTCTCCTAATTGAGAGATGACAGATTAAATTTTTTCATAGAAATATCTATAACTAAAAGACTACCTTTTATGAATTCATTTTAGTGTGATTGGAAATAATTTGTTATTTTTTCTTGGTATAGGAGAGACCCGCTATATATTTATTGCACATGAGAGATGTCAAATTAAATTTTTTCGTAGAAATATCTATAATGAAAAGGCCGCCTATTATGAATTCATCTGTGTGATTGGAAATAATTTGTTATTTTTTCTTGGTATAGGAGAGACCAGTTGTATATTTATTGCACATGATTTTACTGAATATTTCCAATAATATACTATATGTATCCCATATGATCTGCATCTAGTTGTTGTTCTTGTGAACTTTAAACATGTGCAAATGTTAATCTTTTCAAGAAGCATGATCCCTAAAGAATTTTCAGGAACATTTGTAAACGAGGAAAATGAAAAATCTCATGTTGAAAGATTGTATTGGTGTTTCAAGTTGTAATGAATGAAGCAATGATATTCATTAGTGTTAAATGCAATGTGACATTTAGATGCAAGAGTGAGAGCTCTTTGCATGTGAGGTGAGGAGGTGAATTGTAGTTATTTATTTCTCTTTAATTTTTTTTAAGTTGATTTGTTTTTTTTAATATTTCAATATTAAAAAACTAAACTAAAATAGAAAACAAATAAACTTTATAAAATCTCAATAAAAAATAAACTTTATAGAATCTCAATAAAAAATAAACTTTATAAAATCTCAAATTTCACAATTAGTTAAAATTAAAATTATTGTAATTGGTTAATTAAAATTTATGAAATATATAGTTAATAATACAACAACACCAAATTGATGATATAAATAGAGATTTTCAGAGATTAAAAAAAAAAAAAAAACTTAATTGTAAACTATTAACATGTATTTCAATAATAAAAAACTAAAATAAAATAGAAAAAAATCAATAATGAATATTTTATACAATAAAAAAGAAGTTTCATAAAATCTCAAATTTCACAATTATTTAAAATTATAATTGTTGTAGTTAAAATTATTGTAATTGGTTAATCCAAATTTATGAAATATGCACCTAGTAATACAACACCACTAAATTCATAATATAATAGAGATTTTCAGAGTAAAAAAAAAAAACTTGATAGTCATATATTAACATGTATTAATTTAATAGTAATTTATTAACATGTTGCAATTTAATAGTAATTTATTAACATGTTATGTTATCATGTTCGTTTGAATTATAAAATTATAAAATACTCTAAAAAATAACTTGATAGTAATCTATTAACATGTATTAATTTAAAAATTATAATTTATTAACATGTTGTAATTTAATAGTAATTCTTTTTTTTTTCAAAAAAATAAAAAATAAAAATAAAAAAATCATACTATTGTTATTCAAACCGAATCAAACAGTACAAAGATTGTTCAAGAACACCTGAATGATCTTGATCTCAAAAAAGCAACTAGCTTTTCAGCTGTATCATATACAAAGAGAGGAGCTTACTGTCAAAATAGTAAATCAAGTGGAACACTTCATTTTTCAACAAGTTTGAACCAAAATACTCAAAAAAAGTAACATTCACCCTTATCCAATAGACAAGAGTCCAGCCATTCTTCCCAAATTAAAAAGCCTTCCGTCCCCTCAAGATCCTGCTTTGAAAGTTTGTTTGCAAGAGTGTTATGTTCTCTGAAAATATGTTCAAATGCAATGTACTCATGTCTAGAAATATCCTGTCATGTGCGCTGACACCAATGCCTGAGAGCTATTATATTTAGATTGTATTCACTGGCAGCCCATTTAATGGTCACCCGTGAATCACCAAATACTCTTAGCTTAACTAAACCAAAGATATTTGCCACTTTTAACACAACCCAAAGTGCCAGTAGCTCAGCCTTCATATTTGTCCCTCTGCCACCATTAAGGCGTAAAGAGAAATAATGATCATCATTTAAGTAGATAACTCCTCCTGTCGCACAAAAACCATTTTTTGCAGCCCCATCAAAAAACAATATCGGCTATGACACAATGAAAGAAAAATGACTAATTCTCTCCACATGCCGAGGCACCTCATCATTCTGATATAACTGTAACAATTTTAAAACAAACATCACACAAGTAGCAGCGACTGGCAATTTATACTGAAATATCACATCATTTCGAGCATGCCAAAGCACCCAAGAGACAAAGATGGGAAAAAAAAAAGGTTTTTTAAAATTTCTAACTCAACTGAGAATACAAGAGCCAAATTCCTTCTCACCCCATTCCAAATTTGAATTTAGTTCTTTGCAGCACAATGACCAAACTTCTTGCATACAACTACACTCCATGAAAATATGGCTAATAGATTCAGAATTTTGTTTGCACAAAGAGCACCAATTCGGACCAATCCAACCACGCCTGAGTAAAATGTCCCAAGTCTTTAAACTGCCATTAAGAGCATGCCACATGAAGCATTTAACTTTTAAAGGTAGTGTCCACTTCCAGACTCTCTTGTACCACCAATGCTGAGGATAAATACAAATATCTTGCATCAATCGGTCATATGCAGACTTCACCGTGACAAAACCATCCTTTGGATTGCCAGCCCAAATTATTTTATCACAATAGGAAGATAAAGTTACTCCAACAGAGCTTAAATCCTTGATATAACGATCCCATTCCTAAGCAAACTGTCCTGAAAGTTCCAGATTCGTGGTGCTTAACCAGGCACTTTCAGAATGAATACTACGATTCCAATTTTTGATACCATTCAAAGTAGTAATCCCCAATAAATTCATATGAGTAATCAGTCCGTCAAATAGAATGAAGGACCCTTCCATTCCAAGAATAGGATCCAACTCAAGTAAGACTTTGTTCCCATCACCAACCTGCCAGCATATATCATTTGCAATCCAATCATACACCTTCAGGAATCCTCTCCATATTGGAGAAATTTTCCCACAAACAACCTTCAGTTTCCTCAACCAACTGATTACATCAGTCTTGAGATACTTTAATTGAAGAACTTTCAACCACAAAGTATCACCAAATAAGCCATGCCATAGACTCTTGAGTCGTAAAGACTTGCTGAAGATACTAATATCGTTAATGCCCCAGCATCCAAATTTTTCTGGGTGAGCTAAGACCTCCCATCTCGCCATCACCAACTTCGACCTATTAGTGCTGCCAAACCACAGGAAGTTGGAGAAGAGCTTCCTAAGTGTATTTAAAATATAAGCCGGGATCTCAAGTAGGGATAACCAATATACAGGGATGCCTGTAAGGACAACTTTCACTAAGACAAGTCTGTCACCAATGGAGAGGAGCCGAAATGTCCAATGTTCAATTCGTCTTTCAACCTTACGAAAGAAATTGATGATATTGCAGTAAAATCTCCATTCAACAATAGTATCAACTCCTGCTAGAAGAACGTCATCAACAAAGATCAGATGGGATAGAAAACAGTCTCTTCCCATCTTAATGCCTTCGATCAATCCCATATCCTTTTCCTGCTGCACTAATTTGCTTAAACCATAGATGATCAAGAGAAAAAGAAGAGGAGACAAGGGGCATTTCTGTCGGATCCCTCTTGTACATTGAAAAAATGTCGAAGGTATACCATTGACAAGAACAACAATATTGGTAGACGAGACACAGGCCATGATCCAGATCAGGACTAAAGGAGGTATGCCAATTTGAATCAATACCAGTCTAAGGAAAGTCCAATTAACACGGTCGTAGGCCTTTTCTAAATCCATTTTAATAACAGAGCTTTCTGTTTTCTAGACTTGATGGTATGAAAAAGCTCCTGAGTAAGACCAATAGAATCATGGATTTGTCTATTCTGTAAAAAGCCAAACTGTTCAGCTGAAATGAAGGAAGATAGAGCAGACTTTAGACGTTGTGCAATAATTTTTGAAATGAGCTTATAAATAAGATTACACAGAGAAATAGGTCGATATTCTCCAAATGTAGCAGGTTTGTTGCTTTTAGGGATTAAAGTGAGAAACGTAGAATTGAGGGCTCCAGAAATAAAACCATTGACTCTAGAGAACTCCACCAAATTCTGGATATCTTTCCCCATAATATCGAAAAAATGTAAATACACTTCAACCGACCAACCATCTGGGCCAAGGCTTTTCTCCTTGGCAAAGATCTTCAGTGTTTTTTCAATTTCTTCCAAAGAGACTTCCTTCCCCAATTCCCTAGCGTCCTATTCATCGAAAAATCGGGGGTAGAGTCTAGCTAACCTGATCTGATCTAAAAGATCACAGCCACCTTTATCTTTATAAATGTTACCAAAAAACCTCACAGCTTCATTGCTTAAAGAATCTGACCCAATAATAGTGCTTCCAGAATCATCACTAATCTCCCATATCATATTCAAATTCCTTCGAGCAGAAGCAAAGGCGTGAAAGAAATTTGTATTTTTATCTCCATGAGCAATCCACAGTGCTCGACTTTTTAATCTCCACTCCATCTCTTCCTTAAGAAGTATATCCTCCTTTTTTTTCTCATATTTTTTCAAATCTTCGAATCCGTCCTGATTCAATTCACCATTAAAATTCTTCAAGTGTGCATCCCGAATAGAATGCTCCAATTTCTTCAATTCAGCAGCATCTGAAGACTTCCTCTCCTTGATCCAAACAGAAACCGACTCTTTAAGCTTCCTCATTTTTAGACAGAAATAATCAACAGGATTACAAATTTTAATATCCACATTGAGGCAGAATTCCTTAACCATATCGCAGAAATCCTTCTCCAAGAGCCATGAACTATTAAACTTAAAGGGATAGCGAACCCTGTGACCATAATCCTCAAATTGAAATAGAATGGGCCAATGGTCAGAAAACTTCACCTCATGTACCCATGATCGAGTTTTCTGAAAAATGCCCAGTAATGAATATTTAACCAAGAACCAATCTAATCTTTTATGAACTCCCACATATCCACTTCTTCCATTTGTCCACGTTAGAAGTAGCTTTGTAGGAGTTACGTCCACCAAGTCATACCCACATAAGAATTCAGAGAAAAAATCTGCCAATGGACCCACTCTAGCCATTGAACCCCAGATTTCAGTAGTCAACTTAGTAAAGTTAAGATTTCCTGCAATAATCAAATTTTCATTCCTTAATATCCCAGACAGAGCAAGAGCCTCCCAAAATCGTCTCCTATCATTATAAGGAACATAACAGTTAAGGATGGTCAAGTGTAAGTTCAACCCAATACAAGAACCCTCAAGCAAGAGACCCCAAGGGGAATTAAAAACTTTAAAGGAATACAATGCAGGGTTCCATGCCACTGCCAAACCCCCCGATAAACCAGTGGAGCAACTAGCCGAGACTTCCCAGCTTGGTAAAAAACCCCCCAACTTAGAAATGGCCGCAACACTGGAACACATAGTTTCTTGGAGTGATACAATACTCGGGAAAATAGTTGCAATAAGGTTGGGGAAAGCCTTTTCCCATGAAGCCTTCCCAAATCCCCTCACATTCAATGATAATAAAGACATTATGAACCAATCTTACAGGGCTTCCTTGCTCTAAGGCCCTCAACAGAAGAAGAAATCGAAACCCTTATCGCTAATCTTTCAGACACCAAGGAAGAAAGCTTGTTAGTGTGGTCATCACACCAATTCCCATTTTTCTTCTTTTTCCCCCTTCGGATAGTAACATTCTGAAATTTCAGTGAATGGAGAGGTACCGCATCTGATTCTAGGGTCATATTTTTTGAGTAAGAGGGAAGTGGAGTTAGGGTTTTCGTGATCCCATCAACAATATACCCACAATTGTCCAAAATCTTGAAATCCTCACAATTTAAGATTGCATTATGCTGAACCCTAGGCAGCCCAGACACCAAATCAACTCCTAAAGATGAATTTTGCACATCCTGCAAATGGGGCTCAAGTACATTAGCAGTTTCAGAAGAAAAACCATCTCGGGTACCCCCCCATGGGCCACTAATGCTAAATTAGTGGAAAGACAGCGGGAAACAGTAGACTTCTCCCTCTCCATAACCACTGAAGAAGAGGGTTGTGACACCATTAAAGGAGAAGCAAGCCCAAGTCTCAAAATGACTTCCCCATTTGTAATACGATTATACAAATCCTTCTCAATAACTTCAACACAAGCAATTTCGTCTTTAGAAACATCAGTATAAATAGAATCAGGTGCAGTATTACACTTACCCATACCATCAGGCTTCAGATAAGACACACGATGTGCTGGAGAATCAAAATCCAGAGAGCAATCCGCTGGAGACCGCGACTTCCTAGAAAATGGGCATTTTTCCTGTACATGTCCCATTTCCCGACATGTGAAGCAACGAAATGGGATTCTGAAAAAATCCAATCTCTGCTTCCAAATCCTCTGCCCCTAGACTATCTCAACCTCTGCAGGGAGCCCTATATCAACCTCAATTTCTACCATCACTTTGGCGTAACGCCTGTCCATGCCAAACAAAGTATTTTTGTCAATCCGAATGAACTAACCCACAAAGTTTACCAAACCCACAATAACCTCCTCAGTCCAAAGTTCAATAGGAAGTCCAGGTATCAACATCCATAGATGCCGCAGACATTGCTTCTCCGAGAGAGGATCAAAGGCCAGATGCCAGCATTTTAAAAATAATGACCCACCTTTAAAAAGACAGATTTCTGCCAGGATCCGAGGCAGAAAAGATGAATCCGGGAAGACAAATAAAATCCAACGGTTCATTAGCAAATTTATCCAATTTCAATCCAGAAGTATATTCTAACCTCCCAACTAAGGCCCACTCCGCCAACATTTCAATTCTATCTAAGTTTGAATCCTCGGAGATCACAAATCTGGAAAGAAGAGCACAGGCTTTATAAACCTTTAGCTTCCTTCTTACCCTAGCTCTCGCACCAAACACATTACGATTCCTCTGCCCTTTCTCCCCAACCGGAAGGGATGGAAACACATGGGGAAGCCCGGACTCCCCCAGTTGAAAAGAAGAGGATAAACCCTGATCTAAAAGGGGGGATGCCATAATAACCTACAGACCGAATGAACCCTTCCCTGACAAGGGTGACCTACACCTGTCCACCAATGGAGAGATAGGAAAGGGGGCCCTCTAGCAAAACAACTAGAGCCCACTAAAGTTAAACCTCAACCAACAGTAAAAAAAATGACCCTAGTTCAGAAACCGAATAATAAAAGGAGGAAATAAAACCAACCCAACAAAATAAAAGGAACAGTACTGCAAATTGCTAAGAAACCGAGAGTAGGATAAAAAAGAACAATTCTTAAACATCAACGAAAGCCCTAGTTCCCACTTTTTTTATACTTGGATGGTACTGGGCTGGTTCTAAACAAACCAACTTGACTCCAAGTCGTTGAAAGTTCAAAAATCATCTCTTCGAAGCCCAATCACAACCCAATTCAACAACAGTACTGCAGCCTCCCCGATAGAAACCCTAATCCTCTCAGCCCTCCTCTCCATCTCCATATCAACTTAACAAATAAACTTATCCTTTTTCCACAATATCTATCATTGAACTCAATTTAATAGTAATTTATTAACATGTTATATTATTATGTTAATTTGAAATATAAAATTATAAAATAATAAAAGGAAATAAAAAAAGGTGTACAAATACATATATAAAGAAATTACTTAAGTATTGACATAAAATATATATGATTAAAGATTCAATAGAATGCCAATTACATTAACTTAACTAAATATTGACATATATTATCAATCTGTACTTTTTAATATGTATTTTACATGTGTAAAAATTTATCATATCATATCATATTTATTATATATATATATATATATATATATATATATATATAAGTATTGATTTATAATATTTTAAATATAATATCTGTTTTTGTAATTATATTTTTAATATTGCAATATAATCTTTTGAAAGTAAAAAAAAATGTATTGTGCAAATAGTGTTTCAAAAAATATAATAATGCATTACTCTATTTTTCACTCCACTTGTTAAATCTTTGTTAATAGATGTTGACTCATATTAAATTGTAAATAATTATTAATAAAAGTATTGATTTATAATATTTTAAATATAATATCTGTTTTTGTAATTATATTTTCAATATTGCAATATAATCTTTTGAAAGTAAAAAAAAATGTATTGTGCAAATAGTGTTTCAAAAAATATAATAATGCATTACTCTATTTTTCACTCCACTTGTTAAATCTTTGTTAATAGATGTTGACTCATATTAAATTGTAAATAATTATTAATATTTTTTATTCTTAATATTGATAATTTGTTTATAAAATTAAATTAATTTAATTTCTTTTTTGGTATAGTTTTTAAAAGTAGAGTTATTCAAAGAAAACCATGTTATTTGAAATCACTTCATATTTAAGAAAAACTAGGTCATTTGAATTGATTTCACATTTGACAAGAAAATGTTTTAGGGAATATTTTTTAAGGAAAAACCATGTCACTTGAAATGGATTGCTAAGGTTTTACAAGCGGGTAGACTTCCACCCTTACTAAAATATTATTGCTCTACCTCAATTTTGGTGCAATAATCCATAAATGGATCTAGATCACTTGTTTCCAAGTAAATGAAAAGCTGTAGGGTGAAAAAGTGATGAGCCAAGGAAACAAGAGACAATTTTAAAAGGTAGGGTGGAATAGTGATGAACCAAGTCAACAAGAGGCAATTGTAAAACATAAAAGTTGAGCTTAATGAGGAGGCTACTGATTTGTTGAGGTTGAGAGCTTGCTTGCCACCAAACTGAGTAATTCATTGGGTTAAGGTGGTAGCTTGCACGTCCAAGTGCGTGATTTATCTCTTATTCCAGGTGAGAGAGTTTGTTTACCTCAGAGGTTGACAATTTTTTCTTTTGGTGTGTGGTTTATTGAGAATCCTAAATGAAGCCATCACTCATTTGTTTTAGAAAAGAGAATTCAATGAGGTTGAAGGTTGCATGTTCAAATTGTTAGTTTTGAGAGGCTCCTTGCATTATGTGGTGAACAATTTTCTTTTTAATTAGAGGGGTAGCTTTCCTTGAAGGTAAACAATTTGTCTCTTGAAGCTTTTATCTCTACTTTAAGTGGAATCATCTAAATTAAATAAAAAACAACAAAAACCAACAAATCCTACTTTTCGAAAAATGTTTGCTTGTTTGTGATGTGAATATTCATGTAACTATTTGTGTTATCTTGAAAGGGCTTTGTATAACTGGCCCTTCATTTCCCTTCTGTGCAAAACTTCTTGTTGATTTCCTCAAGGTGCAATGCCAGATCTACACCACCTCAATTTTAGTTTATCTTTTCAACCTTTTTTACCTTCCAACAACAACTAATCGGCGTATTGTTGCACCTTATTGAGACAATTGCTAGAAATAACATTTACTTAAAAGTATGATAATTTATTTATTGGAAGTTATGTTATCCATTCTTAATAAGGTTACATGCTAAAACACTATCTTTTAAATGATATTTATATAAATAATGTTAATTTATTTATTAAAATATTTCCGAATCTTAATACACGGTAACATTATCTTTCAAATGATAATTTAATAGAGTCAATGAGTTCCAATCGGTTTGACACCACAAACGGTCACCTTTTTTATTTATTTTCTATGAATGACTCATCCGAATCAGGCTTCAAATTTGAAGCCTTCAGGGCCCTTCAGAGGCCATTTTACACGTCATAGAAGGCCACTTCAAATTTTACCATGCAAAAAAAAATTAATTTCATGGTAAGCCCTTCAATAATTAAATTAACCACTACTATTTAAAATTGCAATAGAAGGGTAGCTTCAAATTTCACCCATCAACAGTTTTCAGTGGGAAATTTGGAATGCGACTACTAGCTAGGTGACTTGGGAGTGGGACTCGGTTACTCTTCAATATCCACGTGTTCGATCATCCATGGATCATGGACCATTGGGCCTCTAATAATATCATTGACCAACTTACATGGACGAGCTTACACTGAGCATCCCATGGCTTGAATGCTTCCAATTTCTCGTGTTTGCAGTGAACATTTACATGTTTAACACATTTAATGGAAGCAACAAATTTATTAAACCTAGTTGGTGGCCCATACGTGTTGTTGGCAGCGAGCTTACCAAGTTACCAGTTATCACATATCAATTCATGAATTCTGACTCTGTGAGTTAATTGAGTATTCAATGTATAATATGTTATGTTAATGTGCCTCAAATTTGGCATTTCAGACAAAATCCACAATCCAGAAACTTCTTCTAATGTTGCAGGTTGTTGCTCTCTCCCGTGGCCCCTACCCATAGCCCTGTATTTTCTTTGTTGTATCAAGTTAATCCTACCATCTACAGCTCCTAGTCTCACACCCTGTGTTTTCTTTGTTGTATCAAGTCAATCATGTGGCTCCCGAGTCCCACCTTGTGTTTTCTTTGTTCTATCAAGTCAATGATCGAATTCCATGCTTCCATGGATCCGACCATCAATATATAATATTACAGGAATACAAACAAGCTTTTTCTTATATCCCTACTCCACTTTGGTCGAGCTACTTCCAAGTTCCACCTACCCTATCTCCTCCAGTCCTGCAGGAGAGTTTGCGGAGCGAAGCTACCAATGCTATCCTGCCATAAACATATATAAAGAAATTCATTTTCTTTGAGGATCTCAACTTCAAGGCTGACTAGATTGCTGACATCCTATGCATTTACAGGTATGTACATCATTTTATCCATTCATGATCCCATTAATTATTTAAAAATTTTGTTATTTGATTAAAATTCTGTAACTTCAAAGTTCAAACACAATATTATTATTTGATTGAAATTTTATTACTTCAAATGGGCCTTGAAGGCTTCAAATTTGAATCCTAGACCCGAGAGTGGGTTTGCCACAAATCTCCATTAGAGGTTGTTTAGAACGACATTTATCAATTCCCAACTGTAGCAACAACAACAATTGCTTATTTCTTCATATGTCCTGTGTATACGCATATGATTCCATGTGCTCCTTGCCTTGCCCTATTTTCCATTGTCGCCCGATCAAAGATCTTGAGAATTTAGCTGCCCTTTAACTTTCATGAAATGGAGGGGACAAGGAAGACCATTGTTTTCACTTTGAAACCGAGTGCTTCCCTGTTCAGCTTCCACTGGCCACGGTTGCATCCCTATGGGAAACATGTGTGCGTAATGCACCCCCCAGCTTTACCAAAAATCCTGGGGATTTGGGGAAGTTCCCACTCTTCCAACCTCCATGCATCTAGTTAATGAGTTATATCAAGAATCCATACTTTGTATCTAAAACTGTATTACATGAGCTATTTTCCCCAATTGCTAAGTCATCGAATCGACATCTTCCTCTAGTACACAGTTTAATATTCTTGGTACTTATTAATATGAAGATCACCATTACTACTATACTTCCAATCCGCGTTCAATTATACGAACTGGGACACAAATTTTTTTGTAGCCTTGATTTTTAGAATGACAGTGCTACTTTACCTTTTGATTTTGTTTCCCTTATCGGCTAGTCTGGAATAAAACAAGAACTTCAACCATCTATGCATCTCCTTTCTCATTGGTCTACCTATGTTTTACTTATGCTTCATAACCCATCCTCTACTCCATCATACCACAGATTTAGCATGTATAACGAGATCTAGGGGGGGCTATAGAGAAGAAGAATCCAGGGTCCTTAATTAGCTATTGAGAACAAAATTTTCCTGGAGTCGGATAGTTCTCTTTACTCAAACCATAACATAGCATGTAACATGTAAGGAGTGCTTAAACTTATTCTATCCCAAGTACGTGTGGCATTCATAGTGTTGAATGAAAAATTAAAACATATATTGTTGTCATTGGCATTCAATTCTGCCATAGGGTACACAATTAGAGTGACAAAGAAACTTTATATTAGGTTTCAATCCAATCCAACTTCTTTGTTGAACTGTTCTCTCTAATAAACTTGCATGAAGGAGGATTATAAATGGAAACGCTGTTGTTTGATAGAGGTGCATGAAAGTGAATTATGGTCCTCAATTCAACAAAGTAAAAAAAAGTTACCATTCAGATTCTTTCCCTTCACCTTTTTTACCACCTTTCTACATACATCTCTATTGTTCACTAATTTAGCAACAAATACAAACCAAACTCAAAGTCCAATGTTTTTGGCTTCTCAAACAATTTCTTCCTTTTTTTGCTACATTATCATTTTTTCCATGGTTAAGTAGGCTAGATTTTATGTAGGCTAGAATTTATATTAGTTTGAAGAATGCTAGTGATTTACAAAGATTGAACTTTTCCAAGAATAAGCATCACGTTGCTTTTAGAAGAGTTGAAGAACCCAACTCTTCATCAAGCTTGTACTATTTGAAGCATCCCAGGAACCCATTTTAAGAGGTATTAAATATTATTATATTGGTTAAAAGTTGGCTTGGAATTGGGCTAGCAAGCTAACTGTAGTTGATGCAGAAAAAAAGATCTATAAAATTAGTTATGGCAATTCACATTGAACATCTGGAAAGTGGATTTTCTATGTGTCTCTGAAGTTATGTTTCACTAATAAATTCCTCATGTTCAAACAGATCATGAAAGAGTAAAATAGTATTAATTTTGGCTATAAGGATGAAAGTTGGATTGGAATGGGGTTAGAAAAATAATTGTATTATTATACTAGCTAAAAGTTTAAGAGGCAAGATCAATTTCGGAAACTGCTAAGATGGCAAAGGTGGCATAGTGGCCTAGAGATGGAGCCGCTAGATCAAGGCGAAATATAGTTGTGTTATATGACATATATAATGTTCAGTGCTGCTATATCCATTGCAAAATAAAGCCTCTCAACTTTACTACACCAGTAAACATTGAAATTTTGATGTACTAGCACATTTTTAAATGAAAATAATGACTTATTTTTACATGGAAGCATTGAAGGGTTCAATATCTCATAGCCCTTCAAAGTTAAATGGGACCCCACCCTTCAAATTTGATCCTTGATCCGAATTTCAATCATTAATGTATGATTTCCAATCATTTGATTTTCATTATAGTGAGAAGGATGATGCAAAAATTATTATATAGTTTTATTAATTTTCAATTTATGTATGGAAAGGAGATAAAAAAAGATTGATGTAAGATTTGATTTTTAATTAATACAAATTTTGATTTGAAATGATGATGATTAATCTCCACTTTATTAAGATTTTAGTCGGTAATTATTTGGTTTGCTTTAAAATATTATTTCTATACTAAGAAACTTGTAGTTTAGATTTACGTAAGATTTGATTTTTAATTAATACAAATTTATATTGATTTGTAATGATGATGATTAATCTCCACTTTATTAAGATTTTACTCAGTAATTATTTGGTTTGCTTTAAAATATTATTCCTATACTAAGAAACTTGTAGTTTTGATCATAGTAGCATAATTCAAGCACTATACAAATTAACAAATAAAATACAGAAGTACAATTCTTATAGAATTAGAAAAACAAAACATATTTACTACATTCATTTTAGAATTCAAAATGAATAGAATATTATTAAAAGGAAACACAGAGATGAATGTGAAAGACAAAAAAATTTCCATGATAGAACTTTGCACACTCCATCCCTCGTATGTCTTTAATCCAAAGCCTCGATTAATCAGGGACAAGTGTGATAATACTACTTTGATCGTTTTAAGTTGCAAAGAAAACTCTACTCAACATATACATATTATCCTCTGTGCTATATTTATGTTCCCCATCCATATTTTGACCTCACAGAAAAAGAATGTATTCGTTCCTAGTTATTCTTTCATTCACGAAGCATCCTAAGTATTATGTCGAAACCTCTGCCCCTTATCAAATGATAAAAAAGGTAAGTGTTATCTCCACTTCACCTAAATCAAAGGATTAGTAGGGGTAAATAATAGATAATGGGCGCCTTTTTTATAATGGTTGCCTTTTTTATGCCTAGAAGTTCCTTTGATGCCTACAATCATCCACATGTTGTATTGTTGTCATCACATTGTCTCTCTCCTAGTAACACTAGTACAACTTTGTTAATTCCTATGAGAACTTTATTTCTTTCATTCATGGAGCAAAAGTAGAAGAACCGATTTCTCCAAAACATTGCGTTCGTACTGTATCGATACCACCTCGAATATATAGCGAATTAAAATTACATCCAAATTTTCATACAGAAAACGCTAGTACGACTGAATTATGCTACTATGGTTTTGATAGGTTAGGTAATTAAGAATATTTATATTGTAACAAAGATTATGAAATTGAGATCTAAAGATTAATTTTAATTTGAACTTTTTTATTTATGAAATTGATTATGCATTTAGGGAGGTTTGTATTGTAGAAAAGATTATGAAACTGTAGGGAGGTTTGTTAAAATTCAAATATTTGCTTGCTTTTTTCTCAGATGCCACATGTATGCTATGTAACCCTAGTAAGTCTACAGTTTCATTCATGAACTTGGATCATGAGGTTTCTGAGTGGATCATTGCTCAATTCGATTTCAAGTTTCTAGATATTACTCGGGGCCTAAAATATTTGGGTTTTATTATAAAGCCAAATGACTACCACCTAAAGGACTTGGCCTGTCTTATCCAAAAAGTTGAGAGTAAGCTGCAACTCTGGTGTAACAAATGGTTGTCAAAAGCAAGTAGATTGGCATTACTGAAATCTATTATGGAATGTTTACCTATTTTCTGGGTTTCTTTAGCACATGTTCCCACGTGTATTCATTACAGAATTAGGAAGCTATGCTTCAACTTTTTTGTGGAGAAGAAAATATGATGAAAAAAACTTTCAATGGCTCTCATGGAATAGTATTACACTACCAAAACAACTTGGGTGTTGGGTTATTAAACATCATTTGATATTTTCAAAAGCTCGTGCTACAAAAGTCATATGAAAAGTGTTAAAAGAAGATGGTCTGTGGGTTGTGGTTGTACAACAAAAGTATATGTATCCCATGAATTTTTAGAATGGTTCTGCTCTAGTGCGAATCCGATGAGGAACGTGTCTATTATGTGGAAGGCCCTTCTATTAGCCTTTGACCTTATTGGAGATTGGATATCTTGGGAGGTCAGTAATGGAAAATGTATCCGACTGGGCCTCAACCCATGGATTGGGTGCAAGGGAGTGTACATATTTTCTTAGCAGATGATAGCATCACTTGTGGACAAGGGATTTATTTTTTTGCACCAAATCCATGATCATCTTCATTCCACCCCCACTCTAACAAGAGTGGATGCCTGCATAAGTCATGGAATTTGAGAGAGATGAAAAGGTTTATTGGGACAATTATATCAAATCGCTAAAGGATAGTCATGTCAGATTGGTGGAGAAGGAGGACTCCCTGCTTTGGGATAAAAATGCATCTAGGGGCACATATTTGCTAAAACTTGGATACCAAGCTCTATGTGAAGAAGAATATCATTATCCTACTAAGTGGTGGAATAAGGAATTCTGGGATGTCAACTGCCCTCTCAAGGCCAATCTTTTCATGTAGCTCACCTTAGCTGGAAAAGTCCATTTCTAGGACAATCTTTTGAGGAAATATGGTGCTAGGCCTAGTAGATGTTCTCTATGTAGGCTTGATGGTGAACACATCAATCATATGTTCATCAGTTGTCATATATGACTGATATGTGTAAGTATGTGTCCCAAGTTACTGGTGTACAATTCATTTGGGAGGGGGGTGAGATTAAAGATGTTTTACAGTCGTGGTTGAACTGCCCATCATTTATGGATTATAGAGCCCTGCCTATTTATGATATGGGGGTCCTGTCTTTCCCGTAACAAGATGATTTTCCATGATATCTCTATTCCTCCACATATCTATGTAGCTAAGAGTCTTGCAATTCTAGAACAATTTCCTCAAACAAATATGGATAAACCCAAGAGAAGGATCAAGATGGAACATATTGATAATTATAAGGCTTGGAGATTTTTTGATGGTGCAACCCAAAGGAAGACTAGGCAATGGGGTTATGGGGGGTATATTGTACTTTTTTTATTTGCATTGGTATAAATTCTTTGTTAGCATTCGAATAGCAACTAACAACAGAGTGGAATTGATGGTTGTTCGGATGATCTTGAAGCTGGCAATTTAAAAAATAATTTAAAAATTACAGATTTTTGGGATTCGCTCCTAGTAATTGAATGGCTCCATTTGAGAAGGGCTCCAAAAAAAAATATTTCTAAGGCATCTATATGAGGACATGTGCAGTATGCTGACATACTTTGAATATGTATCTTTCCATCATATTTGCAAGGAACATAATGCTCAAGCATATCACCTTCCAAAAATGGGCCTATAGCTTACAGAAGGAACCTGGAAATTTTGGGAGGTAAATAAAGACATTATCAAGGAATTGGATCCGAGACTTCTCCTTGCATAATAATATTCCCATGCGTGCTTTATGAATCTATGAGGATGCAATGCAAACTAAAAAACATTTACTTCCTTATTTCGATGGAGGACTGTCTCCTGTGTTGCTGCTATAGTTTAATATCTCATGAATAGTTTATTTTTGATAGTTTATATCTATCTTTTGGTTTGGATAGATGATATCATTGTTTTGTAATCCAATGTAATAAAAAAACAAACATTTGATTAATGGACAATGACTAAGTTTATGGCATTTATGCCAATTGAACAATATGGTTCAAATTTTTAATAAAAATTATGAGCTGTGATATTTTTTTGGTGGAAAAAAAAAGAATATGTGATCTTGTGTCAATGTACGCATGACATTCTAAGGGAAAGTGACTTTTGATGCTCAATGCTCGTAGTCTCACAGATATGGAAAATCCTTTCCACCTACAGTGTTTTAGGAATTGTCCAACATCTTGTTTCACTATGAAGCTCATGAGAATTTGTTCTTATCTTGGCTATATTAATTTTCTTCTTCGAACTAGTGAAAACATAGAGAAATTTTTTATCTTCCAAATTAACACCTTGGCATGAAAACCAACATCAAACCTTTTGCAACTTCCACGTAAGTTATAATTTATCTATCATAGAGCATGAGGCTCCCATGTCTAATTGTAAGTTTCCTTAATTGCACAAGAGTAGCAAGGTGCTCTACAACCTAGTATGTGGGGGATGTGGTAATAATACTTAACATTATGCAATGTAACGTTACAAAAAATAAAACGTAACTAAAGTAGCATAGATCCATCTCAAACTTGGAAAGCAACAAGAGGAATCTAATTTCTTGAGGTGTAATTTTTGTATCTTGAATTTTTTACATGTCATGAAAAATTTACACCTCAAGAAATTTGATACCTGTCAGTACTTGATAGATATAGATTTATTATGGATCTATGCTAGTTAACTCATGTCCATTAATGGGAAGACTATGACAATTGAATTAAGAGTTAACAAAAAATTCAAATTTATAAATAAACTTAATATTAAAATTCTTTTAAAGATAACTATATTACAAGTTCTAGTGAATTTGATTGCAATTGAGTATTTTAATCTAACCTTAATATTAAAATTCATTTAAAGATAACTATATTACAAGTTGTAGTGAATTTGATTGCAATTGAGTATTTTAATCTAACCTTAATATTAAAATTCATTTAAAGATAACTATATTACAAGTTCTAGTGAATTTGATTGCAATTGAGTATTTTGATATTTTTAACAAAATTGTTCAACTCGTCTCCTCCTCTTCAACTATTGGTTTAAACTTTGCCAACTTTGTTGAATAAGTGTGCCACTCCTTGGAAATCTCGTATTAGTTTTCTCTCAACCCCACCATGTTTTGTAGATGGGCACGGATTGAATTATACAAGTATTGGATTCCTTATCCACTCTTATTGCATTGATCCTAACCTCATTAAGTTGCTTTTAAGTATGATAGTCGATGTATTAAGTATGAGCAATGATATCACTAAAAAAAATTTATGCATTCATATTTGTGTTTTCCATATTCATTAAAGAGAGCCACATAAACCCAAAGGATGAGATTTTACAACCTACTAAAGGGTCAGTGAGAACAAATGGTAGTAACATCACAATATTTAATATGAGAGCTTTGAGAAAACACCTAACTTTGTTAGGTCAGGATCCCACCTTATTTTGAGGAAGCATTCAAGATATTTTCTATGGAAAATAAAACACAATTAAGGTGGAGATGATAGAAACTACCAATTGACTTTCAATGTTCATGACTTTGTCAAGTAAATAATGCAATTGTGATTAAAACACATTGTTTGTGTAAGAAATTAAGATCTATTTAATCAATGACAATTGAAATCAATTTTTATGTGAAAACTTAGAATATATTGAATCGAGTTATTGGAATTAACTTAGATTTGTCCAATGCTTTGGAGAAGGATAGTACAAGATTAAGTCTAGGAGTCTGGTGATGGATGAAAGATGGCTTGTAATATGACATATTGTCTTTATAGTGATACATACCCAAAAATCAGACAAGCATTAACAACAACCAAAGGGCAATTGTGACCATCAAGCACACAACAATGACTAAGCTATGGTAGTATTGTTTAGGAAGGTGCTCCATGTAAAGTGGTTCTTATATCTTAGCATTTAATATTTTTGTGTTCGACTTGGATATAATTGTTGTATTATATGTGTTAGTTTGAATTTCACTTTTATTCCACAACATGCATTTTATGATTGTTTCAAATTATATATATATATCTATATATATCTATATCTATATCTATATCTATATATATATATATATATATATAAACATTGTTATCATTTTTTATCTTTAAAAGAAATTGCTAATTATAAGTATTATATCCATTAATTAAAATGGTTTAGAAAATTATATTTTTGCCAAAATCGAATGAAGCAAAAATTTCACTTTTATTCCACAACATGCATTTTATGATTGTTTCAAATTATATATATATATATATATATATATATATATAACTTATTCACATTATTACAATATTGTTTTATCTTTAAAAGAAATTGCTAATTATAACATTTTTTAAGGTGTATTATATCCATTAATTAAAATGGTTCAGAAAATTATTTTTTGCCAAAATCTAATGAAGCAAAAATTTCACCTAAACATAGTTCCAAGTTATTTCAAGATTTTTAAAAGTTCCAAGTTGCTCCTAAGACCTTCAAAACCCATGGGCATGCAAACACTATACCTTTAAAATTTTGACTTGTCAAACTATACCAAGCATCAAACTTTCAGCTAAATTTCATATCTAAAACTTTGATAAAAAAGAGCCATGAATAATTTTTATCTTATCCATTCTTTTATTACTCATGATATGATATGATGTGGAAACATCAAGCATGATGGTGTGCATTTTTTGTTTCAACAGAAAAAAGAGTCATTTTCTTTCTATTCCAATCGAATCAAAGAAAATAGAAACATGCCGATCAACTCATCTCCAAGACAGAGATGACAACTAATAAACAGACAAAAAGAGGATACACCATATAACCTTACAAGATAAGTCATGTTATAAAAACTAAAGAGAAGCTTCAAGCAAAAATCCAACAAGAAAATATAACAAAGATACATGATATGAACACACGAACGCTGGTCTCAAAATGAGACACGCAAAAAAAGGAGACTCGGCTCACTGCAAAAAGAAAATTTCCCCACTGCTGAAAAATAATATCATTACATGATCGCACGATACATGAGATCCTTGACTCATTTCAAAAAAATTAATAGCCCCCTCATATGATATAGATCCTTCTATGAATTCCTCAAAGCACAACAGTCCTTTCGGGCAGGAAAGAGCTCTTTTAGAGAGTGCATCTTCTTCTGTATCGAATTCCCTATGAATGTGATGCACCGAAGAAGTTGCTCAACATTAATTATAAGTTAGATAAAAGAGACTACCAATTAACTATCGATACAGATTCATGTCGACTCACGATGTGTCACAAACCTTTGTCAACTCCACTCTTGAATAAAAAGGTGTGGCATAATATTTTACAATCATGTATCTTGAATCTCTCCAAAAGATACATTACATACTCAAGTTGATAAATAAATATACTACCATTCATCTATACAAATTTAATGCCTAGAAAGAAATGTAACAGATCAAGGTCAATCATTTGAAAGGTATCAGCCAATTGTTTCTTCAAACTAAATATCAAATTTGCAGTGCTACCAGTAATGACTAAATCAACTATATATAGTCAAAAAAATTAAGGTTTCACCATTTATATGTAAAACATAAATGCTATGATCTAATTCATAATGTTTCAAACCAATATTGATAAAGAAATGACCAATCTTCTCATACCAGATACTAGGATCCTGTTTCAAACCACACAAGAATTTATTTAGTTGGTAAACAAGACTGGAATCCTTCTCAAAACCAAGGGGTTGCTCCATATATATTTATCCATTCAGATCTCCATGAATAAAAATACTTTTTGACATCCATTCACTTGATATGAAGGAAATTTTGTAATTGGAGGTCACAAGTTCAAATCACCTCGACTTACGCGTGCCCCATGCTTGCAGGTTGTGTGGGTGCACCTAGGGTTATAGTGGTAACGAACGGGATTGGACCCCTGCACCCTGTGTCAAGTGAGTACCATCTCCATCCCAGTTGTTCATTCCCTTAGTTACAAAAAAAACACGAAAAGATAGAAATAATTGATCATGGTTCAAAATCCCCCCTAATACAACACTTATATTAAGCATATTCTATTCATTATCAAAGTCTATGCAAATAAAAAATGTCTATATTAATATTTTCATTCTTATATTTACAATTAATGAACTATTCTTATACTCATAATGGTCAAAAGTTAACATAATAATTTAGGTCTATATTTTTCTTTATTTCAAATTCTTAATATATCTTCTTCCATAGAATATTTAATTCCTTTTTCTCAAGCATTTTCTGCTATAAATAGAAACAAATTTTTATAAATTGGAGTACAACTACTTTTGCAACCTTCCATCATGAAAAGGTTTAACGATTATATACTCTTCAAATTGAAATTAGGACTAACCCTTCATATTTGATCATTTATCCCATCTACGTAACTTGCCTTGTAACACATCTATCAAAATAATGTGAACAATCATTTCACACATGCTTCACACTTCATTGTGTTGACGACGACTACATGTTTAATTTTTATGCTTATTTACTATAATTTCCTTAAAGTAGGGTAGACTATACATGCTCTAGTTTTGATTGTATATGAATGGTCACTGAGTTTTTTTTTTTGCTTTTTTTTCCAATCAAATTTATTGCACCAAGAGATTAGGTACATTCTACAACCCAATTTTAAAGAGATGTATAATCATCATACTAGCGTGACATGCGTGGAATAATTTCAACCAATATAATGTTATAAAAAATCATTTAAAGGGGTGGCAAGTGTGGGAGGGGTCCTTTTTTACCCTAACGGAAAAGAAGTGGCTCGATAATCTTGAGGACTAGGAATTACTACCGACAATTATGCCAAAATTTATGTCTTATATCTTAGATATGAGCCCATTTCATCTTTGGAGATATCTTAGCTCAAGATCTTTGGGGATTCTCTTCATGTCATCCAACGGGATCGTAGTCATTTCAACTAGTCTCATATGATTCAAAATAGTATTATTGATAGAATTGCTCAAAACTTTCAAAACATTGTTGAGTATTCCTTTTGGCATATTTGAAGGCATAATAACAATATTGCTAATAAACTTGTCAATGAATCCATCCAACTTGACAAAGCTGTCTTGGTGAAGAATAATGAAACCCCACCGAGAAGGTGGATCCATAATAACAGTATTGCTAATAAACTTGTCAATGAATCCATCCAACTTGACAAAGGTGTCTTGGTGAAGAATAATGAAACCCCACCGAGAAGGTGGATCCCATAGTTTCTATATGTTGTATTTGTGATTAAGCAAACACTCCTTGAGCATCATTAAAGGAGGGTGCATTTTATTTTATATTGAAATTTCGGAAAAAGGAAAAATTGGGGGTTTATGCCTGAGGGCACATTGGCACGTGGCCTTGAAATCTCTCGACCGGATCCATGTATTCCTCCATTTAATTCACACTTGCATTCCATCATTTCTCTATGTGCCCTTAGCTCTTCGTATCTTGCTTGACATGGTTCTTTGGAAGGCTATGGCGTTTGTGACTGAATCCTGTGGTGTGGGTGGGATAAATGAGGTGTGGTCATGGGTGTATGGTTATTATCTCATGTTGGAAGAGACTTCGTGGCCTAGTTTAGATTCGGTTTCCACATTTCTTCTATGGTTGGGTATTCAATTCAAGGAGAGGATGATCTGGTTACTGGGGGAAATCTCCTATGATGGTTCCATTTGGTGGATGACGGGTGGTAAGAGTAAGGTGAGTGCAATGGCATTGTCAAGAGAAGGTTACAAGGAACTTTTATTTCTCCTTTGCATGGTGACAAGGATGGAGACAAACTAGGGTACTGGATCGAAAATAAGATGTGTTGTGGAGGAAATTGCCGGTGTAAGGAAGTTGTTTCACTAGGTCAAGGGGGAATTGGACAATATTGAGGAGTTGCTGGAGCGATTCAGTTTCCAAATGAATCTATAGGAACAACATTGTGTTTAGAGAGAAAAGTGGATCTGTAAGAGGGAAAATTGGCTTAGTTATCCTTGGACAACGAATTGCACAAGTCACTTATTCAAGGGTTTACTTATGGAGGTCATTCTAGTGCAGGGGATTTCTCTAAATCCAACCCAATGTACATGGAAACAGTGCAACAGACTACATAAGCTATATTTGAAGGATCCAACGATCCACTACTGGAATATGTGGAGGACAACCTACCTACTTAGGGTTCTATTAGGTCCATTTTTTGTTAGTTTTTGTATTGTTACTATGTTTTGCTATTAGGCCAATATGTAAGAAGTTATAGTTGCCAAACTTCATGGCATTCTCTGACTTTTACTTGGATGTATATGGTTGAATACTTTTTAAAGCCCTCATCCTTAGGACAAGGCATGTTGTATCTAAATTGAACTGCTGAAAATTTTGGACTGCTTAGGATTTCCTCAGCCGTTTTAATATAACCATTTTTATAGTTTATGTTAAAAAAAATTAAAGAGAACAAGCCAATATGAATGGTATGTGTAATTCTCTCTTAAAATCAACATATATGCTAAAATAAATCTACATTGTAAAGGAAAATTTTAAAAATAAATATCAAATGTTAATATATATTTATAAACACTAACTTAAATAATTTAATTTGGACTTTTAATACATAAAAATTTAACACTAATTTAGATATATCTTAATTTGGATATTTTTTTTAACTTGAAATTTTGTATTATATATATATGAATAAATGAATTTTAGTTTTTATTGTTAACTAATCAAATTTAATTACATTTTGATCATTTAATTCTAACAAATTCATTTTATACTTTTCTATTTATTTTACTTCTTCTATATTCGTATAAATTTTTAATTCCAGTAATCTTCATTTTTCAGTCTTAATCAATTTTTTAAATCAAGAACAATAAATTGTATAAGAAATTATATCCTTCGCTTTGATCATTGCCGTGATGTTTCATTTATTACAAAATATGGGATTTTATCACAATGATATTCCATTCATCACACAAGTATGGGATTTTTTTCATAAGAATAAATTTTATATATTTCTAAAACCTATTTACAAAATTATAGCATTACTTTCATGAGATAAAATTTGTATATATACGTCAATAGGTGTTTCCTTTATGGGATTTGCTTCCTCGACATTGTGTACAAATTCGTTGTCTACCAGTGTAATTGCAAACCACCACATGTATATCATGTTGCTGTTGTGGAATTTTAGTTTGGATGAATTTAAAGAGTTGAAATATTTGTAGGTCGCGTTATCAAAATATATGCAACTGTCCTCATATTTTCTTGTAGATATTTTAGAGGCTACCATGACCATATCTTGTTGGATGAAATAATAGTGAATAAGGGGTTGATGATGTTTTGCCTCTTTTACTCCATGGATCAAATGGAGAGCATCTAGGGTAAGGATTGCCATGAGTTCGAGACATCAGAGTGATGGCTTAAGAATGGGAAATTTAAGACCAAATTAGAGTTGGTATACTTAGTCTTTAGTGAAGGCCCATGTTGGTGCATAGGAAGGGATATTGTTGAAGTTAGGGCATTTTTATGGGCTTTATAAATAAAAACACAAGGACAAGTTATTAGTTGGGTTTTTTCTTATTTGGAATAACTCTAGGACAACAAATAACATTGTGATTATGGCCCATTTAGTTGGATTTTTATGACTTGTACAAACTTCAATAAAAGAACAAAAAAATTGGCATGATCATGGTCTAGTATTAGTTGGGTTTTTTATTATTTGAATAAACTCCAAACAAAAAATAACATCATGAGCATGAGCTATTTAGTTGGATTTTTTATTAAGTCAAATAAACTCCTACACAGTAAAAATAATAATATTGTGAGCATGATCCATTTAATACTATGTTGGTAAATAGGTACTCTTGAACACTTTTACAGATTTGGTATCTAATTATTGTGTTTAAATTCATGATCGGATTTGACTATTATTAAATATAATATTAAATTGAATTTAAGCAATAAGATGTATAGTAAGACAAAATAATACACTAGAAAATATTTCATAGTCTTACTTTATAAACTCTATGGCCCATAAGATTATAATATTTTTCATTTTCATTCCAAGGTAGGTATTAGTATTTTGTTAAAGAAATCTCAAAGTATATGGTCCATTTAATACTATGTTGGTGAGTAGGTACTCCTAAACATATTTATACATTTGATATTTAATTATCATATGTTTAAAATTATTGATCAAACCTAATTGTAATTAAATATAATATTAAATTGAATTTTAAGCAACTAAGTGTATATAAAGACAAATAATGCACTAGAAAACATTTGATAATCTCACTTTATAAACTATATAATTCATAAGATTATACTATAATAGTTTCCTATAAACATTTTGTTTAAGGTAGGTGTTAATATTGAAAAGCATAAAAAAGTTAATGTATCTCCATCATGACTTAGAATATCACATGGGCATTCTTTATATATATATATATATATATGAAACTTCACATTTTAGCTTTTGAAATATAACCAATCATAAATACACATATTTATTATTAATATAGGTTTATGAAATTGGGATTCATTCAATATATAAATACATTTTTCTTTAAGTCTATTGGTTGTAGCCTGGGTGGTTGGGAGGAATGTTGTTACCCTCCCCACCCAGGTGGTGACCATTTCCCAGGTGGACTAGCCCTCTAACAAACGGCAAACCACCTTTTAAAAAAAAAAATATTTATTTAAATTTAAGTATTAAAGATAATGCAATGCACATAACTGACTTTGACTTTTTCATTTAAAAGAGAATAGCCACCATTTTTCATATGTTGCTTTGATCAACATTCCTTTGTATCTTATAAAATACCGACTAGTTATTGTTATTATTATTATTATTATTATTTTATATATGTTGCACAGGCCATGAGAGTTCAAAAATTGTGACGTACAATGTATCCCAAGGCTCCTTGAATTGGCTTCCAGAATGTCTTCTAGCGTACACACATTACAAATATGTTTGTTTGAATAACATGGCCTTGGAACGTCCACGTAGGTTTTTTTTTTTAAATATTTGTTTACAGGGTCCCCATCCAGCTTTGAAAGGCCAAGATGAACAATTATAATCAGTTAGACATGCCAGAAGCGATCACCTTTTATTAGTTCTTGCCTCTGAATTATGATTATCCAAGTTAATGCTGACAAATTAAATGGATAGTTGAAACAATTAGAAATTTATTTTGGTCTTTATAAATTAAAAGAATCACAACAAATTCCTTTTTTTATGTTTAAAACTCTATGGACATGTCATGCTGGGATGGAGGTGGTATGTAAATTCTTTGAGGTTAGAAAAAAAACACATGCCATGTTAAGGTGAAAGTGTTATGTAAATTCCTTGAGGTTAGAAAAAAATCCCACAATAAAAAAAATGGATGATTCAATGAATTATTGAAATCATAATTAAAGTGACTAGTTGAATTATTCCTAAGCATACAACATCTATAGATTTATCTCACCAAAAATGGCTATGCCTTTATACATATGATAATCTGATCTAGAGTGTTTCTTTTAGAAGATAAGTTAGAAGGAGAATTAGATGGATATTCTTATTTGTCATGGATATTTAGATTGTTTCATCTTTTGGAACATTTTGACTCTCTTTAGTTGTCTTACACACATAAAAAAATGGTTTGCAAGTTTCTTTCATTTTGACTCAGTGACTTTAACAACAATGGAAACAAAAATGGGAGTAGGAGAAAGCTAAAAGGGTTTGTGAACCTTGTGCTATTGGTTGTTGCGAGAACGTTATTTTTTGGAATGCTTGGGCCTTGCTTTTGGTATGCCACAAAGGCTTTATTAAAGGTACATGCATAATTGATAACTCCAAGATGTAAGAAATTATCTTGCACTCAAATTAAAGAATCACAGAAAATGTCAAAAGAGGAAATTATATAAGCAATATCTTCATTTAGAAACTCTCTTTAGTAAGGCGAAAAGTGTGAATACAAAAATGATTTTCATTTCTAAACATAGAAATAATAGAAAAACTTAGTTGATCATCATCTTTCAAAATTCCATTATATATAAGTAAGACTCCAAAGTTATTAAACTTCGAGACAAAGTATTCAATGCAAATAAAACATTAAGATTCAAATCTACCATATGATTTTTGAGTTGGTGGGCCTAAATATGGTTGTGTTTACCAAACATAGTTTCTAACTTTTTGCAAGTTGCATCAAGGGTATCAACCTATTAAAGGGTAAACCACAAGTTATTATAAATGTGTATACTTGTGAATCTGTGTGCTAAGTCATTTTTGTTGTCCATTCAACTCTCTTCAATGCATCCGTGGGGTTAATTTATGTTCCCAAAGTAACTTAGTAAAGTCCCTTACTTGTCAGTAAATACTCCATGTGAGATTTCCAAGGGAAATAATTAGTACTTACAAGTAGAACCTCACTTGAATCGTCCATATTTAAATTTCTAAGTAAAATGACTAAAAATATAAATCGATAGCACATATATAAAGCACTTGAAAGATGATACAATTCCAAAAAAACTACACTCAAAATGGTGGATGAATGCAATAATTATGCCTCTTGGAAGTTGAAGAAAAGGATAGAGGAAGAGTGGTTTCTATAAAAAATGGTAACACATTAAAATGAAAATAATGAAATTTGTAGAAATGGACCACACCAATGCATAGGTCATAGTCCATAACAAAAAAATTACACTCAAAACAAACTCCATATAAAAAAGTTATTCATGTTTCAAAATCATCACCAAGTTCCAAATTGCCATTTGAGGGGGGTCAACCAAAATGACATGTGGTAGCCCATAAGTTTACAATGTTGTGGGATTAATATACCACTAATGTGGCTCTACTCAATGAGGATATGATAATGTGGTAGTGACATGTGGAAAGCTAATTTGGAACTATCGATGTGGAAAGAGTACTAAAATGGTAGTATGGCATGATAAAAGTGCCATGTGATAAATGGTGATAAGCCCACATGGTGATGGGTATGTTGCAAGGTGTCAATCCATGGTTGGTCCAACATGTTTTTTCATGATGCATGGTGCCTATGTGGTAATCTTAGGTGGCAGTCTTGGTGTTCAAAGCTTGTAAATTCAAACATTGGTTAAATAAATTCAAATGATCCATTATTTTCTATTCTTGTAATAAACCATCTGAAAGTACCCAAGTGAATAACAAAGCCTATCCCTTTTTTTTATCAACTCCATTGTGACACCCAAAACTAGGATAGCCACAAAACTAGGATATCCACTTGTATTAGGTAGGGTGCATAAGACAAACACAAAAACTTTACAAAAAAAAGAAAAAATACATCCTTGTTGATCATTGAGAGAAATGAATATATCAGGAAAACATGAGACATTTTGGATGAAATGGAAGTCATTCAAATAAAATGGAAGTCACAAATGGTTTGTATGTAGGATAGGTATCCTAGGCTTTAGAGGCATCAAACATACACCAAGATGTCCTTTCCAAATACATAGTGTGTTCAATAAAATGTTTGTGTTATCAATATGCACTCATGGACCTCAATTGGAGTTAAAGTATAAGGGTTTCTTCTTTGATAGAAAAACTTGTTGATTTGTATGCATATTATTTGTATTGGAGAAACCAAGGAATTAGAAATCCTAGAGATCTAATTATTCCAAAAAGGGGTGGTGGAAATAAACACCATTTTAACACTTAAGCACATCATATCACAGTTGAAAATACATCAAAATGCATTGTTCACATACAATTTTTTTTTGTATAATTTGTCCCAAGGGTCATCCTATTACATCTCCCAGATGTAACCAACTCCCTTGAAGTGAGGAAGAATGTGTGCACATACTTGGGTCATAGCACATAATAGGATCCTTGGATCCTACCATGTTTGATGTCCCATAATTGATGGTTCTATTCCAACTATTTGACCAATCGATCATCTATCCAACTCCTCCATCAATAGGTCAATCTAATTAGTCGATATCCTAGTCGACCTATTACTCAACCACTCAGTCGACTTTTCCAATTGCCTATCGACTATTTACTATCTATCTCCAAAAGATATGGAGGTGTGATCAACTAGCATGGCCTATTGTTCCAACACCTTTGGAGATTCCAAAGGTGAAATCATTTTTGTACACCCCCCATAATTGTAATTTCTTAAAGCCCAAGCACAACCCGAACTTTGACAAATTTAGCTTATGATAAATGATTCCTAAAGATATCAACAATGTGATTACCGATCTCATAATGTACAAGCTTGATAATAGAATCTTGTGTCAATTGTATCAAGTACTGAGAGCGAAGCTCAACATGCTTAATCTTGTTGGTCGCCATATATGTCAGTTAATTAAAGATAACACACAGAATGGTCAATATAAGTTGTCAAACCCAGGAAGGTCTTTTATTTCAAAGGCAATAAGCACAGTCTATGCATAAACAGATCAAGCAGTTGATTTGCTGAATATAAATAATGATCCTACCCATGTGTCTAGCCAATTCTTTCCCTAAGAACACTAATCTAATTCATACATCTAAGAATCCAAAATAAAGCAACTTCCCTACAGAAATCAACCCAGCAAGTTAATGATCTAATGATGAAATGAAACTAGATTACTTTTGCAAGAAGTTAAATCCTATAATTATCAAACTACAACATTCAATCTTTACCAAAATGATCTATCCATTTGCTACTGTAATTCTACCATTAATTGTCTAATCTATGAATGAAATTGAAGATACAATAGCAACCGGAATTAAAACACAAGCTTGAACTCTAACTGATAATTACTGGAAATCCTAGAAAGCATAAACAACTAGAAGATAATTGGAATTGATCTTGGCTGTCACAGCTGATTAAAACACACATGCAATTAAGTAAATTATCCTACACAATCGACTGTCACACCACTCTGTTACAACTATTCAAGATGCAATTATAAACTACCAGAAAGGAAGCTAATCTCTGTTACAACTACCAATAATGTCTGCAATCATTCCACACCACACAACAGAAGTAAAACTAAACTACTATACCTACTTAAACCGACTATCTTTGTGAGAAGGAGGGCCATGGCCTTCTAACAAAGACGTTGAGAGTCACAGCAAATTAAGACATAGAAATGAAGAACTCTGCTCTCATATTACTGATGGAAGATCGTGAGTCTCAGTGCTCTGTTACAACTTACACAAAGTAATGATTGTCCAACCCCAGGCTACGAGAGCCTTCTAGAATTTATATAAAGGAAATACAGTTTTAGATCCACTAAAATCGCGCAGCAATGAAGATCTATGATCTTCATGCTGCAGAGTTACAACTAACTGATACAACGTATTAAACAGGGCTGTTAATTCTGAAAGATGTTGTTGCTTTGATGGTTAATGGATCAACAGACTCAGCAGCTAGAACGCCACCTGTCTATCGCAACTAGGCTCTTCTTCAATGGAATCTGTTACAGTGGGGATTTGATACAGCTTGCGTGGAGGATGCAATGTCCCTTGGAGTATGAGGAGCTGGTGCTTGAAGAGTAATATCTGACACTGCTGGGCTGATACACCTACGCTTTAGACCTTGGCTAAATGAAATCACACAGATCTGTATAAACCAAGGACTAAAATCCATAATCTTTAACAATATTAGGCATAAAACAAATAAAGTAATAACAAATTATACCTTCCATATTATTGGTTGATCTGAAGAAAGACATGGATACAACTTATAAAAGTAGGATGAAATTAGGACAAAATGATGTAATAAGGAAGGCCAAAAAGGGGCATTTCCTGGACCCAACATCTCCCCCCAACTATCCAATTGCATGTCCTCATGCAACAACCTCTCTTAATATGAATCTGAGTCTGAGTGGAATCTGTGGAGATTTGTAAGATTATAAGCAAGTTCTAGTGCCTCCCCTCGAGGAACAAACCCATAGCAGGATACCCAATGCCCCTACCACAGCTCTTCTTCTTCTAATGTTAGAGCATAGCTGGTTCTGTAAGAATTGCTTATAGGAAACCAAATGAGAGGGAATTTGAATCTCAAACTAAGCCACCAAGACCCACACCTTTCCATGCACCTCACATATCTAGGAATCCTTGTCAAAGCTTGCTTAAAATTTTCAAAGCCATATGGATCCATTTCCTTAAGAGACGAGGAAGAGTACAGCCATCTGTATTCACTACCTTCCAAGGCATCCTGCTGCATATTGAGAATCATTGGGACACATGTGGTAAGGAGTCTATCTCGTAGTCTCTCAAAATATCGGGAAATTGAGGGAACCCTGAGAGTTTTAGCATGATTTTCCATGAATGTTGATGGATTCTGAGGTTCCCCCGAATCCAAACAGTAGAATTCTCCTCATTCCTAATGATGGTTTGGAAAGCATCTTGCCATCTTACATGGTTAATGACAAAGGAGGAAAATGCCCTTAGCTAAATATCCCCTAGAATAGGTAAAGGATTAGATGGAAAGTCAATGTAGCAAGCCCTGTCATGTAAATACAATTCACATAACAAATGTTGGTCCTCAAAGTCACTCTTCATAAAAGTCTCCAAAAAATGAGTAGCTATTTCCAAATCAAATGATCTCCCATCCTTGAGAGCTCTTAATTGGAATAAGGTTGTCTTCTCATGGAGAAAAACAAGGTAAGAGGGAGATGGAGCCCTGCAACTCAATAATTCTATGGAGAGAGTGTACATTTTATCTTTTTATTGTTGCAGGGACTTAAGCTTATTTAATCCTTCCAATTTTTCTTGGAGTTTCTCCCACCGGAGTTTCTAGAAGAATAACTCCTCAACCCACTTTTCTCTCAATCCCTTAATGACATTCCTATGTTCCTGGAGAGAGATCAGACAAGTTCTGAATTGTTCAATCCACTTGAGCCATTTATCCAACTCAAGATTTAACCAGAGAAACTTCTTCTGCAGCCATTGAATCTTTCTGTCTTCTACCTCCTTCTCATCATCAGAATCTAGATAAATGACTTCCTTATCTTGCCTTGGCACTATGACAGTTTCATCCTCTAGTGGGGTTGCAGTGGTATGTGAATGTAGTGCAGTCTTAGCCATGGGTTGTAGGGATGCTGGTTCTTGTGTAACAACATTCTTTATTTCCATATTCTCCTTAGCTTCCTCAATCTGTGTTACAGTCCCAGTCAATATTCTTAGGACTGCTGGTTCTTGTATAGCAGCATCCTCCTTTTCCATTTCAATCTCAGCCATCTCAGTTTGTGTTGCCACTGTAGCAAATGATTTTGGAAACACTGCTTCTTTTGTAACAATGTTTTTCTCCTAGTCCTTGATATTAGATGTTGCTATCTGAATTGCAGCTTCACTAAACATTTTCAAGGGTATTGGTTCTTGTGTAACAGTCCCCTGTTCCTCAATTTCTTTGAGCTGCTGAGATTGTTTCTGGTTTATACAAATTTTTCTGACTGATGAGACTGGTCCTGAAGAAGCTCAGTATCCCCTGATGGTTGGGACTGTACTGTTTCATCCCCTAAATTCAAATCAGGGATCTCTTCAATTCTTGGCTCATTTTCCCCTATCAATTCGATTCCTGTCATTCCTTCTTCCACCTCCTCTATCTGTACATGATTTTGTGATGAAAGTCCCAACACAACGACTCTGTGTCCTGCTGCAAAAAATATATCTCCACACTCTGGAAAAACATGTTAGGAATTATGATCCAAAAATGTAATAAATAGAAGTTTAGTTTAATAAATGTAAAAGGGCATCTACACACTCACGTGATTATGTGAGCTGTCCCTTAGTTAGTTTTGGTAACGGTAAATTAGTTGTTACTCTTTGGATATTTAAATCCATCGAGTTTTCCATGTGAGGTAATCTTTCGGGATTTAGCCCTCACATCTCTGTGATGTAATTATTTTCCTTCTTCATTAATAAAGTTATGTGTCTGAGGACACTTTGTCAAAGTGGTATCAGAGCTCGCGGTTGAAGCTTGGTCTGGTTGGAACCTGGTTGGAAGGTGCTAAAGGTTGTTTGAAGAAGGTGACTTTCAAGGTTTTTGGAATAGCGAAATTTTAACCGTAAGTTATTGCTTCCTATTCTTTTGGGCTAAAAGAATTTCTGCAGAAATTTTTTGACGCATTCCGTTGTTCAACGTGCCCTTACAAAGGTCTTCCTCCTTTTAAACTGGGGGAGAAGATATCTCTTAGTCAATCATTCCTGACTGCTGATATATGAGAAATTGGATTTAAAGGGCTATCTGTACCAGCACCAAACTTCCGACATTCTTCCATTCATATTCAACTGTATGTAAAACAGTCTAATTTTTTACAAGCCTTTGAAGTTGTTTACACGGTTAATTTAGCAGGTTGTCCATTTGGGCAGTTAAGAGGTCTTTATACATTAATTTTAGCTTATATTTCTAAAATGACGAGTGGCGGAAGTAAGGTTATATCCTATCTCATGAGTTCTGACTGCCTTTGGCATTGTTCTATTTCAAACAATATTTAAAGTGGAGCACCATTTTGTGAATGGAGAGATCTCCTGATAACATCGGTTTGGTATTACGGTGGTATTGGTTAGCTGTTTGTTAGTGTTCCATGACATTGTTTTAGCATGCATACTATTGTACTGCTCCTTGTTGAATTTCAACTTTCTGAGCCGACAGAGAACCGCTGAGACCAACTACCATTGTGAAATAAAGAAAATTGAAGGGAGCCGTAATCTTGATCGTGGAGGAGTGTGGAGTAGCCAGCCAAGGCTTTTGGTAGAGCTGTGAGATCGTGTGGGAGCCATCAAAGCCAAAAATTTCACATCACTGAAGAGCCACCATTTCCCGTTGCTATCTGCAGAGAAGCAGACGCCCGCGAGTGGAGAAGAGCCAGCTGCCTGTGTGTTGACAGACTCAAAGGAGGTCTTCTCTGTGGTCGCATTCGAAGAGGGAGTCCGCGGTGACCTGAAGAAGGAACTCGGAGAGGTGAAGCCCGTGGAGTCTGTCGCATTCAAAGAGGGAGTCTGGTGACCTGAAGAAGGAACTCGAGTGCCATCTGTTGCGTGAAGTAGAGGTTTGAAGTGAAGCCTGCGGAGCTTGGCTGTGGAGAGTTCTGTCGAGCCTGGATGTGGAGAATTCTGTCGGCCGTCTAGAGAAGGTCGTGGAGGAAGGATTGTATGGTTATCTGAGGAACCAGCAAAACTCCAGAAATAAAAGAGTAACTTCACATTCTTGTATATTATTTTTTCACTTTTCATTTAATTCACTGTTTATGTAATATTTTGAAAAGTGAATAATTATTATTCATTTTTATTTTTGGCGATTTTTTTTAAATATTAAGACGAAAAAGGTGGAGATATAAACTTAAAAAAAAAAAAGAGAAGTTATTTTTGAAGTTGATGGGATTGGATCTTGTGACCTCCCACTCAACAATATTGTATCTCTCCAATTCATCTATAAAGATTTGTTATCTTTTGGAGTGATAAGGTGTAATTTTTTATTGGACATTGGAGTAATAAGGAGCATTGTTGGTGTAATAAGGAGTACTTGTATTTTCACTCAAGGTTTGATTATAGCAAAGTGAAGCTCTATCAAATTCTTTTCTTGAGGCTATAAGTGGGTCAAGGCCAAGCCCCTATAGCTTTCTTTTGCATGGTGTGTGGTGTTTCTTGCAGCATTTCTTTCATGGTGACTTTTGTTGATGAGTAATTTTCTTTTCATGTTGGTGGTGATATTTTTGCATAAAATCTTTCATTGGTGATATAAGGTGATTGTTTACTTCTTCTGGTGATATAAGGTGCTTTCTTTAATGCTTGGAGCTATAAGATTTGCATAATACACATCTTCTGGAGTTATAAGGTGTTTATTATTTTTTTTTACAATGTCTAAAGTTATAAGTCTTTTTAATGAATCTGACAAGTTGGAAGGATCGAAAAATTATAAAGTTTGGAGTCGTCATATTCAAAGCACTCTTATTTACAATGAATTGTGGAAGGGTTTCTGTAATGCTAAGCCTATCAAACCAACTAATCATGATCAGCTTGCAAAGTGGGAAGTAAAAGATGAAAAGGCCTTAGCATTGATTCAAAGTACTGTTTCTGATGATATTTATGTGCATATTGAAAATAGTTCTGATGCGTGGTCAGCTTGGAAGACATTGAAAGATTTATTTGATTCTCAGAGTGAAGCTAAGAAAATTGATCTTCAATTGAAGTTGTTTCAACAAAAATTGTCTTCAGGAGGTGATGTCATGGAGTACATTTCTAGATTAAAAAATATCAAACAAGAAATTTCAAGAGCTGGTTTTGATAAAATTGAAGACAGCATGATGGTGACCATTTTGATCGCAGGATTGCCTGAGACATATAAGCATTTTTTGGAAACTTTACAAATTACAAATAAATTGGATAAAATTTCTTTTGATGAACTAAGTGATGTTTGGTCAAACAAAGCAAGCAGGAGAAGATGTTTTGGTTGCAAGTACTAGCAAACAGTCTCCAGGTAATCATCAAAAAGGCTATGATCAGAAAGCTTTTCAAAATTCAAATAGAGGTCGTGGTCAGGGTTTTGGAAGAGGAAGAGGCCGCGGAAGAGGAAGAGGAAGAAATCAAGGAAGAGGTTCTAAAGAATTTGAAAGTACACAGTCACAGTTTTCTGGAAGAGGAATAGGTTCAGGAAACCAACAGGTCTATGGAAGAGGAAGAGCTAATAAACAGGTCACATGTTTTCGTTGTAATAGAGTTGGACATTATGCTTCAGACTATAGAGTTTAATTTGAAAAAATTCTCAAAGAAAGAGAATCTAAAGAATCTTCATCAGCGGCACATTATGCTCATGCAGACGATAGTGAAAATTGTGAATATGTCTTTACAGCACTTGGACAATCAGAATCAATGGATTTTGTTCAAGTTCATCAGTTGGAATCAGTGAATTTTGTTCAGTCTTCTTCTTGTTTCAAAAATGATTTTGAAGATGCTTGGATTATGGATACAGGGGCTACTCAGCATATGACATATAGGAAAGATTTCTTTTGGAGTTATGAAGATTGTCATTTAAATTCAATTTTTCTTGCAGATGATTCTATTCATTTACCACAAGGAAAAGGAACAGTTAAGGTTGATTTGCCTGGAATTGGAGAAAGATTGATTTCTAATGTTTGGTATGTGCCTACATTTAAGAAAAATTTGTTGTCTTTAGTTGTCATTCGCCAATTAGGACATCAAGTTGTAATGGAAGGTGGTATCCTTTTTGTTAATTCAACAAAGGATGCATACAAAACAGTTATGACAGGTTATGAAGACGGAATGCTTCTTAGGATGAAGGGAACAGTCATTCCTAGATTAAAGGAACATTTGAAGGAATTTGCAGGTTTAGTTGAAACTGATGTTTCACCTATCCGATTGTGGCACATTCGTTTTGGGAACTTGAATGTTGATAGTCTTGTACATCTTCAAAAACAAGGAATGGTAAAGGGGTTGCCTACTTTTCGGAAGGAAAATGCAAAGTGTGAAGCTTGCATTTATGGCAAACAGAGAAGGATAGCTTTTTCAAAAAGCACTTGGAGAGCAACAAGGAGATTACAGCTTATTCATAGTGATGTTTGTGGTCCTTTGGAAACTTCACTTGGTGGTTGTAAATATTTTTTGTTGTTTATTGATGATTTTAGCAGAATGGTTTGGGTGTATTTTTTGAAGGAAAAATCAGAAGTGTTTGAAAAGTTTCAGTCATTTCAAAATTTGGTTGAAACAACAACAAAGGAAAAGATTGCTACTTTGAGAACTGATAATGGTGGTGAGTTTACATCAAATAATTTTTTGACTTATTGTCAGAAAAAAGGGATTAAAAGACAGTTGACCAATTTTTATACTCCACAGCAAAATGGAGTATCAGAAAGGATGAATCAGACTTTATTGGGCATGGCTAGAGCAATGTTATTTTTCAAAGGGTTGAAATCATGTTATTGGGCAGAAGCAGTTCATACAGCAGTTTATTTGAGGAATAGATCTCCTTCATCATCACTTGATGGAATAACTCCTTTTGAGGCTTGGTATGGATTCAAACCTATGGTCAAACATTTGAGAGTTTTTGGTTCAGTTTGTTATGCACTTGTCCCAAAAGAAAAACGAAAGAAGTTAGAGTCTAGAAGTGTTAAGTGCATGTTGATTGGTTATTCTCATGAGAAAAAGGGGTATAGGCTTCTGTCAAATGGAAAGTTTATTGTCAGCAGGGATGTGATTTTTGATGAAACTGAAAGTTTAAGTGTAAAAGAGGTTGAAAAACAACTTAGTCACTTAGAGGAAAAAGTCACTAAGGAACAATTAAGGATGCAACACTTAAATAAGACAAGGAATGAACAATGGTTTGATCTCACTTCAGAAGTACAGGATGATGAACAGGTTGAAGATACTTTGAATTCTTCACAAGTTAACTTGGATGATTCAAATCAAGTTAACATTGAAAAGAAGAAACCAAAATGGGCAACTAAGTTACTTCAGGATGTTAAGTCTGATGAAAAAGGCAAAATAGGTACAAGGAGTTCTAATACGGGTTCAGAAAATTTTGCTCTTTCAGTTGTTGAACCAACTACTTTTAATGAAGCAGTTGAGTATGATGAATGGAAAATGGCCATGCAAAGTGAGTATGATGCAGTAATGAAGAATCAGACTTGGAAAATAGTTGATTGCCCACATGATGTTAAACCCATTGGTTGTAAGTGGGTTTACAGAATTAAGTACAAAGCAAATGGAGATATTGATAAATATAAGGCAAGATTGGTGGCAAAGGGTTTTGCTCAGAAAGAAGGGATTGATTATGAAGAAACTTTTGCTCCAACAGCGAAATGGAATACTATCAGGATTGTGCTAGCTTTAGCTGCACAAAATGGATGGAAAGTGCATCAAATGGATGTAAAAAGTGCATTTTTAAACGGTGATCTACAAGAGGATGTTTATATGACTCAACCTCCTGGTTTTGAGGTTCCAGGGAAAGAAAATCAAGTTTGTAAACTAGTTAAGGCATTGTATGGATTGAAATAGGCTCCCAGAGCTTGGTATGCAAAAATGGATGCCTACCTACAGAAATTTGGTTTTCTTCGTAGTGAGTCAGATGATACTTTGTATGTTCGAATCCAGGAAAACAACTTAGTCATTTTGGTTATGTATGTTGATGATTTGCTCATAACAGGTAACAATAATGATCATATATTTCAGGTTAAGAAAGAACTTCAAACAGGTTTTGAAATGACAGACTTGGGTTTACTTCATTACTATCTTAGAGTTGAAGTAAAGCAGCAGGAAGGAAGTATATTTATTTCTCAAGCTAAGTACATATCTGTATTATTGAAGAAGTTTGGAATGGAGGAATGTAAACCAGTGATTACTCCCATGGAACAAAATTTAAAACTTTCTAAGTTTGAAGGGGGGGAACTTGTAAATTGTACTGGATATAGACAGTTAATTGGATGTTTGATTTACTTGATGAATACTCGTCCTGATCTATCTTATGCAGTTAGCATACTTTCTAGATATATGCAGGAACCTAGAGAAAGTCATTGGAATGCAACAAAAAGGGTGTTAAGGTATCTTCAAGGAACAAAGCATTTTGGACTTGAGTTTAAAAGAAACAAAAATTTCAAGCTTGTTGGCTATTCAGATGCGGATTTTGCTAGAGATGTTGATGACAGGGCATCTACTTCAGGTTACTTAATGAATATGGGATCAGCTGCAATGGCATGGAGTTGTAAAAAGCAAGATACAATTGCAAATTCTACAGCAGAAGCAGAATATATTTCAGCTTGGGAAGCTGCTTGTGAGATAGTTTGGTTAAGAAGGATTTTGCAAGACCTCAAAGTTGATCAGAAAGAAGCAACTTCATTATTTATTGATAATCAGTCAGCAATCAAGTTAGCCAAAAATCCTGTTTTTCATTCAAAAACTAAGCATGTGGATACTAAGTATCATTACATTCAGGCTCTCATCGTCAAACAAATCATCAAGCCAAAGTATTGTCCATCAGAAGATCAAACTACAGATATTTTTACAAAATCTCTTGGAAGGGTCAAATTTGATAAGTTTAGAAATGAACTTGGTATTTGTTCAAAAGAATTTTTGGATCAAAGGGGGGATTGTTAGGAATTATGATCCAAAAATGTAATAAATAGAAGTTTAGTTTAATAAATGTAAAAGGGCATCTACACACTCACGTGATTATGTGAGGTGTCCCTTAGTTAGTTTTGGTAACGGTAAATTAGTTGTTACTCTTTGGATATTTAAATCCATCAAGTTTTCCATGTGAGGTAATCTTTCGGGATTTAGCCCTCACATCTCTGTGATGTAATTATTTTCCTTCTTCATTAATAAAGTTATGTGTCTGAGGACACTTTGTCAAAACAGTCTCCCCATACTCCTCATTCTCAAATGAAAAAGATGGATTTTCCAACAAATTTGCAGCATTTGCTAAAGTGTTCAAATTTTTCTCAGCTTGTTTTCCAGCTACTCCCTTCCATCTTTCCAACTCATTTCACAATATTTTCACCTCTTCTTTTAATAGTTCATTTTCAAGCAGGAGATTTTCAATTTGGGGTTCTTCTCTGGGAGGTTCCTGCATAACAGTAAATAACTTAGGGTTCAAAATGGGAATCTATAAATCTATTCCTGTCACAGGTATTTCCTCCACCCAAGATGGTTCCCTATTCTCTCTGACTCCTCCCATTGTCTCTGCAACTTCTGCTACTTCTGTTGTCTCTGCTAGGGGTGATTCAATATTATCCCTAGTTGCATCCATTATCTCCACTTCTTCTGTTGTTTTTTCTATCCCAGCTACTTCTTTTGTTGCTACTGATCGAGTCCTTCTTATCACCATTCCCACTGGGTGTTCCTCCATGCCTACTGCTATTGGTGCTTTAACAGTTCTGATTTTCCTTTTCTTTGTTGCAGTAGGTGTCTTGTTCCTGTTTCCTGATCTTACTCCTCGTTTCTTTGACACAGGGGTCCCTACCTTAGTCTTTTCTTCTTCAATAATAGTACCCCTTATTTCTAAAGAGGATTCAACTTCAAAAACTTCCACAATCCCTTCTTCTACTGTCTGATGTCCTTCCCTCTGAATTTATGTTTCTGCAATTGCAGCTTCAACTGTCACAGCTTCAACAACTGCTCTAGTTTCAGCTTCTTTTAATTGAATATCTTCTTCTGCAGTTACAGATTCTCCTCTTTCTTCCTCCTATTCCAGTGTTTCCATCACAATTTCCCCTACTATAGGGTTTTCTGTTACTGCTGCTTCTCCTTTATTCACTTCCCCTTCGTCATTGGCCTGGTTTTCTATTGCTCTAGCCTCCCCCCCAACTGGGTTTGAGGAACTTTGGTCCTCACTATCTTCACCAGCACCCCCCACTTCTAATACGGGTTGTATGATTGGCGCATCTCCAGCCAAAAATTTCTCCCAGGTTAAATTGCGAATTGCAATGGCTCTTAGGACCAGTAACTTAATTAAGCCATGATTAGTAAGGGAGGAATCTGGGTGCTGGGCAGTTCTTGCATATCCAGCCATGGTTTGTAAGGCTTTAAGCAGATAGAATGGTATATTTACTAAATTACCATGGTGCAAATGAGACAGTAAGGGAAGTTCAGAAAAGGAAACAACTTGATACCTACCTCCACAAGAAATATATCTTTTCACAAAGATTGCTACTTGATTCCAGGGTGGTGATAAGGATGCTAGTTCCAACCCACGACGCTTTGGAATGACCTGCTCTCCAACTGACAGAAACTCCCTCACCGCATTTGCATTATGTTCCTTCCGTCCAAATAACCTCTTCCCAACCATGGGTAAACCAATAACTTCAGCTATGATTTCCTCTGTAGTATCCATGCGCAATCCTCTCACCTCAGATTGAGTATCAGTCAGGTTGAGGGAAAATTGCAATGCGGTTTTGGTGTGAAATACGTTCAACTGTTCAAAATATGCCATCCAACTTGCTGCTATAAAAATATTAAGAACCTATGCATTGGCACGTACAATGTTTGTATTTACTAGTTCATGTCGGACTGGATTTCCCATTTTAATCTCTCCTCAAGGTTCAGAATTCAACAATTTCTGGTTTAGAAGTGGAAAGTTGCAGCTTACGAACATGCAAAGGGTCATTGGGGTTCAAAAATCAAGTTTTAGGCTAGTCTGCACCAGTATGAACGTTCTATTGAAGCGATGAAGTTGGCGGATAGGTGTAACAGGTGCAAAATTGGGTAAGGTGACGAAAAATAATTACAATTATGACCTTAACAAAATCCTTAAAGTGTAATTCAAATGGGTTCATTAATCGAGGGTTATGACATGACATAATCGTTATTACCGTATTAATTTTCTGCCAAATCATGTAAAATATGGGATCCGTACCTTGCGTTTATGAGTTTGAGCCATGGATTAATCATTACAGTCGGTCGTCGTCCTTGCAGGTATAAATGCACATGTGCCGAAGTGACGTGGCCACTGCCACTCGGGCTGACAGCTACTCAAGGCATCCAAAATTTCCTTCGTGGTGGATCATAATTGGATCTTGTGGAGCGAGCGCCAAAATTGACGCCTAGTCACATCATTATTGGCATCATTAATCGGAGAGCAGGAAAACTAGAAGAGTATCAGCTGCGAAATCTAGAAAAATAAGCGAAAAATGGCGGAGTCGCTGCTGTACGGAAGAGCGAGAGTGAAGTGGAAAGAATGGAATCGGGACTGCTAGATTTAGCAAACTTGATCAAGGATAGTAGAGTCGCAGATGCTATGTTTGGCAGAATGGACAAAGGTAGCGGAGTCTCAGCTGCTGGGAAGGAGTAAAAATGAAGCGGAAATGGTGAAGTAGTAGCTGCCAACTTAGAAAGGTAAGCAGAAATAGAGGAGTCACAGCTGCGGAAATTGGACGAATGAGCAAAAGTGGTGGAGTCTCAGCTGTGGAAAAGTGAAGCAAAGGAAAAGTGGCAAAGTCACAGCTACGAAAAAGTAAAGCAAAGGGAAAGTGGCGGAGTCACAGCTGTGAAATTTGGCAGAACGGGCAAATGAGGCGAAGTCGCAGCTGCGTCGGACTGTAGTATAAGCAAATTTTATCTGTGAAAGACCACGAATTATCCATCTTTTTCAAAGAGTTTTATTGGATCAGGAACAAATATGGAGTGTCTGCAGTCGTTGGACCAGTCACGACTGCTTCTCCTCCAATAAGTTCCTGCACACAGTTCTTCAAAACAAACCGATCAAGTGCAAGAAAAATTAAAAATAGATAAAATACAGAATGAAAGAAAAACCAATTATTTATGTACAAAATATGTGTGGAAACTGCAACTTTTAGGAATTCACAGGGTTTAAAAATATTTGTCCCGACGTTAACTGATACTCTGGATCAGCTGCAACTTGTGAAATAAAAGCCTCCCTTGAGATCGGCCTATGATACAGTCGCATCCGATGACCATTTGCGAATAATGGTACTTTGTTCTCGTCAATGGTGATCAACCGGATTGTTCCATTATCAAATACCCGATCTATCTAATAGGGTCCCAACCAATGGGTGCACAATTTGCCTTTAAAGTCCCTCTTAAATCGTGAATCATACAATAGGGCCCAGTATCCTTCGTGGAAGACTCTTTTCTTTATAAATCTATCATGCCATCTAGAGCGTTGTTGTTGGATTGAAGCTATATGATGCACTGCAGCTGTGCACTTCTCATCCAATTCATTGAGTTGATTGAGTTGATTCCTCTGTGCCTCTGATAAATCCAGATTTGCTTCAATAGATGTTTTTAAAGTTCTAATTTCAAATTCAATTGGGAAAAAAACATTCTTGCCATATACTAGCTCATATGGGGAAAAACTAGTGGTGTTACGCCAAGTAGTACGATAGGCCCACAGTGCCTCTGGAAGTCTTTCAGCCCAATCTTTACGATGGCTCTTCACTGTTTTTGTCAAAATAGCCTCAATAACCTTGTTTGTGCTCTCCACCTGCCCATTGGCCTGTGGATGATATGGTGAGGTTATTCTGTGTTGAATATGAAATTTTTGCAATAGTGCTTCCAGCTTATGAGATACAAATTGTGGTCCACCGTCTGTAATGATCTCCTTAGTTACTCCAAACCGAGTAAAAATCTCTTCATACAAGAAATCAATCACAGCCTGATCATTGGCCTTGACCAAGGCTACAACTTCTACCCATTTAGTCATGTAGTCTGTGCAAACCAAGATATAAACTTTTTGCTTTGAGGGAGGGTTGATAGGCCCTACAAAATCTAGAGCCCACTTATCAAACGGTTCAACCACAAGTTGTGGTTGTAAAGGCATCTCATCTAATCTGTTGGGTTGGCCCATCCTTTGGCAGCTATCACATGCTTGAACATACTTCTTCGCATCTCTGAACAATGTAGGCCAGAAAATTCTCATTCTCAAAACTTTATGACCTGTCCTCTTGTCAGCAAAATGTCCCCCACAGGACTCATCATGGCAAGCTTTAAGAATGCTGAAGATTTCATCTTCTCTAACACATCTTCTGATTTCTAAATCTAGCCCTGTGTAGAAAAGATGGCCATCAATCCAGCTGTATCTAGCACTCTGTTGTATGATCTTCCTTCTTTCTCTCTTTGACAGATGTGCTGGAAGCTTACCTGTAGCCAAAAAGTTAGCAATATCTGCATACCATGGGGAATGAGCTGATACTGCAAACAAATGTTCATCAGGGAAGGAATCTTCGATTGGTAAATTTTCATCATTGTTAGTAAGTCGAGATAAAAAATATGCAACAACATTTTCCTTTCCTGGTCTATCAATAATTGTAATATCAAATTCCTATAACAGTAACATCCATCTAGTAATTCTAGCATTCATGATTGGTTTATTCATTAAATACTTGATAGCAGAATGATCAGTGTGCACAAAAGTAGAATATCCAGTAATATAATGTCTAAACTTATTAATGGCATAGACAATGGCAAGAAATTCTTTTTTTGTGACAGTGCAATTTAGTTCAGCAGGATACAAATTTTTACTAATATAGTAAATGGCATAAGGAGCATTACCTTCCTGCTGTCCCAAAACTGCTCCAATGGCAATATCTGAAGCATCTGAAGAAATGTGAAAAGGCAGAGCCCAATTGGGCCCTCTTAAGATGGGTGTTGTAGACAGCCTTTTCTTTAGCTCAGTAAACGTTGTTTGGCATGCATCATTCCAGACAAATTGTGCATCCTTCATCAACAGAGTGAACAAAGGAGAAGCTAGTTTGGAAAAAATTTCTATGAACCTTCTGTAATAGCCAGCATGCCCCAAGAAGCTATGTACATCCTTCTTTGTTCCAGGAGTTGGTATATTTTCAATTACCTTGATTTTGGATGGGTTTACCTGGATACCATCAGAAGAGATGAAGTTCCCCAGCACTATGCCTTCACTCATCATCATGTGGCACTTTTCAGTGCTTAAAGAGAGATGGCTTTGTTCACAACATTTCAGGACCTTTTCTAAGTTCTTCAATGCTTCTTCATAACTGTCACCACATGGAGTAAAGTCATCCATAAAAATTTCCATGCAATCATTCACCATTTCTGAAAAGATTCCAATCACTGCTCTATGAAATGTAGCTGGTGCATTGCACAACCCAAAAGGAAGTACTCGGTATGCAAAGGTCCCCTAGGGGCAGGTGAAAGTGGTTTTGTCCTGATCTTCTGGAGCAATCTGAATCTGGTTATAGCCACTAAAGCCATCCAGAAAAGAGAAATACTTCTTCCCAGACAAGGTATCAAGGACCTGATCAATGAAAGGTAAGGGGAAATGGTCTTTCTGCGTTGCCTTATTCAATTCTCTGTAATCCATGCAGACCCTCCATTTCCCATTATTCTTTGGCACGATCACAAGTGGAGAAACCCACTCACTTTCTAAAATTGGATATATGAATCCAGCTTCCAACAGTTTCTAGATTTCCTCTTTCACTATGTCCCTTAGGTTCGGGTTCATCCTTCGTTGGGGTTGACATACAGTCCTGGAGTCCCTCTTAATATAGATGTGATGAGTGCACAGATGAAAATGAATTCCTTTCATGTCTGTGTACTCCCAAGCAAAATCTCCCCTACATTGCTTCAGCAGAGTGACTAGCTGTTCCAGCTCACTAGGTTCCATTTTAGGATTGATATTCAATGTTTTTCCTAGCTCAATTTCCACTGGAACACTCTTCGAATTCTTAAGTACTGGAATTACATTATTATCACCGATCAGAGTTTCTTCTGTAATATTTTCTTGTTTTGTTGCAGCTAAAGTACTGTCCAAGATCTGATAGACATTCTTATTGACTGACGTGGGCTCACTGATGAAACTATTAATGGAATCATCATCTGTTTCATCTTTAAATGTCAAGGCTCTTCGTATGGTTAATAGTGGTTGAACACCCTCTTCCTCCTCCAAATATGCCCATAATGGAGTCTCAACTTCTATGCTTGGTCGAGATGGAGGGTACAGGGTTAGATTCTTGATCTCAGTCCCGTCTAAAATGGTAATAGAATCAGTGGGTGTCCCCCCAACTGAGATTTTGGTTGTAATACCAAAAAATCCGCTGGGTATTCCCACGAGTCAACTAAGATTATGAGGTCATCTAGGATTCCTTTAGGCTTGATCGTTGATCTATCAGCAAGTTCCAAAACAATAGGGGTTGGCCGCATATTAGTGAGTCCCAATTTCTTCATAGTCTCTATGGTCATAACGTTAATAGCTGCGCCCAAATCCACCAAGACATTTGGAATTTGTGTGTTCCCTATGTGTACTGTAACAGTCGGGTTCCCACGGTCATCGTACTTTGCCACAGGGTCCTTTCCCATTATTAATTCTGAAATTTTTCCCAGCACGTGGACAGTGGGAGGATCCCTGGTCCTTCTCCTTGGTTTCTTGACACACGAATATTTTAGTGTCTTAGCATAAATGGGCACATCATGGAGAGCCTGTAACAGTGGAATTTTAACATACAATTTTTTCAACTCTCCCACGAGATCAAATCAGGGTTGTTCGACTGTTTTCTACAGCTGTAATCATTCAGGGTACGGTGGTTCTCTATTCAACTGTGTAGGTTGTGACAGATTGTGTGTTGCTTCCTGATTTTCGGATGCTGCTTCAGTAGGAGTATCAGCATCCTCAATAATGGGGATTGTTGAATTAACCATGTTCTCATAATGTTGATTTACTCCAGTTTCAATCACTGGGGGTGAAACATCCTCAGTGATAATAGGCTCTACCACCCTTCCTGATCGTAATTGTATATCATTGCAAGGAATCTGAGTGATGGAATATGCAGGCATGTTGGTAGTCTCAAATTGATGGACTGCTTTATTGTTTGGGTTCGGGTTAGGTTGTGCAGGTAGATGTGGTCGAAGTGGTGCATTCATAGGTGCGGCATTGTTCTAGAAAGGGAGCTGTGGTTGCTGATACTGCTGAGGAGGGTACTGTTGGTACTGAGTCTGGTGATGAGGAAAGTTATTTCCTTGGTAAGAGTTTCTCCAGTTGGAATTCCAAGGAGCTTGGTTTGACTGTTGTGGCCATGGTGTCCATGAATTAGGATTTTGCATTAGGTTCTGAGATGGAGGCCACTCGCTGTTGGAATAATGTGAAGGGAATTATGTATTCATATTATGCATGTTGTTCATTCCATTCATATTATGCAGGAAAAATGTTGGATCTGGATTCATACCTTGGTTTCTAGGCTGCCATGGTTTCTTCTGTGCCATAAAATATGTTGGATCTACATCCGGAATAGATTCCTGCAGGATTTCTTTAACATTAGGTAATGATGGACACTCCTTAGTATCATGCTCGAGTTCACAGATCCTACATACCTCTGCTTTGTCCAACGGGCACTCCTTCAGTGGAAGGGAAAGAATACCCCAAGTGTAAGATCTTCTACTACTTGTTTCTGTTTTGCCCTCATGGCATCCAACTCTGAGGAAATGGAGCTCATCATGTCTGTTTTAAATTTCTCCAGTAGGTTTCCTATTTGTGCTCGAGTAGCACCTCCACTAGCTGACTTCTGAGTCCTAGTAAAGACATCCTGGTCTCGGTCTTTGTCTCATTTGCTAGTTCTGGAAGATCCCCTGGAGTACCTTAAACATAATTCAACAATCTTTTCAAAAGGTTCCTTCGAGATATCCCCTTTCCCCAGCAGATTCAACATATCAAGGCAATCTTCTCTAATTCCTCTTAGCAAGATAATCTTGAGCACATCCTTGCCAATATCAGAATGACCAAATCTTTGCAAATTGTACAGCAATCTCTCCACAAAGTCTTCCAAACTCTCTTCATCCTTCTAAACCATTTTAAACAACTCCTCCTTTCTATCTCTAGTTCTACAATATTCTTGATATTTAGAAAGGAAGGTGTTCTTCATTTGGTCCCAAGTAATAATGGTCTCACGACCCAAACTCATGAACCAACGCAGAGCATTTCCTTTCAAGGTGGCTAGGAATAGCTTTAGCTTCTGAGCACTAGAAGTGTAATCATAGCTACGACAGAGGATATCAAACTCAAAAAGAAACTCATCAGGATCCTCAAAGGACTTACCATGAAAATTCGGGAGAACTGATGGTGAGATATTCTTCATAGGAGCTGCTCCAGGTGTCTGAAGGATAGGGAATTCTAATGTAGCCACAGTATTACCAGGCTGATTATTTTCTCCTTCTTCCTCCTGGTGATCCTCATGTTCATTCTCACCCCCCTGTTCTCTACCAGCCATGGTTCTAGTCCAAAATTCAACACTCTCCTTTATGTGTTCTTCCTCTGGTTTAGCTTCTTCTTCTTTTCTTCTCTCTTCTCTTTGCCTTCTTTCTTCCTCTGTTATCCTGCGAGTCTCCAACCACACTTCCTTAGTAACTCTGGCTCCGTCAATATGATAAATATCCTCTCTATCTGGTGCACCTACAGCACTTCCCTTATCTTCAAGAGGTTTACTTTCTGCAATAGGAGTTGAGGGTCCCATTGTATTCTCCACTGTGGATGCTGAATGTTCAAGATTGGGAGGAACAGAATTTCCCCTGCCTGTAGAGTTCCGCGGTGGTCTAGTGGAAGAATCAACTCTAGCAATTATCTCATCAATATATGTGTGTCTTCCCTGACTTGCATTATGACCTCGACCTCTTCCACCTGCAATGTTAGTATTCAAAGGGGGTTCCCGATTTGTTTTTCTTTTATTCATGCATGCTGTAAAAAAATTGAACTAAAATAAAATCAAATGAAACCAACTACTAACTCTGTCTATCTATTACCATCCCCGACAACGGCACCAAAATGTTGGTCACCCTATATGTCAGTTAATTAAAGCTAACACACAGAATGGTCAATATAAATTGTCAAACCCAGGAAGGTCTTTTATTTCAAAGGCAATAAGCACAATCTCTGCATAAATAGATCAAGTAGTTGATTTGTTGAATGTAAATAATGGTCCTACCTATGTGTCCAGCCAATTCTTTCCCTAAGAACACTAATCTAATTCATACATCTAAGAATCCAAAATAAAGCAACTTCCCTACAGAAATCAACCCAACAAGTTAATGATCTAATGATGCAAGAAGTTAAATCCTATAATTATCAAACTACAACAGTCAATCTTTACTAAAATGATCTATCGAGTAGCTACTGTAATTCTACAATTATTGTCTAATCTGTGAATGAAATTGAAGATACAACAACAACCAAAATTAAAACACAAGCTTGAACTCTAACTGATAATTACTAGAAATCCTAGAAAGCATAAACAACTAGAAGATAATTGGAATTGAGCTTGGCTGTCACAGCTGATTAAAACACACATGCAATTAAGTAAATTATCCTACACATTCAACTGTCACACCACTCTGTTACAGCTATTCAAGATGCAATTATAAACTACCAGAAAGGAAGCTAATCTCTGTTACAGCTACCAATAATGTCTGCAATTATTCCACACCACACAATAGAAGTAAAACTAAACTACTATACCTACTTAAACCGGCTATCTTTGTGAGAAGGCGGGCCCTGGCCTTCTAACAGAGATGCCGAGAGTCACAGCAAATTAAGACACAAAAATGAAGAACTTTGCTCTCATATTACTTATGGAAGATAGTGAGTCTCAGTGCTCTATTACAACTTACACAAAGTAATGATTGTCCAACCCCAGGCTACGAGAGCCTTCTGGAATTTATACAAAGGAAATACAGTTTCAGATCCACTAAAATCGCGTAGCAATGAATATATATGATCTTCATGTTGCAGAGTTATAGCTAACTGATACAACGTATTAAACAGGGCTGTTAATTCTGAAAGATGATGTTGGTTTGATGGTTAATGGATCAACAGACTCAGCAACTGGAATGCCACTTGTCTGTCGCAGCTAGGCTCTGCTTCAATGGAATCTGTTACAGTGGGGATCTGATATAGCTTGCGTGGAGGATGCACTGTCCCTTGGAGTATGAGGAGCTGGTGCTTGAAGAGTAACATCTGGCATTGCTAGGCTGATACACTTGCGCTTTAGACCTTGGCTAAATGAAATCACACAGATCTGTATAAACCAAGGACTAAAATCCATAATCTTTAACAATCTTAGGCATAAAACAAATAAAGTAATAACAAATTATACGTGCCATATTATTGGTTGATCTGAAGAAAGACATGGATATAGCTTATAAAAGTAGGATGAAATTAGGACAAAATGATGTAATAAGGAAGGCCAAAAAGGGGCATTTGCTGGACCCAACAAATCTTACTATGCACAACAAGATTAACAACAACTTGTATTTCACTCTCGTTATCAAAAAAAATTACAGTCACCGAATAGACTAAAAAAATGAGATCTCCGAAGAATTGTTGTATCCCTACCACTTATGTGCCAACATTAACTCCACCATGATATTCAAATTATATGGTCAAAAGAGAGACCACCCTCTACTTATTGCATGATCAAATCAAGGGGCTTGAACTAAGATGAAGCACATTTACAAATGTCAACTTTATGTCACTGTCGCCCCCAATCCAATCCGAGTTAGCTTAATCAACCAGTGGTTATGTGCCATTGGTGAAATATTTGATACTGAGTTGATAAGTGCCCTTGATATAACAAACAATTTTCTTTGTGGCCTTCTAGTGGCATTCTTGAGGATCCTACATAAACCAAGAAACCACAATAATAGTAAAGTAAATATAATGTTAATTATAAGTTGATAAATGATACGACCAATTAACTATCAATGCAGATTCATGTCAACTCACAATGTGTCACAAACCTTCGCCAACTCCACTCTTGACTAAAAAGGTGTGGCACAATATTTACAATCATGTATCTTGAATCTCTCCAAAAGATACATTACATACTCAAGTTGATAAATAAATATACTACCATTCATCTATACAAAGTTAATGCCCATAAATAAATGTAAGAGATCAAGGTCAATCATTTGAAAAGTATCAGCCAATTGTTTCTTCAAACTAAATATCAAATTTACAGTGCTACTAGTAATGACTAAATCAACTATATATAGTGAAAAAATTAAGGTTTCACCATTTATATGTAAAACATAAATGCTATGATCTAATTCATAATGTTTCAAACCAATATTGATAAAGAAATGACCAATCTTCGCATACCGGGTACTAGGAACCTATTTCAAACCACACAAGGATTTATTTAGTCGGTAAACAAGACTGGAATCCTTCTCAAAACCAAGGGGTTTCTCCATATATATTTATCCATTCAGATATCCATGAAGAAAAATACTTTTGACATCCATATAATGTACTTCCCATCCAAGTTGAGCAACAAGTGAAAGAACCAATCAAACCAAGTTCATATTTGGAACAAGGGAAAATATTTTAGTGTATTCGACGCCTTCTTGTCAAGAAAAACCTTTTGCAACCAAACAAGCCTTATGTATTTCAACAACACCATGAAACATGAATTTGGTCTTGTAGAACCGTCGACATTTTTCTATGTTCTTTCCTTGCTGTCAAGGAACTAAATCCCATGTTTTATTCTCCATCGAGGAATGTTATTCTTCAAACATATCATTCTCTCATTCAAATTGACCGTGTGCATATTCACATTGTTAGGTTATTTTTATGCTTGTTAAATATTGTAACATTAAATTATCAACCAAGGATGTAGCCTTATGAAATGTAGGAAATGTATATGCATGGGGAGCTTATTAATAGCTTTTATCTCAATAAAAGGCACTCTTCTTGTTTATCATAAACAACTCAAAGGAAACCAATCAAATTTCAAACACATTTCTAGTCACAATCTGTCATTCATTACACAAAATCTTCTTACAACAATCTGTTCAACAATAACTAGTAAATAGATGTCTTCTGCAACTTCATAAATGCACAGAATAACAAAGCTCATTAAGCAGGAAATCAAGTGAAAGAAATTAACTAAATTTATTCTATACTATAGGAATACTTCAAGCATTGAAAGAATATTTACCAGCATGAAATCATGGGAACAATGTACAATATTTCATTCATCTTTGAGGATCGAGAATGTTCCTATAATGCTTATACTAAGGAGTGTGTTCAATGACCATGAATGAATGAGTATTTATTGTATCTTAATAACACATGCATTAATCAAGATTCGTAAAGGATCACACCAAACCAGAGATTGCATAAGATAGAAATAACCAGTCCGAGCTGAATCACACAAAATAATCTGAATTAACAATTGGAAAAGAAACTAACTAACTAATGTAATACATAATGTACCAGCGTAGGGAGGCCTTCCTAGCTCGTGACACATTGTTTAGGTGAACTACAGTATCACAAAATAATCACCACGCAAGATGATTAAACATCAGTAGTCTTTGTATTAAAATAAAAGAAAGTTCAAAGGTACACAACGATCATGCACATCGATCCTATGTTATCTCTGCTAATCTATTTGTTATTATTACTACCATTCCCTCAACTCGACTAGTCTCTCATATATATAATAGTTACAAACTCAAGAGAATGAGAGCTAAAGGATCACGCCCAATCCCTTGTTTTATGGCTTCCAATCTATCACAAGATATCGGTGCTAAATTCATAAACTAGGATAATTTTCCAAGCTTGACATAGGAGGAGAATAGAATATCGGTTTATCACAATTAATTTCAGGATAAGGATTGCATGAAATTCTTTTTCTTTTCTAAAATTGTATTTGGGCACGCGTTGGAACTCATTCCTTTGAATTTGACTTTAAGTTTGACCGAGGGATATCACTTCCCTTGTTTAGTTTGGAACTGGTTCAACAAGTGTTTTACCATCTCAAGGACCTTGTCGACAAAACCCATGTGGTCGATTTTTGTCTGAGTTGGCACTAATATGTTAACCAACGAATGGTTATAGGATATGCATTGTGGTTTTAAGATCCAAGGTTCCTGCGATCATCATAAGTAAAACAAGTTCAATTCCATATCAAAAATAAGAATTCTTGTAACAAATGGACAGCATCAATACCTAGTAAATCCCTTTGCAGTATATAGTATGATATCAAAAGGGTAATAAGGTGTTGGAAATGGAGGATCGGAAGGTCAAAAAGGGTATAGCTAATAGTGAAAAATGTACCAAAATTAGGTTCCAACACATATGCACGAGATCACATGCCTCTAGCGCACTATTAGAGAAACACTACCACACTATTTTTTACTTCTTGTCTTCCTTGATATCATTAATATCTCATGCATCAACTCTAGGAGCTTTGATTGTATTAAAATCCCAAGGAGGTAGACAAGAACTTTGAAATGAAGGATTTCCTATATTGATCAATTCATCAAAATATTGATCAAGGGTCCCAAAGTTGGTAGTCGATTCCATAGTCACTAGTTGACTACAAATCGAAGCATGCAAGTGAGTCGATTATCCAATAAAAACTCCAAAATAAGTTGATCTTGTTTGAATCATAATTTCAAAAGGATCACTACTCATCAGAGGAATTCAATAGTTTAATACCTAAGGTCTTCTCATAAAAGACAACATCCATTCAAATGATGATATATTATTTGACTAGATCAAATAATCTGTAGGATTTTCACTTTTCACAGTAGCCCATCATGATGCAAGTGTGACACTTTGCATCCAATTTATTTCTGCAGATGTCTAGAATGTGTGTCCATGCAATACATATAAATATTCTAAGGTGACCCACTGATGGTTTCCTTCCACTCCATTTCTCAATATGAGTCATATAAATGACAAATCTAGTCAAAATAAGGTTCAACAAATAGTTTGAATAGTAGAAAACTTCTACCCAGAATCTAATCGACAATTCTTTGCCTTGGAACAAACAACATGTCATTTCAACAAAATTCTGAGTTTTTGTTTTTGGTAATCCATTCTAATGAGGTGTGTGAGGTATATATCTCTTCCAAGAGATTCCATTTTTTATAGAGAGTTTTCAAAGAAAATTCCCACATATTCTCCATCATTGACCAATCTTAAACATTTCACAGTTTGGCCACATTGCTTTTCAGCTAATACCCTAAATTCATTGAAATTTTCAAAGAAATGACTCTTATTGTTCAAGAAATATATCCAAGTGTACCTGGAAAAATCATCAATGAAGGTTAAAATATGCATTGCACTTGTTGGTGATGGTTTGTCATGTGACATAGCTCACTATGCATAATTTCTAGCTAAGTATTTTCTCTACATGCCTTTCTATATCTCAAAGGGATCCTAGTGATGCTTTCCAAAAACACACCCTTCACATACTCCATCAGGGGAAACAATTTTAGGTATTCCAGAAAATATCTCATTTTTCACAATCGAATTCAAAATTCAAAATTTAAATGTCCAAGTAGTTCATGTCAAACTTTGTTGTAGTTGTTAGTTTGAGCTATAAGTATAGTCGGTCTTATATTTGTCTTGAGAACATCACAGAACTTATACAATCCATATTTGGGATCAAGAAACCCTTTAACAACATTTTTTCTCAATTGTTTACCCTTCACGGCTAACCAAACTCGCCAGAATTCAACCTTTTTTTCAATCTTGGTAGCTTGGGGTACCAACATCAAGTTCACACTCGAGTTGGGTACATGATACACATTGTTAATCACACCATTTGACATTCAATGTTACCACAACTAGCAACAGTAAGTGCATAATCGCCTACTATAATTTTTTTCTTTTTGTAGCTTCACTTAAGGAAGAGAAGAGAGAAGCATCTCTATCCATGTGGTTGGTACAACCATAATCAACTATCAACTCACTCTGAACGGTGTGGGCATGTCAATGTTTAGCATTGGTCGATTGTCTAGTCAACACATCTACTTCAAGTTTCTTGACCTTTTATTCCATATTGTTGGTCTTCTTCCAACAAGCCTTCTTCATATGTCCCAATTTCCCACAATAATGAAAGTACTCTTCTTCACGTCCTTCTTATTCGGCTAATCACGCTTCTTCTTCTCATTCCAGCAGACACACTCCTGTGTTTTCTCTTGGTTTACTTGTCGGCCTCTTTCTATGTAGTTCTATCAAACTTTTCCCTTCAATAGACGGGACTATTGCTTGGCACTTAATTTACCTTCATCAAAGAGTTTCTCTTGTTCCCTAATAAACAATCCACAAAAATATTAAAAGATATAGTCCTTACCATCTTCTTTTCTAGATGCCCAAATAGAACAGAATGTCCAATAGAATACATCATAAGGTGTGTACAAATTCATGAGAATCATATTGATTAGTTGACCATCTTTCTTCAAAAGTCCTTTCCATATTCACCCAATTTCAATTGATATCCTTTACACAAGTCATATAGTCCTCAATCATTTCAAATGAGAGAGGATCTAGATAGATTAACTCTTTCTCAATTTGCACAACCTAGCTTTCATCGAATTTATCAAACACATTCTTCAGTTTCTTTTAGACATGGTGAGGAAAATTGATTCCATTTGTATGAAAGTGAATCTCCCTCAAAATGTAGGTGGTAACGACTCCTACAAACTCACCCTTCTTATTGTCAAGGACTAGATGCTATTGGTCATCCTTCATATCTAGGTTCATGATCTTGGTAAAATGCCAAATGTCCTTACTTTTCAACAAGGTCTCTATATTTGGTGTCCATATTTCATAGTTGTGAACCATTCAAGATCATAATTGATTCTTGCTTGGAAGCCATAACATTAATTTATTGATTGAAGCCCTAATATAATCTACAAGTCGAAACCTGAATCAATAACAGATAGATCCAACTCAATAGAGCATGTCTAGTTGTCATCTCAAAACACTTCTAAACAATAGGCTATGATTCAAACTAACAACTCTAATACCATGTTGGAGAAACTAGGGAGCAGTAAATATCAAATATTTAATTATTCCAAGAAGAGGTGGTGTCAATATACATCATTTCAACACTCAAGAACAACAATCACAATCAACAATACATCGAAATGCATTGTTCACTTACACAATTCTCCATATAATTTGACCCATAGAATCATCCTTTTATAGCTCCAAGATGTAACCAACTCCCTTGAAGTGAGGAATCATGTGTCCACATACTTAGTTCATATCACATAACATCCTCCTTGAATTCTACCACGTTTGTGCCATAGTCAATGGTTTTGTTCCAACTACATCACGAATCAATCAACTTCTCAAATCCTCCATGAATCAATTGATTTGACTAGTCAAGAGCCTAGTCAGACCATTAGTCAACCTACTAGTCGACCATTGAATCAACTCTTGTATTCAACTATTTACTACCTATTGTTTATATCCAACAAATATAGAGGTGTGAATAACTAGCATGGCATGTTGTTCCAACAATTTCTATCCCTTTTCAAACATTCATCCAAATAATCCAAACCACTATAAAATCATGTTGGTTATTCTGGTTGGGGTTGTAGATCCCTAGAAAGCCTCAAATGAATCCAAGATTATTTTCCTCAAGTGAAAGGAATACATGTAACACCCTTCGTTGCCTTATTGGCACTTAACCATGTATAAATCCCCACAAAAAATCCCTGGCGATTCAAGCATCTCATCAATTAGCTAATGGAAAAAGGTCGCATGCTCTTCCAAATCATTGGAGACATATATGTTATAAAGGTCAAAGAGTCAAACATCAAGATTAAGCAACAACCAAAGCAATCTTTGTGAGGGGTTAGGTATATAGAGTGGTCAATATAGTCATTATTGGGACTTGTACACAATATTTGGATATATGAATGTATTGGGGTATTTGGAGGAGGTTCTTCTAATATTGAAGGATTTATTGTGTAACTCATCTATTATATATTTTGGAGTTGTGCTCCACATTCACATCTTGTGTACATTATGTGTACTCTAGTTTACTATGATATTTTAAGTATTTGGTACATAACATTTGGTGTGAAAACAAATAATCCTTGTGTTTGGCTTGTTCAAATGAGCCATATTACCATATTCTCTCTAAGTTTTTCCAAGTATATTTTCAGTATGAAATTTTTTCAAGGTGGATACAAGACATAGATAAGTACCTTGTGTCAAAATTTTAGATTCTAGTTCACTACAGTTTTAAAGTTATAGGTTATGGAAGTTAGCATTTTTCACTAGTCCCAAAAATAGTATCAAACAAGTGCCCTTTGTAAAATAGTTATATATAAATATAGAGAGATTATAATATTGAGTTCCACTAGTTGAATTGGAATAATAAAGACCGTATTATTCCAGATCCAAATTGTATTATTCCATAACGAAATTTCAGAATGATCTTCACAAATTGGACATGGGGCATATTGTTGGGCCTAGCATTTTTGGAGGTATCAATTTTGAAGAAACAAGCTAGTGTGGACGAAGAAAATATGGAACCAGCTTAGCGCGAGTGTCAGCTCCGACGAAGCGGCCATAAAATGAGGAAAACGGTCATGTTGACCGTGTTAAAGACCGCAAGTTGATTTAGTTAGTTAGAATTGGTCCACAATGTAATAATGAGTCAGTTAGGTAGTTAGTGGGTTAGTGCGAGCGGGGATATCTTAGTGCACCCTATAAATATGTTTGAGGAAGGAAATTTTGTTTTTTTTTTCTTGTTGATTATTCCAAAATATTATTTTTGTGCGAATTTAATAGAGATATATGTTGTATATGTCGAAGACAATCTTGGAGAAGTTGATTCGTTGATCTGTAGGTTGTGTGTGCAGATCTATTGTATGTAATGAAGAAATTTGTAAGTCCTACTTGAAGTGCTATAAGGCTATGACTCTAATAAAATAAAATCACTTCCGTGGTTTTTCCCAGATGGGTTTTCCATGTAAAATATGGTGTCTTCATGTGTGATTATTGTGTGTGTTTGATTTATGATATGTGTTTATTTCCTCTGTTAAATCATTTATTGATGAATGAATGGACTTAACCATATGAAGGCTTGATGCAATATGTTCATTGGATTAAGGTTATGAGGTTCTTCGTAGCTATGAATCTGTCGAAGCTTTCGTTTGTCGATGTTTTGTACGTGGGATGAGATGATGAAGTGTATTGATTGGTGAATAGCCCCCTTTCGTACTGCAATAAGTCTGGTTCCTGCAGTCCCCATAGATACTTTGAGTGAGACTTCACCTTCTCTGCAGGTGTTGCCAGAAGTGTTTAATCGCTTCCAGGCCAGTGTATGTGAATTGTGATGTTTGTTGGTAAACGTTAAGTGTTGAACCCTGGTCGAAGTAAAAGTGCGCTAACAAATGGTTCCGTTGTCAGGACCAGGAATTTGAGGAGAAGGGAAATTTTATGGCATCTGACAAAGCCCGATATAGAGGATTGGGTAGATATGCAACTTGAAGAATTTGCAAGACAGTATAATAGGCATCCTCGCTTGAATAACAAAGGTTGGTTAGATAAGTATGTTTTTACCGATACTCATGAAATATTCTTCGTTGAGTTCCCAATAGTAATGTATGAATGGTTATCAAGGTTAAATGAACAGTCGAAGAACTTCCCAAGAAGTGAACTTAGACATTGGACACCTCAGTTGATACAGCGACTGAAGGGTGTTGACAAACGGATTTCTCGCGTAGTGGAATTTTGGCTATATCGTGTGTTGGAAGGGTATATCACCGAACTCGCTATTGACACTATCAAGTCATATAGTGTAGTAGAACGTGAATTCTTTGAAGGCCCATGGGTAAGTACCTTAACTCTTCGAACTTGTCGATTTAAAGCTTCTTTTTGAAAAAGGCATATTGCGAATGGATTCCTACGAGTAGAGTGATTGTGCGCAGTGGGAATGGGTATTGTACGGATGATGGTCTGAGAAAGTTCATGGGATGAGATAGGATGATTAGAGGAGAAGAAGTTGAACCCAACGAAGAGTGTGGATTTCTACAAAGTGGAAGACGGTTTCGGTCGAACAAGAGGAGGAGAACTGCGACTAAGAGAAGAAAATACAAACCAGTGCCGCATATCAAAGAGGATTCTAGTGAAGAAGAGGACGGTTACCGGCTCATTTCTGAGGAAGAAGAAGGTGTTGAAGGATCATTCCAAACCCAAGGATATGACATACCCATGACCCCACATACATATCCAGAGACTGAGGTAAGACCTAATATTTCTTCACATTTTATTCTATATATTCAAAGTAGTGGTAGTAGTCCGAAGGGTACATCACCAAGTGGGAAGGCTCCCAGTAGTGATCCAGTAGTAGTAAATCAATCAAATCCCCATAGGTCAAAAATGGTTGGGATGACATGAAGCTACCTATTTTTATTGGGAATGGATCAGAATATCCAAAACAACACTGGTTTGTGTGTAATGTTGTAGGTACTGTGAAACAAGTTCAAGATGACAACATCAAGTTGGATCAGTTGATCACGACCTTCAGAGGTCGTGCCTTAGACTGGTTCATGAATTTTTTTGAACTCATCGGTAATTAGCCTGCGAATACCTTGGGTGAAGTCAAAGAGGGATTGAAGAGTGAATTTAAGAAACCTAAATCTGAATCTCAATGTATTACAGAATTGAAGGAGATTAAACAAGCATCGAATGAGTCTGTTTGGGACTTCGACCAACATTTTAAAACTTTGATGGATAGTTCTAGTTTTCCAATGAACAATTTACATCATAAGGAATACTTTATTGTTTCATTTCTTCCTCATATCAGAATTCCACTTATGAAACAAAAGATACCGACACAAATGGAGGCCTTGGAATTGGCCATGAAGTTAGAAGCATCCCCCATCGGCGAGACTGGCGTCAGTATGGCTCAAATCCAGTCACAGTTAGAAAACATGTATGTTCAGACACAAGATATCAAGAAGGGAAAATAAAAGCGTGAAGATGTCGAGTGTACTAGAGGTAAAGATGGTGGACACTCTAAAGATCAATGTATATCATTTTAGGATTATCTTAGTGCTAAAAATACGAATCCTTTGAATCATGTTTCCTGGTGTCATATATGTCAGACTAAGGGGCATCGACCAAAACGATGTTATTTTGTACAGAAGATAGTAAGTAATCCCCAGAGATTATGGTGTAAGTTATGTAGTTCTATCAGTGATGATGAGAAGCACTGTCACGAGTACCAGTTTCTCACTGAACGGACTGCAGATACATTTCTTATGAAGGGAGAATGCTCAACCGAAATACCTGAGGCACAATTCAATCAACTGTGAGGAGGATTCAGAGGCCACAGACGAGGAGGATTTGGTCGAGGTAGAGGAAAACTCATATGTTATAAATGTGGCACTCTGGGACACTAGCTAGAGACTTACCACACCCTGCGACCTCTTGTACGTATTGCAGAGCATTGGATCATATCATTGAATATTGTCCACAATTGATAGCAAAGTGGCAAGCCAAACAGAATCCGAATCAGAACCAGAATCCGAATTAGAATGTGCAAAATATTTCAGCGGAACTGGAATCAAGCCAGCGTACTATCGTTGTTGTAACTAGGAGTGGTACCATGACGGGTGGAGATAAGAACAGTAATACTAATGCACGGGACCCACGAGTCAGACCAATAACTCAGAAGACCACGCAGTTTGATTTCCAGAAATAAAAGTCTGTATTTTTCGAAGCTCAGGATGAATTTCTGAAGCATGCATCAACATCCTCCCCATTTCCTATTCATGAAGAAGGACCTGTGTATGGCATGCCACCTTGCTTTGAAAAGCCTGCGTTGAAGAACAACTATGGAAAAGTAAGTTCCCTCAATACCTTTCTTAGAAGTTGTTTGAATTTGATTAAAGATGTGAATGCTTTAAGAGAACTGCAGAAGTTTGTTGAGGAGTCTGAGGGAGAAGTGCAATCTGAAAGGGTTGTTAATCATGTCCAAATAAGACATAAGAATGGCCGAGACATACGCCTTAACGCGTAGATTGGTGATTATGAGATGGACTTTGTTATTTTGGATTTGGGTTCAGATGTAAACATCTTGAATAAACAAACATGGGAAAAATGGGTATGCCAAAACTAGTATGGTCACCTATGCAACTAAGACTAGCTAATCAACAGAAAATAATACCATTCGGTCGACTAATAGAGGTCCCTGTCGAAGTGGAAGGGCTGCGCACATATGCTAACTTTGAAGTAATAGAGATTGTCGACAACACCAATCTATATCCTTCGTTACTGGGAATTGACTGGGATATTCAAAACCAGACTAACATCAATTTAAAAAAGAGGATTATCACATTTGAAAATGAGGAAATTAGAGTTGTTGCACCACTGGATCCATTAGAAGGACATAGATACTTAGAACTAGTTAAAGGAGAATATGATAGTAAATATCTTTAAAATATCTATAACGTATCATCAAAGCTCAATGATTATATTAATCCTACAACAGATGACACACTCAGTTGGTGTAGTGTTAGCTCTTGCTCTTCTGACTCTCGCGAAGCTCTTGAGAACTGGCAAAATAGGTTGCATGACGTCTCTATGCGCAGGTGTGCCCGTGTGACAAAGTACCTGCGTTGGGTTGGAATAGAGGTATGTAATATTCCTACTTATGATGGGTTTCCTAATGTTGGTCAGTTTATTAATGAATTTGAAACCCAAGTTCACGAACAACAACGCTTATTAGCCCTAGATTTCACCCTGAAAGCAACACTGGCAAGATGGTGGGCTACACACAATCCATCAGTGTTTGGTTGGTCACAATGTTGAAGGTACTTGGAAATTCGGTTTGGGGAATGGATAACCTACATAGGAGGGAAATATATAGGACTTACTAGTCCTGTTGATCATCTGGCTACTTGCAGCACAATTTGGCATAATATAAACAAGCAAGAGTGGGTCCATATGTTCATCCATACTCTTGGCACTATCCCGAGAAATTGGTATACGTCAATGGAGCTGTGACAGGGAAAGGCAGAATGGGATTATTTGGCTACTAGCTTTAAACACACATTTAATTATGAGGACGAAATTCGTGCAATAGATGCAGCGTTGCAAATCATTAAAGCTAAGATTTTTGAAGAAATCCCAGGACCTATATCTAACGTACCACAATGGATTGTGATAGTTGAGAAAATGATGGAATCTTACAACATCAGTGGTGGACTAGAAGATGATGAACCGAGAGATATCCACATTCTAGAAAGTGAAGGAAGTCGTGATTTGAAGGGACCAAGCATCTTATCAGATAAGTTTCTACACCCATTGAAGATAAAAAGGTAAATATTGGTTCCACCGAAAATCCAAAATTTGCGAACATAGGTGACTACTGGGATGATGAAACTCTAGGAAAAATTATTGACTTATTGCATGAGTATCGGGATCTATTTCGTATTAAATTTTCAGATATGAGAGGTATAGCTGGTGATTTAGGTGAAATGAAGATCCCTTTGAAACCAGGTGCTAATCATGTGAAGCAGCGTCCTTACAGACTAAATCCACGATATAAGGAGAAAGTTAGAGAAGAGCTCTACATCATGTTGGATGAAGGAATTATAGAACCAGTCGAAGAATTAGAATGGATTATTCCTATGGTCGTTCAAGATAAGAATACTGGAGAGATCAATATTTGTGTTGATTTGCGAAAACTGAATGACACGTGTCTCCATGATCGTTTTCCTACACCTTTTATAGACGAAGTGTTGGAAATTGTGGGAGGACAAGAAGCTTACTCGTTTACAGATGAATTCTCAGGTATCATGAGGTTAAAATCGCTAAGGAGGATCGCCATAAAACCAATTTTGTGACAGAGTGGGGTTTCTTTCAGTATACGGTAATGCATTTTGGCCTTAAGAATGCTCCTGCAATATTTTCCAGAATAGTTGTCGCTGCCTTCAAGGAGTTTATTCATAAGTTCCTAGAATTTTATTTTGATGATTGGACAGTCTATGGGTTACTAAAGAATCATATTGACAATTTAAGGCTAATGTTAGAATGGTGTCGCCAGTATCAAATATATTTGAATTTAAAGAAATGTATATTATGTGCCCCATTTGGTATATTGCTAGGACCTGTTGTATGTAAGCAAGGCATGGTGGTAGACCCTGCAAAGGTCTCTATCATTGTTTATTTACCTCCTCCCAATTCAGTTCAACATTTGAGGACAAATCTGGGCCATATAGGAGACTATAGGAAGTTTATTAAAGGTTATGCCCAGATAACAGCACCGATGGAAAAACTGCTCAAGAAGGATGCAAAATTTCAATGGAATGAAGAATGTCAACAGAGTTTGGATACATTAAAAGAAAATATGGTTACATCCCCTATATTAGTATTCCCGGATTGGAAGAAAGAGTTTCATGTAAATGTGGCGCTTCATTTATCATTTTAGGCACGATACTTGCTCAACCAGGTGAGGGTTCTATCGACCACCCCATTTTTTTTTCTAGTAAAAAACTAGCTACTGCAGAGCGGAATTATACTACAACTGAAAGGGAGTGTCTTTCTATGGTCTATGCATTGAAAACATTTCAACATTTTCTATTAGGATGACATTTCAAGATGTTTATTGATCATTCCACATTAAAATATTTGGTTAATAAGCTAGTCTTGGGAGGGGAGATCTATCGTTGGTTGATTTTATTTCAGGAATATGATTTTGAGATCATAGTTAAGCCCGAGAGGTTGAATGCAGGCCCCAACCATTTGTCGAGGTTGGAAACAGGAGAAGAACCAACTAGCTTGGAAGACAATCTCCCGGATGCACAATTCTTCTCGGTAATAATGGTTTATGACTACTTTCATGATATTGTGACATTTATGTCTACCGTAATGCCACCAGAAGGTTACATGACTACCCAAAATAATCAGTTAGTCATCCGATCCGTGGATTATTAGTTGATCACCGAACATTTGTATAAGCTAGGACCATATGAGGTATTGTGTTGCTGTGTTTTGGAGCATGAACGACCAGTCATATTGTCGGATTCACGTGATAGGGTGGAAGGAGGCCACTATGCAGGGAAAGCCACATCGCAGAAGATATTAAGAGCATGGTTATGGTGGCCAACCCTTCACAAATATGATAAATATTATTTCCATAACTGCGGCGTGTGTTAGAGAATTGGGAAGCCTTCGAGAAGAGATGAAATTCCATTAGTACCTTAGGTTACATTATAGGCATTTGACAAGTGGGCTGTCAAATTTGTGGGACCTATCAATCCACTAGGACGAAGAATAAGAGCAAGGTATATTATCACTACAATAGACTATCTTACAAATTGGTCTGAAGCAGCACCAATGCGGGATTGTATTGCTGCGATTACTGCAAAGTTATTATTTGAGAGTTTCATAACTAGGTTTGGTTGTCCGCATGTTCTACTAAGTGACCAAGGTACACATTTTGTTAATAAGACTATAGAATCTCTTATTGAAGAATTGCAAGTTTATCATTGGAAAATTACTCCATATCACCTGTAGGCCAATGGAACTGTTGAAGCATTCAATAAAATTATGGAACATGCACTCACAAAGTCTGTAATGTGAACCGCGACAACTGGGATTTACAAATCCGTACAATATTATGGGATTACATAAAAACATGTAAACGAATGACAGGTCAAACACCATTCAAATTGCTGTATGGACAAGAGGTTGTGATGCATATGGAGTACATTGTCCCCAGTATAAGGATTGTGGCATTTACAAATATATATGATACTGGTGCTATTGAGGAAAGGTTAGCGCAATTAATTCAATTGGAGGAAGACCGCTTTGTCGTGGGTTTCCTTCAGCAGGTGTGGAAGTACCGAGAAAAGGCATGGCATGATCGCCACATCACTAAGAAACATTTTTAGAGAGGAGACTTAATTCTTCTCTGCGACAACAAATTCATTAAACACCCTGGTAAGCTACAGATGCATTGGCTAGGGCTATATGTCATAAATTTTATTACAGAAGGAGGTATCGTACAATTACAAACATTAGATGGTCAAATCCTTCAAGGATTGGTGAATGGGAGTCGGCTGAAGCCCTATAGGGACAATCATGGTGTGTCGAAGTGAAAAGAGTTGATTGTAAATTTGTACATAGAAAAAAAATGGAAACCCCAATTTTTTAGTTATGTCGTTGTTACATCTATTGTAGTTAGTTGTGTTATGTCGGGTTTCTTTGGAAACCCCAAGATACATTTATGTCAAAGGTTTACAGAAATCCCCCATTACCATTGTGTCAAAAATATCTTATCTTGAGTACTCCAGATGAATTTCCAAAGATGTCAGTTGGAAACCCCAACTTTTTGGAATGTCGAAGCATCTCTATTCGTCGAAGTTGGTAAACTGTCGAAGTACCAAAGTGTGGTAAATGAAATAGAGGCAATAAACTAGCGTGGGACACACTAAGAACCCACTATTGCCGCTCAAATTCAGTCAGATGGACCTCTGCTGTAATAACATGTCTCATATAATTCATATAGTTAAAATCTGCAAACTTAATGATATCATGATCAACATATGACAACTTCTGGATATTCTTCAAGATGCCACCTTGTAACATCACTCCCTTATGTACTAACACAGTATCAATTGGGGACTAGGCATTCTTTGACAGCTTCACTGGTTTGGAACTTGAATTTCGGGGCGAGACATACGTTGGAAATAAAGTGGCAGAGCCCATCGCAAAAGTACCCGTATCATGGCGTGCCTTCGTTCTAGGTTCAGGGTTGGGTCAGTTGGTTTTCTGTGGCTTCTAAGGTACATTATTAGGTAAATGTGAAGATATCACCTCTGGTTGCTCCACACCAACAGAGATGGAACCCATCATATGGACTTCCTTAACAGATCCGTGATATTCACTCCCTGTTGACAATTCGACCTGCATCTTGAAGTCGCACAATCTTCAAAATATCACTCACATAGTTTGACTTTTAGCTTCTCAATCATGACTGCAATATGCTCAAAGTTAACAATGAGGAACGAGAGACTTTTAAATTTATCCCGTGCATGCGATTCATCTATCATTTCCAAGATAGATTAATTTTCCTAGATCCTCCAATGATGATAAGGGAAACGATGGATCCGTTTAGACATGCCAGTCACTTCAACATTTAATTCGAAAAGGCCACTATCTCCATCGCAGAATGCGTCATAAAAACAACAATAAATGTGTCCCAACTACAACTTTGACAAATAAGGTCACCCCGAAACTTTGACAGATATGACTTTGAAAATTAGCCACTCCACAAGATGTATGCTCGACAGGTCTAGCATGTTGGGGTTTCTAGGAGGCATAAATAACAATGTTCCAAGCACAATACGAAGTCCAATGCTTGTGTGAAGCATCTCTTAGTTTGCTTGCATGGAGGTTACCTTTGGTTGGAAACCAAGGTATCGATTGAAACAGACCTCATCTCTTGGATTACGAGTTTTCCCAAGGCTAGGGTAGACTCGTCGTAATTCTTTGTTGGCAAGGAGTGAGACCGTGACTTGGCGAAAAGGATGAAGAAGAAGTATAATTTAACCAAGAGAAACCGGGGCTTCAAGGTAGCCTCTATCAATGACCAAGATGCTTGGTTCGCTGCGAATTTTTTAGCTACAAATTTAGTAAGAAAGAACAAACCAAACCAAGTGACAGCTTCTGTTATTGCTGCAACAGAACAATGTTCCCTAGGTGTTCAAATGAATCGATCGAACTTCTTGCAAAACTAGTTTCTGGGAGACGTTGCGGACACACAAGACAATGGTAGGTCACATATTCATGGTTATTATTACTTATTTATTTTGTAGGCTGGGTGGAACCTGCAAACTATCAATGAATGCCACATATCGACCCATGCCAAGGGTCATGTTACATGAACTTGTCGTATTTGGATATCAGGAGCCGACAACAAGAGAGTAATATGTTGATGTATATGAAACTAGAGGCACTGAGGTACTATGTGGTTCAGATTACCCATATTGACGAAGCAGTAGTAGCAAAGTACTGTGGGGTGGCGAATTTCAAAGCTGGGCCCCACCATATGCATGTCCAGGAAAGGAGGGACCCACACCAGCAGTGGTTGGTTATGGGATTCAAATTATGCAATGATGAAGTTGAGCAAATGATTCGATAATGGTCGACAGAGTGGCAGGTACCCGTTGATCCCAAAACTATATCACGAGACCCATCACAACAAGATCAACATAAAGATGGTACATATGTCCAACAACAAAATAGTCAGAATACGCCACAAACTAGAGGAGGGGTTCCGATGAAGATCATCAATCCATCCAGACCCCCACTAATCCATAAATTGCAGGAAAGTGGAAACATGAAAGTTCACAACAAGGTGCACAAAAGAAATAAAAGGCGCAACGCCGTGATATTTCCCAGGCATTAACGGATGATGACATTAACATCATGTTTGACAAAATGACTGAAGTGGCATAGGAAAATAGAAGGAAAGTAGAGGATAATACAATCCAACTATTCAGTAGCATCACTGACGTTCTGGATACGTTTTGCACAGAGGTAAAGAATATTAGAATCTTGACCCCGTTTCTAAGTGCATATATGAGGGTTGAGGTGGAACACTAAGAGGAAATCCAACCATCGGAAGCATTGCTTCCCTCTACGGAAGAAGTAGTGAATATGTTTCTGATATCCATTACATTTGAAGAGTTAGAGAGTGTTTCACGAGAAATAAAATCAAGGGAAAATTACCTTCTGGAGTTTATGCGAGGCTATAAGGAGAAGGATAATAAACTAAAGGACTTAAATGTAGAACTCCAACAGGTTAAGGATATGCTACGCCAAGCAAAGGAAAAGGTAGAGCAAGCTGTTGAAGTTTCCTGCCAAGCAATACCAGAAGCATAAGTGATCAATGAAATGACAACTAAAGAGAATGTGCAGCGATTGGAGATGGTCATATTTGGGTACTGTCTCAAGGTGCAAGAATTGGAAGCTAATTTGGTTCCTAGCACCCCTTCTGAAGTCATTGAACATCGACGAGCAGAGATTCAAACAATTGTTCAAGATTTACAAGTAGCAGAAGCAGAATCCATGAAGATGTATGATGCTGTGTCGCAGTCCTGGGATGCCCTGTTTGAAGATAATGTGCTGCAGGAGAATCATATGCAGCTTGGGGATGCCGAAGGAAAAGTGAATGCTTTACAGGAGCAGTTGAAAACTCTCCCTCCAATTCAGAGAATGAGCAGGGCCATTAAGAGCAAGCAGGTACATCAGTAAGTTAATCAATTATTGTTGCATCATAGGTAGCGCATTGAGAGGGTCTACACACTTCAGTCTAAGGTGCAACGCATATCAGAAGATATTGGAATCAGTCATGCTTCCATCCAGTTGGTATTCACTCAGGTTATCGAAGTGAGCCAAAACTATATTTCAGTAGATATGGTGGAAACTGTTGGCCAGAAGAAAGAAGAAGTCCATCAATTAGTCGAAGCAAGAAAAAGTCACTATACATAGTTTTGTCGAAGCTATAGGAACCTGACTCGCAGCCCTGAAGTGGCTCGGGATGAGCCACATGTGAGTGTTGGGGGCCCATTGGGACTAGAATTTTTGGAGGTATCATTTTTAATAAACAAGCTAGTATGGACGAAGACAAGATGGAACCAGATCAATGCGAGGGCCAGCTCCGATGAAGCGGCCAAAAAATGAGGAAAACGGTCATGTTGACCGTGTCAAAGAGCACAAGTCAAGTTAGTTAGTTAGAATTGGTACAAAATTTAATAATGAGTCAGTTAGGTAGTTAGTGGGTTAGTGGGAGCAGGAATAACTTAGTGTGCCCTATAAATATGTTTGAGGAAATAAATTTTGTTGTTGTTGTTGCTGTTGATTATTTTGAAATACTATTTTTGTGCGATGTAATAGAGATCTATGTTGTATATGTCAAAGAAAATCTTGGAGAATCCAACTCGTTGATATGCAGGATTTGTGCACAGATCTATTGTATGTAATGAAGAAATTTGTAAGTCCTACTTGAAGTGCTATAAGGATGCGACTCTAATAAAATACAAGCGCTTCTGTGGTTTTTCCCAGATGGGTTTTCCACGTAAAATATGGTGTCTTCATGTGTGATGATTTTGTGTGTATGATTTATGATATGTGTTTCTTTCCTCTGTTAAATAATTGATTGAATGAATGGAATTAACCATATGAAGCCTTGATGCAATATGTTCATTGGATTAAGGTTATGAGGTTCATCGTAGCTATGAATCTATCGAAGCTTTGGTTTGTCGATGTTCTGTACACGGGATGAGATGATGAAGTGTATTGTTTGGTGAACATCCCCCTTCGGTACTGCAAGTTTGGTTCCTGCAGTCCCCATAGATACTTTGGGTGAGACTTCACCTACTCTGCAGGTTTTGCCGAAAGTGTTTAATTGCTTCTGGGTCGGTGTCTATGGATTGTGACGTTTTTTGGTAAACGTTAATTGTTGAACCCTGGTTGAAGTAAAAGTGCGCCAACACATACTATACAAGTTTTCTCTATTGAAGGGTTCCAAAATCCACAAGTTTGGGAAAGTTGCCATAAATTTTTATTCATGCCACAATTTAGTGAAAACTATAGCATTGTAGAAAATACATAACAAGATATTACGTGCCACAATTCATTCTCATATGTGCATAAATTTTAGATTCACATTAATTGCAAGGACAACCAATAGGATAGTCTCCAAATTATGGTTTCAAGGTATGTTAACTTAAAATTAGCATTTTTTTTTTTTCTGGAAGGTCCAATTTAGGTTATTCAAAACTCATTGGAAGGTGTAGAGAGAGTAGAATATATTGGGAAAAGGATCATAACTATTTAAGATCATTATTGTTAATATAGTGAGGTTGGATATTGAGGGTTTTGGTTGATCTTAGTTAAGAGTCAATGGAAATACCTACAATTAGTAGAGATGAATTTGAAATTGATCTTATGGAATGGTTGAGAATAGTAAAGGAAGATGATATGCCTCCTTGTAGGGATATTTTTTAATTTCTTGGTGGAGTTTCTAAGTGGTGGAAAATCCTTGATGAAGATAATATTCTTTACACGACATGGAAAGTATTTGAAGAATTGTTCTCAAATAAATGGATTAGGGACATAAAAATTGAGGTGAGGCCAACATAAAATTCAATATGAATTTTAAAATAAAAATAAAAAATAAGAATAGAATATCAATAAGTAGGTTGATGAGTTGTCCATGTTATGTTATGTTAATAAAGTACTCATTAAGGACTGGGTCATAAATTAAAATAAGAAAATATTGGCAAAGGAAAGTGTGAAAAGGAAAATCCAAGTGAATAATCAAAAAGAAATATAAAGAAATCAAAAGGTTGTGTAAGCATAATCAAAAACTTGTTAACGATGTTAATAGTGTGAAAATGCATATACAAAAGGTATACTGAAATATCATTAGTAAATAAATGACTAAAATTGTTGAAGAAACCTTAGATGTGAATGATAAAAATAAATAAATGCAAGAAATGAAGAACGAAGAAATAAATTAATGGGAAATATCACCATTCACCTACAGAAAGAGAAGGAAGACAAAATTCAAGGACACCATAAACTTAGTTGAAGAAGTTGAGTTCCATTTTAAGGATGTACATATCAAATATGATGGAATTATCTCAAAATAAATAAGTATTGAAGACCAAGAATCATTGTATCTTAAAACAAAACTGATAACTGTTGAACTTATGCTTATACTGAGAGGGGGGGAATCAATATAATATACTTTTTCTTACTTTAAACATTCGGCAATCATTCATTTACTTTGAAATAGTAAATACACATAAACTCAAATCACAGTACACTAAATTTAATGTGGAAACCCTTTCGAGATAAAACCACAAAAACTTATCTTTATATATTCATGTAGGCTCCAACATATTGTTACAAATTTTGTAAGCATCAAATTGCTGGAGACACCAATCCCCTCAAATGAGAACCAACTCAAACATATGTATGCACCAACCTACTTGAGACATCAATCTCCTCAACTGAGCACCAACTCAATAGTATATAGGCACCAACCTACTGGAGACACCAATATCCTCCACTGAGCACAAACTCAGTAATATGTAGGAACCAACTTATTGAAGTGTAATGTCCCTTTTGAATTTTATTAAAATAGTAAAATTTTCACTTTTTCCACTAGTTCGACCCTTAACTAGTTTTGGTCTCTAGGTCTCCAAATGGCTCCAAATGCTCCCAATTTGTTTCAGGAGGTATATGAATGGTATTAGGGATTGATTATTAGGTTTAGGTATGCTTTAGGACCTTGAAAATACTTCTGCAAACCTCCTCAATATTCTCATCCAGATAGGAGTTTTTACTAGCAATTTGGGGTTCAATTCCCCATGGGTAAGTGCTGAAGATGGCTCTCCAAAAGATATTAAACCCTCTCGAAATTCTAAAAAGAGGTAGAATAAATCTAAGGGAAAATTTTAAGGTATCATATGCATCACCATTCAGTTTATTAATCCTGCTACAACCCTCTCCAAATTAGATACAAAATACTAGTTTCGACCTTGGGGGAAATGATAGGCAATCTTCTCCAAATGCTATGAAATTGCACAATGTGACTCCAAAAGCTTATGAACTGAACATGAAACTTGTATAAAACATCATTAACAGTCCATACATCATAAATGCATAATTGGTTCACTTATCCATTCGAATTTATCAACATTTCATGGGCATACATCAACCTAATGGGGAAAATGGCACCATTTGTTCATTAATGGTCAGATTTACATCATTCCACTTGGATTCTCAACTTGATGTAGTACTGACTGTGAAAAAAATATAATTTACATCACATGAAAAAATAAATGGGGCATTAGAAGCTCCCACAAAGAGAACAATAGCTCACCCAATGCGCCTCTCCTCAAGGATCGTGAATATGTCAAGAAAACTGGAAATGGTTGGAGGAATGAACTGAACTAAGAGTGACCACGAGATGACCTGTAGATTAAAATTTCAACAAAAGACTCCATTGAATCTCTCATGAAAGGTTTGAATGGCCTTTCCCACTACCAAGTAGGATGGGAATCTTTCACCCTCGAAATTGGCTAAGGCAAGTAGAGAAGCACTCCACTAGCTCTCTTCACAAATGCAAATTCTAAAAATGATCAAAAGCCTCTCTCTTACTTAATCACTATATTTTATAAAAATATTTATTCTTCTAAGGTTCCAATTCCATTCATAGAATCCAAGCCAGTTCAAATTAGGGAGTGATCCAAGTTGTGCCACATGTCTTCCACTTCCTAGCCTTCCACCTTCCACTAATTCGAGTAGGAATCTCTTGGAATTCTCTAAATCCCTTGAGCTCTCACTTAGTTGCTATTTTTAGGTCTGACATGTCATATTGGTCAGATGTCAGACATCAGGTCTGCAATTTTTCATAAATGTCATAGCATCTTCATCATTGTTGTCATAAATGTTAGGGAATCTAGCCCAAGTGTCCAAGAACCTCTCATTTGACTCTTCCTCTTCCATGTGAGTTACACTTCCATCCCAATTCGACCTATGATGAAATATATTTCCAAGTGTATGAGCCTTCCAACTCATCCCAAGAACATTAGGATTCCCATGGATTCAAAATTACAAGAGGAGGATTCCATGTGCCATAGAAATTCTAGCTTGTGTGGGTCCCACATCCTCCATGTGTCTTCATGATCAATTGCCACTTTTATTTTCCCTTGTATTTATTTATTTAGATCCTTTATTAAATATTTATGCTACTCTAATGTACAAACATCCTTTATTATCCCCCTTATTCCAAATCCCAATGTCTCCATCCAACCTAGGGAACTAGTAGGTTTGGTGGAATTTTCCTGTCATGAATTTATTTGAATGGGGACGTTACAGTCCTCCCCAGCCAAGATTGTTTGTCGTCAAGCAATTTCAGATTTGGATGCTGAATTTTTTTCTTCTTCTTCCCATGTGACAACTTCACTTGGTAGATCCTTCCTTTGTACCAAGTACTCTTTGATAGTTTTGCTCTTTAATCTTCTTTCCCTTGTCTTCAAAAAATTTTCTGGAACAAGTGTGAGTTGACCTTCATCATCCAAAGGAGGGAGTGTTTCTGAAATGACAATTTGCTGACCAATAGCCTTCTTGATACATGAAACATGAAATACATTGTGGATTTTACTTCCTTCTGGAAGTTCTAACTCATATGCTACCTCCCTAACCTTCCGAACTACCTTGTATGGGCCATAGTATCTTGGTTTTAGCTTTTCTGCTCCCTTCTTTTTCAAGGATGTTTGTTTATATGGATGAAACCTCAAATATACCAAATCACTGAACTGAAAAGTCCTTTCTTCCCTATGTTGATATGCATATTGTTTTTGTTGATTTTGGGAAACCTGCAAGTTGTCTTTCAAAAGCTTTAAAATTTTGTGGCTCTCTTCCACCCAATCTTTAGCCTTTGGGGATCTACTATCACCAAAGATATTCTCAACAAAGGTAAGTGATTCATAACCATATAATTATTTGAAAGGAGACATTCCTATTGACATATGAAAAGTGTTGTTGTAGCAAAACTCACCCAAGTGTAGCCATTTTACCCATGCTTTTTGCTGCTCTCCCACATAGTTCCTTAGGTACCCCTCCAACCATTGATTTACTCTCTCTGTTTGGACATCAGTTTGTGGATGATAGCTTGTTCTTGGATTCAATTGATTTCCCACCAATCTGAAAATTTCTTGCCAAAAAGCACCCATGAATCTACTATCTCTATCACTTACAATTCTCTTGGGGAGCCCATGCAATTTGAAGATTTCTTTAAAAAAAATATCAGCCACTTGTGCAACACTAAAAGATAATGTAACGACAAAGAAATTATCAAATTTGGTTATCCTATCCACTACCACATATATGCAATCCTTGCCTAAATATTGGGCAAACCAGTGATGAAGTCCATTGAGATACTCTCCCATTTTTCTTCCTGAATGTGCAATGGTTGCAATAAACCAGCTCGGCACGTGAGTTCAATTTTTTTATTTTTTTTTTGGCATACCTTACATTCATTCACATATTTCAGAACATCATCCTTCATCCCTTTCCAAAAAAAACTTTTCCTTAATTTCCTATAAGTTTTGAAGATCCCCGAATGGCCAGCTAGTGGGGAATCATGTGCTTCTTGCAAAATCGTGTACTTGAGTTTTGAATTTTGAACCAAATAAATTATTCCCTTATAATATATCATCCCATTCAAAATATTGTAGTTATCATCCCCTTTGATCCCATCTAACACATCACAAGCAAAACTATTTTTGGCATATTCAACCATTAGCATATTTTTCCAATCCTTTGCAATGTCCATGAGAGAAAAAGAAGGTCTTCTAGATAATGCATCTGCTACAATGTTATTCTTCTCTTTCACATATTCAATGTCAAAATCAAAATCTTGGATCTTTCTTACCCACTTTTTTTTCCTTTCATTGAGATCTTTTTGGGTGAGGAAGTGCCTTAGACTGTTGTGATCAGTTTTCACCACAAACTTGTTTCCCACCAAGTATTGTCTAAACTTGGCCAATGCATGCATGATGGCCGACATTTCTTTATCGTAGATGGAGTAAATATTTTCATGTGGCTGCAAATTTATGCTCCCAAAGGCTATAGGGTGTTGGCCTTGCTTTAGGACATCCCCTATCCCTTCACCTAAAGCATCACATTCCAAAACAAAAGGTTTAGTAAAATCAAGAAATGCAAGTATTGGACAACTACCCATTACCTCTTTCATTTTTTGGAAGGCCTTTTCAGCCTCTTCAGACCACTTGAAAGCATCTTTCTTTGTCAAATCAGTGAGTGGAGAAGTCAATTTGGAGAATCCTTTCAGAAACTTCCTATAATAGGTGCATATTCCAATGAAGCCTCTTAATTATGTGATATTTTTTGGTGATGGCCATTCAAGGATGGCCCTTATATTTTCCATGTGCACTTTCACTCATTCTTTTCCAATAATGTACCCAAGATACAAGAGTTCCTTCATCCCAAATTCACATTTTGACAACTTAGCAAACAAGGACTGTTCATACAAAATTTTCAGCACAACCTCTAAATGATGCAAATGCTCTTCCCAAGTTTTGCTGTAAATGAGAATGTCATCAAAGAAAACCAAAACAAATTTTGTGAGCTGCTTGCAAAAAATACTATTCATGCATGCTTGGAATGTGGTTGGAGCATTAGTTAATACAAAAGGCATAACAAGAAACTCAAAGTGACCATAGTGGCATCTAAAAGCAGTATTTTGCACATCTTCTTCCTTCATTCGAATTTGATGGTAACCTTATCTAAGATCAATTTTGGAGAAATATTTGGCCCCAACTAGCTCATCAATTCTAGGAATAGGATACCTATTCTTGATTGTCTTCTTGTTAAAATATCTAAAGTCTATACACATTGTCAAGGTTCCATATTTTTTCTTTACCAACACTACTGAAGAAGCATAAGGGCTAGAGATTGGTCTAATGAGTCCCAACTCTAGGAGTTATTGGATGGCCTTTTCAATTTCATCTCTGAATTTTTTTGGATGTCTATAGGGTGGTATTTGGATGGGTGGAGTACCCTCCTCCAAAACAATGTTGTGCTCAACCCCCCAATCAGGTGGTCTACCATGTGGAAGATCTCTAAAACAAAATTCATATTTTTGTAGGAGTTGCTCTATATCCTTTGGGTGTTCAACAACCTTTATGTTTGGCTTGGGAGAGGTGATGAAACATTCAATAGCCCATTCAATATCTCCATGCCTCAATATAGACCTAATACTATGTGAATTCACCACTTTATTCGGATAGGTGTGCTTCCCTCTTACAACCCTTTGTATTCCTTTCGAATCTTGGAATTTCATGTCAGGAATATGATAGTTAACTGTATGTTCCCATATAGAGTACAACCATTGCACTCCCAAAACCACATTAGTATCAACAACATCAACTACATAAAAGCTATAAAAAAGTGTAATTACCTATGGTGATTTGCAACTTTGGAACCCATGTTTTGCACTCCATAGTGTTGTGACCTGGAATGATGACTGTGAAGCCATCGAATGGTTCAGTAGGTATCTTTATTCTCTCTTCCATGTATTCATCAATAAATTTATGTGTGGCTCCTCTATCTACCAATACCAAGGCCCTTTGTCCTAGTACCACTCTCTTCCACCGAATGGTGTGATAACGAGGCACTGCTAAAAGTACTGCCATCCTTGCTTTGTCAGGTGAAGGATGATTTTATTCTTGTTTCCATTCTTATGTTGTATCATACCCCTCTTCCTGATCTGAAATATGTTCCTCCTCCTCCATACCCCCTTCATACTCATCATTATCATAAAATACTTCAACGTATTTTGTTTTTCCCTTAGTGCATTTATGCCCCAGTGCCCATGGTTGAAAGCATGTGTAACACAATTTTTTTCTTCTAAGTTCTTCCCTGTTTAGTCCCTCTTTCTTATTCTTTTCAATTGCATCTCTTTTCCAAGGCTTCTTTTCAAATCTGAAGTTAGGCTTGGGGGGAAACCTTGTTCTAGGAAGCGCATTTTGGAGATCTCTAGTCAAGCTCATAGCATCCTTTAATGTAGTTGGTTTGTGGGCTTTAACTAAACCTTTTAAGGGTTCATCCAAACCTTCAATGAACAACAATACTAACCTTCCCATACATACATCTGTTGGGTATGTTATATCTCTTCACAGGGTCGCTGCGTGTACAACACGATCCCTTGCCCAGTAGTGATTTGCCTGCACCGAGCGCATCCGGAGGGGGGGGTATCCCGATAGGGCCCACCCCCTTCGTTTCGGACCATTAGGTTCCGAAACGACACGGAGGGGGCCGTTAGGCCCCCGGAGTCCGCGCGGAGCGCAAAATTTTTTGGGTTGCTTTTTGTTTTTTCACGATTTTCGACCCATTGTACTCTATCTAATCCCGGTAAAAGGGATTAGGGTTGTAACCTAATTTCGGGTAAACAAATTAGGGTTTTAGATGTTGTGGAATACCATTTATTGTATTGTACATGGTTAAATAAACATAATAATGAAAAGGAGTGTGTGGGTCTAAGTTTTGCTGGTTTTTTCCCGGTTAAGGGTTTCCAGGTGAAAATCTCTGTGTAATGTGTGTGCCATTGTGTATTCTCTGTTAATGCTTAAGAATCAATATAAGTTTGTACTTCACTGTTAAGGTTTAAAACTTACAACATCAACCACCTTGACTAATAATTTTTGAAATTCCATCGTATAATCAACAGGGGTTCCCACTTGCTTCAATTAGGCTAGTTCTTTGAAAGGTAATTCTGGGTCCTTTTGCTCAAATCTCTCTAATATCCTGTCAACAAATTCTCCATAGGTAGTAACCTGATCATGTCCCAAATTTTTCATACCATGGAACCACCATTCATTGGCATCTCCTTCTAGATGCAAAATAGCCATTTTTAAGGCATCCTCTTCCACCATTGTATTCAGCTAAAAATACACATCTAGTTTTTGCGCCCAAATGTTAGCAGAACTTTGAGAGGAACCATCAAAAGTGGGAAGTGGCATTTTACCAATTGCACAATTTAATTCTTTGTTCTGGAATAGAGCCTTATTATCTTCTTTCTTTTTTATTTTGTTTGAAACAGTAAAGTATTGATCAAATGGTAGAGTCCTTCTACAATCTTCACTCAAATTTTCCCATTCTACCACCATTGCATTAATATCAAATTGGGTGTTAGGTTCTTCTTTGGGAACAATAAATTTAGGTGTAGTAGGCCTTGGTGTGCTCTGAAATTCATTAGGTCTATTATGGGGTCCTGTGCTTGAGAAAATATGCTCACCCATTGTCTTCTTTTCTTATGAATGTGAACTACTGCTTCCTCCTATTACTCCTTTGCTTCCAAGTTGGCTGGCCAACAATTCGAATCCTTTCATCATCTGTTTGGTCATGTTTTCAAATAATGGTTTCAATAGATTAGTAATCCCTCCTCTTCTGTAGGTATTTCCTTATCATCCTTAGCCATGGTTTCAACAAAATGCACTTCTTCTCCTACTTATTCCTCTTCAACAAAAACACCTTCAATTTCAGGTTCTATGGGTGGTGTATTATTTCTTTGACTCCTTGTCTTCATGAATGGTTAACCACATCAGGTGCCAAGACCATGCTCCGATACCACTTGTAATGTCCCTTTTCAGGCATCCTTTTTTTGTATGATGTCTGATTGTTGCGGCTGGTTTACTGGTTTTTTTTTGCTCTCTGCATTGACTATCTATTGGTGCTTATATTTTTGTGATGTTGGGTTGTTAATGTGTACTCTTGGTCTATTGGTTTGTATACTTTTCTCTGCTGGTGCATTTTTCTCCTTTGTCATGGTGGATGTACACTCTATTTGCCTTTGGTTGGCGTATGTATTCCTCGTTCTATGTCATGGTTGGAACCTTTTAGTTGTATTTTCATCATATACTTAATAGTAAAGTATAGCATTTTTATCATGTGAAAAAAAATTCCCTTTTTTGAATTTTATTAAATTAGTAAAATTTTCACATTTTCCACTAGTTCGACCCTTAACTAGTTTTGGTCTCTTGGTCTCCAAATGGCTCTAAATGCTCCCAATTTGTTTCAGGAGGTATATGAATGGTATTAGTACTTGATTATTAGGCTCAGGGATGATTTAGGACATTCAAAATACTTTTGAAAACCTCCTGAAGATTCTAGTCAAGGTAGGAATTTTTACTAGCAATTTGGGGTTCAATTCCCCATGGGTAAGTGCTGAAGATGGCTCTCCAAAAGATATTAAAACTTCTCTAATTTATGAATAGAGGAAGAGGAAATATAAGGGAAAATGTTAAGGTATCATATGCATCACCATTCAGTTTATTAATCCTTCTACAACCCTCTCCAAATCAGATACAAAATACTAGTTTCGACCTTGGGGGAAATGATAGGCAATCTTCTCCAAATGCTATGAAATTTCACAATGTGAATCTAAACACTTATGCACTGAACATGAAACTTGTATAAAACATAATTAACAGTACATACATCATAAATGCATAATTTTTTCATTTATCCATTCGAATTTATCAACATTTCATGGGCATACATCAACCTAGTGGGGAAAATGGCACCATTTGTTCATTAATGATCATATTTACATCATTCCACTTGGATTATTGAATTGATAGAGTACTGAATGTGAATAACATAGAATTTACATCATATGACAAAATAAATGGGGCATTATAATATCCCCCAAATATAACAATAGCTCACCCAATGCGCTTCTCAAGGATCATGAATATGCCAAGAAAACTGGAAATGGTTGGAGAAATGAGATGAACTAAGAGTGACCACGAGATTCCCTATAGCTTACACCTGAAACAAAATACTCCATTGAATCTCTCATAAAAGGTATGAATGGCCTTTCCCACTAGCAACTAGGATGGGAATCTTTCACCCTCGAAATTGGCTAAGTCAAGTAGAGAAGCACTCCACTAGCTCTCTTCACAAATGAAAATTATGAAAATGATCAAAAGAATCTCTCTTACTTCATACTTGTATTTTATAAACATATTTAGTCTTCTAAGGTTCCAATTCCATCCATAGAATCCAATCCAATTCGAATTAGGGAGTGATCCAAGTTGTGCCACATGTCTTCCACTTCCTAGCCTTCGACCTTCCACCAATTTGAGTAGGAATCTCTTGGCCTTCTCTAACTCCCTTGAGCGCTCACTTAGATGCTATTTTTAGGTCTAACATGTCATATTGGTCAGATGACAACCATCAGGTCTGAAATTTGTCATAGATGTCATAGCATCTTCATCATTGTTGTCATAAATGTTAGGGAATCTATCCCAAGTGTCCAAGAACCTCTCATTTGACTCTTCCTCTTCCATGTGAGTTACACTTCCATCCCAATTAGACCTATGATGCATATTTCCAAGTGTGTTATCCTTCCAAATTATCCCAAGAACATTAGGCTTCCCATGGATTCGAAATTACAAGAGGAGGATGCCATGTGCCATAGAAATTCTAGCTTGTGTGGGTCCCACATCCTCCATTTGCCTTCATGATCAATTGCCACTTTGATTTTACCTTGTATTTATTTATTTAGATCCTTTATTAAATATTTATGCTACTCTAATTTCCAAACATCCTTTATTATCCCCCTTATTCCAAATCCCAATGTCTCCATCCAACCTAGGGAACTAGTAGGTTTGGTGGAATTTTCCTGTCATGAATTTATTTGAATGGGGACATTACATGAAGAATCGGGTATAATAATTATAACATAATCATATAAATATAAACTCATAATTAGATTCAAATATAATTCATAACCTACCTCATATTTGCTCCATAATCTACTTTGAATCCGCCTCATGTAAAATTCAAGCACAACAGATCTAGGAAACAAGAACAATAGTTACTAGAGATGCATGTGGCAAATTGTGTGTCAAAACACTCATGAAAAAGGTTTGCAGCAGTTCATGCATTATCATTAACTCATATTATGTTTACAATGTGTAACAATGGCAATAATATCCCAACCATTCGAATCCTAGAGAGGTCATTTGAATTGAATGCATGAGAGTGGCTTACTGGTCAGTTAACACCACTTGGCACATCAGCTAACCACTTAATTGCCAAGTAATTGACTCTAACAAACTATCAAACAGTCAAACTAAGTCTAACTGAGTCTAGAATGCAATTGATTTCCAAAAATTAGGGTAGGGCACCTTTCTGACTTCAATTAACTAATTTTTAGGTGAAATTGCCCAAAATTAGGTCAAACTGAGTAGGAGGGCACCTTTCTGACTCCAGTTAGTTGATTGTTAGGTGAAACACACCCAGTTGGACTGAGTAGGATGCATTAATCATGAAAATCAACCCAATTGTCTCCCAGAATGATGGAGGATTCCCAGTTAACTGAATTTGATGACCCAGTTGGCTCCTCGAATGAAGGAGGAGTCCTAGTTGACTGAAACTGATGATCTGTTGATGATGTAAGCACATAATTGAGTCAAAATACTTAGGATAATTGGTAAATTAGGCTTTTAATCCCAAATAATGATGTGTTGTTGTAAAATGACTCCAACACCCCCCCTTAAGCTAATATCATGTGTAGGAGTAAAATAAAATAATAAAATGGCCCCGAAAACAAAGGACATAGGTCACCTAGTACAAGAATAATCCAAAAAATGCTCAAAAATTTTAAGTGAGGAAAGAGGGAAAAACCTAGTGAGAAATAAAAACCCCCCTCAAAGTGAACACTGAAGGATATAATATGTCCTCACCATAGTAGAAATCACTCCCAACAGTGAACGGAGGTAAGAGAACTTCTTCTTAGTGAAGATCTTGGTGAATATGTCTGCAATTTGATCTTTTGTAGGGAAATATTGCAGTACAATGGTTCTGTCATGCACGAGATCTCAGATGTAGTGCATGTGGATCTCGATATGCTTGTTCCTCTATCTCTGAACTGGATATGTCGATATATTTATGGAACTTTTATTGTCACAAAAAATGATAGTAGAAGTGGTGCTACCAATATCAAATTCTGCTAGAATACCCTGCAACCAAATTGCCTGAATGCAAGCATTGAATGTTCCTCGATACTCTACCTCTACTGAAGATAAGGAAATGACTGCCTGATTTTTGCTTGAACAGAAAATAGGCCATGTTGCAATCATGAAAACATATCCGGAAGTGGACTTTTGATCAATTCTATCACCCACCCAATCTGAATCAGTTAATCCAACAAAGTCAAGATCAGAATCCACATCATAGTGAATGCCAAAATGTCTCGCACCTTGCACATAATGCAAGATCCTTTTGGTTACCTTCTAATGAATCTCATGGGGATGTTGCATGTACATTGACACAACACTCACGGCATAAGAAATATCAGGCCTAGAGTGTTTCAGATACAAAATACTACCAATCAATTGTCGGTAACGTGTAGAATCCACCAACGGTGTAGAATGACCACCCTCAAGACTGATTCCAGAGAGGAATGGGAATGGTGCATCTTTACATTCTTCCATATTGAACTTCTTTATCAAGCACAAAGCATATTTTTATTGAGAAATTGTTATCCCATCAAAATTATGAGTGATCTTGAGACCAATAAACTGCTTCAGTAGGCATAAATCACTCATATCAAATGCTTGGTGTAAAGCGGTTTTTATAGTGCCGATTGAAGCAAGACTGCTTCCTGTAATCAATAGGTCATCAAATTAAAGCACAATTATCATAAAATTACCTTCATTCTTCTGTATATATACATTTGGATCTTATTTTCATCTCGAAAAGTTTTGTGATAGAAGAAAGGAATCCATCTTTGCACACCAAGCTCTTGGGGCATGTTTTAAACCATACAAGGATTTCCTTAATATGCAAACAAGTATTGGATATCATATGTAACCTTAGGGATGCTTTATGTAGATCTATTCCTAAAGATCCCCATGAATAAATTCACTCTTCACATCCATGTGGTGCACCTCCCAGTGCTTGGATGCAGAAATTGCCAAAACTAGCCAGATTGAGTCCATTTTTGCATTTGGTGCAAACGTTTATGTGTAGTCCACACCTTGGACTTGTGAGAAACCTTTTTCCACCAATATTTATTTTTATTTTCAAGTTTAAACATCAACAACAACCTTGGTTCGATAGAACCATTTGCATTGAACCAATTTCCTCCCAGGTGGAAGTGAAACTAGCTCCCATGTTGCATTTTTCTAAAGAGAATTGTACTCTTCATCCATGGCGGTTTTCCATCTCGGATCTCAGTGTGAATGGTAGTATGATTTTGGATCTGATACAACCATCAAAAAACACTTTTCGGACAACAATGTATGATCATATGAAAGAGCCATACCTGCTCTTTGAAATTTTTCCCGGGTTCTTCTTAGATCACCAGGATTTCCAATGTTAGAACTGAAAAATGTGAGAGTCTTTTATGCCCACTTTGGAAACTGAGGGGGATCATATGGATTTGAATCCAAACCTGATATTTCATGTTCATTAATATCAGACATAATATCAGAAATATCAAAACATAAAAGTTCAATATCATCTCCCGAATGTTCTTCCAAAAGAGGAATCAATTTGGCAATTTCTTCCTCCACTAGTTGTAGATCATGAAGCGGTTCTTCAAATTGGACACTTATCTCAATGAATATTATTTTGGATATGATATCCATGAGTTTGTATCCTTTTTATTATTCATCATATCCAATTAGGATTCACTTATTACTTTGTGGTTCCAAATATCTTATCTTCTCAATCGAAATTCTAGCCCATGCAGTGCCGACCTGAAAACCTTGAGATGTGACACATCAAGCTTGTGACCAGTGTAGGCTTCGAAAGGAGTTTGAAATTTGATGGATGAGTGTGGAACTGTGTTCTGAATGTATGCAGAAATATTAATGGAATCATCCCAAATATTTGAATCCAAACCTTTTGAATCAAGCATACAAGTATCCATCTCTTTCAATGCTCGGTTTTTCCTCTCCGCTACACCATTCTATTGCGGTGTGTAGGGGACTATGTGCTGGATTTGGATTCCATTTTATGCAAAAAGTTGCAGCAAATCATTTTTTATATATTCTCCACCATTATCATATCTAATATATTTTATCTTTCTCCCAGTAGCAGTCTCAACAGAAGCCTTGAAATTCTTGAATCTTTCAAACACTTCTGACTTGTTCTTGAGAAAGTAGACCCATGTGAATCTGGAAAAGTCATCAATGAATGTGAGAATATACCTTGAGCCATTCATGGAGGTATTTTGTAATGGATCACTTTATTTTGTAGCAGATTCAAATATTTATAATTTAGGTGTCCAAACCTCTCATGCCATATCCGGATAACCTCATTTCCATGAGTCAAAAGGGCCTGTGTCTTTGAATACGACATAAATTGGGAAAACACATATGTTTTTACAACATGATTTGCCTCACCTGTTGCAATGATTTTTCCAGTGCTAATATCAGAAATTTCAAAATCATTAGGGATGAATACAACCTTCTTGGGAAAACCAGTTTGTGTCATTTGATACACAGAAAGAAGGTTTGAAGCTAAAGAAGGAACATAGAGAACATTTTGAAAACTGCGATGTTCTAAATGGATTGTACCTTTTCCTTTCGATGAAATTTATGATTCATATCCCATGTGGATGGATATGAAGATATCAGAGTCCAATGATGAGAAATATTCTTTGCTTGCAACCATGTGTTCAAATCTCCTGAATCTATGAGAAGAGCTTTTGAATTCAAAACACTTTCCATGAGTGCATGACCTCTTTCTGGATGATCATTCCGGTCTCCATTTGTTAAAATTCAATATGCTAAGACAGAAAATAGTAGCATTACATTCCATTTCACAATAATAGCATATACAGGATCACTGAAGAAAGCATAGCATAAACACAAGAGACAGAGATTTATCCTGGGAAACCCTCATGGGGTAGAAAACCTAGCAAAGCTTCCTCAATATAGATGACTATAAATATACAAAGATGAAACCCTAAGACATGATCTCCTCCTCCACAATAGCAGACCTCTCCTCCACAAGTGCGCTATCCTCAAGTGATTGAATGTGTGTCAAATGAGGAACACACCTCCTCTATTTATACACCACTCTGACATATCTTTTACACAAGTACACGTAGGCTCGTATTTAACCAATGGGTTAAATACCCCACTACAACTGATTGGGCCGACCCCTCTAGGGTGGTCTAATAACCCTTTGACCCACATAACACATACAGGGCCGACCCCCACTAGGGAAGTCTAATAACCCAAGTTACCACATTCCGATGGAGGAATAAACATCTCCGGATATATAATAAGATCTTCACGGAGGAATGAAACATCTCCGAAATGATAAAGTACAAATATAATATTCTTTGAAGTTATAATATCTCAACACTCCCCCTTAACGAGAAGGATATTATAACAGCATCTGCACGAGCAAGGAGTCATCAACATCATACATGATACATCTATAAATCATTGGAAGCTTTCTCAACATCATCAGTAACTCAAGCAGTTACTGGAACATCTTCAATACTGGAACATCTTCAATACTAGAACATCAACATCTTCAATACTAAGTCTTTATCTTCTGCAGCACTCGAACATCTAAAACAACATCAACATCTGGATCCTCATGATCATCAATATCGTCATCTCATGATCATCAGCATCGGCATCACCCGATCATTAGCATCGTCATCACCCAATCATCGGCATCGTCATCACCCGATCATCAGCATCGTCATCACACGATCATCAGCATCGTCATCTCACGATCATCAGCATCGTCATCTCACGATCATCAGCATCGTCATCACACGATCATCAACATCGTCATCACACGATCATCAGCATCGTCATCACACGATCATCAGCATCGTCATCTCACGATCATCAGCATCGTCATCTCAAGATCATCAGCATCGTCATCACACGATCATTAGCTCCGTCATCACACGATCATCAGCATCGTCATCACACGATCATCAGCATCGTCATCTCACGATCATCAGCATCATCATCAATACAGGTATCCATAACAATACAAGTATCCACATCATTAGTACAAGTATTCATGCCAATACAAGTATACATATCATCAATACAAGTATCCATACTGATACAAGTAACCATATCATCAATACAAGTATCCTACCGATACAAGTAACCACATCATCAATACAAGTATCCATACCGATACAAGTAACCACATAATCAATACAAGTATCCTACCGATACAAGTAACCACATCATCAATACAAGTATCCATACCGATACAAGTAACCACATCATCAATACAAAATCACTTTCTCGGAGACCATTCGTCTACGGATCAATTCAGGGACCAAAGTCCGGGGATGATACAATCCCCACTTCTCGGAGACCACACGTCTACGGATCAATTCAGGGACCAAAGTCCGGGGATGATACAATCCCCACTTTTCAGAGACCACACGTCTATGGATCAATTCAGGGACCAAAGTCCGGGGATGATACAATCTCCACTTTTCGGAGACCACACGTCTACGGATCAATTCAGGGACCGAAGTCTGGGGATGATACAATCCCCACTTCTCGGAGACCACACGTCTACGGATCAATTCAGGGACCGAAGTCTGGGGATGATACAATCCCCACTTCTCGGAGACCACACGTCTACGGATCAATTCAGGGACCGAAGTCCGGGGATGATACAATCCCCACTTCTCGGAGACCATACGTCTACGGCTCTCTTTAGGACTGAAAGTCCATGGATGATCCAATCCCCTCAACTATCCACTAAGGACTTCATTCTCAGAGACCTCACGTCTACGGCTCTCTTTAGGACTGAAAGTCCAGGGATGATCCAATCCCCTCAACTGTCCACTAAGGACTTCATTCTCGGAGACCCCATGTCTATGGCTCTCTTTAGGACTGAAAGTCCAGGGATGATCCAATCCCCTCAAATGTCCACTAAGGACTTCATTCTCAGAGACCTCATGTCTACGGCTCTCTTTAGGACTGAAAGTCCAGGGATGATCCAATCCCCTCAACTGTCCACTAAGGACTTCATTCTCGGAGACCTCACGTCTATGGATCAATTCAGGGACCGAAGTCCAGGGATGATACAATCCCTACCTTTCCACTAAGGACTTCATTTTCGGAGACCATACGTCTACGGATCAATTCAGGGACCGAAGTCCAGGGATGATACAATCCCTACATGTATTCTCATCAATACAAGTACAAGTATCCTCAACCATACAAGTACATTAATCAATACATGTGTCATCAAAAGTATGTATTCTTACCAATACATCTTATCATCAAAAGCATGTATTCTCACCAATACATCTATCATCAAAATCATGTATAAGTAAAACTAAGTATTCTAAGCATAAGTGTCCTAAATCTAAATATTTCTAAGTATCTAGGTGTAGAGAACAGGTTACCTCATCATCGACCTTGTTGTTCGATGAGACAATCTCATCATCAGTGACTATACTACTCCCCCTTTCGAGGAGGGTCCTTTTGAGCTACACCAAGCTCGTCTCGGAAGTATTCAAATTTCACTCGAGACAGAGGTTTGGTTAGTATGTTGGTAACTTCTTCACTTGAGGTAGAGGTTTGGTTAGTACATCGGTAACCTGTTACAAATTCAAACTTTATAGTTCCTTTCTGCATCATATCTTGTTAGATCCCTATGATCTTTGACTTATCATGGAACACTGGATTCTATGTCATCTTGATACAACTCTATTTGTCACATAGGATCACAGTTGGTTCTATCTCTAAGTCAAACAATCCTGAAGCCAAACTTCTTCACAACTAGCAGAGCAAGCAGCCATATATTCTGCTTGTGCTGAGAGCCACACTAGACTGCTTCCAGCTAAACCACGAGATCATGGCTAATCCCAGATAATAACATTCTCTTGATGTGTTCTTCCTATCTGATACACTTTTTGCCTAATCAGCATCTGAGTAGCCATCTGAAGTCATGATCTCAAAGTCTATCGTATCCTCTAGGTGCCTCATCACATGCTTTGCAACTATCAGGTGAACACATCTAGTTTTCCACTAGATACTGACTCAAGGTGTTCACAACAAAGCATATATCTAACCTAGTATATGTTAGATACATCAATCACCCAATAATTTGACTGTACAGAGTTATATCCACTAACTCTGATGAGTCATCCCCTAACAAATTCAAGTTGGAATCCATAAGAGTGGCCATTCCAACACCTCAAGTCCTTTTAATATTTCTCAGCATACTTTCCCTAGTTGATAAATATTCCTTCTGATCCTTGCCATACTTCCAGACCTAGGAAGTAATGCATCAATATGAGATCTTTCATTTTCATTTCTGCAGCCATCTATCTGTGCCATCTCTCGTTAGATGGGTCTACTGATATGAACCTCAATATCATTCGAACTCTGTGGTGAGTTCCTTCTTGCATCCATGTCATCTGTGTATAGAAACCATATTCAACCTTGTAGCAAAGGTTGAGATCCACATCACCCATGGTGATCATTAAGCTCATCAATTTATTATCGATCCTGGATACCCATACAGAACCTGATTCACACTTCTTCTTTAATTGCACCATTAAGAGAATGGTCTTTATCTATTCACTTGGAGCAAGACATCTCATCATGATTCTCTTCCTCTTTCTAAGATAATCTTCTAGCCACAAGCCTTCTATAGTGTGTTTGATTTGTAAATCTTTTGTTGAACATCCATCGCTTGTTCAGTGTTCATCATTCATCATGATCTTTCCTACAAATCAAAATTAAGTACAGGATTAGTAATACTTCATAATCATCAAATCATATTGACATGATAACCTATTATGCATACAGATATCATTTACATAGTTATGCAACTATTTTGACCAATACTTTGGCACAACACTTTTCCATATTCTGTATGCATACAGTGGCTATCTAGATGCCTTCCATCTCTACCAAAACATACTGTCGAGAGTGTGCACAGCTCTCAGCATGTCAACAAAGTGGTTTCATTCTAGACAAGCAACAATGGAATGTTTGTCCAACTTACCAATCATATGCATATTAGTAGTATATTGTTCAATGCTCTATGAATATTTACACTCAGCATTATATATTCTAGGAATACAAATATGGATACAAGCAATATCATTTACTATTTCAAATAACAACTCAAATACTTATATTTTATGTTTGTGTGGTTGCCTCCCGCTTGATCTTCTATATGTCTTTTGAACTTCTATTCATTTTGTACCACTGTGCATGCTCAGGTGTGCACTAGTGTTATCCTCATGAACTCATACACAAACATACATTCATTAGTATATTCTCAAAACATTCTAATTCTAAATAATCTTGAATATGTACAGTCATGATCATTAGTATTCAGGGTTTCAAGGAAGTCTTCTTTTACTCATGCATATTCTTGTTTGATCTAGTTAGTTAAATCATCAACCAAGATAAGAGACATAATATGCATAAACCCTTGATTACTAACTTTATGAATAAGCATAACCAATCATACCAAGTATACTTATATAAGGGATCCTAACACAAGGTAAGATTCTAACATGACATAGGAAAACATACCTGGATTAGTATACCTGCTTAGTTATGTACAACATACCTAAACAATCTCTTCAATGATTTAGAGATCCTGAGCTAGAACCTGTATGTCTCATAGGTTAAGCATAATATAAAAAAAGTCATACATACCTCGTAAGTAGAACAAATATTATGGATGAGTCTTTGTCTTCATGTGGTCATGGTCATGGAACTTGATTTGTCTTTTGTGATGTACCTATATCTTGTTAGCAGACAACATCAACCTCACACAACACCATAATGCATAAGTACAATCATATAGCCCTAATCAATGAATGTCTTCGATCATTCACATGCATTCATACTGTTACTAGGGTGATAAGACAATTAATAGCATTAATCAAGATTGTACTAATAAATAACATGAAGACAAACACATTATGAACTTAATCAAGAATCAGATTTTAAGACATACCTGAACCTCCTTAAGTCATACCTATCGAGACTTCTTGTAGTCTTCTTATGTAAGGACTTAGCCTCAACTCCCCCTGAAACTTGATTTGGAGCTTGATTAGGGTTTGCTAGAGAAACCTTAAAAATTCAATCTTTGACTTTCACACTTCTGAATGGATGGAAGAATGTGTCTTGCTGAGTTGATCAAACTAGCATTCTTCAATTTTTAAATCTCTAAAATTTGACCCCTCAAAATTGCCTTCGAAACTTCTGGATCTTCTGGACAGGAACCCGAGCTAGGGTTTGATGAAGCCCACCCTTCTGCCCAAACAAAAGGTTCGATCCAAGGTTCTAAACTCTTATTTTTCTGAGGAGCTTCCAGCCGTGGTTACAGACTTCAAAAATTCCAACTTTTGCTGAAGCCCTAATTTTCCATCTTTCCGATCAAAATCCCGAGCTAGGGTTTAATCAAGCCCGGTCTTCTACCCAACCAAAAAATTCGATCTTGGTCTCTAAATTTTGATTTTCCTAAGTAGCATTCAGCCGTGGATTCCGATTCCAAAAATTCTAACTTTCTCCGAAACCCTAAATTCCGGAAGCCATGAATAAAGGTGCTCCAAAAATAATTATGTTTTGACAGAAATATGCACCTGATTGTTTCTGCTATAACTCTGAATTTTTTGCTCCACAGGGTCTGAAACCTTTTTTCTGCAGTAGCCTGACCTGTCATCTTTCCATCCTGACAGGTCTGACCTCAATTGGATTTTCTGAGAGAGAGTTATGTCAAGTGTCGCAACATGACCTGTTTATGGGATAAAACAAGAGAGCGAACTTGTACGTCATGCCACGTGTCACTGTTTGAACTTCGGCCTCTGAAACCTTTTCTTGAGATAGCTCGACCTGTTATCTTTCCATCCTGACAGGTCTGACCTCAATTGGACTCTCTGAGAGAGATTTATGCCAAGTGTCGCAACGTGACCTGTTTATCGGATAAAACAGGAGAGCGAACTTGTACGGTGTGCCACGTGTCACTGGTTCACCTTCGGCCTCTGAAAATGTTTCCTGAGATAGTACAGTCTGTGTACTACCTATCACTTTTTACTAAATTTCATTTGGATCTTCGTAGCCCAAGTTATGACCTTTTTTCCAAGGTCACCTGATTTTGACTGAGATCTGGAAGAGGCAGAAACCCTAACTTGTACTGATCATAACTCATAAAGTACAACGAATCTGAGGGTTCCCTTTGGACACAAGGTACCTGGGGATGTTATCTTCGACCTGTAAACGTTTCATACCCTGAACCTTCGCAGAAATGGATTTATAGCGAAAGTGCCACGATGACGGGTTTTTTCTATGTAAAACCCTAACCTTCAAATTGTCGTAAGTAAAGCAAGTGTCGTAAGTGCCATACCTTGCCTTCCTTCAGGTTAGCTCTGATACCATGTTAAAATTCAATATGCTAAGACAGAAAATAGCAGCATTACATTCCATTTCACAATAATAGCATATACAGGATCACTAAAGAAACAACAAGCATAGCATAAACACAAGAGACAGAGATTTATCCTGGGAAACCCTCATGGGGTAGAAAACCCAGCAAAGCTTCCTCAATATAGATGACCAGAAATATACAAAGATGAAACCCTAAGACATGATCTCCTCCTCCACAATAGCAGACCTCTCCTCCACAAGTGCGCTATCCTCAAGTGAGTGAATGTGTGTCAAATGAGGAACACACCTCCTCTATTTATACACCACTCTGACATATCTTTTAAACAAGTACACGTAGGCTCGTATTTAACCAATGGGTTAAATACCCCACTACAACTGATTGGGCCGACCCCTCTAGGGTGGTCTAATAACCCTTTGACCCACATAACACATACAGGGCCGACCCCCACTAGGGAAGTCTAATAACCCGAGTTACCACATTCTGACGGAGGAATAAACATCTCCGGCTATACAATAAGATCTTCACGGAGGAATGAAACATCTCCGGAATGATAAAGTACAAATATAATATTCTTTGAAGTTACAATATCTCAACACCATTTTCCTTTTTCCTTACGCCATATGGAAGAGTGATATTGTTCTTCTCCAAGAGAAGGGTTGTTTGATCAATATATTTTTTTCATGCATGAGCTTTCAGGATGAAATCCCCTGCCACAGTAAGATCACTTTGTCTTCTCCTTTCCCTTTTGCTTATCTTTTCTTGAGCCCGAGGGATCATCTGATTGCTTGGTCTTCTCCTTTTGCTTAGGATGATCAAACTTGGTCTTCTCCCTCTTTTGCTTTCCTTTAGAATTAATAGACTTGGGGCCTCCAGCGAAGAGTCCTTGATCTTTGGAGGATCTCATGGACCCCATCTGAACAATATTGTAATGCTCTTTTGTTAATGACTCAATGAATGCATTCAAGGATGGCATCTTCCAATTCAGAATGGTGAGTTTTCCCGAATGAAAGGTAGATACAAACATTGAATAATATGCTCCTATATTTGAAAGTATTTAAAGGATCAACCGATCATCCTTCTTCTCGACACCACATTGCTTCAACTGAAGCACCAAATGCTTGAACTTGGTGAAAAAATCATTGATGGTCTTGAAATTTCCAGTATTGAGGGAAATCAATTCATTCTCTAACTGATAATCCCTCATATCATCCTGCTTGCCGAAGAGTGTGGAAATTTTTTCCCATACTTCTTTTGGAGTCTTCAATCCATTGAGATGGAAAAGAAGGTCTTTCTAAATATTGAGACATAAGAAACCATAAGCTTCATCAAGCTTATTGAAGAACTTGGACTTCTTTGTAGTTGCATTAGGCTCTAATTTTGTTCCCATAGTAACTCTCTAGAGTCCCTTGTAGCACAATACTATCTCTATATCATCCTTCCATTGATGATAGTTGAAAGGAGTAATAATATGGTTTGAAGGAGATTCCATCTTGCTATAGTGAATGCAATAGGAGGCTTTGAGAAACCTGTAGTAAAAAACAAACAAATAATCTTCAGGTCAAAAACCTGCACTTTTCAAGTTGCATCACACCTAGCATATCCTATTTGTGATAATCTACAGGATATATCTCACAGCTAGAGAAAATATCACTAATCTCACTCAAGAATTTGTAGAGAAGAAAGAAGAAGAAATGACTCAATTATCACTCATAAACACAGAAATGGCGAAATATGCAGTATAATCATACATCAGTTGTAAGTTGGCACTATGAAAAACTAAATACAATACAATACTATCAAGTCAATTTGAATTAACCAAAGGTGATTCTAATTCTCCTCAATGTGTGGCTTGGATAGCATTGGAGACATCATCCAATCAGTGGTAGTAGTCACAAATAGTCAAAAGTCAGTCAAAATGAGTCTAATTGAGTCTAACTAAGCTATGTGAGCACAAATCAAGGGATGGAGACTCCAAGGAGGGCACATGAGGCTGTCAATAGGTTAAGTGGCACTCCAATACATACAATTGGAAGCTATAGGTAGTTAAACTGAGCAATAAATGCATGAACTGGTCAGTAAATGCTGCAAATGACTGTTAGTGATCAAAGTAGTGTAGTAGGGTGCATATGCCATCCAAGTGAGGAAAACATGGTGCACTAGGTAGTTAGGAGGGCTACTGAGGGCTATAAACAGGCTCTAGGGGGTTGAACATAGGCTCCAAGTTCTGGGGAGACTACCATACTAATGACTGGATGCATGTAGATGAATGCATGATGACTGGATGCATACATAATGCATGCATGCATGCAAATATAAAAAATGATGGTGAGAATATTCCAACACCCCTCTACAAGCCAAACTATGAGGAAACAATTGAAATAACTAATTGTAGGTCCCTAGTGACTGAGATCAAAGGTCACCCCATGCAAAAATTTAAATAAATAAAGTGAGGAAAGAGGGAAAACCCAGTGGGAAGAAATCCCTCCCTAAAAATAGACTGAAGGATGCTAATGTAGCATGGCATCACTCACCCCAAGAAGAGATCTAAGGTAAGTGAATCTCTTCACCGTGAAGGTCTTGGTGAAGATATATGCAATCTTATCTTCTGTAGGACAGTAGAGCAGCGTGATGGTATTGTCATGCACTAATCCTCGAATGTAATGCATGTGTATCTCAATATGTTTGGTTCTCTGTCTCAGAATCGGATCTGTGGAGATCCTGATGGCACTCTGATTGTCACAATAGATGACTGGTGGAGTACTGAATCGAATCCCAAAATCTGACAAGATTCCCCGCAACCAGATGCACTACGTCACTGCATTCACGGCACTTCTATACTCGACCTCAGCCGAAGAAAGATCTAAAGCAGTCTGCTTTTTGCTCGACCAATAAATAGGTCCAAATCCAATCATGAAAACAAAACCATATGTAGACTTCCGATCTGAGCTATCTCCAACCCAATCAGAATCAATATACCCAACTAGGTTCAAAAGAGACCCAGTTGCATAGAAAATACCATGTGTCTTTGTCCCTTGCACATAATGTAAGATCCTCCTGGATGCCTTCCAGTCAAGGAAAAATTTAGGGGCGAAATTTAGCCCATGGGCTATTTTTTTACCTTTTTCTCCAAAAAAATGATTCGCCAATTTACCCTTTTTTCAAACATGATTCGCCCAAATTCCATGGGATAATTTTTTTTACTTTAAAAATCGCCAAAATTGTCCAAAAACTACATAAAGTCCTTAGATATTTGAATATATTTTTTAAAAAAATCGCCAAACATATTATGGTTGCAAATTTAAGAATTAGTAAGATTCACCAAGGTTTCTACACTTTGAGAAAATTATGGATCCTTAAAATTTTCCCTACTTCCAGTGAATCTCATGAGGCTCCTACATGTATTTGGATACATCACTGAATGCATAGGATAGATCAGATCGAGTATGTGTAAGAAACAAAAGACTCCCAATCAACTGCTGATACAAAGTAATATCCACCAAAGGTGTAGAAGAACCATCCTCAAGGCTGATACCTGAAAGAAAAAGAAATGTTGTTGGTTTGCATTCACTCATATGAAATTTGTCAAGTAGATCTGATGCTAATTTGGACTGTGCAACTCTGATTCCTCTATCACTCTGAGTGACTTCAAGACCAAGAAACTACTTTAGCAGTCCCAAATATGACATAGAGAAGGAGTTGTGCAAAGTAGTTTTGATAGATCTAATGCATGCATAATTGCTCCCAGTAATCAACAAATCATCAACATAAAGAACAATAAGAAGTAGCAAGTTACCATCATGTCTCATGTAGAAATTCGAATCTTATTTGTATCGATGAAATATTGTGAAAGTAAGAAGGAATCCATCTTGGCATACCAAGATCGAGGAGCTTGCTTAAGCCCATACAAGGACTTCCTGAATCTGCACACAAGTGAAGGATCATCAATATACCCCTCAAGTTGCTTCATGTAGATCTCCTCCTCTAGATATCCATGAAGGAAAGCACTCTTGAAATCCATGTGATGCACTTCCCAGTGCTTGGATGCAGCAAGAGAAAGAACAAGACGGATGGAATCCATCTTAGCAACAGGTGCGAATGTCTAAGAATAGTCAATCCCATGAACTTGGGAGAAACCCTTTGAAACCAGTCGGGCCTTATACTTGCTTGTGACTCCATCTGAGTCCATCTTTGTTCTGTACATCCACTTGCATTGAACAAGTTTCCTTCCAGGAGGGAGAGAGGAAAGCTCCCAAGTCTCATTTATTTGAAGAGATTGATACTCTTCTTCCATAGCAGCTACCCATCTAGGATCTTGGGAGGCCTCAAAGAATTTTTTGGATCATATCCAATCATAAGAAAACATCTATCTTCTAGAAATGTATTTGTGGGAGAGAGTGCAACTCTTGTATCTTGGAGATCAGATATATCTCCAACAAGATCAATGATGGAAGTAGGAGTAGTGGTAGCCCATCTAACAATAGGAGTTGGATCATTAGGTGCTAGATATTCAGGTTCTTGTGGATATGAATCTAGCATTTGCACTTCTCCATGAGTCATCTTTTTCTCAATCCTCTTTGATGGATCTTTGCCATTCAAGCAACCTTTGCAGGTGCCTTGGGAAAACTTGAGATTTGGTAGACCTTCAACCACCTTTTGAGTTTGCATGACTTGCAAGCGCTTGCAGTTTAGATGCCCAAATATTTCATGCCATAGCCTACTCTCTTCATTTGCATGAGTGTGAAGAGCAGACTTCTTGGAGAGAGGAAGAAAGTGAGAGAACTCATATAGTTTCGAATTATGGTTTGCAACACCTTTTGCAATGATATTTCCTGAAACCATGTCTTGTATTTCGACCTCATTTGGAGAGAAGATCACCCTATTGGGATATCCAGTGTGGGTCATTTGGTAGACCGAAAGTAGATTGGAAATAAGTGTAGGAACATAGAGTACATCTGAGAAGTATCCATTGTTAGCACTAGTTTCGGGTTAAATAGGTGGAAAGGGTTTATCTTTGCAAATAATGAGTAAGGTCTTAGAATTCTAAGTTGTATAACCCATAAGGCTGCAAATAAGAGCTATGAATGTTTCTATCTAGGTTTGGAATGGAAATGATCGAGAAATCTTAAGTTTTAACATTGCAAATGAGTGCTAAAGTGTAAAAAACTGCCCAAAGTTATATGGAGGCACAAATGAACGGATTGGATCTATGGCAGCAGAGATCAACGACTACAAGTGGGCTCGCAAGGGTAAGATGCATAGTAGAGTATGGGCGGAGTGTTGCTAACCCGCGATCAAATCGGTGGTCAGATCAATGGGAAGGAAAAGAGATCAATGGTCAAGAAACGGTTCGTCGATTAGACGTTCGCGAAGAAATGAACTTTCAAAATATACGAAGTGGCGGTAGGCTCCACATGATTCGACAGGGCAGATCTGGTGGAGATGAGCATCAACAGTGGTTATGGACTTCGCAAATACAACATGCGCGCATAAACTAACTTTATGGATTTGCGTAGTTTGATAAAGGTCACGCTTTTGGATGGTCGGGATCCAGACAAGACCCATATCTACGGTCAGCATTAGCTTCGCAGGATAAAGGTGCGAGGAAGACAACGTTTGAAAGGTTGAAGACTGCAAAGGATTGCGGAGTTAAACAAGGAAAGAGATCAATGGCATAGGACCAATCGTGCAAGTGGACGGCTCAAAGAATTCATCTATCACAAGAGATGCAAGACTAATATGAAAGGATAAATAATATAAAAATGAAATGCACAGAATTTCAGGTTCTTGTTTGTCCTGTGCATTGGAAAGCGAAAGCCGACGACTGTGTAGAAAGAATCCACCTCAGTCACGAATATTGGACCAACTGTCAGTAAACTAGGTAGGCCTCTTGTCCTCATATAAAACTATTTAAATGGTTGAGCTTGGAGAAGTAGAGGCCCCAGGTTTTGAACATTAGAAAATAGAGGAGTTGTTAGAAGACAGGGATGTTGAGATCTATGATATAGTACTGTTGAATGGACCTATTGAAGCAGTAAAAGATAGACTGAAACTTATTAGGAACCAGGGTATATATGTGCATAAGGTATACAGGTTGTTTTTCCACTTTTTCTCAGTCGACCAAACCCTAAACTGCCCTGAATTCGTAGACTAGTGCGCTAGTAATTACTCCTCCTTTGAGAGGGTAATTATGGATGCATCCAGTTCGAAGATCTTGTGTCATGTTAGCCCTGTCGTTATGAGAAAATCCTTGTCAATTCCCGCTAAATTCAGTCTAAAGTCCAAAGATTACAAGGAACAATCCCTAATTCATTATTTTAGACAGTCTACAGTTGAGTTAAAGAAAATTTTCTTCACGGTTTGCATAAACCCTACTGTCTCATTGCAGGACCATCCTTTCCCAGTTGAAGTCAGTCTCTTTACTGAAGAATCTAAGTGTGTCATAACCATGCTAAGCCAATTCTTAGGATTAGACATGGATATGTATGTCACTGAGCCCTTCTTGAGTTTGTTATTTGTCCTTAGCACCTACCCGTTAGAGTCTGAAGACTCTGACCATTCAGCCCAATGTGCTTGCCTTAATTTTGATGAGTCCCTAGCTGAGAATATCCATTCTCAGCTAGTGGACTTCCACAAGACCAGAAGTTTCAGGTTTCAAGCATATTTGTTGAGGATGTTCTTTTCATTTAATGAATAAAATTTGCAGCTTCCTGAGATGATGCTCACAAAGGAAATGCACATAGATTACAGCAAGTTCATGAAAAATCTCATGTCATAGGTTTACAATGTTTTTTATCATGAAAGATTGCCCAGGGTGTTAACAAAGATGAAGGAGATGTTGCAACCTTCTCCTGAAAAGAAAATAGGTGACTGGTTTCTATTGGAACAAAGCATAATAATCAGAGTATATGGGTTTACCCAACCACCTTATGTACTACCAGCATTATTAACTCCTAGAGTGTTTTCTCTGTAATTGATCAGGAAAAAGTTAAGGGCAGAATTTGAACATTTCCTAGATCATAAGAAAGCTTCAGACACTACATTTCCATGGGTTGTAGGCCCATTCATCATTAAGAATAAAGCTTCGCTTTCATCCATTGAGTGCATGATAAGAGAGATGGGATTTCAAACAAAGCTTGCCATCAACTATGATCCCCATCACATTATCTCAAACAGAAGACAAGACAGTAAAAGAAGAGGCTTTGAGCATTTTGAGCTTGCGGGTCTAGCAGAGACTGCTAACTAGTTGGAATATCCCAACAAAGGTCAGATGGTTGTAGATACACATGAAGAATCCACTTCTTTGGTGCACAACTCCACATCACCGCTGCCTGGATCCTCCAGCTTGGTCCCGGCATTTGGAGCAATTATACCCCTAGCCAGCTGTTCTGAAAATTCCAACAAAGTGGAAGTCATTGATGCCATGGATGTAGAATATGAGGACACAGAAAGAGCCCCAAAGAGACAAAAAGTGGAAGAGATAGGGCATCAAATGGTGCAAGTGACAACTGGTCGAGGCAAGAAGAAGCAGGTAAAGGCCAAAGTACCTACCTTCAAAATCAAGGAGTATGTATTTGATAAAGCAGCTACTAAGCCTACTGCACAAGGCAAAAGTAAATCAAATTTTTTGGATAAATATAAAGAGAGTAAAGAGGCAGCTTCAGAAGAATCAAAGTTGTATGCAGAGGTTAGATAGATCTCTAACAAGGATGTATCCCTAGTCACTGTCAGAAGCCATGCTCAGAACACTTTGAATTTGGCCCTAGCCACCAAAAATAAGGCCACTAAGGTGAAAATGAACCTGGACGACATTCCCATTCCTGACATGATCCATCTGCATAAAGAGACTGGAGATATTATTTATGTTAAGTTGTTGAAAGTTGCATTAGAACTATCCAAATTACAGTCCAGTAAGGATAAGGTTGGGAATTAGCGTAGACAGGAAAGGGTGGAGAATAAAGCTCATAAGGCACAAATAAAAAAGTTGCAGACAAAATTGTTGGCTACTGAAGTCCAAGCAGACAAAAGGGAAAGCATACAAAATCTATTGAATGAGAAGGATAATATTATTCAAGCACTAAATAAGAAACTAAAGATTCCTTCCACTCAGTTGGTAGAAGCATCTAAGCTGACAGAGCTTGAGAAGAAAAGAGAAGAGCTGAAAGGTGAATTAATAGATTGTAAATCCAAATTATTGATGTTTGAAGAGAAAGAAAAGCAATGGAAAAAGGATATGTACCTTATAGTGGAGAGCGAGAAGAATCTAAGGGCTAAATCTGAAGATTTGGAAAATAAATTGCAAGAGAAAGGTAAATAGTTGGAGAATATGATCACCTCTTCCTCCATTGAATCTGGATATTTCTCCATTGTTCAGGCTATGCCATAGGTAAGTTTGAAGGACTTAGAGTTGGAAAAGTTGCAGAAACAAAATACAAATCTAGAGAGCATGGTTTCAAAGGAAGAGCAAGACAAAAAGACTTGGGAATCCAAATACCAAGAGATACATGTTAAGAATGAAGAATTGCTGAAGCAGGCTACAGGTCAGAAATCATTGCAGGAAGCAAAAAAGGTAATTTGGGATGATATCATTACACAAGCAGACAAATTCAGACCCTATGTTGACTTTTTTTTGGACAAAGAGACTGTAATAAAATTGGCCAAACAAAGTGTAACAGCAGTGAAAGAAAAGTTGAATAAGAATCCCATTGAATGTGCTGAAAATGCTATAGAGTTTTTGAATGGGTTAACTGAAGATGAATTGAAAGCAGCCAACATAAAGCACAGATTATCTACCATTATTTGGGCCAAGAAGGTGGAAAATTAACATCAACAGTTAGGTACAATTCAGGGCAGGATAGACATTATGGCACACCAATTGAATCTCTTTAGAGATATGTTCGATCCATTGTTCAAGAAAGGGCTTCCACTCTTTTTAGAAGAAGATGGTACCATGCTGACACAAAAGGAGTATCAAGACAGGTTGATGGAATGCAGGTTAGATCAAGCAAACTTTGTTGACTTGGACTGGAGAATGTAAATTCTGAATGCCTTTAGGGCCTTGATCAATGCATACGCTTGCTTCTCCAAAGGTTCATACTTAAGCTCAGCATCACGGAGTACCCGACTGAAAAAAGCCACAGGCTGCTCCTGTTCATTATCGTTTTTTTGTAAGAGGACAGCCGCAATAGTGTCATGTGAAGCAAATGAAAAGACGAAGAATTCTCTGTCAAAATGTGGACTGATGAGAACCGGGGCTGAAGTGATTGCTTTCTTGATATCCTGGAATGAATCCTTTGCCTGTTTAGTCCACCTGATTTCTGAATCTTTCTTTAGCATGCTGGTAATGTGTTTAGTCAGTTCAGCAAAATTTGAAATAAATCTGCGGATGAAGTTGATAGTGCCAAGAAAAGATTGGACATCTTTCTTGGATCTAGGTAATGACAAATCTAGGATTGCCTCCACCCTCTTTGGGTCAATTTTAACTCCTTCTGCTGAAACAATGTGACCGAGCAGCTTACCTTCCTTGAGTGCAAAAAATGACTTTTTAGGATTCAACGAGATACCATACTTCCTGCATTTCTCGAAAGCTTTTCTCAAATGTAGCAGATGATCTGAATGGCTGTGAGAGAACACCGTGATGTCATCGAGGTAAATGAGGACAAACTTATCCCTTTCTCCAACAAAGGCAATATCCATTGCCCGCTGGAAGGTAGCCCCAGCATTCATGAGACCGAAAGGCATTTTTTGGTACATGAACGTACCCCAAGGAGTTGTGAAGGCTGTCTTTTCTGTCCTCAGGATGGACAGCAATCTGGTTGTACCCCGAGAAACCGTCGATAAAGGACATGACACTTGCCCCAGAAACTCTCTGCAAAATATGTTCCATCTTGGGTACCGGGTAATTATCTTTCCGAGAACACTTATTCAAGTTCCTGAAATCGACACAGAGTCTGATTTCACCGTTCTTCTTCCTCACAGGGACAAGATTGGCAATCCAATCGGAATATCTCAGCGGGATAATGATCTGGGCCTCAAGCAATTTTTTGATTTCCTTCTCCATTGTGGGCAGCAGCATTGGATTGAATGATCTGAGCTTCTGTCGGAAAGGAGTAGTATCTTTGTTCAGTGGGATCCTATGTTGAATGATATCTGTGTCATAAGTTTTCAGATCTGAATACTTCCAGGCAAATATGTCGGAGAACTCCTTTAAGAGGCCAGCGTACTCAGACTTCTGTAGTTCTGTCAACTGGGAAGCCAAATTCACATATTTCGGATCTGATTTGTTTGCTAGGTACAGAGGACAGCTGTCAGATTCGTCCTCTTTCTTCTCAAGCTTAACAGCAACATCATTGCTATCAAACAGTTTCTCCAAAGGTATCAGCCCTTTCGGGATTCTGTTGGAAGAAAGCTGAACTATTTTGTGTGTCCCGATTTTGTCTTCAAACCTGGTTTTTTCTTTGGCAGCCTGTTCATTCTGATTGTCTTCATCAATTTCTAAGTCAGCAAATTCATCTATAACATTTAAAAACCTGGTCAGCTCTGCATCGTCTTCAAACACTTTCCAAAATTCTACATTATCAGGCAGTGAAGGCCGATATTTTACTTGAATCTCGTATGACGGTTTAGGAGGCAGAGGGGGAATGAAATTACAAGCTGAAACAGCTAAAGAATCAGCCATTTCGTTCATCAATCTAGGTACATGTGCTATTTTGAATTCAGAGAAAGAAGGGATAACATTGAGTACCTCGTCCCTGTAAGCTTTGAGCCTCACATGCTTTGCCTGAAAAGATTTGTTGACCTGCTGAATAATCAGATCAGCGTCCCCAAAGACATGTAGTTTTTTGATTTGCATTTGTTTGGCTGAATTTAGCCCCAACAGCAAAGCTTCGTACTCGGCAACATTGTTTGTCACTTGGAAATTTAGCTTAAATGACAGCTGTGTCTTTTCCTGTGAGGGAGAAATGAACACCACCCCTGCTCCAGCAGATTCTTTGGTACAAGCCCCATCAAAGAACATCGTCCATAATCCATTCTCATTTTCACTGTTGATAGGCTGGACCACAGGCTTTTTTAGTGGCAAAGATTCCGGCAAAGATTCATCAACCTGTAAGATACATGAGCCCATTTCCGTGTCTACTGAATAAATGGGATGGTTAGCGGGATTCCTTTCATCGCTGATGATGAAAGAAAGCTGAGACTCACGGTATAACCTTCTGCTTTCTCCGGAAAAGACTGGGATAGTGGCATAAGATAGGTCCATTTGCAGGGTTCCACCTAGTCTCTTCATCCATGATCTGGATAGCAAACAACCAAACTTGGGCGGGATATCAGCCACAACAACATCCATAATCATGGTTTTCATCGGGGCAGAAGATAGGGAAACTGCAAGGTCCTTTATCAACCCGAGGCATTTCACCTTCCTGGAGTCGAAGGAGAATAAATCATGGTAAGAGCGGGTGATTTCTAAGCCTAGTCCATGCATGACTGTTTTTGACATCAGGTTATGGGAAGCACCTGAATCGAGGAGGCAATTGTGCAAGGTTTTGTCATGGATATTCAAAGAGACATAAAAAGGGGGACAGCTTTCACCTCGTTCTTCAATCATAGGGCCTAGCACAATGCTGGGGTTATCATCAGATAAGTTTATGGTGTCAGAGGAAAAAGAGACAGATTTGTGATCAAGGCTTTTACAAATGTCCTTTCGGAAGGCTTCGTTCTTCATGAGTTCAATAAGAGGTACAGGGATCTTCAGTTTCTGAATTTCTGTTTGTAAATTGAAAGAAGAAGAAGCAAATTTTTCAGATTCAGAGAGATTTGCTCTTACCATGGGCTGCGGCTGAGTTGTTTTCTGAACTTCCTTGGCTGGCTGCTTTGCAGGGGCAGCAGTCTTTTTCGGAGGCACTGGAGAGTTTTGTTTTCCAGTATTCCTTTTGGATCTCAGATCGTATCCTGCCCGTCCATCAGTTTGCAGCATGGCTTGATCTTCATAAAGCTGGTTCAGTCCCTGATCAAACAATGACCCCTCATAGTCAGCTTCAATCAAGTAAATCTCTTCGTACTCAGCTTCGACACAGTGAATGTCCTCTTCGAGTTCTTGAACATCCTCCTCATCTCCTTCGTCAAACACCACATTCTGGAAAGGAGCCCTGATTTTCTGATCGTCAACTGGATTTCTCTCCCTCTGTAAAAGTTGGACCTGCTGTTGGTTCCTCCTCCAATTTTGATTTCTGTTTGGGTAATCAGCTTGGTTCTGATTCCTATTCGGAGGCTCAAATTTACTTTGATTTCTCCCTTTGTCAGGAGATCTGCTGCTGGTCTTAAACTTCTCCATTTCAGAGGTCAGATTTTCCACCATTTTTGCCAACTTGTCAACCTTTTGATTTGAATTGGAGGAGGAGGGGGCTTCCTCACTCCTTCTCCCTCTCTCGGAACCTATTTTCAGTTTCTCAGAAGATGACAAGTTCGATTCAACCTTCAGGGCAGCTTCTTGCATGGCTATGAGGGTTTCAGAATCCCTTTCTCTGAGCATCAAGCAGAATTTGTAATCGAAAGCTCCGGAATATGTGATCATAGCAGATGTTTCGGAAGGTTTGACTACTTCAGGGATCTTTTCATACATCTTATTGAACCTCTTGGTGAAATCAGATACAGACTCACCCGCTTTCCGTTTGAGATTTCCAAACTCAGTAATATAATGCAGGTAATCTTTTCTGTCTCCCCAATTTTTTAAGAAGGCATCATCAAGAGCAGTGATGTCTCCTATGGAAGCAGCTGGCAGTGTTTTGAACCATTTCCGGGCCTCTCCATCTAAGCTCTGGACAAAAATTCTCATCCAAACATCTTCAGCTTCGATGTTGGTATTTTCTCCATAAGCGTAGAAAGCTTCAAGGTGTTCTTCTGCTGTGTAGTTGCCTGGCCCAAAGAATTTAGGCATGTATTTTTGGTAATCCCCTACGGGCATTTGAGACAGTGGAAGTACTAGTACCAATGGAGCATATCTGTTAGCTAGTATTTGTTCCATCTTAGTCATATTCACTCCCCCAGCCATGATGACTGTGGTATGTGATGCAGCAGAAAAATTAACAGCAGATGAACTTACAGTGGTGACTTTTGGAACAGCTTGACCTTTGGTCTTCTTCGCCTCCCTCAAGATTCGATCTGGATTTGGTACTGGAGACACCAGGGGTCCTTGGGGATTCGCTCTGGTGCTGGCCCTTTTTGGAGCCAGAATGATGTTGTGGAGTCGCCAGATAGAAGATATATAAACGATGAAGTGTCTAGTCCTTGTCTATCATCAAGGACCAGATCTGTGTCGTTCTCCCAGGAAGATCAGCTTCTCACTCCTCTCCCCGGCAACGGCGCCAATTTGTTATCACTCCAGGAAACTACCTAGGGTTATAAACTAGGTATGCCTGGTAACTTCAGAAAATATGTTTTTTGTGTCTTTTAAAAAAGGTGGATCAATGGGATGACTAAATCAAAGTACAGTATTTAGACATTCAACATGTAAACAGATGAAACAGTGCCCTCAAGAAACGATTGATCAGCATATATAATATCAAAGGTGGATGAAGAAAACATGTAACCCAACCAGTACAAAGTAGGGCTAGAGATACATTGAAAGAACTGGAATCAAGCTGTGAGCTAAACAATGTAAAGAAGCATTCACATTCAAAGCTAGACAAACTGATACAGTGAAATAGAAGATGACAACTGATATCGAAACTGAGGGAAACCTGTGATCTATATTAGCATGAGAAAACTGAAATAAGTAGCTAATTATTCCATCCAAAATCGAACCCTTAAACAGTCTTGGTTCTGAGGCTTTATAGCCATTACAAAATCGTTTTTCCAGATCCTAAAAACATGGATCTGTTTAATGAACTAAAGTACTAACTAAAAGTTAAAAACAAAAGATAGGGATTAATCCCTACAATCATGGACATTCAGATATGGAGATTTCCTTCAACGACTCGATGGTTGGCGAAGTGAAGCAGCCTTCCAAGGCTCGGTGAACTGGGTTGGGCGCGCCACAGATTTGATTTTCGTGAGATGGCAGTCGACCTTTGCAAAAACAGGCTTCCGGCAGCTAACTGTTCTGCTGATTCCGTGCCTTAGCTGCCGGAAGTCAGACCTTTCGGCAGCTAATGAGCTTTGGGGGGCTCGCCTAAGCTGCCGAAAGCCATAACTGTTTTACAAAATTAAAACCAAACACTGCTTAATTCATTATGTGCCTTAGCCGCCGGAAGTCGGATTCTTCGGCAGCTAATGAGCTCTGTGGGGCTCGCCTAAGCTGCCGAAAGCTGTTTCACAAAATCAAACCCAAACACTGCTTAACTGATTATGTGCCTTAGCCGCCGGAAGTCAGTTTCTTCGGCAGCTAATGAGCTCTGTGGGGCTCGCCTAAGCTGCCGAAAACTGTAATTGCCTCAAAAATTAAGACCCCAAAACGCTGCTTTCCTGCATGTTCGTGACCAATCGCTAGGATTTCTTTGACACTGCTCTTTTCCCTCTGGTCACTCGTTTAGTCTGTCTTTGCTGAACCTTCACATGCTGTTCTTGCTGAGCTTCCACAGGCTGTTCTTTCTGAGCTTCCACAGGTGTTACCTCCTGAACTTCCACAGGTGTTACTTCCTCAGGGATCGTGGCCACCTCAGCCAACGTGTTTAGACCAGATGGTTGTGCTTTTGTCTCCGACGATTCCTTCATCTTTAACCTGAGCATCCTGAGGTTACGGTAAAGTTTGACATTGTCCTTTATCAGCAATGCGTTCCTCTCGGTTGTTTTCTGGAGTTTGTCGAAGAGTTCCTTGCTCCGATCATGCATTGCCATATTCTTTTCAATTAGCTTTGCGTTATGCAACTTAACCTGTTCCTCATTATGTCTTGCCTGGGAAAGTTCCTGTAGCAGCTCATTGACTTTGTTGGTCTCTGGTGTGGAAGGTTTGGGACCTGGTGCATCAGTCAAGGGAGGGTCTTTACCTTTCTCACTCTCCATGGGCTGCTCTGCTCCTTGTTCTCCTTCGTCTTCAGATTCAGATCCTGAGTAGGGGAGATTTAGTGGGTTTTTTCCTTGAGGAGTTCCTTCAGCTTGTTCAAACACCAATTTTTTCTTTGACCTTCTCCTTTTGCTGGATGAGGAAGGGGATTCCATTTGGGCTTGAGGAGAGATGGCTCTCCTCCTTCTCTTGCCGATTTTGGGAGTGCTGCTCTTCTCGCCCTTGCCCTGCTTAACTGCCTCTTCATTTACAAGATCTGTGGGAAACTCGTGCCAGAATAAAAAGTAATTCCAGTTCACACCTCTCTTCTTCAGAAGCTCCTTGATTATCAACGTTATGAGACCCTGGTGAGAGATCCTGCTTGCAATCTTGCTTGGCTTAGCCTGGACTTGCTTTGCCATTTTAGTGAGGGTTTTATGGAAGAAGTATGGCAGATTAATCTTTTCTCTCCCTGTGAAATGATTTAACAATTTGAAATGGTAGTGCAGCACCCTGTGATAACGGCCTTCGCAAGTTATGTAAACGATGATAGCCTTTACAAGAGCCTGCCATTGAGGTTCGAGAAAGGTGATTGGAATATCCTTCCTCCATCTGATTTCCTTATGAGCTGGTAGGAGATATGACCTGAATTCAATGTCCGAAACCTTAGTGGTCTTAAACCAACTCTGTCCTGTTCTGGGAAGACCTGTACATTCGGCTATGGCTGCCTCATCCACATGAAATTCTTCTCTGCCAAACTTCACTGTTCTCCCGTCGTAGCTCAGAGCGAACGCCTCAGCAAGTGGCTGGATGAAACTAGTAAGTCTCTCACAGTAGTCAAAAACTTCTGCAGACTTGAAAAACTCGGCCACTTGTGGGTGGGACTCGAGATACCAGACCCCGTCTAGTTCTGTCCTGAGTGGCAGATTTGTTTTTGCCATGAGTCGAGCCCTTCGTTTTCTGCAGCAGAAGATAAAAAAGACCCTGTGCTAGAGTCTCGTCCTGATGGGGGCGTCCCTGGATAAATGATCGGCTCTGATAAAAACTGCCTGAACGAAATAAAAACTTCAACTGAGTGATAGAATGGAAAACCCCATGACCATGGCCCTGCTTACAGCGTTTTGGGAAAAAGATGCCCTCCATCTGAGCCGAGCGAGTGATCACTTATGATATCGTCTAGCTCGTGTGAAATTATGAAACGATCAGCTGCGAATGATCCTCAGATATGCATTGAAGTCCTGTGTTACCCTGCGTAATCAATGATGTGGGGGTTTAATGACTCGCCTTCGGCAGCTTAACGCCATTAAAACTCATGATGGTCATGTGAGATGCGTTCTGATCTTCCCTCCGGCGGCAAAACATACAGGCTCTCTTGATGTGAAATCCTGTGTTACCCTGCGTAATCAATGATGTGGGGGTTTAATGACCCGCTTTCGGCAGCTTACCGCCATTAAACTCATGATGGTCATATGAGATGCATTCTGATCTTTCTTTCGGCGGCAAGACACACAGGCTCTCTTGATGTGAAGTTGAGTACGGACACGTACTCTCCCTTTTTTAATTTTCTGATAAGATCATTTTCGGCAGCTAACACGACTTAGTAATTTCAGTTAATCCTTCAGCTGCCGAAAGTGAGCCTTTTCGACAGTTAACTGGCCTCTGCAAAACAGAGTTAGCTACCGAAACTTGTCTTTCCAAAATTTGAAACCAAGACCCAAATAAATCGGATTTTTGACTCAGTAATAAGACTGAGGACCTCCTTATGGACTCTAAAAAATTTAAAAAATAATTTTTTGTATTTAAACCTATCACCTAAAATAATGAAAAACTGACTGGTTATTTTAGGAGATAACATTGGCTCCTACTCGGGGATGGAATCCTCCCAATGAGGTTCCAAAGAATCCCAGAACCAAATGCCTTTCCTGGAAATAAAACTGACACCTAGTCTAGTGCTCTCATTGGGCATGGAGTTTATTTGACATTCATGGAAATAAAAACTGACACCTAGTCTAGTACTCCCATTGGGCATGGAGTTTATTTGACATTCATGGAAATAAAAACTGACACCTAGTCTAGTACTCCCATTGGGCATGGAGTTTATTTGACACACTGACTCTAAATAGAAAAGAAAGACAAATATTTTACAATGAGAAAGACCCACGGTCTTTAAGAGAGGTAGATTTTCAAAAATCGCCCATTGAATGGGCCACCTGCGAGAATTTCTCCATCCAGATGATGAAGAACAAAAGTGTTGTTGTGGTAAGCTTCTGTTATAATGTATGGACCAGTCCATAATGAATCGAACTTCCCATGCTGTCCCTTATTTTGCCTAGCTGCATCCCATTTCAAAACAAAATCACCTATTTTGAACACCTCCTTTTTTGTTTTTCTGTCAAAAGTGTTTTTTACCTTCATTTGATGATTTTCAGACTTTTCTATCAGATGCTCTCTCTCTTGCTGTAACTCCACCAATTGGAAAACTCTTCTAGTGTGATCATCAAGTTCAGAACCGGCCTCTTGAAGGAAATTTGTCACTGGTAACACAAGTTGGACTGGGAATATGGCTTCAGTGCCATAGACTAATTTAAATGGGGATGTACCAATGGATTTTTTGATAGTGACTCTGTCGGCCCACAAAGCGAATTTCAACTTGCTGTCCCAACTTTTCTTATTTTCCTCCAGCAATTTCTTGATGATACGAGACAAACTTTTATTTGAAGACTCAGCTAGTCCGTTGCCCTGTGGGTAATATGACGTGGAATGAGCTAGTTTTACCCCCATCTCTTCACATAAGCTCACCAAATGTCGGTCATTAAAGGCAGGAGCATTGTCTGTAATCAGCTTCATGGGACAACCAAACCTTGAAAAGATATTACTAAACAGAAAGTCAATAATTACCTTATGAGTAGCATTCCTCGTGGGAATGGCTTCGATCCACTTCGTGAAATAATCTGTGGCAACCAATATCCATTTGTGCTGATTGCTTGATGAAGGATGGATCTCTCCGATGAAGTCCAAGCCCCATTGCTGGAATGGACCAACAGCTGTGATGGGCTTCAACGGTAAAGATTTCAACTGCCCCTTTCCTTGGAACCTTTGACATTTGTCGCATGCTCTCACAAAGGCAAATACATCAGAAAATACACAGGGCCAGTAATAACCCGCCCTCAGTATCTTGTGGACGGTTGTTTTCCAGTAGTGATGTCCGCCACAGATACTGTCATGAAATTCAGTCATTACCTTGACAGCCTCCTCCTTTGTCACACATCTCAGGAGTACCCCTAAAGGGTCTTTCCAAAACAGCAAGTTATCTTTGATGCAGAAGCTCGTAGATTTAAGCTTAAGAGCTCTTCCCTGTGTTCTTGTGAGTCCCTCCGGCAAAGCAAAAGTTTGTAAAAAGAAAACAATATCCTTGTACCATTCACACTCTGAGATATAAGAGGTTACCTGTAAATCTGAACTCGTTTGGTTCGCTGAAATTTCAAATTGGAAATCTGCTGTACCTTTCTCCTCTTCATAAATCTTCAATGCCTTGCAATTTTCTTCAGTCAACAACCGAGCGAGTCCCTGTCCTCGAACCAGCTTGACAGGTTTGATTTCTATGTCAAACTCAATCAGCTTTGCCACCCACTTACTCCTTTTTCCATCGATGTCAGGCTGTACTAAAACATCTTGGACTGAACTAGAGGGGACATAGGCAATTACCTTGGACTGGAGAATGTAAATTCTGAATGCCTTCAGGGCCTTGATCAATGCATACGCTTGCTTCTCCAAAGGTTCATACTTAAGCTCAGCATCACGGAGTACCCGACTGAAAAAATCCACAGGCTGCTCCTGTTCATTATCGTTTTTTTGTAAGAGGACAGCCGCAATAGTGTCATGTGAAGCAAATGAAAAGACGAAGAATTCTCTGTCAAAATGTGGACTGATGAGAACCGGGGCTGAAGTGATTGCTTTCTTGATATCCTGGAATGAATCCTTTGCCTGTTTAGTCCACCTGATTTCTGAATCTTTCTTTAGCATGCTGGTAATGTGTTTAGTCAGTTCAGCAAAATTTGAAATAAATCTGCGGATGAAGTTGATAGTGCCAAGAAAAGATTGGACATCTTTCTTGGATCTAGGTAATGACAAATCTAGGATTGCCTCCACCCTCTTTGGGTCAATTTTAACTCCTTCTGCTGAAACAATGTGACCGAGCAGCTTACCTTCCTTGAGTGCAAAAAATGACTTTTTAGGATTCAACGAGATACCATACTTCCTGCATTTCTCGAAAGCTTTTCTCAAATGTAGCAGATGATCTGAATGGCTGTGAGAGAACACCGTGATGTCATCGAGGTAAATGAGGACAAACTTATCCCTTTCTCCAACAAAGGCAATATCCATTGCCCGCTGGAAGGTAGCCCCAGCATTCATGAGACCGAAAGGCATTTTTTGGTACATGAACGTACCCCAAGGAGTTGTGAAGGCTGTCTTTTCTCTGTCCTCAGGATGGACAGCAATCTGGTTGTACCCCGAGAAACCGTCGATAAAGGACATGACACTTGCCCCAGAAACTCTCTGCAAAATATGTTCCATCTTGGGTACCGGGTAATTATCTTTCCGAGAACACTTATTCAAGTTCCTGAAATCGACACAGAGTCTGATTTCACCGTTCTTCTTCCTCACAGGGACAAGATTGGCAATCCAATCGGAATATCTCAGCGGGATAATGATCTGGGCCTCAAGCAATTTTTTGATTTCCTTCTCCATTGTGGGCAGCAGCATTGGATTGAATGATCTGAGCTTTTGTCGGAAAGGAGTAGTATCTTTGTTCAGTGGGATCCTATGTTGAATGATATCTGTGTCATAAGTTTTCAGATCTGAATACTTCCAGGCAAATATGTCGGAGAACTCCTTTAAGAGGCCAGCGTACTCAGACTTCTGTAGTTCTGTCAACTGGGAAGCCAAATTCACATATTTCGGATCTGATTTGTTTGCTAGGTTCAGAGGACAGCTGTCAGATTCGTCCTCTTTCTTCTCAAGCTTAACAGCAACATCATTGCTATCAAACAGTTTCTCCAAAGGTATCAGCCCTTTCGGGATTCTGTTGGAAGAAAGCTGAACTATTTTGTGTGTCCCGATTTTGTCTTCAAACCTGGTTTTTTCTTTGGCAGCCTGTTCATTCTGATTGTCTTCATCAATTTCTAAGTCAGCAAATTCATCTATAACATTTAAAAACCTGGTCAGCTCTGCATCGTCTTCAAACACTTTCCAAAATTCTACATTATCAGGCAGTGAAGGCCGATATTTTACTTGAATCTCGTATGACGGTTTAGGAGGCAGAGGGGGAATGAAATTACAAGCTGAAACAGCTAAAGAATCAGCCATTTCGTTCATCAATCTAGGTACATGTGCTATTTTGAATTCAGAGAAAGAAGGGATAACATTGAGTACCTCGTCCCTGTAAGCTTTGAGCCTCACATGCTTTGCCTGAAAAGATTTGTTGACCTGCTGAATAATCAGATCAGCGTCCCCAAAGACATGTAGTTTTTTGATTTGCATTTGTTTGGCTGAATTTAGCCCCAACAGCAAAGCTTCGTACTCGGCAACATTGTTTGTCACTTGGAAATTTAGCTTAAATGACAGCTGTGTCTTTTCCTGTGAGGGAGAAATGAACACCACCCCTGCTCCAGCAGATTCTTTGGTACAAGCCCCATCAAAGAACATCGTCCATAATCCATTCTCATTTTCACTGTTGATAGGATGGACCACAGGCTTTTTTAGTGGCAAAGATTCCGGCAAAGAGTCATCAACCTGTAAGATACATGAGCCCATTTCCGTGTCTACTGAATAAATGGGATGGTTAGCGGGATTCCTTTCATCGCTAATGATGAAAGAAAGCTGAGACTCACAGTATAACCTTCTGCTTTCTCCGGAAAAGACTGGGATAGTGGCATAAGATAGGTCCATTTGCAGGGTTCCACCTAGTCTCTTCATCCATGATCTGGATAGCAAACAACCAAACTTGGGCGGGATATCAGCCACAACAACATCCATAATCATGGTTTTCATCGGGGCAGAAGATAGGGAAACTGCAAGGTCCTTTATCAACCCGAGGCATTTCACCTTCCTGGAGTCGAAGGAGAATAAATCATGGTAAGAGCGGGTGATTTCTAAGCCTAGTCCATGCATGACTGTTTTCGACATCAGGTTATGGGAAGCACCTGAATCGAGGAGGCAATTGTGCAAGGTTTTGTCATGGATATTCAAAGAGACATAAAAAGGGGGACAGCTTTCACCTCGTTCTTCAATCATAGGGCCTAGCACAATGCTGGGGTTATCATCAGATAAGTTTATGGTGTCAGAGGAAAAAGAGACAGATTTGTGATCAAGGCTTTTACAAATGTCCTTTCGGAAGGCTTCGTTCTTCATGAGTTCAATAAGAGGTACAGGGATCTTCAGTTTCTGAATTTCTGTTTGTAAATTGAAAGAAGAAGAAGCAAATTTTTCAGATTCAGAGAGATTTGCTCTTACCATGGGCTGCGGCTGAGTTGTTTTCTGAACTTCCTTGGCTGGCTGTTTTGCAGGGGCAGCAGTCTTTTTCGGAGGCACTGGAGAGTTTTGTTTTCCAGTATTCCTTTTGGATCTCAGATCGTATCCTGCCCGTCCATCAGTTTGCAGCATGGCTTGATCTTCATAAAGCTGGTTCAGTCCCTGATCAAACAATGACCCCTCATAGTCAGCTTCAGTCAAGTAAATCTCTTCGTACTCAGCTTCGACACAGTGAATGTCCTCTTCGAGTTCTTGAACATCCTCCTCATCTCCTTCGTCAAACACCACATTCTGGAAAGGAGCCCTGATTTTCTGATCGTCAACTGGATTTCTCTCCCTCTGTAAAAGTTGGACCTGCTGTTGGTTCCTCCTCCAATTTTGATTTCTGTTTGGGTAATCAACTTGGTTCTGATTCCTATTCGGAGGCTCAAATTTACTTTGATTTCTCCCTTTGTCAGGAGATCTGCTGCTGGTCTTAAACTTCTCCATTTCAGAGGTCAGATTTTCCACCATTTTTGCCAACTTGTCAACCTTTTGATTTGAATTGGAGGAGGAGGGGGCTTCCTCACTCCTTCTCCCTCTCTCGGAACCTATTTTCAGTTTCTCAGAAGATGACAAGTTCGATTCAACCTTCAGGGCAGCTTCTTGCATGGCTACGAGGGTTTCAGAATCCCTTTCTCTGAGCATCAAGCAGAATTTGTAATCGAAAGCTCCGGAATATGTGATCATAGCAGATGTTTCGGAAGGTTTGACTACTTCAGGGATCTTTTCATACATCTTATTGAACCTCTTGGTGAAATCAGATACAGACTCACCCGCTTTCCGTTTGAGATTTCCAAACTCAGTAATATAATGCAGGTAATCTTTTCTGTCTCCCCAATTTTTTAAGAAGGCATCATCAAGAGCAGTGATGTCTCCTATGGAAGCAGCTGGCAGTGTTTTGAACCATTTCCGGGCCTCTCCATCTAAGCTCTGGACAAAAATTCTCATCCAAACATCTTCAGCTTCGATGTTGGTATTTTCTGCATAAGCGTAGAAAGCTTCAAGGTGTTCTTCTGCTGTGTAGTTGCCTGGCCCAAAGAATTTAGGCATGTATTTTTGGTAATCCCCTACGGGCATTTGAGACAGTGGAAGTACTAGTACCAATGGAGCATATCTGTTAGCTAGTATTTGTTCCATCTTAGTCATATTCACTCCCCCAGCCATGATGACTGTGGTATGTGATGCAGCAGAAAAATTAACAGCAGATGAACTTACAGTGGTGACTTTTGGAACAGCTTGACCTTTGGTCTTCTTCGCCTCCCTCAAGATTCGATCTGGATTTGGTACTGGAGACACCAGGGGTCCTTGGGGATTCGCTCTGGTGCTGGCCCTTTTTGGAGCCAGAATGATGTTGTGGAGTCGCCAGATAGAAGATATATAACCGATGAAGTGTCTAGTCCTTGTCTATCATCAAGGACCAGATCTGTGTCGTTCTCCCAGGAAGATCAGCTTCTCACTCCTCTCCCCGGCAACGGCGCCAATTTGTTATCACTCCAGGAAACTACCTAGGGTTATAAACTAGGTATGCCTGGTAACTTCAGAAAATATGTTTTTTGTGTCTTTTAAAAAAGGTGGATCAATGGGATGACTAAATCAAAGTACAGTATTTAGACATTCAACATGTAAACAGATGAAACAGTGCCCTCAAGAAACGATTGATCAGCATATATAATATCAAAGGTGGATGAAGAAAACATGTAACCCAACCAGTACAAAGTAGGGCTAGAGATACATTGAAAGAACTGGAATCAAGCTGTGAGCTAAACAATGTAAAGAAGCATTCACATTCAAAGCTAGACAAACTGATACAGTGAAATAGAAGATGACAACTGATATCGAAACTGAGGGAAACCTGTGATCTATATTAGCATGAGAAAACTGAAATAAGTAGCTAATTATTCCATCCAAAATCGAACCCTTAAACAGTCTTGGTTCTGAGGCTTTATAGCCATTACAAAATCGTTTTTCCAGATCCTAAAAACATGGATCTGTTTAATGAACTAAAGTACTAACTGAAAGTTAAAAACAAAAGATAGGGATTAATCCCTACAATCATGGACATTCAGATATGGAGATTTCCTTCAACGACTCGATGGTTGGCGAAGTGAAGCAGCCTTCCAAGGCTCGGTGAACTGGGTTGGGCGCGCCACAGATTTGATTTTCGTGAGATGGCAGTCGACCTTTGCAAAAACAGGCTTCCGGCAGCTAACTGTTCTGCTGATTCCGTGCCTTAGCTGCCGGAAGTCAGACCTTTCGGCAGCTAATGAGCTTTGGGGGGCTCGCCTAAGCTGCCGAAAGCCATAACTGTTTTACAAAATTAAAACCAAACGCTGCTTAATTCATTATGTGCCTTAGCCGCCGGAAGTCGGATTCTTCGGCAGCTAATGAGCTCTGTGGGGCTCGCCTAAGCTGCCGAAAGCTGTTTCACAAAATCAAACCCAAACACTGCTTAACTGATTATGTGCCTTAGCCGCCGGAAGTCAGTTTCTTCGGCAGCTAATGAGCTCTGTGGGGCTCGCCTAAGCTGCCGAAAACTGTAATTGCCTCAAAAATTAAGACCCCAAAACGCTGCTTTCCTGCATGTTCGTGACCAATCGCTAGGATTTCTTTGACACTGCTCTTTTCCCTCTGGTCACTCGTTTAGTCTGTCTTTGCTGAACCTTCACATGCTGTTCTTGCTGAGCTTCCACAGGCTGTTCTTTCTGAGCTTCCACAGGTGTTACCTCCTGAACTTCCACAGGTGTTACTTCCTCAGGGATCGTGGCCACCTCAGCCAACGTGTTTAGACCAGATGGTTGTGCTTTTGTCTCCGACGATTCCTTCATCTTTAACCTGAGCATCCTGAGGTTACGGTAAAGTTTGACATTGTCCTTTATCAGCAATGCGTTCCTCTCGGTTGTTTTCTGGAGTTTGTCGAAGAGTTCCTTGCTCCGATCATGCATTGCCATATTCTTTTCAATTAGCTTTGCGTTATGCAACTTAACCTGTTCCTCATTATGTCTTGCCTGGGAAAGTTCCTGTAGCAGCTCATTGACTTTGTTGGTCTCTGGTGTGGAAGGTTTGGGACCTGGTGCATCAGTCAAGGGAGGGTCTTTACCTTTCTCACTCTCCATGGGCTGCTCTGCTCCTTGTTCTCCTTCGTCTTCAGATTCAGATCCTGAGTAGGGGAGATTTAGTGGGTTTTTTCCTTGAGGAGTTCCTTCAGCTTGTTCAAACACCAATTTTTTCTTTGACCTTCTCCTTTTGCTGGATGAGGAAGGGGATTCCATTTGGGCTTGAGGAGAGATGGCTCTCCTCCTTCTCTTGCCGATTTTGGGAGTGCTGCTCTTCTCGCCCTTGCCCTGCTTAACTGCCTCTTCATTTACAAGATCTGTGGGAAACTCGTGCCAGAATAAAAAGTAATTCCAGTTCACACCTCTCTTCTTCAGAAGCTCCTTGATTATCAACGTTATGAGACCCTGGTGAGAGATCCTGCTTGCAATCTTGCTTGGCTTAGCCTGGACTTGCTTTGCCATTTTAGTGAGGGTTTTATGGAAGAAGTATGGCAGATTAATCTTTTCTCTCCCTGTGAAATGATTTAACAATTTGAAATGGTAGTGCAGCACCCTGTGATAACGGCCTTCGCAAGTTATGTAAACGATGATAGCCTTTACAAGAGCCTGCCATTGAGGTTCGAGAAAGGTGATTGGAATATCCTTCCTCCATCTGATTTCCTTATGAGCTGGTAGGAGATATGACCTGAATTCAATGTCCGAAACCTTAGTGGTCTTAAACCAACTCTGTCCTGTTCTGGGAAGACCTGTACATTCGGCTATGGCTGCCTCATCCACATGAAATTCTTCTCTGCCAAACTTCACTGTTCTCCCGTCGTAGCTCAGAGCGAACGCCTCAGCAAGTGGCTGGATGAAACTAGTAAGTCTCTCACAGTAGTCAAAAACTTCTGCAGACTTGAAAAACTCGGCCACTTGTGGGTGGGACTCGAGATACCAGACCCCGTCTAGTTCTGTCCTGAGTGGCAGATTTGTTTTTGCCATGAGTCGAGCCCTTCGTTTTCTGCAGCAGAAGATAAAAAAGACCCTGTGCTAGAGTCTCGTCCTGATGGGGGCGTCCCTGGATAAATGATCGGCTCTGATAAAAACTGCCGGAACGAAATAAAAACTTCAACTGAGTGATAGAATGGAAAACCCCATGACCATGGCCCTGCTTACAGCGTTTTGGGAAAAAGATGCCCTCCATCTGAGCCGAGCGAGTGATCACTTATGATATCGTCTAGCTCGTGTGAAATTATGAAACGATCAGCTGCGAATGATCCTCAGATATGCATTGAAGTCCTGTGTTACCCTGCGTAATCAATGATGTGGGGGTTTAATGACTCGCCTTCGGCAGCTTAACGCCATTAAAACTCATGATGGTCATGTGAGATGCGTTCTGATCTTCCCTCCGGCGGCAAAACATACAGGCTCTCTTGATGTGAAATCCTGTGTTACCCTGCGTAATCAATGATGTGGGGGTTTAATGACCCGCCTTCGGCAGCTTACCGCCATTAAACTCATGATGGTCATATGAGATGCATTCTGATCTTTCTTTCGGCGGCAAGACACACAGGCTCTCTTGATGTGAAGTTGAGTACGGACACGTACTCTCCCTTTTTTAATTTTCTGATAAGATCATTTTCGGCAGCTAACACGACTTAGTAATTTCAGTTAATCCTTCAGCTGCCGAAAGTGAGCCTTTTCGACAGTTAACTGGCCTCTGCAAAACAGAGTTAGCTACCGAAACTTGTCTTTCCAAAATTTGAAACCAAGACCCAAATAAATCGGATTTTTGACTCAGTAATAAGACTGAGGACCTCCTTATGGACTCTAAAAAATTTAAAAAATAATTTTTTGGATTTAAACCTATCACCTAAAATAATGAAAAACTGACTGGTTATTTTAGGAGATAACAATATTAATCAGGGCCGACCCCATAAGGTGGTCTAATAACCCATCGGCAAGTACACACACTTGCGACACTTGTCAATCCACATGAGGACACTTCCTTATAGAGGAATAACACATCTCTTATAAGGGTACAATAAATATATATATAATATACAGATGAAATACATTCCGAAGTTACATATACATCAACATTAGTGTGGTTGCTAACTGAACCAGCTTAACATCATCATCATTAATTTGCTTAATTGTCCAAATGGCTTCACATAGAAACCAGTGCTGCTCAGGGTCTTCTAGCCCTATTCCTCTAAAGGTTGGTAGCTTCATGTCATCACCCATCCTTCTTGCGCTAGGTTGACATGGAGGTGCTGTGGCACTGCCTCCAGGATGGTTAAACAAAGGTGGGGCTGAGGTACTAGAAGTACCGTGCAAGCTACTAAAGGGTGATAAGGGATATGAACACTCCCCTGTCTCTCTATATTGCTCGCTCTACGAGCTTGACTATCTGTTGGGCTCGACTCAAAAGAATGCTGTTCGAGGCCTACTTTATACCGTTTTCCACTATGAGTGCAACCAATAGCTTCAAAATCACTATCAGAATCTGCAGACATTACTTTTCTATGCTATTCATCGGAAGTTATGCATAGTTTTCCTTTTTCATATAAGAGCATTTTAATCGACAGGTTTAGAGAATTTAAGAACTTACCCCTGTATGCTTTGAAGAAGCTCCTCTCAGCCTCGCTGAAGCTCTTTCTCGTATCTACCACAAACTCGGTGATGAAGCCTTCCAGCAGATTGTTCAACCAAAAGTCTACTGCGCGGGACACAGGATTATCTACCCGCTTCACAGTGCTAACTAGCTCAGGCGACCAAACGGTAGGTTGATCAACATGCACAGTGGGTTGAGTATCTGCTAGCTTGGATACCCACTCATGCAACTCGAGTGAAAATGTTATAAAGAAGATTTCGTGAAGGTCAGTATAAATATGCTTCTGCAACCAGTCTTCTGTTTGAAGCCTAGGGCTTCTATTATCACGTTCAGCGAACTCTCTCACCTTTGAATCAAACCACTCTTGAATTTCTTTAGCTGTAGGATTCCGACACCACATTGCCTTCAAAATAATAGGGTTAAAGCCGGCGACGGAACCATTTGTTGGCTCTTCTTTTCTCCAGGTTTCGCATCAATCTCGCACATTGCCGGAATAACAAGTCTCAAGGCAACAGAACTATTTGTTGGTTGCTTTCTGGACAGACCCGGGTTTTCAGGAGGCGCAGCAACAAACACCCCTTGGCGCACTGGCCCTTTCGGCAACGGGATGCACAGCAGCTCGAGGTCCCACCCGAAGTGGCTATGGTGGGGCTAAGGAATCAGGTTTCCTTAACCGGGGTGGTGTGGAATCCATAGTCTTCTCTTTTCCCTTCTTACGCAGTAACTTCTGAACAGAGCGTCTGATTCTTTCACAGGTCATACAGCGCAACAGCGCTGGAGCTTACTCGCCTTAGCCTAGCTGCGCGGTATCTCTGCACCTGCGCATGAGGCGTTTACCCTCTTCGTTCGTTACACGATGTATCGTCTCTGCTCTCGCGCCATAGCGCAATAACACACTCCTTAAGCGCTGCGACGATAGTGTTCTTACAAACTCCTCTGACAATGCATGAGTATAACTTCTAAGGGAGCTTCAAGGACTTACTTTACATACTCATTCATAAAGATAACGAAGCATTCATGTAAACATAGACAGTAACACACAGACATGCATTCACGTAAAAAATTACCATAACAACAAGAGTTATGTGGTTCGCCTCCAAGGGGAAATCACGTCCACGGAAATTGTATCTTATATTATATTGAGATGGGAATTACACAGTTCCGCTGCGCACACAGCTGCAACCTTAGATCTTTCTGGGAAACTCCACGCACACAGCTGGGAGCCCTTCTCTTAGATCTACTCTCTTCTTCTACAGAGATTACAATGACTCAGACATCAACTTAGACTGTCTGCGAACTCAGTGACTAGCTCTACCGCTATCCAACTCTCTAACTCCTTAACCCTTCTAACCAACCTATCTCTAACATTTTTCCCTTTACAATTACACATATATATATAGGTGGCCCTGAGGGTCGCACCTTGACAAAACTGTGGGCCTTTTTCCAACAGTGATCCCCAAAAACCCTAACCATTGACACGGCTAGGTGTACTGTAGGTGCCCCTTGCAGTCACGTCGCAGCTTCCTGCAGGCTCTGCGATTTTTGGCGCAGATCGCGGGTATGGGCGTTGCTTCATCGTTCTCTGCTCCTCGTCCTTTACCTTCAATGCTTCGGCCCGTTGCTCTTCCTTGGTTTGAGCAACCATAAATTCTGTACTTTGCCTTAAATGAGGGTAGCTGAGCCCTCTATTCCATCGCTTCCTTCATTTACTGTGGTGGTTGAGCTTTCTACTCAGCCACATTTACTCTTCTTTGGCTTATGCGCGCAAGCTCCGTGATTTCCGGCCCGCACTCCATGGTGAGCTCATCCATATGGCGTCGTACCGCGCACTGTTCACTTCTGCAAAAAATGATGCTTTTCCTCAAAATTGGCACTTTTCCTTCAAAACTTAGTGCTTTTTTTTCCCCAAAATTGGCAGCTTTGCCATAGCTGCGGCCTATGCTCCAACAGGCATGTGCACACCTACACAACTATTCATACAGATATCATGTGGAGCTAAGGGTATTGCTAAAGGAGGTGGCCACTACATATTTTCCAGCTAACGATCAATGGAAGATTGTGGGGAAATATGGAAAAGCCAAGCTAACACTGCATGCATAAGGATTTTGAAGGTCGTGGAGATTTTGTAGTCTAAAGAATTAGTTACTTAGGCTTTTGTTTATTTACTAGGAGCTATTACTAGTTAGTAAATTTTCATTGACACATGTAAAGGCAGTTAAGATTATTTGTCATCACTTGTTATTTTATGTTGTAACTGATTCTCAAGGATGATGGACCTGTTTGTATAGGTGTCATCGCAGTTGTAACAACTTTCTGTTAGGGTGACTCAAGCCTGAGGGTTGTCTGCTCCTATATATTCACATGTAATAGAGAGGGAAAAGGGTTGAAACCCGTGAGAATTGAGTTTTTTGTTTTCCCTTAATAAAATTACAGAGCCGAGGCTAGCATTTTGCAGAGATTCCTGTTTTATTTACTTTACAGTCTGTATCTTCTTTCCTCATGTGAATGTGTTCTTTGTTATCTATTCCATTTTGTTATCTTTTTCATGTCTGAAATAAGTGTTTGATAGTACAGAATTCATACATATATGCTATATTTATTGGTTTCAGATATTCACAAAATATTTTCTACTAAATTTATCATTGGATTCATCCTTGTTAGATGCCCATGTTAATGCACCTGCCATGAGAGCATGGCATCTCTCCTTGTCCTCGGATCTAGAAGGTGCATCTTCTTTCTTCTAGCACATGCTGGTACTGGGAGGTTATTCTTTCCAAGTAACTAAGCCATCAAGTCTATAGTATTCTTCATATAGGAAATCTCATGATGAAATCCTCTATTGCAATAGGTGCATTTGGATTTCTCCTTTTGAGAATGCTTGGTCTTCTTGGAACTCGAAGCCCCTTCTGACTGATAGGGAGCCTCCTTTTTCTTCTGCTCATTCGAATTTCTATCAAAAACTTTTTGCTTGCCCTTGCCATTCGCTCTCTCCTAGTTAGGGCCCAATTTTGAAAGTATGGCGAGGATGAGCTGCTTCTTTTCCTTCTCTATTCCATATCTCTTCAATTGTGAAATCATATTTTTAAACTTGGTAAGAAACTCATTGATGGAGTCGAAATTGCAAGGGCTCAAGGAGATGATCTCATTTTCCAATTTGTGACCTTTCAAGACATCTTTTTTGTCCAATAAGACATTAGAGCTTGTCCCAAACCAATTTTGGATTTTCTAGATCTATGACATGAAAATGGAGGTCTTTGGAAATGTTGAGCAGCAGTCCTACTGCTTCATCAAGTTTGTCCAAGTACTTGGATTTCTCTAATGCACCAGTGGGTTCGACTGCAGTCTCACTCAATACTCTAGAGAGGCTCTTGGAATTCATGAAGATGTCCATCTTGGCCTTCCATTCGACATAATTGAATGAATTCAGTTTTAGATCCATAGGTATGTTGTAGAATTTTCTCCCTACGGATAGGTAGAAATTCTCTTAGGTTAAAGTATACTTTAACTGACTCTAAACTAAGACAAAAAAAAACAAATGCTACCTTGAATTCCTAGATCTAAACAGACATTTGAAGATTAAACTGCTAGAAGAAATAGAAGAGATCTAACTGACCTTCAATCCAATTGCTTGTCTTAATAGTTGCTCCAATTTCCAAGTCCTCGCGAATGAACCTACCAAAATGAAACCAAGATACAAGCATATACGATTCTCTAGCAACTTGAAATATGAGTTAGGATCTAAATCTATAACAGATACAAATCATATAATTGAAACAAAATCAACACATGTGATTTTGGAAACAAGACAAGTTATGTTCTATTACCAACTTGAAGTCACTTACAATGGTTTCTTGATATCCAAGCCAACTCCGAGCTCCAAGTGCTTCCTCCTCTAGCTATCTCCACAAAGATTCAAGATCATAAGTTTGATGTCTCCAAGAGTCCTCCCCTTTTCTCATGGAATGTCTCCCTCTTATAGTGTGTAGTAGGGTTAACCAACAAGATAGAAGGATGGATCTTGAGAGATTTTAGTGGATCATGCCTACTAATCACAGAAAGTGAGTTAGGATCGAATCAAGGACACCAATCCTCAAAAATCTCTCGAAGATCAAGATCCCACAAGCCATGGAAAAAAGGCTAAAAAAGGAGTACCGCACCTCTCAAACAGAACATAACGCGGTAGTACCGCGTGGCATAGAAAGAGCATAGCGCGGTAGTGTGGACTACCGTGCACCTAAGCTGGAGCAAGGCACGGTAGTGTAGGTATATGAAGTCTCAGCTGGGTTGATTCTTGACAGAATAGGTTTTGGCTTCAAGGATCACTCATCATTTTTCTCTTCTGGGTGTTTTAAGCAGTAGGGGAAGTGTCGTCGGCTATTTTTATGGTGAACATGCGACACTGTGAAATATGGAGGTATAACAGATGCCCCCTAAAGTGTGAGGTCAGAAGGGACTGATGGCCGAAAGACTTTACAAATACTGTGCGGAGATAGCATCGAGGAGAGCAACAAGGAGCTAAAACAGAAACAAAATGTTAGATATACCACCGAGGCGGGCATCCCCATGCTCGGAAATAATTGACTCAAAGCATGGCTGCCGACCAATACATTGGAGATCCATGAGTACTGAGATGATATAGACTGTAGACAAATCATGGCTACTATGAACAAGCGTAGATCCATGAGACAATAATGACACAGCCACGACCAATACAAAAAGTGGATCTGTGTGACAATACAAAGGACATCTCCATCACAACCTGGACACAATCAAGATACAAAGGTGCACCCAGGGTCTTCTACCCAATCACAAATGATACGAATCTCGCCATGTGATTACAAAGTGTTGAAGTCGAACATGGTAGAAACCATTTGATTACCGGTCAATGATGTGAACCATTAACAAATGCGAGGGAAATCACCAATGATGACGATGATCCCCAAGGTATATGTAGTACATCTCAACGAAATGCGAATGAATGGGTTGATGTCGAGAATTCAAGAGATCGTTCGATCAGAGGTCAATGAGTTAAACCTACTATCGAACACAAGGAAACCTGCCATTGAGGCATGCAGGTACCAAGGTACTAATGGTTGATCCCTAAGCCCAATTCCCGGATAGTGATTTGGCGTCGACGGGAATAGACTCGTCGAAGGTGGGCGATAATGATTCCCACATCATCGACACGAAATCGGAACGAAAGATAGTATAGGATGATGAAACAATGGAGCATGTACAGACACAACGGAGGTCTGACACAATGAATGACTCTGAACAATGCAACCCTTTGAACATATAACGACATGTAACAGGACTTGGCAGTAGGGATTATTGATAGCAGAGGATAGACACCGAACGAGTAGGCTCGTGGCCAGAGAGACGACTCAGGATGATGACCATAACTCAGCGAGAATAGATACCCAAAATAGACAAGGGACAGACACATGCCATGTTCAAAGGTGACGACTGACAAGCTGCCAAAATAAACTTGACTTGTTTCCCATATTCCCCCGACATGATAGATGAGTACCTCTTTGTTTTTTTTCGAGCTTGAAGAGGATAACAGATGCTCGGTATAGCTCATCTCATATATGAGTCCAATCTCACATGTTTTACGAACCTGAGAAAGGAGGGTTTCGTCCCAAAGTGGGTCCTTCGATGTTAAATTTTAGCGAGTCCAAGGAAGGAAAACTCGGTAGTTTTTCACATTTAGAGAGCCTGAAAAACTTAGAGGAGACTCCAAAGTGTACTTTTTCATAAATTTAGTCCCTCGATCTCGAAAAAGTGTAAAACAATTACCGAGAGAACTCTCCCATCCAAAAATTGACCGAGGTATACCTTTCTCATAAATAGTCTAGACGGGCCGAAAAAGGGGTAACCTATCACCAAATAGACGACCTTTCAAATACTTTTACAAGTGTGAAAGAGTCAAGATCACTTGGAAATCTTTTCAATTTTAGGGAGTCTGAAAAGAGCTTGACTATGGACTCCAATGGTCTTTTTTGTAATTTTTAATTATTCTGGTCCAAAAAGAGAATAAAATACAACCAGGATAATACTTTCCTCATCGTTTAACGAGCATGAGTAAAGCTGACTAAGCTCGACACCATTTACTTAAGTTTGACAAGCACGACACGGGTGTAAAAGCGCTTGGAATCTTTTTCAAGTTTTAATCCAGAGCACGAAAAAGATATAGTAGGCTCAAAATGAAGGTCAAACAATAAATGAACGCCAATGTGAATATTTTTTAAAGGAGACCCTGTCAACAAATACTCATGGAACCAAATATTAGTAATGTGAAATGGGTTTTAATTTAACTAGATAAAATAATGAGTAAAAAATAAGTGAAAAAGTTATATAAAGAATGGGTAAATATGGAAAGTTGCCATTTCACTTGTGCATTTGCCAAAAGACGAGATTTTACCCATTAAGGAGCAAAAACTTCAAGAGTTCATATCTGGAGATCCGGAGCACCGTTTCAATAGCCGTCTGCGCCAGGTAAGAGCTTTCAAACCCCTCTTTCATTTCATGTATGAATAACTTGATTTCAGTAGGGAAAAACAATTTTTTGGGCGAGCCCTATTAGGCAATTTTTGCCTTCCACCATACCGCGCAGGAGCCATATCGAGAAGCGCGGTACTGTGCAACAGTACCGCACTGTAGGGTTAAGCATGGGCGTAGCACTGTGCAGTACTGCGCAGTCACTTTTCCCCCAGGCGCGATAGTGGTGAATTTCAAGATGAAAATTTTTTTTTTTCTCAAATTTTTAGCTGAGATCAAGTTGTTAAATGATTAATGAATGTTTCCTATGACCTTTTGCAGGTGTTTGTAATTTGTTTGGAGCAAAATGGTCCATTGGAAAGAAAGAGAGCATGAAGCGGATGATTTGTTGGTCGAAGATGACCAAGAGACCTTGACTGCGTTGCGTGAATTTGGTTTGTCTAAATTCTTCAAGACCAAAGGTATCCATAAGCAGGCAAAACTTCTCACCCACATTATTCGAATGTGGGACCTTGACATTCAGGATTCTTGAGTGGGAGAACACACCCTCGAGATTGAAATCGAGGACATTTATTTCCTCACGGGCCTCTCAAAAAGAGGATCTTGGGTGAGTTTTACTGGGTTCACAGCCTCGGAGGGGAGCACGGATGCTTTAATTGCTGGTTATTGCCGTCAAGGTTCAGGGAAGAAAAGCAGCAAGGTGGTCATCAAAGACATTGTAGAACTTCCTTTAAAAATCGTGTTGTTAACCATCAAACGTGCAGTAGGGAGCACGGGTCCCCATCAGGCGTCCCGTACACAGATGAATCTTTCAGTGGATTGCATGGCAGGAACAATATTCAACTGGTGTGAGGCAGTATTGACCAACCTCAAAGAGCAAGTGAAGAAGTGCAGGCTTGGAGAGAATTCTCAATTTGGGTATGGGAGCATCTTAGTCACCTTCTTCTTGGTGAGGGTACCATTGTTGTGCCCACAGCTGACCATCCCCCCCCGTCCACCCACCAAGCCATGGATGGCTCGATGGAGCGACTACGCAGGACGACTTGAAGGGCCGCAACGTTTGGCCTTCGGTGAGGATTTCTTCTCGTGGCTCGAGGAACAGATTGTGATGATCGATGACTACCCCTATGCAGGGGTGGACTTCCGCGAGGACATAGACCTAGCACTGCTAGAAAATGAGGATTGGGACAATTCAAGTATGAACTTCATAAATGTCTTTTTTTTTTTAATATATAATTTTTATTGTTTTTTAGAATGTGTAAAAGACTTTAATATATGTGCGTGTGCATGTCGCAGATCGTGGACCACAGAGACCGGTAGGGTACTCACCATTATGCCAAGGTGGTGTTGATCACCAAGCCACGCCGGACAAGGAAGAAGACAAGGATGAGGCGGGAGGGGTCCAGGAGATAGAGAGGAACCTATAGGGTTTAACCCACGGTATCCCCACTATGAGGGTGGACGACATCCCTTTGCATCTCCAGCGGCATACCGTAGGTGTGCCTAGGCGTATTGGCTGACTCCTCCATAAAGTGGTTCGGGCTATAGTGTGTTATCACCAGCAGCGTGAGGAATCTGATGAGGAACATGATAGATCCCCCAGATCTCCTTAGATGGTAACTTTTATCTTTTTGTGGCATGTATACGATATGTAGGCTTTGAGAGCCAAATTTTTGTATGGGATTAGGTCCCAAATTTTGTCTTTAAAACACAAACTTTATGTATTTGAAAAAACACTTTTATATACAGTGATATATATATGGACCTACTTTTATGACCTATTTATTTACAATGACTTGTCTGTTTATTTTGTGATGTGTTTTTATGTATGGGAAAGATGCCAATCCAAAATGTAATTAGCTAATGAATCAACTATACAATTGAATTCCCTTGGTACGTGTTGATATGAAATGAAATTAAAAGATCATTCCAAGAGGCGTACCCTACGAAATAAATGAACTAAGATGGGACCGCGAACTGTGTAAACATGATTCAGATGAGAAACCATGAGTTGGGAGTCTAAAAAGACTGATACGGAGTCAATTCCAAGGGAAGTAACCTCCGTCAAGAGTCCGATGACTGCATGGTACTCTGCGATATTGTTGGTTGCAGGGCCCAAACAATTGGCTCCTGAAGATAGTAACTTTCCAGTGGGAGAATAGATTACCCATGCTGCGGAAGCGAGGTTCCGAGTATGCCGACTTGCACTGTCGACAAATACGAAGTAGGCAGACATCTGCGCACAAAATCACAAGTCAAGGTAAGAATGGATACATGAGGTCCATGTGTGCACACCAAAAGATAAGTGGAAACAAGCTAGGTACATTATTTACAAAAAAAAAAAAAAAATCTCACGTAGGATAACCTTACGTGTAGAAGTGTTTGAGGTATAGCCCATTGCGGGGCCATGCCAATGGTGTGCCATCACAATCGACGAGTTCATAGGCTCCTTTTTCTAAGACACGTTTTACAACAAAGGGGTTGTACCACATAGATTCTAGTTTTCCTTTTCTGAGTTTATTGTGCATTTGATCATATGTGAGTACGAGGTCACCTTCATTGAAAACCCGAGGTTGAACGGATTTATCATACTGTTCTTTGACGCATTTTTTATGAGCTTCGTTGGATAAAGCAGCGTCGCGGCGGGTTTCAACTAGCTTGGCTAGGTATAGAAACCGTTCCTCTTCGGAAGTGGTGTGGGGAAGTAGCTCTATGGCTATCTTAAGTGATGGGATTTCACATTCAATCGGTAAAATGGCTTCCAGGCCATACACCAATTGGAATGGTGTAAACCCAGTAGCACTTTTTACTGAGGTTTGGTATGCCCATAGTGCTGAAAATAGAGCTGAGTGCCAGTTGGATTTATGAGTACCCACAATACGCTGAATCATTCGTTTCAGAACTTTGTTAATGGCTTCAACTTGGCCATTAGCTTGTGGGTAGTATGGGGTTGAGTTTTCATGGCGAAATCCCAACTTGGCACTTAGTTCCTCGATCATATGGTTCCTGAAGTGGGATCCATGATCGGTCACAATGGATTATGGGACACCAAATCTAGCTATAATGTGATTGAATATGAATTGTGCTGCTGTTTTGTTGTCCTCGGCATAAGTAGGCATCGCTTTATCCCATTTTGTGAAATAGTCAACAGCTACTATGACATAGCCATGCCCCCCGGCTGAAGTGGGCTTACAGTGCATGAAATCTATGCCCCATTTGGAAAAGGGGCCAACGGAAATAACAGGATGGAGTGGAGCAGGGTGCGAGCGTGTCTTATTATGAAAGAATTGACAGGGTGGACATTTCTTGACCGTTTCAATGCAATCTTTGAAAATCGAGGGCAAAAAATATCCTGCTCGCAGTATTTTCTGAGTCGTAGCCATCCCAGAGAGATGACCACCACATGCTCCAGCATGGAAGTCATTAAGAACGCGTTCCGCCTCATCTAGAGTCAAACAACGTTGAAGAACAGTGTCGACACCACGTTGACAGAGGGTATCGTTGACTATGAGGTAGTATTTGGCGTGATGTCGGATGCGTCGACGATCATCGCGAGTGAGGTCGAGGTGGAAACGTTGGGTTTGGAGATATAATAAAATATACCCATACCATGGATCAGTCATGCTAATGAGGAACAATGATTCGTCAGGAAGAGAATCGATGGGCTCGGATTGCTCAGTAGCACGGGGCAAGTTACAAATCAACTCAGCAAAGACCAAAGACTTCTTAGACTTGGCTTTGACGAAGTCCAAGTCAAACTCTTGTAGGATGACGATCCAACGAGAATATTTTCCCCCAAGCACTTAATGCGTGAGGATATAATAAATTGGATTGAAATCGGCTATAACAGTGGTCCTGTGGAGTAGAATGTAATGACGGAACCTCTGGACAGCGAAAACTGTTGCCAGAGCCAGTTTTTCAACATGTGAATAACGAGTTTCGGAGTCGAGAATATTCTTACTAAGATAGTATACCACATGTTCTATTCCGTTATGGTCTTCCTAGACTAACACCATACTAATGGTGGAAATCGAAGCTGCGAGATAAAGAATGTAATCCCGTGTGTAATCGGGGAGTTGAATCACAGGATCTTTAGTTAAGGCTGCCTTTAAATTATCAAAGGAACGTTGGGCTTCATCATCCCAAATGAAGGGAATTTTCTTCTTGAAAAGCCTCATATAGCCTTTTGTTATCTCGGAAAGATTACAGATGAAAAGGCGTAGAAAGTTTGCATGCCCTTGCAAACTTTGAAGTTCTGGAATGTTTGTAGGGGAAGGCAGGGCTAAGATAGCTTCTACCTTCGCAGGATCTAAGCATATCCCGCTTTTGGGGATTATGAATCCCAAAAAATTTCCGGCTTCCATGCAAAAGATGCACTTATGTGGATTCAAACAGATATTGTAGCGATGACACCTTTCGAAAATGGCACCTAAGTGATCAGGATGGTCATCCCAGGTCTGAGAATGAGCGGGAAGATCATCAAGATATGGTTCTACAATATGTTTGATATCGTGAAATGCGTACGACATCGCCCGTTGGAAAGTTGCTCCTGCATTTTTAAGGCCAAAAGGTAACTTTCGATATGCAAAAATCCCCCAAGGGCAGATAAAGGTTGTTTTATGCTAGTCGGTTGGGAGGATATCGATCTGATTATAGCCAGAAAATCCATCAATAAATGAAAAGATGACACTCCCGGCGCAGTTATCGATGATCTGGTCGATGAACGGAGTTGGATAGTTGTGCTTTGGACAAGATTTGTTTAAGTCGTGGTAATCGACACCGAATCTAATCGTTCCATGTTTCTTGGCTACAGGAACGATGTTAGATACCCATTCTGTCAATGGGACGGGATAGATAAAACCAGCACGCAAAATGTTTTCAACTTCTACTTTAATAGCGGCTTCCTTATGAGGATGGATGAGTCGAAGTTTCTGCCGAACAGGTCGGGTGCCATGGAAGGTTGGAATTTCATGGACCACAATCGAGGGCTCTATTCCTGGCATTTCTTCATAACTCCAAGAAAAAACATCACGGAAAGTTTTGAAGTAGGCAGTGTAGAACTCCATTTCGAGAAGAGTACATGTTTTGCCAATATGTATGTTTTCCACGATACCAGGCTTCACTGAAATGTCTATGGGAGTGGTTACCATAAGGTTAGCCAAGTTTCCTTCAAAAAATACTTCGTCGAGGGAAGTGGGAAACCTTGTTTGAACCATTCCAAGTGAAGTACTGGATTTTGTATCGGGCTCAAGCGTCTAAATGGTGGGGAATGAAGATCTATGATGAAAATTTCCCCATGGTGGCTCATGACCGCACATAACCTCCATAATTGATTCGTCAGTGGGAAAAATCAAAGTGAGAGGATCGATAAGTGGTGGGGATGAATGAGTCTCAGACGAGAGCTATGCCACGATGTGATGGGTAGGACAGTCGATCCAATCGGTGGCTGATTGGATCGCTTCGTACGTTGCGAGGTTTCTATTCAAAGGCATGGAGTTGCCATAGTTTTCAATCTCAGCGGGACTCGGAATCACCCATGAATCATTGGAAGGGGTGACATTTGATGAAATCATGTTGACTGGTTGAACATGGGGCCCCAGCTCTGGAAAAACTCCAATAAGGGAAGAATCCTTCATAAGACCAACACCAACGTCTTGGAACCAGTACCAAGGTTGATCCAATAACGGGACGGTGTTGGCGGAGTTTGGATGAGAGTCTGGGATAAAGTAATCAACTTGATCTATAGTGACAATTTTCCCTTCATGAGGAAATTGCACAATCCGGAAGATAGTAGATGTTATGGAGGTCATGGCGTAAAACCAGTTTCGACCAAGTAGAATATTGTAATAATGGTGCATCCATGACTTTGATGTGTACGGATACTGTTTTTCCCCCCAGTTCAACACCGATTGCGGGAATGAGTCCATAAGGTTGAAAACCATGTCCATCAAATGCCCTGAGAGTACTGGGAGACATCGTGACTTCGGGTGAGCCTAAGGCTCTCCAACAATTCAAAGACATGATCGACGTGGAGGCACCTTCATCTAAAACAATGCGATGGATGCTATTTCCATGGATTTTTGTATGAACCTGGAAGGCTAACTAGTGAGAAAGCCGAGGTTTGGCATACTCCAAGTTAAACATGATAGTGTTTGAAGTATCTGGGTCCATTGACCCCAGTGCTAAAAGTAAGGTTCTACGCTGCGTAGGGAAGTGTTGAAGAACCTCGAGAGTCGACATGGTTCTACGCTGAGTAGGGCAGTGTGTCCGTAAGTGGTCTCTCGATATGGAGATAGCCGGTAGGGGGAGGGGTAGGAGTTGGATCTTCAACAGGATATTTTCCTTTGGCTATCTCTAACTGTTTGTTTGAGCTTGCAGGGTTCTCATATGTCTTTGAACGAGTGGTTATAAGAATCTCTTCATTACTCGTCATCAGGATTTCGCGATTTGTGGACGTCTCTCCGCGAGTTGGGTTGCTCAAGTTGCCCCCTTGTGGGGTTTCTTGGGCAACCATCTGTTGTTGCTGCTGAGAGAAAGGGTTAGTTAACATTGTTGGGCGAGAGGATCCTTTAACAAATTTGTTGACTTCATCCTTGTAGGGACAGTCACGCGTGTAGTGATCGTCTTGAAAAATTAGGCAGGGAAACTTAGCCTTTCGACGTGGTTTCGGGTCATTGTGGGTGGGTTGTGGCTTGGGATTCTCCTGCTGGTTCTTCTTGGATTTACCACGATTCTTCTTCTTCTTTCCTCTGGATGGTTGTGACGTAGATTGAACTACGTTTACTTCGGAGGAGATAGCAGGAGAAGTAGTAGCTTTTGGAGCATCCTGAGATAGAGCGGGAGAAGTAGTAGCTTTTGGAGCAGCCTGAGATAGAGCAGGGGAAGTAGAAGCTTGTTTCCCCGTCGAGTTGGAAGTAGGTTGGGCCTTGACTGAACCAACAATACCATCAATGGGGGGTTCAGTGGTGGGTTTCGTTGGATCAGTGGTAACGCGGACGGCATGGGGAAGAATTTCGTGTAACGTGCTGGATTGGGTATATACCAAATCCATGTACTGAGCTGTCGAGATGGCTTGTTCTTCTATAACCAGCCCGCGCATGGCGATATCCCTGGCTATGGGAGGAAAGAATGACTTTGTGAACCAGTCAGCGAGTAGCTGATCCGGAAAGGGTGCCTTCATTAGCCTACGGCGTCGATGCCAATCATGGATGTGATCCCAAATGTGCGTAGAAGTGGTTTGACGCAATGAGGTTAACAGTTCTGTTCCAGTCTCATACCGGATGGGGAGCTGGAAATGGGTCAGAAACTGCATAGCCAAGGTGTTGAAATCGTGGAAAGAGTGTTGTGGCAGCTTGATGTACCATTTTGCTGCCGTGCCGGTAAGCGTACGCTAGAAGAGCTGTAATCGAATGGAATCGTCCATCAAGGAGTTGGATGAACACCAAAGATGGAAGGTCATTACATGGTTCTTGGGGTCTTCCCCGGGCTTAGCATCGAACTTAGGAATGTCCGATGGTAGTTTGGCTAGAATGGGTGGCCAGTGAGGTTCATGCCATATAGGATCATTAATTTGCCTCGACAAATCAGGTAAGTCTAGCGTGGCCAAAAAGGGAAGTTGACGATTAGTCTGCGGGTATGAGTAATAACTGTATGGTGCATAGAAACCTGGGGGGCCCTGCATAGTATACTACTGCGTGTTATACCCATATGTATTTCCTGCAGGGTATTGCTGGAAGTTCTGTGGGTAGTAGGCCATCTGGTTAATCGGTTGAGTGTTGGTAACCGGTTGGTCGATGTTCTGCTGAGTGGGGATGGTAGGTATGGTACCTTGGGGTTGTTGTAACCCGGGAATGGTTGCTGCTCCTAATTGGGGAAAAGTTCCCTGGAGTTGTTGTGTTCCAGGAATGTGGCCACTATATTGAGTAAGTGGAGGGTTTCCCCTAGCAGGGTTGGGGGGTAGCTGCGACAATGGTGTCCATGGAATGTTCATTCCTCCTTGATGAACATGTGGAAATTGAAGGGATGGGTTCCATGAAGTTGTAGCAGCCGAAGGATAGGGGAAGCCGAAGTTCAAGTTGGGGGGAATCTGAGATTCCCCCCCAGCTGGGTTCCAATTTCCAAATAATGAGTACCCCCCACTATGTGGGATTTGAGGTTCCCAAGAAGGAAGCGTACCTGACGAGGGATGTTGAAGATGGGGCCCGGTTGAAAAACCAGTATAAGGTTGTCCGCTTCCAGGTGTGTTGTACATACCATACTGAGCAGATGCTACTGGTTAGGAGGGTTGTTGGATGGTGCCGATGGGTTTCCCTCTAGCAGATGAGTTGGATGGCCCTGTAGGAGGAGGTTGTTGACAAGGAACAAGGTTCCCAACAAAGGATTGTCCTCTGGTAGCTTGGGTTGATGGCCCATTAGGAGGAGTTTGGTTGTTGGGGTTGGGAATTGCGGTAATCGGTTGTCCACCTCCTGAGATAGTGTAGATAGTGGCTGAAGGTGAACCTTCGGTCAATATGGATGATCCAGCAGTATGACTTGGTGTTCTTCCGACACTAGCCAGATACGATAGTGTCGATTGGCCAACGGCGCCAAAAGTGCCGATTTCCGGAGGGGGTCTTCCATATCTGACAGGCGAAGACGGAGAAAAAAATGGGTTATCCCTCATAGAATGTGCGCCAAACATGGGTGATGGCAGCAAATGTGGGGAATTTAACTGAGGGGTATCAGGGGTGTTGTCCATAGCGTGTTCAACAATAGGAGAACCATCGAAGATTGGGTCCGGGTTCGTATCCTGAAAAGGGTTTTCGGGGTCCAGCGGGAACATAGGTATAGTAACATCTGAAGGTCCAGAGCCGTCTGCATAGGAGTGATGAAACTCTGTGCTAGACGGGATGTTGGGATCCCAATAGTCGGGAGGACGGGTAACAGGGGGATATCTAGAAGTCGTCGAGAGCATTTGCTCGGTGTCACATTTAAACTGTGTCGATGCTAACTGGGAATTTGCTAGACTAACCATACTAGACTGAATGGAGGCCATGATCTCATGTCTCGGAGGGAGGTTGGGGAGAGATATGGTACAAGGTACGTTGCTGGAAGAACTGGTTTCCAGTGGATGAACGCTAGATGGCGCGATGATAACAGGCAGAAGTTCCACCTGGGAAGTGATAAAGCCATAGTCAGGTTCAAAACGTGTATCAGGAAGTTGAGTATCTTCAATAATTTTGACGTACCCACCCAGGACTGAAATCAAGCCAAATATATCCTAGTCGGATCCTTCGGTGGTGCCAACAGATCCGTCTGTGTCATCGTGGAAAGTTTCTGGTGGGAGGGAGGTGTTGACATCAGGTAGGAGGATGGCCTCTGGTCTAGTATTTTGGGTTGTACTAGATTCAACCGCTGTAATGTTGTCCACTGTGGCAGATATATCTGGAATAACAGTGGGTGAAGTGACAGTGGGAATCTCAGATATACTATTGGTTGCAGAAATTGCAAGAGGTTCTGAGACTGTGCTGTGAGTAACGGTTACAGACAAAACTGAAGATGTAGTGCGTATCAGCAGTGGAATGTTCCCTCGACCAGCACCGTGGCCAGGAGGAGTGGGAATACATGATGCAGGTGGACCGGAGGTTCGTGGCGGTGGTGGTGGTGGAGGGATTTTTCCCTGTACTCGTCATGATCTCCATGGTGGTTCTGACATAATGGCAGGAATATGAAATCTAGGCGCAGTTTCGTAACAAAGAACTAAAAAACTCTAATGTAGCCAAGTGTGCAAAAGAGGAGCTAGAAAAAGCAAGGCTCGCAGGCCAAAAAAGCAAGCTCTAAAATCTATACTGAGACCGGTGTCTCAGTAAGCGAGTTGAGAAAAATAATGGCCAGAATTCCAACAAGCAGTCACTAAAAAGAAAAAATGACCCTCTATAAAGATGAGATAACAAGCAAACTCCTAACTAAGAGCTGGAGACCTCAACAAGTTGTATCCTTCGCAAGGTGATGAAATCCAAGTCGAACAATACAATGTGAGAGACCAATATGAGAAGGATATCCCTCTACCGAAAGGGATCCTGGGTAAAAGAGCCCTAGTAGAAAAGTCACTAAGCTACCTCGTTCATGACACGTTGGAAAAGGTTTTCGGCGCTTCTGCCTTATCACCCTTGCATTACTATGAATTACAAGGAAGACAATGATCGATGTTTCCTTAGGGCTAAGTGGAGTGCGGCATTCCATAAAGTCCGTCCGGTTCTCAATCTCGTGGCGGTTTAACCCCTGAAAGTTAAAAACAGTCAAGAGGCCCCTCCATAAACTAGCTGTGACCGTGTCAATAAATACTAGAGGATTTTAGTTCCCTAGAGGACAACAACTATGTCTCAGATGAAAATGACAAGGGGGAATTATTTTGATGCCTATCCCCAGTGTCCTACCTAACTACCAAATTCTTTTGATTTCCTCAAGTGAGGTTAATGTTGGTTTAGTTAGGGAGATTAATTTTAGTGGTTGTATTACTCAATCGGGTAAATGGACGTGAAACTTGGTGGTGTTGTGACGACCCAAACCATGCAAGTGAGAATGAATCGAAATAAGCCTTGTATTTGATGAAAACTAGCTATGGAAGAGAGAGAGTTCTTCGATCGTAAATGCATGAAACTTCCATAAGCAATTAAAAACCAAAAAACAAAAAAAAAAAAAGTTTTCTTTTTGTAAGTAGAGCCAAACTAAAATAAACAATTCTTTCCAATTCACTGATCTTGCAACTAGGATGCTTCAAAAAAAATGAGAATTTCTATGGCAAGTTTAAATGGTTCACTTCCTAATGCACAATAATACTGCTAGACCATTTCAATCCAAACAACACAAATGTTCTCCAATGATAATTTTCAATATAGATTTTAATGATAATAATGGAAACAATGTAATTATGAAAGATACGCGATCCAGTAAGAAGAACAATAGTAATGGTTTGGTTGTGATGAGAAGATCAAGCCAATGCAATCAGACTGAAGGGGTGACCCAATGTGCCAATAATGCCACTAACTCATAAAATAATCAAGCTCACAAGAGAAATAAACACACCACAAAGACTGTGTAATGAACAGGATAGTAATAGGCAACAGAAAACACCAACTAAAGTAGAGAAAATCAAAAATGACTCAGGAAACCAAGCAGGGAAGAAAAAAAAAATGAAAATATGCAGACACTACAGCGTGGCAGAAACAGACTAGAGCGCGGTACTGGTACACTACCGCTCTGGTAAAAGTGCTGGGTACATGGTACTACCGCGCTGTAGACAGTGCTGGGGGCGCAGTACTATTGCCAAGGATGGAAAAACGCAACTTTTGAAAAGAAGATTGAATTTTTCAGGGTTGCTGCAGACCCAGAGGACTCACTGATCACAGAGGGAGGAAAGATATAGAGAGGAGGGAAGAATAAAGGTCAAGGAGACCAAAATTCAGTACTGGTTTGAAGAGAAAGAAGAATCACAATAAAAAATGACTGAAAGTGAGATCAATCAATCAAATGGGGTTCAAACCAGTGGAGTTGCCATTCTTTTTGTAGAATTTTCTCCCTATGGATAGGTAGAAATTCTCTTAGGTTAAAGTAGACTTTAACTGACTCTAAACTAAGACAAAAAATAACAAATGCTACCTTGAATTCCTAGATCTAAACAGACATTTCAAGATTAAACTGCTAGAATAAATAAAAGAGATCTAACTAACCTTCAATCCAATTGCTTGTCTTAATAGTTGCTCCAATTTCCAAGTCCTCGCGAATGAACCTGCCAAAATGAAACCAAGATACAAGCATATACGATTCTCTAGCAACTTGAAATATGAGTTAGGATCTAAATCTATAACAGATACAAATCATATAATTGAAACAAAATCAACACATGTGATTTGGGAAACAAGACAAGTTATGTTCTATTACCAACTTGAAGTCACTTACAATGGTTGCTTGATATCCAAGCCATCTCCCATCTCCAAGTGCTTCCTCCTCTAGCTATCTCCACAAAGATTCAAGATCATAAGTTTGATGTCTCCAAGAGTCCTCCGCTTTGCTCATGGAATATCTCCCTCTTATAGTGTGTAGTAGGGTTAACCAACAAGAGAGAAGGATGGATATTGAGAGATTTTAGTGGATCAGGACTACTAATCACAGAAAGTGAGTTAGGATCGAACCAGGGACACCAATCCTCAAAAATATCTCGAAGATCAAGATCCACAAGCCATGGAAAAAAGGCTAAAAAAGGATTATCGTGCCTCTCAAACAGAGCATAACGCGGTAGTACCGCGTGGCATAGAAAGAGCATAGCGCAGTAGTGTGGACTACTGCGCACCTAAGTTGGAGCAAGGCGCGGTAGTGTAGGTATATGAAGTCTCAGCTAGGTTGATTCTTGACAGAATAGGTTTTGTCTTCAAGGATCACTCATCATTTTTCGCTTATGGGTGTTTTAAGCAGTAGGGGAAGTGTCATCGGCTATTTTTATGGTGAACATGCGACACTGTGAAATATGGAGGTATAACAAGGTATATTTTGAAGTCGAATTGATGATGAATTCGAATGATGGAATAAACCTGCAAAAAAAATGAAATTGTTGATGGAGATTTGCTACAAATCGAGAGAACACTGCCTTAGGACAATGAGCACATGTGACTGGATCCTTCACACCTGGCTAGACCTCACTGGATTTCTCCAGTGAATTCAAGACAATTGCACCAGGAATTGATGCGGAAATCCAGAGGCTTATGGTGCTCAATGAAAGACAGTTGCTCAATGAATTGTTGCTACTGCTGCAATGGCTATAGTTGCTACTACTGCAATTCGAATAGCTAACTCCAGCTCTAATACCATGTGATAATCTATAGGATAGATCTCACAGCTAGAGAAAATATCACTAATATCACTCAAGAATTTGCAGAGAAGAAAGAATAAGAAATGAATGAATTATCACTCACGAACACATAAATGGAGAAATCTGCAGTATAATCATACATCAGTTGTAAGCTGGCACTGCGAAAAATTGAATACAGTACAATACTATCAAACGAATTCGAAATAACCAAAGGTGATTCGAATTCTCCTCAATGTGTGGATTGGATAGCATTGGAGACATCATACAATCAATGGTAGTAGTCAAAATGAGTCTAGCTGAGTCTAACTGAGCTATGTGAGCAAAAATCAAGAGATGGAGACTCCAAGGAGGGCGCATGAGGCTGATGAGGCTGACAGTAGGTCAAGTGGCACTCCAATACAGACAACTGGAAGCTACAGGTAGTTAAACTTAGCAATAAATGCATGAACTGGTCAATAAATGTTGCAACTGACTGTTAGTGATCCAAGTAGTGTAGTAGGGAGCATATGTCATCCAGGTGAGTAAAACAAGGCACACTAGGTAGGTAGGAGGGATACTAAGGGATAGAAACATGCTCTATGGGGTTGAACATAGGCTCCAGGTGCTGGGGAGACTACCATACTGATGATTGGATGCATGCATGCATGCAAATATAAAAAATGATGGTGAGAATATTCCAACACTATCAAGCAAGCTTGATAAACCAGATGCACAATTATCCGGTATAAAAATTTCAACTTTTGGTGCAGTGTTGGAATAATTTTGAGAAATATTGCTCAAGCTTCATATGTGATTCGGGTGTAGAAAGAACTGGTGTAGAAACACTGGTGCATAAACACTAGTGCAGAAAGCACTGGTGCAGAAAACACATTAGCAAAACTCTATATAAGAGTTTCCTTGTCCTGCCATGGCTCTGATGCCATGTAAAATTCAAGCACAACATATCTAGGAAACAAGAACAATAGTTACTAGAGATGCATGCGGAAAATTGTGTGTCAAAACACTTGCAGCAGTTCATGCATTATCAATAACTCAGATGATGTTTACAATGTGTAACAATGGAAATAATATCCCATCAATTATAATCCTAGAGAGGTCATTCGAATTGAATGCATGAGAGTGGCTTACTGGTCAATTAACACCACTTTGCAAATCAATTAACCACTTAACTGCCAAGTAATTGACTCTAACAGACTCTCTAACTGTCAAACTGAGTCTAGAACTCAACTGATTTCCAAAATTAGGGGAGGGCACCTTTCTTACTTCAGTTAACTGATTTTTAGATGAAATTACCCAAAATTAGTTCAAACTGAGTAGGAGGGCGCTTTTCTGACTCCAGTTAGTTTATTGTTAGGTGAAACACACCTAGTTGGAATGATTAGGGTGCATTAATCATGCAAATGACCCCAGTTCTCTCCCTAAATGATGGAGGAGTCCTAGTTAACTGAATTTTATGACCCAGTTAGCTCCCCGAATGAAGGAGGAGTCCCAGTTGATTGAAATTGATGATCTATTGATGATGTAAGCATATAATTTAGTCAAAATAATTAGGATAAGTGGTCAATTAGGTTGTTGTTGATGCCCAAAAATTCTTAGCATTGACAGTAGGGATTCTCCCCAATAAATGACCCCAATTAGATCACTCACTATTTGGTATGGGGAATACGTCTGGGTAACAGTCCGGCTACCGTAGGTGTGTTTGTTTTTTGTTTACCGGTTGCGTCTTGGCCCATTGTTCATGTAGTTTTAGTTTTAAAGTATGAATATGCAAGTGCTTTAACTAATTCATTTAACCTAGAACTGACAGGAAGAAGCCTCACAAGTGATGCGTAGGTTCTTACCTCCGTCTTACCACTTCTACCTTATCAATTCACTAAATTCTATTATAAACTAACTAGTCCATCCCTGTAGGGAGAAAATTCGAAGGAAGAGTAATAAGATGGAAATGTTTAGACCAACCCAATAGATAGTTTTTCAGACAAAGTGTTCACATTTACAGCCCAAAGATAGCTTCGATATAATTAAAACAATTTATTACTCGGTTAACACATAAACATTTGCATAGAAAATGAAATCATTCATCACCATTTGAAGTAGTTCAATAAAGTTAGAACAATCTCGCAGTATGAGTTACGAATGAACAAAGAAATAGTTCCACATTTGACCTTCCACACATTCCACGCAAAGTATCTATGTGCAAGCTTTTCCCAGCAAACAGGTCCTTCTCATTAGCAGAAAATTAGTTCTCTTACAAAATGTCCAGCTTCTATTATGCTAGCAAAAGCCCCTTTTTCTAGTATCCCTCCCATATATTTATATTACAATTTTTTTTCTATTTACATGACCATTCGTTTAAACTGCCCCCAAACCTTTGGACTACCCCAATTTGTATTCTAGTGTTTGCACAAGAAATGCAATTAATGACAATTAAAAATTAATTCCCTGGTGAGCCCCCTAAACTAGAAAGATAATTATCCCACAAGTCAACCTCTTCAAATATAATATTACATTGGAGAGGTTCTAATAATTTTAAATATACTTCATGATAGGATAACTCCTTTTCTACACTGATCACTCCTGCTGTAGCGGCTTTGTAGTTGTCTTCTAGGAAATAAGCATTTATGGATGCCTTCCCAATATACTGATGTAGGTGTTCGTCATTCAGCACATCCAAATTTCTGATATACTCCATTTCTTCCTTCAACCCATTTTGCAGCCCCATTCAGCATTGAACTTTTGTATGCAGCTCGTCCATATCTGGAGCCATGGAAAGATGACATTTTTCATGAATTTGATAAATTCTCTTGTATAATCCTACACACTTTTCGATGGATTTAGGTATTTCTGCATATATCCTCCTGGAAGCTCTCCTTCAAAATTCAAGGAGTTCCATATCCAATTTAAGATATGTGATCGTCTTGCCTGGAAGGTGATTAGGGAAGTCTGCATTTTCTTTCCTCCAAGCCATCTGATTTTTTATCTTATTCGCAACGTTAACCAACCTCTGTCTTATCACCAAAGATTCTGTGGCAATCTCTTTCATTCTTACTATCATTTGTTTAATTTTATATATTTCTTCGGTTAGCAATTCTTGTGAGTGGCCTATCTTTTCCTATATTTTACATGCTTTCTCGTGGAAAGGGTTCATATCTTGTTTCTGATTGTTTTCCAACTCGACCTGTTCTTATAAATACTTCTTATCCTTAATTAGCTCATCCATCTGAACTTTCAATTCTTCTACCTGTTGATTATTTCCCTTCCAATTCACTTAAGCGGGTGTCAAAATCACTTCTTTCGCCATCCATGATCATTAGTTGTACAGTTAAAGCATCCTTTTCAGTTTCCAGATCCTGATAATCAGACATTAATCTGCCTTTTCCAACAACTACGACATCATGATTCCTTTTTTAACTCTATTCCCTCACCTTGTACTTTCACTAGGTTATCTTTTAGCTTCAACATTTTTTCTTTGTTGTGCTCAATGTCATTCAACAACTTATCAACATTATCTGCACTTGATTTTGCAGTTTCCACGTTCACTGATGCTGTGAACTTGGGGTCTTTGTGGGTGCCTTCCATGATGGTGTTCTCTTGAATAGTTACCACATCAGGTTGCGCACCCATCTTCAATCTTTTTTCTAACCTTTTGGTGATTGTATTCCTCCTCGAATCAAAGATTATGGTGTCTAAATTTTCCACGGTATGTTGTTTGGATGGAGTGAAAGGGGTGAGCCCAAGCTCTACAAATGGGATGTGTCCCCCGGTAAGTGTGACTCCTTACACTACTTGTGGGTCTATATCCATGTCTTGGGGACTTGGGCCTCCACCTTGGGATTCTTCTATTTCCATAGCTTCCTTGGACTTGTCCTCTTCCTATTTTCTCTTTTATTGCTCGGCTGCTTCCTTTTCCTCTCTCTCTCTTCTTACTTCTTCTGCATGTCTTTTATCTTCCTCTTCTCTCCTTGTTTCTCTGCTTCTTCCACCTGTAATATCTCTGCCTCCTCTCTTTGCTACCTTTTTGTTTATTCCTTTCACCGCCTTTATGTTTTTGCTTCCTGTAGCCTCTCAGATTCTTCTCTTTGCTTTTGCAATTTGACTTCTTTTGTAGTACTAGAAACATGACTGGGGTCGGAGCCACTTTTGCAATCAAAACATTTACTTAGCTCGGTCATTTTACTTGCTCTCCAATACACCTCCTCATCCTTAAGGAAGTGATTTGTGTATTCAAAATTAATTTTGCACGACACACAATGCTGGGCGACCTTTTTTTGACTATTATTTCTCATGAAAACTTTTTTTCCAAAATGGAACGCTTCTAATTATTTTATGAAAAAATTTGTGCCTTTCACCTTGGGAAATTTGTAGGCTTCAATAACAAATGGTAATGGTGGGTAAGAAGCCTTCTTATGTTCATTCAAAAATCTCCCTATCCCATTAATAAAAACCTGCCTCATTGCCTCCTTGCGCACTACAAAATCAGTCACATACTTAGGCATTAGAGATGGGGATTTGGTACCCCCATACATCATGATGTAGGTTCCTTCCGGATAAAATTATTAGTATCCATACTCATTTATGATTGTCAGAGCATTATCAGATAAGCAATTTGGTTCTTCATTAAAAATCAACCAATGCAAAGGAATAACAAGTTCTTCACATACGAGCTTGTAATAGCTCGCATATTTGTGGGCCCATGTGATCTAATAAGCCACATAAAGGGGGGATTCATCTCGATTCCACACACATCCCAATTTAGGGAAAGGATGTCTGACCAGTATGCAATCCATAAGGTATGAGGATATGAAAAATTCTGCTTTCTTTTGGGTCATTCTTCCTTCGGCTGCAGCTATCGCCTGCGCCATGCTCTCTGAGATAATATCTGCCCAATTGAAAATAGTGCCATGGAAGGCTACATGATACATCAGTGGTACCTAGTTGAGCTTGTATATGTTCCCGTTTTCTCTATCGAAAAATCTGCTCAACATCAAAGCTATGATTCTGAACGGTGTCCTCAGGTTATGGTTGTTGTGTACTCCACTCTCTCTCTACCTCAGTTGCTTTCCTGGGATCATCATCTTCTTGGCGTATTCAAAGTGGTCTATATTCACACCTCTGATCCAGTCCTCCGTCATCATGACTTTGGGTGATGGTAATCGATATGTCGCAGCGATGTGACCCGGTTGGAATGAAGCAAATCCTTCCCCTCTTGTATTGGAGATAATCCTTATGCCTACGCCTATGTAAGGTATAATCCATCTGATGACTTCAGAACATGGGAAAATCTCTGTTCTGGTAGCTACTTTATGGAGACCATATTTCTTGATATTTTGATACGCCATCATATCTTCGATGGATGCATCGGGTACATTATGAAATATGATGAGATGATATAGTTCACCCCATTTGTATTCTGGGATGATTCATGTCGTTGCTTTGGTATCTTCAAATATAGTCTCCATTGGAGTGTATGCAATAACCTCTATGTCAGATTATGATTCAACTATCTTGATTTTTCGCTTAGCAGCCCTTTTTTGCATCTCTGAATCCTAATGAGACATTGAATTAATGTATGGGTGCATTTTAATGTTAAAACAATAGAATCAAGAAGCGTGTAAATACATCCCTTATCAATATTGTTTATAGAAAAATGCAGTCTGAAAATTTATTACTTCCATGGTGCCCGGTGGATTTTGGTTATGTTGGCTATGTTTCAAAATGTATACTTGCGTGCAATAGCCAATGTATAACTTAATTTTCCTGTGGAATCACTCTAAAAAAGGTCACCAAAATGTCTTCAAAACATGGTCTCATTATCTTGAAAAGATTCAGGGTTCTAACTCCTTAAATATCTTAAAAAGTTCAAAGTACACAACCCATTCCAATCCCCTTAGGTTGTCCAAACAAAAAAAATGAACAATGGGTTGGGTGCTAAGCTATAAATTCTACTCCTCTTAGTATACTTTTTCGCCGTCAATCTGACCTACAACAAAAATGAGTTTTGGATCCCAGGGACTGTCCTCTCTTATCAATGTTCTCTAAACGGGTTGTGGCAATGAAAAGGAATGAAAATGTCTCATCGATGGTGAGGTATCAAGATACGGCAGGAAGCGAAAAGAAGCGGTGTCATGGATTTTTAGACAAGAACATTTAAAATTAGGCCAAAAAATGGGTGGCGCTTGGTCAAAATAATAGTAATATTGTCGTATTTACTGAATCAACCGATAGTTGGGGTATGAGCAATTAGGGCTTTGTGATGGCGGTTTCACATTGGGAAGTAAAATCAACCATGGTAGGATGTGGATGATAAGCGCTCATTCTACTACCCATGGTATACCCACCCCACATAGTTAGGTCAACTGGAAGGCGTCATATGATCCATCGAGATATATATCACCGGCTGGTAAGTATGACCTGAGGCGTTCATTAAGATGGGAAGAACCCTAGCATGGTTTGGCCAAGAGACCTCTACTTATAGTGCCACCAGAAAGCTATCGACAATGTTTAATCCATGCCCAACGGGAAATTAACGATTTTCCTAAGGGATTTCAAAATATATATATATATATAACAAATACTTAGACAACCTGACGACAAAAATGTTTCAAACACGAGCATAGTGCCAATGAAAGGACGTTGTTTCAAACATAGAACATAATGGTAAAAGACAGCCTTACCTAGCGGTTGAATACTGGTCGAAAAAGAAATGCTCAACAGTGTTTTATGTCTATCATATGGTGGAGACTCCAGTTGCAAACGGTGTTTGTAAAATAAAAACTACATTTACCCTTCATAACCCCATAAACCCTAGTAATAAATGCATGAGACCATACTCTGTCAGGGTCCACCAATCGTCCAAGGCCGTTTCGACGTAAATCTTTTAACTATTCCCTCCTTAGGGATCACAACGAATTCGTTTCCGCGTCGAAGCGTATCAGTACTTTTCCCATTTTGTGACGAAGCTTTTTGGCGTGACTTGGAATTTGCTGCCGATCCTTTCATGGGATCCCTTTTTAGCTTCATTTTTTCCTTACTTCGGAGCTTTTACCTTTTCTCACTTGGCGGGATTCTTCATTCACCAATGACACGTTTCAACGCTTTTTCTTCTTCGCAGCGACAAAATTTGGTACGTTTTTTTTAATTTTGCTCCGACCTTCCTTTTCGCCGACGCCTTTTCTCTTCATGTCGAAACATATCGACATTCTTTCCATTTTACGTCGAAGCGTGAACTTACCAACTTTTTTGAAGCGCCATTTTTTATTTCGGCACCAAATTTTAAACGTTCTGACCGTTTCGGCGGAAAATGGCTAGTCACTCCGAAATAGAAATTTTACCAAGAAAACCAACATTTCTCTGACCATTTCGGCGTGACCCGAGGATTTGCTCCGACCATTTCGGCGGAACTCGATGATTTTCTCCAAATGTTTCGGCGGAAAAACTCAAGTTACACCGATTCATAAACTTGCCCTTTTCACTAGTTTTTTCAAAAAATTATAAGTGACAAAAGTAAACTTATCAAGCCAAAAAGAATTCTAAGTAAATCAAAAATAGAAGGAGGGTCCCTACAATTTTAAGAAAATTTTGGGGATAAGGTTGCAGCAGCAACAATTGGAGACTAGTTGGTGAACACATATCTCTGAACAATTTCTCCTTGAAGATCACAATTTCCTGTATGTTAACAATCCTAATTGTAAGAGAATGCCTTAATCAATTTTCCAGGATTTAAAAGGGTCAAAGTTTTATACAGGGAGATAGGATTTCTTGTATCATATTCGTCATTAATTCTGGGAGATAGTGCAACCTGGACCAGATTTCCTGACCACTCCCCTGAGGCCAAAATATGGAGTTCAATTTTTTAGTCCCATATTTCAGTTACTTCTAAATATGACTCCACAGGATCGTAACAGAATCCAACAGATGTATTCATTTGTTCTTCATTCCCATGCTACCAGCATTTATTTAGATGCTTTCTTTTGACGATTTTTGTTGTTTGAGTCTTTCATTAATAGCCTTATTCAGTCTTCAATATTTGACGCGAGTTCTTCCATCCATACTGTCCTTTTGTGTGAGTGATGAATTTTCTTTATTTGTCATACTCACGGATGGAGAAGAAACCTTTTTGTATTTATCATCTAGGCAATCTTCTTGATTGGTTGTATTCATTTTCAAAACCATTTCTTTGATGGAGATGAAACTTTCAGAAATTTGACTCTTCATTATGGGCCTTTTGGCTTTGATTTTGTAGCATGGGATCATTTTGATTGCTACACATCTATAAGACTTGCTTCCTCTCCATGGGTCAGTTCTAGCAGACTACCTACGATGGTTATTTATGTGTGAGTGAATGGATCCCCAAGATAGTAATTTAGAATTCATGGGTCTTAGTTATTTTACAGGGTTTACAATGAATCAACATAAAGATGAAGCGGGCTTTCCTTTCTAAAATTGAGCAGCAATTAAAACCATAAATGGCAATGTTATACAAAACAAATTCCCTTTCTATGAAGCCAATTCTGATCTTATGGTGATTAACAATGATCTCCGTGAGATTGTTTAGATTCCTATATTTCCACATGTCAAAATGTTGAGCTGGGGTTTATTCAGAACAAAATCAATCAATTAAATAAAATTAAACAAAAATCAAACTGAGGCTGACACTAACTAACCTAGGAAGAAAATAAACGAAACTAGGGAAAGCTAAGAAAAGCAAAAACAATTATTTATGTACAACAGGTGTTCCTAAATCTAGGTGAAGTACTTTTTAAGGGCTAGGCCATTGACAGGGATATTTTCCTCCCCCCCTTGTAAATATTGCAGTTTTTATGTCGTTGGGCCCAGCTTTTCCACAATCTGATAAGGACCAAGCCATAATTGTTGAAATTTTGTATGTTTGCCCTTGTCTTCATGTGGATGATCCCACTTCGGAATGAGGTCTCCTACCTCAAAATTTCTCTTACCAGAATTTCATTTATAAAACCACCTTTTAAAAATATCTTGGTGATGTTTGAACCTATCCTTATCCTTTTGTCGTGATTCTTCGAGTTACAACAGAGTATTAATTCGTGATTGTAGGATTTCACTACTTGATCTTCGAGACGCCTAAGCTAATTGCAGGGAAGGGAGAAGTATGTTTGGTGTAAGTATAGCCTCTTTCCAATATACCAATGTATAAGGAGAAACCCCTAAATAATATTTTGGAGTGACCTTATCTTCCCATAAAGAATTGGGAAGAGCTACGTGCCAATTTATCTGATTTTCAATAGTTGTTTTCTATAATATACATATGAGATTTTTATTTGTTGATTCTGCTAATACATTTCCTTGAGGATAATAATTAGCTGAATAATGCAATTTAATTCCTCTTTCAAAATCAAATGCGCTCAACTTAATAGACGATAAATAAGATGCATTATCAAAAATTAGGGAAATTGGAACCCCAAACCTGGTTATGATGTTTTCCTACAGGAATCTGATGACTGCATCTTCATTCACTTTACGCAAAGGAGTATCTTCTGTCCATCGTGTAAAATAATCAGTGGATGTGAGAATATATCGATGTTGTAGTGAATAATTTGGATTTATCTCCCCGATGATGTCTGCCCAATTGCTTGAATGGTTCTAAGATGATAACTGGTTGCAATGGTCCTGCTGCTTTTGGTAGTCTACCAGCACTCCTCTAACATATATCACATTTTCTTGCATAAGCATGAGCATCTTTGGAAAGAGTGGGCCAATAGTATCCAACTCTTAATATTTTGTGAGAAGTGGTATCCCCCAAATAATGTCCCCCTGCAGGGCCATCATGTAACTCCTTGACTACCTTATTCGCATCTTCTTTCTCAAGAAACCTAATAAAAACTATGTCATAATTTTTTCTAAAGAGTACTCCATCTATTTTTTATAAGATGTTGATTTCAATCAGAGTGCCCTTCTCTGCATAGAATTCCAATGTCTGGCAAATACCCTTGTTGGAGATAGTGAACCAAATCTCTATGCCAAGATTCCAGGGTAGTAAAAATGGAACATACTTCAATTAAATTCATTTCATCTTCATTTTTCCATTTATGATCTCCGTAAGTTGGTTTTTCAGTGAGAAACTTGCATAACCCTTGACCTTTAATGATAGTAGCTAGTTTGAATTCTAGTTCATATTCCTGTAATGCAGTTACCCAATTTCCTCGCCTTTCTCCCAATTCCTTTTGTACAAATAAGGATCTGACAGCCGGATGAGGTATTATAACCTTTGTTCTGTTCTTCAAAATGTAAGGTATGAACTGCTTCACTACCTTGAATATTGCGTATACCTGTTTATCCATGGTTGGTTAATTCAATTCAACTCCTTGTATCCCAGTGCTCATGAAAGATATTGGATACTCGTCCCCTAGTTCTCATTTTTGTGTGAGCATTGTTGCAAGAGAATTGTCTGAAGCAAAGGTATATATGATAAAATACTTTTCAGAATATGGAATTCTTAAGGAAGTTGCATGAGCTATAGCATTATTTATATCCTTGAATGCACTTTTCTCAACATCGGTCCATTTGAATTGCACACTTTGCTTCAAAATTTGTTGCAAATGCTTTACAATTTGTGCAAAATTTGGTATAAACCTTTGAACAAAATTGATCATTCCCATGAATGATTGCATATTATTTTTATTATGGAGCATGGGAATCTAAGTTATAGCCTGAATTCTTTATGGATTTATCGATATTCCCTTCTTAGAGATGATGTGTCCTAACAATTTTCTTTTGAGTACAACAAAAATAATTTTCTTTGGATTCAAAGATATACCATACTTTCTAAAACATTCAAAAATATGCTTCAAATGGAAAACATGGTCTTCTCGTTTCTTAGAAAAAACCGTTACATGATCTAAATAAATAGTGACACAATGGCTGACTAAACCTCGGAATGCGATATCCATGGCCCTTTGAAATGTGGCTCCAACATTCATAAGGCCAAAAAGAATTCTCCTATATGTGAATGTTCCCCATTTTTTGCGAAACATAGTCTTGATTCGATCTTGTTCGGCCACTAATACTTGATTATAGCCTGAAAATCCATCCAATAGGGAGAACAATTATGAGCCTAATACCATCTGTAATATTTGTTCCATTGGTGGCACCAGGTAGTTGAATTTATCTGACGCTTTATTCAAATTTCAAAATTCAACACATAATATTATTTCCCCTAATTTCTTCCTCACAGGGACCAAATTAGCGACCCATTCAGAGTGTCGAACTTTAAAAATAATTTTAGCATCGAACAGCTTTTTTAATTCCTTTTGTATCAAAGGTTCGAGTGTATGGTGCATCCTCCTGAGTTGCTGCTGAAATGGCTTTACACCTTGTTTAATGGGTATCACATGTTGTATGATGTGTGTGTTGTAAGTATTCAAATATTCATATGTCCATGCAAAAATATCTTTGTATTACTGAAATAATTTAATGAATTTGCATCGTTTGCCAGGTGAACAACATTTTCCTAAATTGACATATTTAGGTTATGCTTTTGTTCATAAGTTTACCAACTCATATTGCATCGAGGAGTTGTTTGTCTTGACATTTTCCAGTCTTCTAAATTTATTATATAAGTCAAATAATCCTTCAAGAGTTCGTACTCCTTTAGGCATTAAATTTCCCTTACTTATCTCCTTACTCTACAAATCCAACTTGTGTTCTTCTTCTTCAATTATGGATTCTTTGAAGGTATCCTCATTCGTCAAAAAATTGATAATCTGTTCGTCATCATTGAACACCCTCAGATTTGTGACGTTATGAGAAACTGATGGCCTAGAAATTAATTCAATAGAACATTTGTTACTGGTTGGTACTAATCGAAAAGCAGAAGTAGATAGCAAATCAATTGCAGCATTTTGTAATCTAGGAATGGCATTTATGTTAAAAGCATTAAACTTTGATATCAAGGTCCATACCTTAGACTGATACCCTTTCAAATGTGGAGATAAACAATGAATGGTATTTATTATCTGCCTAACAACTATTTCCGAGTCACCAAAAATATTTAAGTTCTTAACGTTTAAATCAATGACTCCTTTTAGACCTTGAACTAGAGCTTCATATTCAGTAGTGTTATTTGTGCATTCAAACTCTAGCCTACAAGAGAGAAATTGTTTGTTTCCTTCAGAATCAACAAGAACACACCCGACTCCTGATCCCTCTTATGTTTTGGAACCATCAAAATACAAAATCCAAAATGTATTATCCAATTCAACTAAGTTAACACTATCTTCTATGTTAGGAACTAATTCTACTATAGTACAATCAACGTCATCAATCCACAAGAATTGAAGGAAATCGAACTGTTTGTCTGAATCATGACTAACATCTTCCGCTTGATAATTTCTTGGCTCAATTTCTAAGAAATAATTCCCTAAAATTGAAGATGAAAAATTTACAGCTTTATTCTTTTCTTCCAACTGAGTTACATTATGTTTCATTTGAGGTTCTCTCAACACTTTAATTTGATTTTGTCTATTCTGATATGGTAGCCACAAATGAGACCAACCCGTTGCAAAATAACCATTCAATTTTGTTGACCAGTCTCTACTTAATATGAAATCGTAAGCTTCAAGTATATCTGCCACCATAATATCAATAAACCGACGCACCCTTGGGTCTGCAACCAATCAGATCAATACATTTTTCATTTCCCCTATAACTTTAGCAGCAGACCGGTCTAATTGTATAATATGAGAAGGGGATGATGTGGGTTTCCCATTAATATTTTTACAAATAGATAGTGGCATAACATTAGATGAAGCTCCAGAATCTACTAAGCAATTGTGCACATAATGATTAAAGATTTCAAAGGTTAAAAGGAAAGGCAGAGTTTGAGATTTTGAATTTCCACCAATACTCGCTTCGTTAATATCAGTATCTGACTCAACTATTTCCATTGTACTGCTTGGTTGTGGATCAAAAGCTTCTAACAATTTTTTCCTCTGATGTGGGAGATTACACGATTCGAACATAGATATGTTTGGTTTGGTTTTATTAATGTCTTCCATAATGTCATATCCCATATTATGATCTCCATCACCTTTTTCACCATTGTCATATTTGTTACTTATAGGTTTTAATTGCCTATTTATGAATGGGTTTGTTTCTTTTGTAATTCCAGAATTAACTTTAGGCTGTGACTGATTTGTGTCGTTTCTCTTTTTTATATTCTCCTTTGTTGTCCTCTCCTTGGGCAATATCATGCTTTGGTCCTCAACTGGTCCTTTGCTCCTAGTAACATAATTTACGGATGATACTTGAATTTCTTCCACCTTTTATTCTTCATTTAATTCCAAAGTTGGTGCCCAATCACATAATACCATTGTATTTTCTTCGTTTTGATCTTCTTTTTCATTACATTGATCTTCTTCTTGTCCTTTTGGGTCTATTAATTTAGTATCCGACAATTGGTTCATTACCAGGGTCATTGAGTTAATCCACTGTGGACAAATTTTGTCAGAATGATGTTCTTGATGAAATGTACAAAAATGGTCCATACCTACCTCATTCAAATTTAAAATAGAATAATTATTCAATGGTGGTAGTGGTTGTGCATTTTCTTCCCTTTTCTTATATAAATGTTTAAATGGTTTTCTTAACGAACTAGCACCCTTTTTATTTCTCCGGATTTACTATCTTATTGGATGGTTTTTGGAACATTTTAACTACATTCTCTAATTCATTTTAAGGCTCCTCTTTGGGTTTAGTTAGTATCAAAGGCTTCTTGTTTGTTGTTGGTTTTACTTCCAGTTCCATTGCATGTTTCATGATATTTTCCAAATCAACCTACACTTTCTTTGTTTCTTCATAGTTTTCTATTAAATTGGTTTTAACAGCTCTCTTAACAAACATGGCTATGGGTGGAAGAAGTGTTGTAGTGTAATATTCTACCAAGTATTCTTCAACGGGTTTAGTTGCATCAATGAAACTATTTAATATGATAGTAAATCTCTAGTTGAACTCCTGTATTTTTTCTTTCTTTTCCATCCTCATAGACAATAATTCTTTCATAAGTGTGGCGACAGTATTTTGGTTGCCAAATTTGTTCAAAAATCCCTTTTCAAAATTGTCCCAGTCTACCATAGAATTTTCTTGCAAACTAAAATACCACGAAGATGATCTAGGCTCAAAAGTGTAAGGAAACAATATGCATACTACATCTTCATGTTCCACATTTAAAAGATTAAAAGGAAAATAAAAACTTTTTAGGTGATCTTCCGCAGAGATACCTTTTCCAGGATCAAATTTTGGTAGTACTCTCTCTGGGTGCTTAGGAAAATCATGTAAAGGCGTAGCCAGGTTGAGTGGTCCTCTGGATCTCCACGCAAGTGGTTGGTTAGAATTGTGAGCCATGATACACCTGGGAGAATGAGGCAATGTGTGAGGTGGTGTATGAATTGGTGCGTGAGCCTCAGGGGACTCGGGTCCCAAATGATTAATGGGATATGGGATTTCTTGTAATGATAAATCAAACAAACCTTCCAAAGATTCTACAAGCACAGAATCCCTGGTCTGTGTGGCTTGTTTCCTAGGATATTTTCTTCTAGGTAAGGCATGCACTACTGTAAATCCACCAAGTTTCCTCATGTAAGATATTGTATGTCTCTGAAAGTTATCTACATCTGCGTATGGAACAACATATAAACATTCAGTATTCTCAGTTTCAGAATCTAACTTTTCTTGATGTTCAGTTTCAGGAATTGAATCTTCTGCTTGGTTTATATTCAATGGAGACCAAGAGAAATTTACTCTTGAAAATGGACTTCCTCTACCAGCCATGCACTGGAGGCCCTCCTTCTAGCGCCAAAACTATTGATGCCAGGAAAATATTAGCATCGACAGTAGGGATTCTCCCCAATAAATGACCCCAATTAGATCACTCATTGTTTGGTATGGGGAATCCGTCCGATTAATGGTCCATCTACCGTAGGTGTGTTTGTTTTGTGTTTATCGGTTGCGACCCGACCCACCGTTTATGTATTTTTAGTATTAAAGTATGAATATGCAAGTTATTTAACTAATGCATTTAACCTAGAACTGACAGGCATAAGCCTCACAAGTGATGCGTAGGTTCTTACCTTCGTATTACCACTTCTACCTTATATATTCACTAAATTATATTCTAAACTAACTAGTCTATCCTTGCAGGGAGCCAATTCGGAGTAAGAGTAATAAGCTGGAAATGTTCAAACCAACCCAACAGATATTTTTTCAAACAAAGTGTTCACATTTACAACAGAAAAAGATACCAAAGATAGATTCGATATAATTAAAACAATTTATTACTCGGTTAACACATAAACATTTGCATAGAAAATGAAATCATTCATTACCATTTGAAGTAGTTCAATAAAGTTAAAACAATCTCACAGTATGAGTTACGAATGAAAGAAGAAATAGTTCCACATTTTACATTCGACGCAAAGTATCTATGTGCACGCTTTTCCTAGCAAATAGGTCCTTCTCGTTAGCAGAAAATTAGTTCTCTTACAAAATTTTCAACTTGTATTATGCTAGCAAAATCCCCTTTTTTCAATATCCCTCCCATATATTTATATTACAAAAGGTTTTGTCTTTACATGACCGTTTGTTTCAACTGCCCCAAACCTTTGGACTACCCCAATTTGTCTTTTAGTGTTTGCACAAGAAAGGAAATTAATTACAATTAAAAATTAGTTCCATGGTGGGCCCCCTAAACTAGAAAGATAATTATCCCACAAGTCAGCCTCTTCAAATATAATATTACATTAGAGAGGTTCCAATAATTTTAAAAATACTTCATGATAGGATAACTCCTTTTCTACACTAATCACTCCTTCTGCAGCAGCTTTGTAGTTGTCTTCTAGGAAATAAGCATTTATAGATGCTTTCCCAATATACTGATGTAGGTCTTCTTCATTCAACACTGTTAGAAAAACAGGATCGCAGAGCAATAGCAATAAACAGAAATGCAAATATAATCACACACACACACATTACAAGAGAGACACCAATATATCATGGTTCACCCAAGATGGGCTATTTCCACACTGAAATTGCCAGTCCTTATTATTATACCGTCCAGCAAAGTGAAGGGATACAACCTGTAGCACAACCTCTGCACTTCCTCTTCCCACTCTCTCACAGTCTATCTTACGATCTCAGAGATTTTTACAATGCATAATACCTAATACATCAACCCTATCCGTATTACAATGTATTTCTTTTATAGGGGAAATACAATGGGAAAATACCACGGGATACCCAAAAACATGGGCCCGAAATCTGTTGGCGAAACAACCTAAAAAATTTCTCAAGGGCGTTGCTCCCAAACCCCCATTTCTCGGGGGTGCTGCCCCCACACCCCCGTAATTCGGGGGTGTTTCCCCCAAACCCCAAGGTTGGGGAATGAGTGTATAGTCCTCTGGGATACACGGCTGAGACAGTATCATCTATGAGACTGGAAGATCTGGCTCCACAACCAACAATCTCCCACTTGGAGACTGATCACAACAACTCCACCGATGCTGCACTTCCTGGACTTGGAAAATTTCTAGTCTTCACCTTCATGCTAGAAGGCCAACTGAAACCGAGCAAGAACTTAGTTTCTCTCTGGTCACTACCTTTGTGAACTTGTCTACATGATTCTGGCTAGTATGTATCTTTTCCAGCTTCAACAGTTCATCTTCCATAACAGAGCGTATGAAATGTTACTTGAGTTGTATATGTTTAGTACTGGAATGGAATGCTGAGTTCTTTGCAAGATGAATGGCACTCTGGCTGTCACTATACAACCTGCTATCCTTCTACTTCTTACCCAATTCCTCCATAAACATCTACAACCAAATCATCTCTTTACTAGCCTCTGTATTAGCAACATCCTCTACTTTTGTTGTTGAAAGTGAAACAACATTTTGTAGTCTCGAAATCCAACTTACTGTTGTTCCACCTACAGTAAACACATACCCTGTGGTGCTCCTCCTGCTATCCTTATCACCTGCCATATATGCATCAACATATCCCTATAGAACAGTGTCTGAACCTCCCAAACATAATTCCTGAGTGGTAGTACCTCTCAAATACTTGAGAATCCACTGCACTTCCTTCCAATGTTATTTACCTAGATTGTTCATATATCTGCTCACAACTCCCACTGCTTGTGAAATATCTGGTCTTTTGCACACCATGGCATACATCAAGCTACCAACTTCTAATTGATAGGGAATCTTAGACATGTAATATGTCTCTTTCTGTGTCTTGGGACACATTTCCTTACTTAGATTGAAAATACTGGCCAAAGGTGTACTAATTGGTTTTGCATTCTGCATTCTGAACCTCTCCAACACCTTTTGTATGTACTCACCCTGAGACAATGTCAATTTGCGATTTTTCTTGTCTCTTGTTATTCTCATACCAAGGATTTGCTTTGCAGAACCCAAATCCTTCATCGCAAATGAATTAGCTATCTTCCTTTTGAGCACATTTATATCCTGCATGTTAGATCCTGCAACAAGCATGTCATCCACATACAATAACAAGATAATATATCTTTCATTGTCTAGCCTCTTGAAATAAACACAGTGGTTAGAATGACATCTACTATAACCTTGTTCTATCATAAACTTGTCAAATTTTAAGTACCACTGCCTTGGAGCTTGCTTCAAGCCATACAAGCTCTTCTTCAACCTGCATACCAAATCCTCCTTCCCTTTGACCGCATACTCTTGTATCTACTGCATATATATCTCTTCCTCCAAATCCCCACAGAGAAAGGTTATTTTGACATCTAACTATTCAAGATGCAAATCTTCTACCACCACTAGACTTAAGATAGTCCTAATTGAAGTCATCTTAACAACAGGAGAAAATATTTCATCAAAATCTATACCTTTCTTCTATGTAAACCCCTTTACAACAAGTCTGGCCTTGTACCGCTTCTTACCTCCTTCTTCTTCCTTCAACTTGTAAATCCATTTTTTTTGCAATGCTCTTTTACCAGCAGGAAACTGAACCAAATCCCAAGTCTGGTTTCCTACCAAGGAGTCCATCTCTTCATTCATGCCTTGCTCCCACTTCTTTCTAGTTTCCACCTGCATTTCTTCTTCATAACATTCTGGTTCACCAACATCAGTCATCAATAAATAAAACATTGAAGGAAAGTATCGTTCAGGGATTCTACTTAACCTGGTAGATCTTCTTACACTTGCAGGAGTTTCAGGTACTTGCTGGTGTTCTTGATTTTTTGGCACCTTTGGAACTTCATTTTCATCAATTTCATCAAGTACTGTGTACTTTGTGTTTTCCTTTTTCTTGTTTCTTTCCCTGCAATTGATCTTTATACATGACCTTTTCATTGAATATCACATCTCTACTCCTAATGATTCTATTATTTTCATAATCACGTAAGCGATAACCAAAATCATCAACCCCATATCCAATAAAGATACATTTCTTGGATTTAGCTTCAATCTTTGTTCTATTATATTTATCAATATGGAAAAATGCTTCACAACCAAATGTTCTCAGAAATGATTAGTTTACCTTTTTACCTGTCCATGCCTCCTCTAGAATACCACCATCCAAAGCACTTGAAGGATCCTTTGTTTATTAAATAAACAGCAGTATTTACAGCATCAACCCAAAATTGTAAGGGCAACCTTACATGCAATCTCATACACCTTGCACGCTCCATGATCATTCTATTCATCCTTTCTGACACACCATTTTCTTGTGGTGTTCCTGGGACTGTCTTCTCTCTACGAATCCCATGTTATGAACAGTAACTATCAAACTCCTTGCTGCAATACTCACCTCCATTATCAGATCTGAGACACTTCAACCTTTTTCCTGTCTCATTCTCAATGAAAGATTTCCACTTCTTAAAAGTAGCAAACACGTCAAATTTATGTCTAATGCAATAAACCCAAGTTTTTCTAGTTGCATCATCAATAAATATAACATAATAATGAGAGCCACCAAGAGATTATACCTGAGCCGGTCCCCATACGTCTATATGCACAAGCTCTAACTTTTCATTCTTCTTTTGTTTCCCAAACCTAAGAAATATTACTCTCTTCTGTTCTCCATAAACACAGTTCTCACATAATTCCAAACTTACCTGCTTTAAATCTGGCAGCAACTTCCTTGAGTGGAGAATCTGCATCCCCTTCTCACTCATCTGGCCAAGCCTATGATGCCACGATGTTGTATCTGTTCCTGTGGAAGCTAGAGAGATAGAATGGTCAATATTATGAGGACATAAATACAGCGTCCCTACCCTATCTCCTTTTGCTATCACCATTGATCCTTTGGTGATCTTCCACAACGTTTCTCCAAACGTATATAGACAGCCACCATCTCCCAACTTCCCTATTGAGATCATATTTCTTTTCATAGCAGGAATATGCCTTACATCTTTCAGCAGCCAGTCAGTTCCATTCTTAAATTTTATCCATACCTTACCCATTCCAATAATTTTACATGGCTCATCATCACCCAATAAAACATGTCCAAAATCACCTGGAACATAATCATGAAAATATTTCCTATGGAGTGTAGCATGACATGAAGCCCCTGAATCTACTACCCAATAATCACTAGTATTATCTAATGCAAGAATCAAAGCATCTTGTAACACATCACCTGCTACATTTGCTTCCTGGGTAGTTTCCTGTTGTCCATCTCCTTTCTTCTTTATAGATCTGCAGTCTTTCTTCATATGTCCTTTCTTTCCACAGTTCCAGCTCTCTATTTTTCCCAGTCTGGACTTGGATCTACCAGTTTTAGACTTGCCACGATTACCTTGGCTCTTTCTTCTCTCCTTTTGTCTTCCCCTTCTCTCCATGGTCAACGCATTACCTGATGTCTCACCTGTTCTTTTTCTTCACATTTCCTCGCTAAGAATAACACCAATAACATCATTAAATTTCAAGGTGTTTGAACCAGAGACAGAGTTACTTACATCCATGACCAAGCTATTGCAACTTTCTGGCAATGAACACAAGATTAGAAGAGCCCTAACCTCATCATCGAAGTTCACACTTACAGAACTTAGTTGATTTGTAACCGTATTAAATTCATTTAAATGATCAGTAATAAATCCACCTTCAGACATCTTCATATTAAATAAATGCTTCATTAGAAATACCTTCCTGGAGGTCGAGAGTTTTTCATACAGCTTACCCAGTGTGATCATCAAACCCTCAGTTGTCATTTCTTTTGAGATATTGAAAGCCACCGATGAAGCTAGGCACAGCCATATTGTTCCCAGTTCCTTTCTATCAAGAACCTCCCATTCTTCATCCTTCATAGTCGCTGCCTGCTTTGCTCTTCCTCCCAACGGTAGGAATAGATCCTTCTGGTACAGATAGTCCTCCATTTGCATCTTCTATAACTGGTAGTTTTGGCCATTAAACTTCTTGACCTTAAACTTTTCTTCTTCTGCCATTGCTCCCGCTCTAACCAGAAACCCTAGCTTCCTGCGGGTTTATCTTCCAAATAGACCTTTGGCTCTGATACCAATTGTTAGAAAAATGGGATCACAGAGCAATAACAATAAACATAAATGCAAATATAATCACACATACACATTACAAGAGAGACACCAATATATCGTGGTTCACCCAAGATGGGCTACGTCCACACTGAAATTACCAGTCCTTATTATTATACCGTCCAGCAAAGTGAAGGGATACAACCTGCAGCACAACTGCTGCACTTTCTCTTCACACTCTCTCACAGTCTCTCTTACATTATCGGAGATATTTACAATGCATAATACCTAATACATAAACCCTAGCCGTATTACAATGTATTTCTTTTATAGGGGAAATACAATATGAAAATACCACGAGATACCCAAAAACATGGGCCTGAAATATGTTAGCGAAACATCCCAAACCCCAAGGTTGGGGAACGAGTGTACATTCCTCTAGGATACACGGTTGAGACAGTATCACTATGAGGCTGGAAGATCTGGCTCCACAACCAACACAACACATCCATATTTCTGATATACTCCATTTCTTCCTTCAACCCATTCTGCAACCCCATTAAGCACTGATCTTTTGTAGGCATCTTGTCCATATCTGGAGCCATGGAAAGATGACATTTTTCATGAATTTGATAAATTCTCTTGTAGAATCCTACATACTTTTCGATGGATTTATGTATTTCTACATATATCCTCCTGGAAGCTTTCCTGCAAAATTCAAGGAGTGCCATATCCAATTTAAGATCTGCGATCGTCTTGCTTGGAAAGTGACCAAGGAAGTCTACATTTTATTTCCTCCAAGCCATCTGCTTTTTTATCTTATTCGTAGTGTTAACCAACCTTTGTCTTATCACCAAAGATTCTGCAGCAACTTCTTTCATTCTTACTATCATTTGTTTCCTTTTATAGATTTCTTCGGTCAACAATTCTTGTGAGTGGCCTATCTTTTCCTGTATTTTACATGCTTGCTCGTGGAAAGGGGTCATATCCCATTTCTGATTGTTTTCCAACTCGACTTGTTCTAATAAATACTTTTTATCCTTAATTAGCTCATCCATATGAACTTTCAATTCTTTTACCTACTGATTCACTGTTGATTCTTTCCCTTCCAATTCACTTATGCAGGTGTCAAAATCACTTACTATCGCCCTCCATGATCATCAGCTATAATCTGTCTTTTTCAGCAACTGCGGCATCATGCTTCCTTTTTAACTCCATTCCCTCACCTCACGCTTTCACTAGGTTATCTTTTAGCTTGACCCTTTTTTCTTTGTTGCGCTCAATGTCATTCAACAACTTATCAACATTATCTGCACTTGCTTGTGCAGCTGCAATGTTCACCGATGTTGTGAACTTGGGGTCTTTGTGGGTGCCATCCATGATGGTGTTCTCTTGAATAGTTACCACATCAGGATTTGCGCCCATATTCAATCTTTTTTTTGACCTTCTGGTGATTTTCTTCCTCCTTGAATCAAATGTTATGGTGTCTAAATTTTCCATAGTATGTTGTTTGGATGGAGTGAAAGGGGTGAGCCCAAGCTCTACAAATGGGAGGTGTCCCCCGGTAAGTGTGACTCGTGACACTCATGGTGGGTCTATATCCATGTCTTGGGGACTTATGCCTCCACCTTGGGATTCTTCTCTTTCCACAGCTTCCTTGGACTTGTCCTCTTCCTATTTTATCTTTTCTTGCTCGGTTGCTTCCTTTTCCTATCTCTCTCTCTTCTTACTTCTTCTTCCTATCTTTTGTCTTCCTCTTCTCTCCTTTGTTTCTCTGCTTCTTCCACCTGTAATCTCTTTGCATCCTCTCTTTGATTCCTTTATATTTATTCCTTTCACTGCCTTTTTGTTTATGTTGTCTGTAGCTTGTCAGCTTATTCTCTTTGCTTTTGCAATTCGGCTTCTTTTGATGTACTAGCAACATGACTTGGGTCGGTGCAACTTTTCCGATCAATACATTTACTTAGCTCGGTCATATTACTTGCTCTCTAATACACCTCCTCATCCTTAAGGAAGTGATCCGTGTATTCAAAATTAATTTTGCACAATGCTAGGTGACCTTTTGTCGACTATCATTTCTCATGAAAACATTTTCTCCAAAATGGAACACTTCTAAGTGTTTTATGAAAACTTCTACGCCTTTCACCTTGGGAAATTTGTAGTCCCAAATAAAAAATTGTAATGGTGGGTAAGAATCCTTCTTATGTTCATTCAAAAAGCTTCCTATCCCATTAATAAAAACCCGCCTCACTACCTCCTTATGCGCTACAAAATCAGTCACATACTTAGGCATTAGAGATGGGGCTTTGGTACCCCCATACATCCTGATGTAGGTGCCTTCCGGAGAAAATTATTATTCTCCATACTCATTTATGACTGTCAGAGAATTATCAGACAGGAAATTTGGTTCTTCATTAAAAATCAACCAATGCAAAGGAATAACAAGTTCTTCACAAACGAGCTTGTAGTAGCTTGCATATTTGTGGGGCCATGTGATCTGATAGGCCACATAAAGGGGGGATTCAGCTCTTCCCACACACATCCCAATTTAGGGAAAGGATTTCCGACCAGTACGCAATACATAAGGTATGAGGACATGAAAAATTCTGCTTCTTTTGGGTCATTCTTCCTTAGGCTGCAGCTATCGTCGACGCCATGCTCTCTAAGATAATATCTTCCCAATTGAAAATAGTGCCATGGAAGGCTACATGATACATCAGTGGTACCCATTTGAGCTTGTATATGTTCCCGTTTTATCTACCAAAAACTCTGCTCAACATCAAAGCTATGATTCTGAACGGTGTCCTTAGGTTTTGGATGTTGTGTTCTCCACTCGCTCTCTGCCTCAATTGCTTTCCTTGGATCATCATCTTCTTGGCATATTCAAATTGGTCTATATTCACACCTCTAATCCAGTCCTCCATCATCAAGACTTTGGGCGATGGTAATCGATATGCCGCAGCAATGTGACCGGGTTGGAATGAAGCAAATACTTCCCCTCTTGTATTGGAGACAATCCTTGTGCCTATGTCTATGTAAGGTAGAATCCATCCGATGACTTCAGAACATGGGAAAAGCTATGGTCGGGTAGCTACTTTATCGAGACCAGATTTATTGATATTTTGATACACCATCATCTCTTCGATGGATGCATCAGGTACATTCGGATCTCTAATGAGATGATATAACTCACCCCATTTGTATTCCAGGATGATTCTTGTCGCTTCTTTGGTATCTTCAAATATAGTCTCCATTGGAGTGTTTGCAACAACCTCTATGTCAGATTTTGATTCATCTATCTTGAGTTTTCACTTAGCAGCCCTTTTTTGCATCTCTGAATCCTATTGAGACATTGAATCAATGTATGAGCGCATTTTAATGTTGAAGCAATATAATCAAGAAGCATGTAAAGACATCCCTTATCAATATTGTTTAAAAAATTGCAGTCAGAAAATTAATTACTTCCATGGTGCCTGGTGGATTTTGGTTATGTTGGATATGTTTCAAAATGTATACTTGCATGCAATAGCCAATGTATAACTGAATTTTCCTGTAAAATCACTCTAAAAAATGTCACCAAAATGTCTTCAAAACATGGTATCATTACACTGAAAAGATTCGGGGTTCTAACTCCTTAAATATATTAGAAAGTTCAAAGTACACAACTCATTCCAATCCCCTTAGGTTGTCCAAACAAAAACAATGAGCAATGGGTTGGGTTCTAAACTAAAAATTCTACTCCTCTTAGTATACGTTTTCATCGTCAATCGGATACAGCAAAAATGAGTTTTAGATCCCCAGGACTATCCTCTCTTATCAATGTTCACTAAATGGGTTGAGGAAATGAAAAGGAATGAAAATGTCTCGCCGATGGTGAGGTATCAAGATACTAAGGGAAGCAAAAAGAAGCGGCGCCATGGATGTTTAGACAAGAATATTTAAAATTAGGCCAAAAACTGGGCGAGGCTTGGTCAAAACAACAGTAATATTATCGTATCTACTAAATCAACCGATAGTTGGGGTATGAGAAACTAGGTCTTTGTGATGGCACTTTCACATTGGGAAGGAAAAACAACCATGGTAGGTCGTGGAGGAGAGGCACTCATTCTACTACCCGTGGTATACCCACCCCACATAGTTAGGTCAATTGGAATGCGTCATCAGTGAGCCATCGAGATAGATAGCATCAACTGGTTAGTATGACCCGAGGCATTCGTTGAGACGGGAATAACCCTAGCATGGTTTGGCCACGATACCTCTACTTATAGCGCCACCAAAAAGCTATCGACAATGTTTAATCCATGCCCCACTAGAAATTAATATTTTGCCTAAGGGATTTCGAAATATATATATATAACAAATACTTAAACAACCTGACAGAAAAAATGTTTCAAACACGGGCATATTACCAATGAAAGGACATCGTTTCAAACATAGAACACAATGGTAAAAGAAATCCAACCTAGCGGTTGAAGACTGGTTGAAAAATCAATGCTCAACGGTGTTCGGTGTCTATCGTATGGTGGACGCTCCGGTTGAAAACGATGTTTGTAACAAAAAAATATTTTTACCCTTTATAACCCCATCAACCCTAGTAATAAATGCATGAGAGAATACACTGGAGGGGTCCACCAATCGACCAAGGTCGTTTAGGCGTAAATCTTTTAACTATTCCCTCCTTAGGGATCACAACGAATTCGTTTCTGCGCCAAAGCGTATTGGTACTTTTCCCATTTTCCACCGAAGAGTTTCAGCGTGACTTGGAATTTGTCGATGATCCTTTCATGGGATCCCTTTTTAGATTTTTGTTTTCCTTACTTTGGATCCTTTACCTTTTCTCACTCGGTGGGATTCATCATTCACCAACGACGCATTTTAGCGCTTTTTCTTGTTCGCAGCAACGGGCTTCAGTACATTTTTTCAATTTTACTCTGACCTTCCTTTTCGCCGACGCCTTTTCTCTTCACGCCGAAACTTATCAGCGTTCTTTCCATTTTACGCCGAAGCGTGAACTTTATCAACTTTTTTGAAGCACCATTTTTTATTTCGGCACCAAATTTTAAACATTCTGACCGTTTCAGTGGAAAATCGAAAGTCACTCTGAAATATAAATTTTACCAAGAAAACCAACATTGCTCCGACTGTTTTGGTGTGACCTGAGGAGTTGCTCTGACCATTTCGGTAGAACTCGGGGAGTTGCTCCGACTGTTTCGACGGAAAAACTCAAGTTACACTGATTCATAAACTTGCCCTTTTCACTAGTTTTCTCAAAAAATTCTAAGTGACAAAAGTAAACTTATCAAGCCAAACAAAATTCTAAGTAAATCAAAAATAGAAGGAGGGACCCTACAATTTTAAGAAAATTTTGGGGATAAGGTTGCAGCAGCAACAACTGTTAAGCCCAAATAATGATGTGTTGTTGGAAAATGACTCCAACACCTCAAAGCCTACCTTGAATCTGCTACACAAACTATTGTAAGATCATCTTCAAAACCAGTTCCAAAATATGGCATGGTCACCTTCTACATGAGCCTCGTCCAGATAAGAACCCTTATAAAATATTCCAAGATCACATATCAAAGAAAACCATAAAAGACCCTTCCCAACAGTGAAAGTTCCATCCAAGAGGAATAGATCACATATTCAATCTTTTCTCTTCCATAAGTGTGACTCCTCCTCCTTAGAGAACCTTACAAAACCCTTAGAAAAAACTTCAAGAGAGCATATTCATATATCCCAAAAAATCCTTAAGAGAACATCTCCAAAAGGCTCCTTACAACTGCTCCTTCTCTCTCTTCTCTCTTCATTCTCTCTCTTCTCTCTATAATTGTGAACTAATTAAGAGAGGAACTCGAGTGATGATTAGATAATAAAATGGGAGTGGTGCTCCTCTTATTTATAACTTTGTAGGGAACTTTTAGGGGATTCTTCTTCTTTTAGGCCAACCTCTTTCCATCCAAGAAGCCACAAGGGTGTGTTTACCCCTTCATTCCCCTTTCTTTCTTTACAAGGTGGGAACATACCTTATATTAAATGTATTCAAGTCCAAAGAAACCCTCCCTTTTTCAATGGGCATGATTATGCTTCCTCCTCATTATTTCAAGGTGTCCTCCTTTGCCTACAAAGTGGTCCCATTATTTGGTTTCTTCGTATTTCTTTGGTTTTCTTGCCTCTATAAGTGGCCAAGTTGGGTCTTCATTTATACATCATGGTTAGGATGTCTCCTTACTTTTTCATGGTGTCTTTCTTCTCCCACAAGGTGGTCCCAATGTATATTTTCTTCGTATTTGTTTGGTTTTATGGCCTCTACAAGTGGGTAGGTGGGGTGCACATCAATGTCTTCATTTGGACATCATCATTATCTGCAATCTCCCTTTTCCTTTTGACATTAGTGACAAGAATATATTCAACATTCTTCTTCTCCATCTTGGAAATCAACAGTCTCCCATTGTATTTGACATCAATGACAAGAATATTTCCAACAATAATACGTGTTATTTACCAAATACCCCAAATAGAATAGAATAGAATAGAAAGAATAAGAGAACGCCTTGAGAATGATTGAGTGTCAATGAATAAGAAGCTTCTTTGAGGGGTCAACATCCCTTTACAATCAAATCCACAAGACAATATGCCCATTCAAATTAATCTCCTTTATTATAAAATAGGAGATAAAGAGAGCATGATGTATCCTATACTCTAGGCTAACCTACATATCACTAATATACTAATCATGAATGAGGGTGAGGGCCTTAACATTGCCCTCCTATTTTAAAAAATTTCATCCTCAAATATTGTAATTGAGGGTATTTCTTCATGAAATGCTCATATTCACATGTATATTCTTCTATTGGCATATTCTTCCACTTGATCAGGTACTCCTTAATATTTGTATTCCTTTCAAGTGATCTTGGAGAATCCATAGTTTCAAAGTTACAAGGTCGACGTTTCGAATCCATATCAGGATTCATCATCAGGACATCGCGTCCTGATGATGAACCCTAATATGGATTCGAAACGTCAACCTCGTAACTTTGAAACTGTGGATTCTCCGATATCACCTGAAACAAACAACCACAAAAATCTGGCAAAAGAAATTTTTATTCCTTCTTCGTCTAATTTTAAAAGTTCAACCTATACTTCCATAGTTTGTCATGTAACCCTTTTTAGGAAAGACACATGGAAAACCTTATGAATACATAAAGAAGGAAAATATTACTCATAAGATACTTCTCCAATCTTGCAAATAATTTTGTAGGGTCCATATGGAGTCTTAGATATACCCAATCCCCCACCTCAATGTTTTTCACTTCAATGTTGATTTTCTTGTTGCATTATCTTGTGTTGGACCATTTGAAGGTTTCTTAAAAATTTTATTTATTTTTCTCCATATGTGAGTCTATTGCCCATACTTTGCATGGTCCTACAAAAATGATGTGATGGTAGGATATGGATATCTATAAAGAACTTGAAATAGTGACATCTTAGTGGTTGTGTAGAAACTTGTACTATACCATCATTATGTTAGAGGAAGCCACTTGGCCCATTGGGATTTTTTTATCTAAATATCAACAAAGAAGATAACCCTATAAACTGTTAGAAAACAGGATCGCATAGAAATAACAATAAACATAAATGAAAATATAATCACATAAACACATCACAAGAGAGACACCAATATATCGTGGTCCACCCAACATGGGCTACGTTCACACTAAAATTGCCAGTCTTTATTATTATACCATCCAGCAAATGAAGGGATACAACCTGCAACACATCCACTGCGCTTCCTCTTCACTGTTTCATAGTCACTCTTCATGATCTCAGAGATCTTTGCAATGCATAATACCTAATACATCATCCCTAGTTGTATTACAATGTCTTACTTATAAAGGGGAAATACAAAGGGAAAATACTATGGGTTACCCAAAACCATGGGCCCGTAATATGTTGGTGAAATAGCCCAAAAATTTTCCTTCAGAGGCCCACTGGCCCCCGGACCCCCTGGGACGCGTGCCAGGATCATAACCAAACCTGGGGTATAACATCATCTATGAGACTGGAAGATCAGGATCCACAACCAACAATCTCCCACTTGGAGACTGATCACAACAACTCCACCACTGCTATACTTGCTAGAATTGGAAAATTTCTCATCTTCTCCTTCACGCTAGAAGGCCAACTGAAACCGATCAAGAACTCAGTTTCTCTCTAGGCACTACCTTTGTGAACATGTCTGCAGGATTCTGGCTAGTATGTATCTTTTCTAGCTTCAACAATTTATCCTCCAGAACAAAGAGTATGAAATGGTACTTGAGCTGTATATGTTTAGTCCTGGAATGGAATGTCGAGTTCTTTGAAAGATGAATGGCACTCTGGCTATCACTATACAACCTGCTATCCTTCTGCTTCTTACCCAATTCCTCCATAAACCTCTGCAACCAAATCATCTCTTTACTAGCCTCTGTAACAACAACATACTCTAAATCATCTCTTTACTAGCCTCTGTAAAAGAAACATACTCTACTTCTGTTGTTGAAAGTCCAACAACCTTTTGCAGTTTCGAAATCCAACTTACTGTTATTCCACCTACAGTAAACACATACCCTGTAGTACTCCTCCTACTATCCTTATCACCTTCCATATCTGCATCAACATATCCCTGTAGAACAGTGTCTAAACCTCCAAAACATAATGCCCGAGTGGCAGTACCTCTCAAATACCTGAGAATCCACTGTACTACCTTCCCATGTTCTTTACCTGGATTGTTCATATATCTGCTCACAACTCCCACTCCATGTGCAATATCTAGTCTTGTGCACACCATGGCATACATCAAGCTGCCAACTACTGATGAATAGGGAATCTTGGACATGTAATCTGTCTCTTCTTGTGTCTTGTGACACATTTTCTTACTTAGATTGAAATGGCTAGCCAAAGGTGTACTAACTGGTTTTTCATTCTGCATTCTGAACCTCTCCAACACCTTTTGTATGTACTCACCCTGAGACAATGTCAATTTGCGATTTTTCCTGTCTCTTGTTATTCTCATACCAAGAATTTGCTTTGCAGCACCCAAATCCTTCATCGCAAATGAATTTGCTAACTTCCTTTTGAGCACGTTTATTTCCTACATGTTAGACCCTGCAACAAGCATGTCATCCACATACAATAACAAGATAATATAACTTCCAATATCTAGCCTCTTGAAATAAACACAGTGGTTAGAATGACATCTACTATAACCTTGTTATGTCATAAACCTATCATATTTTAAATACCACTGCCTTGGAGCTTGCTTCAAACCATACAAGCTATTCTTCAACCTGCATACCAAATTTTTCTTCCATTTGACCTCATACCCGTGTGGCTGCTGCATATCTCTTCCTCCAAATCCCCATGGAGAAAGGTTGTTTTTACATCTAACTGTTCAAGATGCAAATCTTCTACCACCACTAGACTCAATATAGTCCTAATTGAAGTCATCTTAACAACAGGAAAATATTTCATCAAAATCTATACCTTTCTTCTGTGCAAACCCCTTTACAACAAGTCTGGCCTTGTACCGCTTCTTACCTCCTTCTTCTTCCTTCAACCTGTAAATCCATTTGTTCTGCAATGCTCTTCTACCAGCAAGAAACTGAACCAAATCCCAAGTCTGGTTTCCTACCAATGAGTCCATCTCCTCATTCATGCCTTTCTCCCACTTCTTTCTAGTTTCCACCTGCATTGCTTCTTCATAAAATTTTGGTTCACCAGCATCAGTCATCAATAAATAATACATTGAAGGAGAGTATCGTTCAGGGAGTCTACTTAACCTAGTAAATCTTCTTACACTTGCGGTACTTTCAAGTACTTGTTGTTGTTCTTGATTTTCTGGCACCTTTGGAACTTCATTTTATTCAATTTCATCAAGTACTATGTACTTTGTGTTTTCCTTTTCCTGTTTCTTTCCCTACAACTGATCTTTATACATGACCTTTTCATTGAATATCACATCTCTACTCCTAATGATTTTTTTATTTTCATAATCCCATAAGCGATAACCAAAATCATCAACCCCATATCCAATAAAGGTACATTTCTTGGATTTAGCTTCAAGCTTTGTTCTGTTTTCTTTATCAATATGGAAAAATGCTTCACAACCAAACGTTCTCAGAAATGAGTAGTTTACCTTTTTACCTGTTCATGTCTCCTCTGGAATACCACCATCCAAAGCACTTGAAGGCCCTCTGTTTATTAAATAAACAACAGTATTTACAGCATCTTCCCAAAACTGTAAGGGAAACCCTGCACGCAATCTCATACACCTTGCACGCTCCATAATCGTTCTATTCATCCTTTCTGACACACCATTTTCTTGTGGTGTTCCTGGGACTGTCTTCTCTCTACGAATCCCATGGTATGAACAGTAACTATCAAACTCCCTGCCGCATTACTCACCTCCATTATCAGATTTGAGACACTTCAACCTTTTTCATGTCTCATTCTCAACCAAAGCTTTCCACTTCTTAAAAGTAGAAAACACATCAGATTTATGTCTAATGAAATAAACCCAATTTTTTCTAGTTGCATCATCAATAAATGTAACATAATAATTAGAGCCACCAAGAGATTGTACCTGAGTCGGTCCCCATACATCTATATGCACAAGCTCTAACTTTTCATTCTTCTTCTATTTCCCAAACCTGAGAAATCTAACTCTCTTTTTTTTCCATAAACACAGTTCTCACAGAATTCCAAACTTACCTGCTTCAAATCTGGTAGCAACTTCCTTGAGTGGAGAATCTGCATCTCCTTCTCACTCATGTGGCCAAGCCTATGATGCCACAATGTTGTATATGTTCCTGTGGAATCTAAAGAGATAGAATAGTCAGTATTATGAGGACATAAATACAACGTACCTACCGTGACTCCTTTTTCTATCACCATTGATCCTTTAGTGATCTTCCACCACGTTTCTCCAAATGTATATAGACAACCACCATCTCCCAACTGCCCTGTTGAGATTAGATTTCTTTTCATATCAAGAATATGCCTAACATCTTTTAGCAGCCATTTAGTTCCATTCTTAAATTTTATCTATACCTTACCCATTCCAACAATTTCACATGGCTCATCATCACCCAATAAGACATTTCTAAAATCACCTGGAACATAATCATGAAAATATTTTCTATGGGGTGTAGCATGACATGAAGCCCCCGAATCTACTACCCAATAATCACTAGTATTATCTAATGCAAGAATCAAAGCATCTTGTAACACATAACATGTTACATTTGCTTCCTGGGTAGTTTCCTGCTGTCCATCTCCTTTCTTCTTTAGAGATATGTAGTCTTTCTTTAGATGTCCTTTCTTTCCATAGTTCCAACACTCTATTTTTCCCAGTATGGACTTGGATCTACCCATTTTAGACTTGCCATGATTACCTTGGCTCTTTCCTTTCTCCATTTGTCTTCCCCTACTCTCCATGGTTAATGCATTACCTGATGTCTCACCTGTGCTTTTTCTTCGCATTTCTTCGCTAAGAATAACACCAATAACATCATCAAATTTCAAGGTGTTTGAACCAGAGACAGAGTTACTTACAGCCGTGACCAAGCTATTCTAGCTTTCTAGCAATGAACACAATATTAGAAGAGCCCTAACATCATCATAAAAGTTCACACTTACAGAACTTAGTTGATTTGTAACCGTATTAAATTCATTTAAATGATCAACAACAGATCCACCTTCAAACATCTTCATATTAAATAAATGCTTCATTAGAAATACCTTGTTGGAGGCCGAGGGTTTTTCATACAGCTTACCCAATGCACTCACCAAACCCTCCATTGTCTTTTCTTTTGAGATATTGAAAGCCACTGACGAAGCCAGGGACAACCGTGTTGTTCCTAGTGCCTTTCTGTCAAGAACCTCCCATTCTTCATCCTTCATAGTTTCCGGCTGCTTTTCTCATCCTCCCAATGGTAGGAATAGATCCTTCTTGTAGAGATAGTCCTCCATTTGCATCTTCCAAAACTGGTAGTTTTGGCCATTAAATTTCTTGATTTTAAACTTTTCTTCTTCCGCCATTGCTCCCACTAGAACCAGAAACCCTAGTTTCCTGCGGGTTTATCTGCCAAATAGACCTTTGGCTCTAATACCAATTGTTAGAAAAATAGGATCACATAGCAATAACAATAAACAAAATTGCAAATATAATCACATAGACACATCACAAAAGAGACACCAATATATCGTGGTTCACCCAAGAATGGGCTACGTCCACACTAAAATTGTCAGTCCTTATTATTATACCATCCAGCAAATGAAGGGATACAACCTGCAGCACATCTGCTGCACTTCCTCTTCACTGTCTCATAGTCTCTCTTCACGATCTCAAAGATCTTTACAATGCATAATACCTAATACATCAACCCTAGCTATATTACAATGTCTTACTTATAAAGGGGAAATAGAAAGGGAAAATACCACGGGTTACCCAAAACCATGGGCCCGTAATCTGTTGGCGAAACATCCCAAAAAAATTACTTTGAGGGTTGCCCCTCAGGCCCCCTGGGGCATGTGTCAGGATCATAACCAAACCTTGGGTACAACACGACTGAAACAAACTCATCTATGAGACTGGAAGATCAGGCTCCACAACCAACATACACATTTTCTCACTATTTATGTTTTCCCATGTGGTTTTGGATGATATGTTGAACTCTAGTGTTGTTCTATCTATCTTCCATTACTCCATCCAAAATTTGCTTGTGAATCTTGGATCTCTATTAATTGCTTTTAATTTAGGAAATCCATGAAGCTTGTGAATTTATTTCATTAAAACATTTGTTACTTTATTGCAATATATGTGCTTTGAATTCCACAAAAAAAGTGCATATTTTGTGAGTCTATTAACAACCAAGAAATCCCATCCTTACCTTCTAATTTTGGTAAACCTATAGTGAAATTATGGATAGGGAATATGCTACCACATTATACTTCCCATTTTTCTAGATTATCTCAAAATCAAAACCTTGCATTATAGATACCCACTTTGGTTTGCTCTTCTTAAGACAACCATTGCTCCAAAATGTTGATGTATTTGTAACTTCGGAAGATATTCACTTGTATATTGTATTTGCACTTTATTGTATCCCCAATGGAGATGTATTATTCCTCCGATTGGAAGTGTCGTCATGTGTACTTGCAAGTGTCGCAAGTTATATTGTAAGTGTCGTAACTTATACTTGATGGGTTATGAAACCACCTTGATGGGGTCGGACCTGTATGAGTCATGTGGATCAAAGGGTTATTAGACCACCCTAGTGGGGTTCGGCCCAATCAGCATTATGTTAAGTGGTTAAGTTGGGGCCGACCTAGTTGAGTAAAGGTCAAGTCAAGTTAGTGTATAAATATAGAGTGTGTCTCTCTCATTTTACACATTGTCTCATTCACTCACTTCGCATTAGTGAAAGAAGAGAAGGGTGCACACAAGTGTAAGAGGAGCATGCTATTGAATTTATCTATCTCTTGGGTTTGATCATGGTGATCCTTGTATTGATGCTTATTCTATCTCTAAGGAAGTTGCGTGGTTTTTCACCTTCTTGGTTTTCCCCGGTGAAATGTTTTGTGTCTCTTGTCTCTTGTCTCTTATGTTTGATATGCTGTACATGTTGTTCTTTCAGTTATGATCCTATATCTATTGAATTAATGCTCAAAATATAACATGGTATCATAGCTAGCCTGAAGGAAGGCATGCTATCGCATTTATGAGACTTGTTGCACTTGCGACAAATTGGAAGGTAGGGATTGATATAGAACAACCAGTCATCGTAGAACTTTCTCTATAAATCCATTTTGGAAATGGTTCAGGTTCTGAAAAGTTTACAAGTCGTAGATAACATCCCCATGTATCTTGTGTCCAAAGCACAGCATCTGATTCATTGTACTTTGTGTTTTATGATCAATACAATATAGGGTTTCTGCCTCTTCTAGATCTCAGTCATAAACATGTGACCTAGGAAAAAAGGTCATAACTTGGGCTATGAAGGTCCAAATGAAATTTCGTAAAAAGTGGCGGGTAGGGAACGGAATGTACTTTCACATCTCCTCTGTTTGGAGGCTGAAGTTGAACCAGTGACATGTGGCACGTCGTACAAGTTCACTCTCATGTTTTATCCCATAAACAGGTCACATTGCGACACTTGGCATAACTCTCTCTCAGAGAATCCAATTGAGGTCAAACCTATGGGGTTGGAAAGATAACAGGTCAGGATACCACATGCCAAATTTTTAGATCCTATGGATTCATAATTTCATAGATGCACTAGAAACAATCAAGTGCATATTTCTGTCAAAACATATTTGGATTCTGAGCACCTTCATTCTTGGCTTGTCAATGCTACAGGAATTTAGGGTTTTGGAGAAAGTTGGAATTTTTGGAATCAAAGGCCACGGCTGAATGCTCCTCATCAAAATTGAAATTTAGAGACAAATATGAAATATTTTGGTTGGGCAAAAGGTCGGGCTTGATCAAACCCTAGTTTGGGATTTTGATCGGAAAGATGGAAAATTAGGGCTTCTGCAAAAGTTGGAATTTTTTTAAATCTGTGACCACGGCTGGAAGCTCCTCATAAAAATTGAAGTTTAGAGCTTTGGATCGAACCTTTTGGTTGGGCAGAAGGGTGGGCTTTAAAAAACCCTAGTTCGGGGTCCTATCTAGTGAATCCAGAAGTTTCAAAGACAATTTTGAGGGGTCAAATTTTGCAGTTTTCAAAATTGAAGTATACCAGCTTGATCAACTTAGCAAGCCACATATTTCCATCCTTTCAGAAGTTTTAATTTTTAGGGTTTCTCTGACAAACCCTAATCCAGCTCCAGATCCAGTTTCAGCAAATCAAAGTGGATTGGGTTAATCCTAGAAAAGAATGAATTGGACACCTACATAAGTGAAGAAGTTCTAGTTCCAGAGGGGGATGAGGTTTAGGCTTTACATGAGAAGGCTACAATCAATCCCGACAAGTATGACTTAAAGAGATACAGGTATGTTTTGAAATTTGTTCATGATTAATTTTATGATATGTTTGTCTTCATATTATTAAGGTTAGTACAATCTTGATTAATCTTAGACTTGTCGCATCACCCTAGTACAAGTATGAATGCATGTGAATGATAGAATACATTCATTGATTAGGGTTATGACACTTATGATTGTACTAATGCACTGTGGTGTTTTATGAGGTTTATGTTGTCTGCTAACATGAAAGGTAAAAATCAAGTTCTAGATCAAGAACATATGACCATGGTGATATGAAGACAAAGACTCATCCATAGCCATTATAGAAGCTCTACTTACGAGGTATGTATAATTTGGTTCCACAATGGTTAACTTATGAGTTATGCAGGTTACTAAGCACAAGTCATTGAAGAGAACAAGAAGACATTGTTTGGGTATGTTAGACATAACTAGCAAACATGATAACCAGGTATGTTTTTCCTATATCAAGTTAGAATCCTACCTTGTGTTAGGATCTTATAGTTTTGTATGAATGATTATTCTTGAAGTTAGAAGTTTAAGTAATCAATAGTTTATGCATATTATGTTTCTTACTTTGATTGATGATATGACTAACCAGAAGAGTCCTATGGTCAATAAGAATATGCATAAGTAATAGAAGTCCTCCCTGAAACCTTGAATACTAATGATTGTGACAAATTACCTGTGTGTGAAATAATCATGACCATACATGTTAAGTTTATTTAGGATCATAATGTTTTGATAGTATTGAGATTATACTACTGGATGTATGATTATGTATGAGACCTTGAGGATGACACTAGTGCACACTTAAGCATGCATAGTGATCCAGGATGAATCTAAGTTCAAGGACAGGTAATCCAGGAAGCAAATATCAAGAGGGAGCACACTCCAGTTGTTCCTGCAAGGAAGAAAAGATTGAGAGGGAGTCCACCCTACAACTAAACAAAGATAAGTATTTGAATTGTTATATATATGACTACTTAAATGATTTAGGATGTATATTATGCATTTTAGAAAAGGTTGCATTAATGAACAAGATAATACTAATATAGTAATGGGTAAGTGGCCTATGGTACTTTACAACATTCCATTGCTACTTATATAGAATGAAACTTCTTTGCTGACATGTTGGGAGTTGTGCACACTCTTAACAATGTTCTGGTAGAGATGGAAGGCATCTAGAAAGTTGCAAAATATGGATAAATGTTGTATTGAAGCATTGGCTAAGATAATTGCATGACTGTATGACATATGTATTTATGAGTAAGAATTTGTTCTGAAATATATAAGATGTTTCTAATCATGCAATTGAACTTGTCTTGTAGGAAAGACCATGTACCTACAAAAGAAGGACTACAACATTTGTTCCAACAACAAAGTTCAAAGAAAACTATCTATTGAAGATACTTTGAGGAAGAAGTGATGGGACACATTTGCAGGAGCCATTCCAAGCATGGTGAGAGGAGGATCCTTCCCGTGGTTGTGGATGTAAGCGTTTTGTGATGAGCATCAGGATGATGCTCCAATTACTGCTTTGTATATGCATCAGTTGGATGCTTTGTATGATCAGTTGGATCATGTATATGTACATGCATCAGGATGATGCAGTGATGATGATCAGGATGATCAAATGTGATGAGTATCGGGACGATGCTCTGGATGACATGCATTAGGACGATGCAGTGACGATGATCAGGATGATCATATGTGATGAGTATCAAGACAATGCTCTTGATGACATGCATCAGGATGATGCAGTGATTATGATCAGGATGATGCATTACTTTCTAGGCATGGAGGTGTGCCAGAGTGCAGATGTGATCTTCCTTTGACAAGGGAAGTATGCAGTAGAGATCCTGAAGAGGTTCGGGATGATGGACTGCAAGGCCATGGCCACACCTATGGAATCGAACCTGAAGCTTTTGTGTGATGCTTCATCTAAGCTGGTTGATGTCATGGTGTATCGTTAGATGATTGGGTCTTTGATGTACCTGACGAACACGAGACCAGATATTTTCGTTGCGGTGAACACATTGAGCCAATTCCTTACGGATCCGAGAAGTTTTCACTTGGTTGCTGGAAAGCATATTCTGAGGTACCTGAAGGGTACGGTTGATTATGAGCTCAAGTATGATGAAAAACAAAAGTTTAACCTACAGGGTTATGTTGATTCGGATTGGACAGGCAGTGCCATTGATCGGAAGGGCACTTCTGGGTGCTGCTTCAGTATGGGATCAGGTGTGATCTCTTGGTTTAGCAGGAAGCAGTCATGTGTGGCACTAAGTACAGCCGAAGCAAAGTATGTTGCAACTTGTTCGGCTAGTTGTGAGGCATTATGGTTTAGGAAGCTACTATCTGAGTTATTTGATCTCTCGTTGGATGCTACTAGTATATTTTGTGACAACCAGAGTTGTGTGAAGCTATCTAAGAACCCAGTGTTCCATGACAGGTTGAAGCACATCGATATCAAATATCACTATATCAGGGATATGGTGCAGAGAGGAGCAGTGAATCTCCTGTATGTTGCGATGGATGAGCAAATAGCCGATGTGTTGACCAAGCCACTAGCCAGAGTGAAATTTGAGTACGTCAGAGAGAGGCTTGGTGTACTTCATATCGAGATTCCCTCTAAGGGGAAGTGATGAGTCCGGAGGCACAGATGCACATGAGCCATTCTGACATGGTGGTAGGTTTGTCCTCCCATGGTGCAGGTATAAGGGCTATGGCCATTCCAACATGGTCGAAGTGTGTTTTTCCATGGTCATTGATGTAAGAGCTATTCCATTCAAGCATGGTTGAAGTGTGTCTTCCCACGATTGCGATATAAGTGATGTGCCATTCCTAGCATGGTTGAAGTGTGTCTTCCCATGGCTATGGATATAAGTGTTGTTCCATTCGAGCATAGTTGACGTGTGTCTTCCCATGGCTGCGATATAAGTGTTGTGCCATTCCTATCATGGTTGAAGTGTGTCTTCCCATGGCTATGGATATAAGTGTTGTGCCATTCGAGCATGGTTGAAGTGTGTCTTCCCATGGCTACGATATAAGTGTTGTGCCATTCCTAGAATGGTTGAAGTGTGTGTTCCCATGGCTATGGATATAAATGTGATGCCATTCTCGCATGGTTGAAGTGTGTCTTCCCATGGCGTAGATATAAGTGTTGAGCCTTTCATGGATGGTTGAAGTGTGTCTTCCCATGCCGGTGAATGTAAGTGCTACGTGATGTGCATCTAGGTTGTGCTCCATGGACAATGACGGTGATCTAAAGACGATGAGGTGACAATATGGTACATAGGTTTTGTAGAAGAATATAATTGGTCCTAAGATGCTCTTGCAGGTTTTGCAGAGGCAGTGTAATCAGTCCTGGGAGATCTTGTAGGTTTTGCAGAGGCAGTGTAATAAGTCCTGAGGTGTACTTACTTGATGGCTTGCTCGCAGAGATGATGAAGACCTATATGGAGGCTAGGCCTACATCCAGCATGTAAAAGGGATGGCTCTGTAGAACTTCCTATGATGAGTAGATTGGAGATTGATTGAGATAGCAGCAGTAGTGACGATGATACTCGGTGATACAGTGACAATGATCCAGATCCAGTATTGAAGAATTGTGTTGATATGTATTGATGACTTATGTCAAGAGAATACCTTCCTAGTTAAGAGGGAGTGTTTATGTATTTGTAACTTCGGAATATATTCACTTGTATATTGTATCTGTACTTTATTGTATCCCCAACGGAGATGTATTATTCCTCCGATTGGAAGTGTCATCATGTGTACTTGCAAGTGTCGCAAGTTATATTGTAAGTGTCGTAACTTATACTTGATGGGTTATTAGACCACCTTGATGGGTTCGGCCCTGTATGAGTCATGTGGATCAAAGGGTTATTAGACCACCCTAGTGGGGGTCGGGCCAGTCAGCATTATGTTAAGTAGTTAAGTTGGGGTCGACCTAATTGAGTAAAGGTCAAGTCAAGTTAGTGTATAAATAAAGAGTGTGTCTCTCTCATTTTACACATTGTCTCATTCACTCACTTCGCATTAGTGAGAGAAGAGAAGGGTGTGCACAAATGGAGGAGGAGCATGTTGCTGAATTTATCTATCTCTTGGGTTTGATCATGGTGATCCTTGTATTGATACTTATTCTATCTCTAAGGAAGTTGCGGGGTTTTTCACCTTCTTGGTTTTCCCCGGTGAAATGTTTTGTGTCTCTTGTATCTTGTCTCTTATGCTTGATATGATGTACATGTTGTTCTTTCAGTCAAGATCCTAGATCTATTGAATTAATGTTCAAAATCTAAAACAAAAGTTACTGTAGGTTTTCATGGTTTAAATTGAATTTAAAATGTATTCCAATGAGATATTATTGCAATTTCCTGATTGCATGTAAAATAGATGACATTTCATTTTCATAAGTAGAATTCATCAAATATTTCCCCTTGAGGTTTTTTACTTTCAAAAGATAGTGGTCTTCCTCATTTCCTCAATACTGTTTCAATTCCTTGTCCTAATGAATTTGTTAATTTTTTAGCATTAATTCAACATACTCTAGGATCTTTACTAAGAGAATAACATGTACAGCATATCAAGTATAACAATGCATATCAATCACACCAAGCAATCACATGAGACAATAGACACACAGAGTTTCACTGGGGAAAACCATAAAGGTGAAAAACCCCACAACTTCCTCAGAGATAGAAAGAGCAATGATACAACCAAAGTACAAGAGATAGTCTTCTACTAGCAGCTACTCCTCCTCCTCAACTAGTGCGCCACTTTCCGAGTGATGTAGGAGTGAATAATGAGATGAAAAAATAGAGATCTCCCGCTCTCTATTTATACTTCTTACAACTTGCCTAATACACTAGCAGGGCCGACTTCTCTAGAAGAGTCTAATAACCCATGGTTACATTAATCCGGGTCGACCCCACACTTAGTGGTCTAATAACCCATCACAACAAGTTACGACACTTGACAATACAAATGACGACACTTCCGTATAGAGGAATAATACCATCTCTCTAGGAGTACAATATACATGGGTGAAATACATTCCGAAGTTACATATACATCAACACTCCCTCTTAACTAGGAAGGTATTTCTCGACACAGATCTGCTAGGACAAGTCTTCTTCTCTGGATCATCATCAGTGAATCATCATCATCGTCACTGCTGCTGCTATCTCAATCTACTCGTCATAGGAAGTTCTACAGATCCAGTCCTTTTTCATACTGGATGTAGGCCCACCACCTGTATGTCTTCATCATCACTGGCCATACTGTGGAATTCTCGGGACTGATTACGTGCATCAACAAAACCTTGAAAGAGCATCCCAGGACTGATTACTAGCTTACTGCTCAACCTATCGGATCTCCCATGATATTTTATATGTTGACCTTCACAAAACCTACTCAGAGCATCCCAGGATGTTACGAGCACACCGCTCTACCTGTCTGGATCTCGATAGAGCATCCCAGGCTGTTACGAGCACACCGCTCTACTTGTTCAAATTTTAAAGGATCTTTTCTATGTGAACTTTTGCAAAACCTACTCAGAGCATCCCAGGATGTTACAAGCACACCACTCTACCTGTCTGGATATCGATAGAGCATCCCAGGATGTTACGAGCACACCGCTCTACCTGTCCAGATTTTAAAGGATCTTTTCTATGCAAAACCATAGCAAAACCTACTTAGAGCATCCCAAGATGTTACGAGCACACCGCTCTACCTGTCTGGATATCGATAGAGCATCCCAGGATATTACGAGCACACTGTTCTACTTGTCCAGACTTTAAAGGGTCTTTTCTATGCTACCTGTAGAAAAACCTACTCAAAGCATCCCAGGATGTTACAAGCACACCACTCTACCTATCTGGATCTCGATAGAACATCCCAGGATATTACGAGCACACCGCACTACCTGTCTGAATTTTAAAGGACCTTTTCTATGCTACCTACACAACCTGTCCACGGCCACAGAGTATCAACGCGATACTCACCATACATCATCCTGATGTACATCATCACATGCTCAACCTGACCATCATCATAGCATCAACCTGATGCATATCATCTAGAGCAACATCTTGAATCTCATCATCTGTGATCATCCTGATCAACCTGATGCATATCATCTGGAGAAACATCCTTAAGCTCGTCATCTGTGATCATCCTTATCAAACAATGCATCCACCTGATGCATACCAAGTATCTACCTCATACATATCATCATACATGATCCATCCGATCATACAATGTATCTACCTGATACATACACAAATACATGATCCACTTGATCATACAGTGTATCCACCTGATCATACCAATGCATCCACCTGATACATATACAAATACATGATCCAACTGATCATACAAAGCATCCAACATGATCCATATACATATACATGATCCAATTGATCATACAAAGCATCCAACATGATGCATATACAAATACATGATCAAACTGATCAAAGCATCCAACTGATGCATATACAAAGCAGTAACTGTAGCATCGTCGTGATGCTCATCATCCAGCGCTTACATCCACAGCCATGGGAAGGATCCTCCTCTCACCATGATTTGAATGGCTCCTGAAAATGTGTCCATCACTTATTCCTCGAAGTGTCGTCAATCTGAAGAACACCAAGCCTCTCTCTGAAGTACTCAAACTTCACTCTGGCTAGTGGTTTTGTCAACACATCTGCAACCTGCTCATCCGTCGCAACATACAGGAGCTTCACTGCTCCTCTCTGCACCATATCCATGATATAGTGATATTTGATATCAATGTGCTTCGACCTGTCGTGGAACACCGGGTTCTCAGACAGCTTCACACAACTCTGGTTGTCACAAAAGATAATAGTAGCCTCCAGCAGGAGATCAAATAACTCAGACAGTATCTTCCGGATCCATACTTCTTCACAACTAGCCGAACATGCTGCAACATACTCTGCCTCGGTTGTACTTAGTGCTATGCAGGATTGCTTCCTTCGAAACCAAGATATCACACTTGATCCCATACTGAAGCAACACCCAGATGTGCTCTTCCTATCTGCAACACTGCCTACCCAGTCTGAATCAACATAACCCTGTAGGTAAAACTATTGATTCGCATCATACTTGAGCCCATAATCAATTGTACCCTTCAGGTACCTCAGAATATGCTTTACAGCAACCAGGTGAACACCTCTGAGATCCGTCAGGAACTGGCTCAATGTGTTCACCGCAAAGCAAATATATGGTCTAGTGTTCATCAGGTACATCAAGGACCCAATCATCTGACGATACACAGTGACATCAACCGGATCAGATGAAGCATCACACAGAATCTTCAGGTTCGATGCCATAGGTGTGACCATGGCCTTGCAGTCCATCATCCCAAACCTCTTCAAGATATCTACTGCATACTTCCCTTGTCCAAGGAAGATTCCATCTGCACTCTGCCACACCTCCATGCCTAGAAAATAGTGCATCATCCCCAATTCCTTCATCTTGAACTCGACAGCAAGCTTCCTCTTGGTATCGGCAATCAATCCATCCTCACATGTTACAAACAGGTCATCCACATACAAAAGTAGTATCATAGGATTGCCTTCCTCAACCTTGTAGTAAAGGTTGGAATCTACTTTACTCTTGGTAAATCCCAAACTGGATAGAAAGCTATCTATCCTACCATACCAAGTCCTAGGAGCTTGCTTCAAGCCATACAAGGATTTCTTCAGTCTGCACACATATGACTCCATGTCATCTATCTCAAAACCAAGTGGTTGCTCTACATGCACTTCCTCTTCGACTACACCATTCAAGAAAGTTGTCTTGACATCCATCTGGTGTATCTTCCATTTCATCACTATAGCTAGGGCAAGTACTGATATGATGGAAGTGTACCTGGATACAAGAGCAAAAGTCTCTTCATAGTATATCCCCTCCATCTGGGAGAATCCACGAGCTACAAATCTCTCTTTGTATTTCTCTATGATACCATTTGCAACATGCTTGATCTTGTAGATCCATTTGGAAGTCACAACCAACTTCTCTTCAAGTCTTGGGACTACATCCCAAACATGATTCTTCATGATCGACTGGTATTCTTCGACCATGGAATCCTTCCATTCTTTCTTTTCTTTTGCTTCTTCATAACTGAAAGGTTCCTTGTTCATAATGTCACATAGTAAGGCAACATAACTGGTATGAGATCTAGTTCTCTTCCTTGCTCTGTGTTCTTCTCCTAGAATGCCATACCTTTCTACATCTTGAATGAGCTCTCTAGCCCATGCAAGTTTCCTCTTGTGAGAGTTCTCCTCACGAGGTGGATCTACAAGTATTTGTGGATCTTCAACTTCACGATCTGCTTTTGGAATTGCTTCATTCATGATGGTGTCTTGAAATTGGGTTTCCTTTGGTTCTTCATGATCTTCAATAGGTGCCTTCTTTGATTTGATGTAAGCTGATTCCTCATCAAATGTTACATCCCTGCTGACATCAATCTTCTTGAACCCTGGAAAGTATATTCTGTAAGCTTTCGAGCTTTCACTGTACCCCACAAATATACCCTTCTTTCCTGAAGGATCTAGCTTTGTCCTCTTTTCCTTTGGAACATGTGTATATACTGGACAACCAAATATTCTGAGATTGATGACTTCAGGTTTCTTACCAGAGAATACCTCTTCTGGTGTCTTGTTTTCCAATATCTTGTGAGGTGTTATGTTCTGCACATATACAGCTGTCCTAGTTGCTTCTGCACAAAGATGCATAGGCAAATCCTGGTCATGTAGCATTGCCCGTGTTGCTTCCATGATTGTTCTGTTTTTCCTTTCTGCAACTCCATTCTGTTGTGGATTGTAAGGAGCAGTCAACTCCCTCTTAATCCCTGAATCACTGCATAGCTTCTTGAAATCACCTGAAGTGAATTCACCGCCATTGTCAGATCTGAATGTCTTGATCTTCTTATCAGCTTGATTTTCCATCAAGGCTTTGAATTCCTTGAACTTAACAAACACTTCATCTTTGTTCTTCAAGAAATAAACCCAAGTCTTCCTAGAGAAATCATCAATGAAAGAGACGTAGTATACATACCCACTCAGAGAACTGGATGACATCGGACCACATACAACAGAGTGGATAATATCCAAGATTCGTTTTTCTTTGCTTTCACTGCTTGGAAATGCCTTCTTAATGTTCTTTCCTTTTGCACATCCTTTGCAAACACCTTCATGCTTTGTCTTGATTTCAGGAAGACCTTCTACAACTTTGCTTGCAATTCGTAGTGCTCTATAGTGCACATGTGCAAGCCTTCTATGCCAAAGTTCACTTGGCTCCATGGATTCATGTACCATGGAATGTTCAGGTTGTCCCTTCAATTTGTACAATCCTCCCTCTTTCTCTCCAATCACTACTGCATCATTTATAGTTTTACCCTTTGGCCACATTAGGACTTGGCCATCTACAAATGCAACCCTCATACCTTTTGCATCCAATGCAAATATGGAGAGTAGGTTCTTCTTGAGCCCAGGTACATATAAAACATCTTTCATCTTCAAAGACTTCCCAGAGTCTAGGTTGTAGGAGGCTTCACCACTTCCCTCGATAGGATATTGATAGTCATCCCCAAGCTTCACTTTATGGGGTGACTCATGTTCATATAGATTTACAAAATATTCTTTAAACCCAGTCATGTGTTTGGAAGCCCCACTATCAATAAGCCAATCATTAAAACCATGAGAGATAGTACCTGTGAGAGAAGAGATTAGAACATATTCATCTTCACTTGATTAAGTATCACTTTCTGCCCTAGCCTTCTTCTTGGGAGGTTCATCATCCTCAGCAGCATGAGCATGAAACCTCTTCTTGTTGTACCTCTTCTTCTTATTGAATTTGTTGTTGTTATCTTTCCTCTTCTTGGGAAAATTTGAAGCAAAGTGTCCTAATCCATTGCAATCAAAACCTCGAACATGAGATAGATCTTTCTTCTTGTGATGAGAGTGAGAATGATTCTTGTTATGAGATCTCTCTCTCTTAAACTTGCTTCCCTTGGTGTGTGTTGTGAGGGATTGATCTTCATTCCCCATATTTTACTCTCTGTCCACAAGCCTTGCTTCTTCTTGTGAGCATTCCTCCCATAGTCTACTGAATGAGATCAACTTCCTCCTTGCACAGATTTCTTGGATGAAGGAGTCCCATGACGTAGGTAGGCCATTCAATGTGGTCATGACAACTTCACCATTTTGCCACTACTTCATCCACGGCTTCAAGTTATTCCTTGATCTGAGAGACCTTAGAGAAATAAGATTGAATGGTCTCTCCATTCTGAAACTTTACCCCTTTCAATTGATTCCGCAGAGTCATCTTCTGATTTATGTTCTTCCCTTCAAATAGCTTGGTCAGGGAATCAAACATCTCCTTGGGTGTCTTTAGATATGACACATGTGGTATGAGATGGTCTTTGATAGAATCAGCAATGATCCTCTTTTCCTTGACCAAGTTCTTCTTATGCAAGGCCTTAGCCTCTTCTTCCTCTTGGACAGGGACCTCAGAACTTATGTAGGTGTCCAATTCATTTTCTTCCAGGATTAACCCAATCCTATACTTCCATTCTCGGAACTTATCATCCCCTTCAATCTTATCCTCAAGCTTGGTGTGGTGAGACATTTTAATGAGAAACTCAAATGGAAAGAAAATATTTAGGTCTTACCACTTGATTTGCAGAAATCTAGATCTGGTGTCGGATTAGGGTTTGTCAAAGAAACCCTAAAAATTCAAAATGTGAATTTCAACTTTCTGAAAGGATAGAAAGATGCACCTTGATGAGATGATCATCCTGGTATATTCAGAATTTGAAATCTGCAAAGATTCACCCTTCAGAAATGCCTTTTAGTCTTCCTGGATTCACTGGGGAGGACCCTGAATTCGGGTTTGAGTTTCCCAGAGCTTCACCCAACCAAAAATATCGATCCAAAGCTCTAAAACTTCTATTTTTGCAAGGAGATTCCAGCTATGTCCTCAGAATTCAGAAATTCCTATTTTTGTGGAAACCCTAAATTTTAGGGCCAAAAATGAAAGTGCCCAGAATTGAACTATGATTGGACCGAAAGATTTTCCTTGATGAGTAGAGTCAATCTACCTTGCTGCTTTTCCAAAATATATGGAGAGAAACCCAATAAATAGGAAACCATAGTTTCTGCCACAGCACAATGTCTTCTTCTCAGGTTAGCTCTGATACCATGTTAATTTTTTAACATTAATTCAACATACTCTAGAATATTTACTGAGAGAATAACATGTACAGCATATCAAGTATAACAATGCATATCAATCACACCAAGCAATCACATGAGACAATAGACACACAAAGTTTCACTGGGGAAAACCATAAAGGTGAAAAACCCCACAACTTCCTCAGAGATAGAAAGAGCAATGATACAACCAAAGTACAAGAGATAGTCTTCTACTAGCAGCTACTCCTCCTCCTCAACTAGTGCACCACTTTCTAAGTGATGTAGGAGTGAATAATGAGATGAACAAATAGAGATCTCCTGCTCTCTATTTATACTTGTTCTGACTTGCCTAATACACTAGCAGGGCCGACTTCTCTATAAGAGTCTAATAACCCATGGTTACATTAATCCGGACCGACCCCACACTTGGTGGTCTAATAACCCATCACAACAAGTTACGACACTTGTGACACTTGTCAATACAAATGACGACACTTCCATATAGAGGAATAATAACATCTCTATAGGAGTACAATATACATGGGTGAAATACATTCCGAAGTTACATATACATCAACGGAATTTTCTACCAAAATCATGTATTTCCAAAATTGGTGTAGCGGTCATAGTATCCTTTAAGAGTGAGAATGGTATAGTATCCTCTTCATTCCACACTAATGAATTTTCCTTCAAGCGAGATGTGAGTGCAGTTGCAATGCATGCACAATTATTAACAAATCATCTATAATATCTCATAACATCCAGAGATCCTCTAAAACCCTTGATGTTTTTAGGAATGGGCCATTTTATGATAACCAGGGAAAATTTTAGGGGCAAAATTTAGCCCGTGGGCTAATTTTTTACCTTTTTTCCCCCAAACAAAATCTCCAATTTACATTTTTTTCTAAGTTGATTCACCCAAATTCCATAGGATAAGAATATTTTACTCTAAACATCCCCAAAAGTTTCCAAAAAGTATATAAAATCCTTGGAAATTTGAATATTTTTACAAAAATATCGCCAAACATTTTATGATTGTCAATAAAAGAATTAGTAAGATTTGCCAAGGTTTTTACACTTCAAAAAAATTATGGATCCTTAAAAAATTCCCTACTAATAACTTGAATCTTTTGAGGGTCAACCTTGACCCCTTCTTGTGAAACAATATAACCCAAATAGTCTACTTCGGGTTTCCCAAAAACACATTTGAGCATTTTTACATACAATTGATTGTTCTCAATTATTTGTAGGAATTCATCCATGTGTTTAATGTTTTATTTCCATGACTTTATGTAAATAAGTTTATTATCAAAGAAAACCAACACAAAATTTATAAGATGAGGTTAGAAAAATTTGTTTATAAGGCCTTGAAAATTATAAGGAGCACTAGTTAACCCAAAAGGCATGGTGAAGAACTCATAGTGCCCTTCATGTGTTATAAAAGACACTTTGGGAATGTTTTCTTCCCTCAATGTGATTTGATGGTATCCTAATTTAAGATCTAACTATGTGAAGTAAGCCACCTTGTGAAGCTCATCAATATTTGGAACAGGGAATTTATCCTTGATGGTGATTTTTTTATACCTTTGTAATTAGAACACATCCTCCAAGAGTTGTCCTTTGTTATCACCATCACTATCAAGGATGAAAGGGAACCCTTGCTTGATCAAATAATACCCACATCCAACATGTCTTGTACCATTTTTTGAATCATACTCTTTTGTTGATATGGGTAACTATTCTATTCAATATTTATTAGGAGGTGTATCGATATGAGATCAATTTGATGTTCGATTATCTGGATGGAGGGATCCCTTTAGGAATTTCTTGGAAGAAACTATGTTGCTTTTCCAGGTTATATTTTAATTATAATGGAATATTTTAATCTTCTCGCTTGACTTCCATAGAGTAAATTCTAGTAATAACTCCACTACAACTTGTTTTTAGGAACTTTTTCAATCTCTGTGACATGATCAGCTTAGAGGGTGGATATTTCAACCCCTTTAATTCATATTCAATTCCCTCAAATTTGAAACTCATGAATAAATCATCATATTTTGTACCCAAAGGTCTCAATTATCAAATCCCTAGAAACACATATTCTCCTTCAATAGGAATTGCATACATGGGGCTTGATAATTTATAGTCTTGCATACTAAGTTTGATGTTATTTAATTTTCCTCCACAATCAATACTTTCCCCATTAGAAATCAATACTTAAAATTTCCACAAGGTACACAAAACGATTGGGATGCCCTGCTAATGTTTTATCAATAAATTTATGTGTACTATATGAATAAACAAGTATTATGAATTGTTATTTTGATGCATCCTACAATCTTAATGGTTTGAGGCGTTGATATACTCGTTAATGCATGAACTGGTATTTCACACTTGGTATCTTGGTCTATGCTGTGCAAAATTTCCACATCTTTTCCTATGCTTTTGGGTTCACAATTTGTTCCTTGCTCATTTGTGGCCCTTTATTTCCTCCTCATAATTATTTTCTAATACGAAAAATTTGGTATGTTAACATTTATTCCCCTTGGACCCTTTTCTATTACAACCAAATCATAGTCCATGTTCTCATCTTTAATCCACTTCCTTCCGTGATATTCTAGTGGGTTGAGGAGTGGTTATCATATGAGGAACAAATTTATCTCTATTTTCTCCATATGATTTAGTGGTAAACTTGTGGGTGGCCATATTCTTGGATTAAATATGATGATAATATTGCATAGATACATCAACATTTGATGCATGTTTTAGGTAAAGCTCGTGTTTAATGTCTTGTTTTAATCCACCCACATAAGCTCCCAATAGATGTTCATCACTTATGTTATCCACTCTTGTGACCAAATGGTGTTAGGATATTATCCACTCTTGTGACCAAATGGTGTTAGGATAAGATCAACTTGTTATAATATATATGTTAGGTAAAGTGTGTTATTTAGTATGCATTAGTATGCATTTGTATATATGTAATATGACAGTCACGATATGCTCTTAACATAGAGTGATATGATGGTTCATCTTCTCCTCGATCTTAACAACCATTGATTCATGGCTTAACATCCAATTGGTCCATGATATCTATTTAAAGAGCATGTAGGGTGATTTTCTAGTTGATCGATTATGAGAAGCTCATTTGTAATATTATTTCTTTTGCATAATAATATTTCCTCAAGTAGTTATTTGGTTGGGGTTGTGGAGTGTTTCCTTCCTCAAGGGTTTAAACCACGTAAAAACATCGATGTGTTTATATGTGATCTATTTGTGTGACAATATACTCAAGGTGCTTGGTCTCTTGGAAATATCTTGTGTAGTCGAACAACTGGATTATATCATGAATTAGAATATTCAATGAAACCTAAGTGCTTCATTCTTGTCAACTATATAAAGTAGTCTTATTCCCACACTTTACCATATTGTGATTCTAGGTCTGTTGTAAAAGTATAATTATAATAATATGTTTCCTTTTAACTATCATTTAATACCATTAATATGGTTTTGTATTAAAATATAGAGTTTATAAGGAAATCCATTTCTTACCTTCAATGATCTGCAACTAAAAGTATTTATCCATTTAGTTCACCCATGTAAAGACATGCGTTCCATCAAAATTTCTTACTTCAACCTTGGGATAATGGATACCCCTAGGAACCCATCCATGGTTAGCTTTAATATTAGAGTTAAATCCTCCTAGAATACGATTATTGGTAAAAGGTTGTTTGCCCAAAAATTTTGTATGTTTATTTTCATGAGTTCCTTAGATCACATTATCACTTTTAGGGAGCCTCACATCTAGGGAATGGATTCCATGGATTTATCATGTTTCATATTTGTTTTATCTTCTTTAAATTTCCATTTTTATATGGATACTATATTTCCATTGTTCCATATTTTCTTCATATCCATCTTGTCTATTTCTTAAAATATGTATAACAAGCATTTTTCAACATCATAGTATCCATGTCCTTAAGTTTATTTTGCAAATTGCATACCTATTTATCCAATTATTTATGTTCTTCTTGATTAATGAATGAACTCTCTACAAGTTTAACATGTGTAGAATATTTTCCAACACCTCTCTCCACATTGTCCAAAATTAATATTTACCTATAATTCTCCTTTTGAATCATCTTAAACAAATATCACAATCATAAGTTATGGAATTTTCAAGTTAACATACCTCTTTAATCCTTTATTTGGAGTTTGTCATGGTGGTCGACCTTCAACCTATTACAAATTCACCGATTATTATCTTTTATTTCTAAAAACATTATTGGATGTAATCGGATATTTTATCTTCAGTATCCCATTGGTATCAACCAATATGGACCTTACAAGAGATAGTTATAGTTGTATTTCCAGAACTTGTTTTTTTTCCTATTTCAAGGGAGCTAAATTGTATGGACTACCATGTCACCAATATTTCACTAGTATGCATAAAATTTTGATATGAAATACCCTGGTATGTATTATTTCTATTGCAATAGGTGGCACTTGATTTTGATCTCTCTATCTTTATATGTAATGGTTTTATTGAGAACACATGTTAAAGACTAGTTTCAAGACTAGTAAAAAGGAACCCTAACTTACATGGTGTGTAACCCTAAAAGTATATAAAACCATAATGTGAAATTTTGACCAAATGTACTTCATTGTGTCTTATATGCACCTTGAAAAAATTTCTCACTGAAAATAATCTAGGAAAAATTATAGTGAAAATGGTCAGATGTATCATTTGAAAGGGCAATGATGCAGGAGCATCAATGCTAAGTCAACAATGTGATTGCATGTTCACATGTTGTGGCTAGCCAGAGGACAAGCTGTTCTGAAGTGGGAAGATAATTTGTTTACTAATTATTTTAATATATGCAAAGTATCTAGCTGACTAGTGTGTTGTCAGTTTTTGGAGAAGTTAGGACATAGTGGCGAGTTGATACTCCCTGCGTGGAGATCAAGCCGATATGCATTTTGTTGATAGTGACTCCTTCAGTGATGGAGGAAAGTTTGTTAGTCAGTTAGTTTGTTCAGCCATTCGGTTTTGGGATTTTTCGGATGGGTGAAAAAGGAAGACAAAGGGGTGCAAGAGAGATCTATGCGGGAAGGAAGGTCGTTGGGATATTTTCTGGAATACCAGAGGAGAATAGGACTGTATAGAAGTTTTTCTATCAATTAATGATATTAGCAAGTTCTGTGTGTTCAATGGTACTACTGTGCTTGTGAATGAGATATAAACTGAGATTTTGTCAGGTGGAGTAATGCAAAAGTGTTAACATGATGTCTATGTGAATGAATCTTTGTTTTCGCGCTTGTATAAACAGTGAAGAACACCCAAACCCTTGGCAGCCTGATCACCATTAAGTAGCAGACATAATTTCTTGTGTGTTTATCCCTCATTAGATTCGGATGGAGTTCGGGATGGATTGATCGATTCTCTGATCAATCAACGAGAAAATAGTAGAGTGCAGTCAATGCAATTAACAGAGTTTGGACAGCTCAGATCAAAGCCAAACGTAAGATCGACGATGAGGAAAGGATCCGCAAGGTGAACGAGTGTGGAAGTTAGCATTCCGTAAGCCGATGTGGAATGTTCTGCATTGATCCTAGATCAACGGATGAGATCAAATCTGCAAGAGTTCAACGGTTGACACGATTTTTTGTAGAAGGAAGAAGCTCGGGATTTAACGACAAGAGTTGTGGAAGCCGCATGCGGAAGAGTTTTTGCAGAATCCTTTTCAAGAAGTCACGACAAGCGCACCCGCAATCCGCAACCCGCAAGTTGCAGAAAGGAGAGTTGCAGAAGGATTATTGCGGGAGGGGGACTGTGGAAACAACATTGCAGAAGGACGTTGATATTGCGGAAAGAAGGAATTTCCACAAGGTTGTTGCGGAAAGATAGTTTGGAATGTCAGGACGTTGAGAAAGGCCCATTTTGGAGATAAGGACTACAAGCGAGAAGAACCCAACTGGTTTTCCTAGCTGAGTTAAGTGGTTCGAATTTCAAAGAACCACCATACTTCCTGGGAAGCGGGTTGGATTGGATTTTGGTCACTCCCACCTACATCATTTTTTGTATCAGAGCGGGCTTTGCTTAGCACAGCAGAAAAAAGACATGGCTATATGTGTAGGCAGAGCAAGAGGCCGTGAAAGAGGATGACCAACAACGAATGCAGAGGTCGTGGAGTAAATGAGAGAACTACGGACACATATGGAAGCTATGGAGATGGGCAGATGAAGAGACCTAGAGACAGGGGATGTGAGTGACCCTGAAGAAGAGGAACAAGGAGAAGAAGCAGCACCCATGCAAGAGACACCAAAGCTAAGATACTTTCAGTCAATTCTTGGAGCAACTTTGAGGCCAAAACCGGAGTTGCCTACCTATTAGGGAAGCCTCACTGCTGAATGCCTCATTGATTGGATCAACGAGTTAGATAAGTAATTTGAGTATGATGAAGTTGAAGAAAACAAGAAGTTCAGATTTTTCAGTGACGAGGTTGAAAGGGCATGCATCCTTATGGTGGGATAGTGTGCAGGCTGAAAGGAGACGGAAGAAAAAGCCATTGATAAGGATCTAGGATAGAATGGTGGCTAAGATGAGAGCCAAATTCTTGCCCAAGTATTTTTAGCTAACTTTGTATAGACAAATGCATAACCTTAGGCAAAGATTATTGACTGTAATAGAGTATACTGAGGAATTCTACAAAGTGAACCTAAGGGAAGGTTATGTGGAAGAATCGGCATAGAAGGCTGCTAGATAAGGAAATGGTCTCAGAATGGATATTCAGGATGAGATCAGCATGATATAACCAAGAACAATGGAAGAGTCATAACAATGTGCCTTGAGAGCAGAAGAAAAATTAGTAAGAAAGAAGAACTTCAACAGAGGAAGAGGTTCAGCCAAAGGAAGAGGGAAAACAGTTGGAGGAGGAAGGTTTGCATCCCTAAAAGGAGAATCTAGCAATTCATACCAACAGGAGCATCAAGGTAGAGGAGATAAACCAAGAGGGATAAGACCTTACCAAGGAGGTGGAGGTAGATGAAGAGACAGAGAAGTTTTCTATAGGTGTTACAAATGTAACAAATTGGGGCACGGGTCCTTTGAGTGTCCTAAGAAGGAAGACATAGGATGGAGAGGAGCCTATGTAGCTCAGAATGAGTAGCAACAAGAGCAGATGCCAGTGGCTGAAAATATGCCAGAGATGGGGGAGGCTTTGATGATGAACAAAGTCTTATTGAAGCCTAGGAAGGAGAAGGTGGAACCTGCTCAAAGAAATACTTTATTCAAAACCATGTGTAAAGTCAAAGGGAAGTGTTGCAAGATGGTGATTGATAGTGGGAGCACTGAAAATCTTGTTTCCACAAAGATGGTAGAGAATCTGAGTTTGCAAAATACCAAACATCATGTTCCATACAAGGTATCTTGGCTACATAAAGGACATCAAATCCCGGTAAGTGAGCAATGTGAAGTTGATTTGCAAGTAGGTACATATAAAGATAGAATTATATGTGATGGGATGCCAATGGATGTTTTCCGTATCCTTCTAGGAATACCATGGCAATTTGATAAAAAGGTGATCCATGATGGTAGGATAAATTGTCATAGTTTTGAGAAAGATGGGATAAAGCATATTCTTCTTCCTTTGCAAGAAGGGAGTACGACAGAGAAGCAAGCCTCTAAGGTCCTAATGTTGACAGGAAAAGAGTATCTGCAGCAAATTGATGAGGGAGAACTTAATTATGTTGTTCAGGTACACAGGGTACTCCCAAAAGACCGAACACCTAGAGAAACCACTTCACACAAACAGATCACAGATCGACACACGATGTTTTGAGGTGGTTTAAACCCTCGAGAGGGAAACACTCCACGGCCTCGACCAAATAGCTTCTATGGAACAGTTTATTATGCAAAAGAAAGAAAGTTACAAATGAGCTTCTCATAATCGATCAACTAGAGAATGACCCTCCATGCTCTTTAAATATAGATCATGGACCAATCATGTGTTAAGCCACGGATCAAGGGTAGGTATGATCTAAGAGAAGTTGATCCATCAGATCACTTTATGTCTAGAACATATCGTGACCGTCGAATTAAATATTTACAAATTCATACTAATGCATACTAAAGAAACACACCTTACCTAATGGATATATTACACAAGTTGATCGTAACTAACTCCTAAGTGTCTAAATATCCTAACATCCCCCCTTAAGAACAACTTGGATAGGATTGAAGGATTTACAAAAGTGACACTATTAGGAGAAGGAAGGAGGCATTATATCCTATCCCCCCTTAATGACAAATTCCTGAACTCCTAACATAGATCGAAGTTTAGAAAACTTCACTTCTATGAGAGACTTGGTGAAGATGTCAGAAACTTGATCATTTGTAGGGAAAAATAGCACTTCAAGAACATGATCATGAACAAGATTTCCGATGAAGTGCATATGTAGCTCAATGTGTTTGTTGTGTTGATGTAGAATTGGATCTTTGGTGAGCTTGATGGAACTTTGATTGTCGCACCAAAGTGGAGTAGGCTGCTGCTGCTCGAATCCAAACTCTGAAAGGATTTTTCGAAGCCATAAAGCTTCCTGACTGGCATTAACTGCGGCTCGATATTCTGCCTCTGTTGAAGAAAGAGAAAGAGCTTGTTGTTTCTTACAAGCCCAAGTGATAGATCTAGATCCCAGACTGAAAACATAACCTACAATAGACTTTCGATCATCAAGATCGTCGGCCCAATCGGAATCAGTGAAACCAACCAACAAAGGTTTCCCCCCTGTACTGTAATGAATCCCAAACTGAAGTGTACCTCGAATATATCGAAGTATTCTTTTAGCTACTTTCTAGTGACTTTCATGAGGTTTTTGCATAAAACGGGCAACACGACCAACGACAAAGGAAAGGTTAGGATGGGAATTAGTCAAGTATAAGAAACTACCAACAAGCTGACGATACAAGGTGGCATCTACTTCAGGTGAAGTACAAGTGGCAGAAATTTTGACTCCAGACTGGAAGGGAGAAGGGGCTGGTGTACAATATTCCATGTGAAAGCGACGAAGAAGGTCACAAGCATTTTTAGACTGAGAAAGAAAGATTCCTTCTTTGGTTTGCAAGACTTGGAGACCAAGAAAATAATGCAAATGTCCTAAGTCTGACATTTCAAAAAATTTCTTAAGACTAGATTTCACATGGGTTATAAGCTTAAGGTCACTACCAGTAAGCATAAGGTCATCAACATATAGAACAAGTATGATGAGATGGTTTCCTACTTTCTTGGTATAGATATTGGGGTCAGAATGGCATCTAGAAAAGCCAATGTCAAGGAGAAAGCTATCCATTTTGGCGTACCAAGCTCTACGAGCTTGCTTAAGGCCATATAAGGATTTCTTAAGGCGACATACAAGGCTAGAGTTATCTTGAACATATCCAGGAGGTTGTTCCTTGTAAATTTCCTCCTATAAATCACCATGTAAGAAGGCGGACTTGACATCCATTTGATGGACTTCCCAGTTATGTAAGGCTTCAAGGGAAAGAATAAGGCGAATGGAATTCATTTTTGTGACAGGAGCAAAGGTTTCATTGTACTCAATCCCTTCAACTTGGGAAAAACCTTTGGAAACTAACAATGCCTTAAGTCTTTCAACACATCCATCTGATGCATACTTAGTTCTGTAGACCCATTTACATCTTACAAGTTTTCTTCCTTTTGGAAGAGGTACAAGATCCCAATTATCATTCACCATTAAGGAATGATATTCTTCATCCATAGCTGCATCCCAATATGTATTTCCTGAAGCTTCTACAAAAGTTTATGGATCATGATTCTCAGAAACTTGAGCCAAAAGAGAAGAGGCTCGTTGAAACTGAGAACGTGTTCGACGTTGATCTCTAGGATCACTAGCAAGATCACTAGCTGCTTCACATGTTGAACGGACCCATTGAGGAAGCACTTGTGCTAGTGCAACTGGAGGAACATGAGCAGGCGGAGGTGGATTTTCATCCTCACTTTCATCATCAGAAACTGGAGTTGGAAACCTGTGAAGGAAGTTGGAAGAAGAAGAAGAAGGCACAATCGTCGAATCAGGCTCGCGGGCCAAAGGTGGCACAATTGCCGAGTTAGGCTTGCAGGCCAAGAGATTTTCATCAAATTTAACATCTCTTCTAATGATTACATCATGAGAATGTGGTTGAAGAAGTCTATAACCTTTTACATCTTCAGAATATCCAACAAATATGCACTCTTCACTTTTAGGCTGCAATGCTTTCCGTTTTTCATCTGAAATGTGAGCCCATGCTTCACTACCAAACACACAGAAGTGACTTACATTGGGTTTAGTTTTACTCCATGCTTCTTCCGGTGTGATACCTTGTAAATATTTAGTGGGGGTGCGATTAACTATGTAATTTGCATAATTTATGGCTTCAACCCAAAGTTGAAGACTTAATCCCTTAGATTGGATCATACAATTAGCCATTTCTTTTAAAGTGCAGTTTTTCCGTTCAGCTACACCATTTTGTTGTGGTGTATATGGAACAGTGTGTTGTTGTTGGATTCCTTATTCAATGCATAAAGTAGTGAACTTTTTGTTAACCTATTCTCCTCCATTGTCAGATCTTAACTTAATAATTTGATGACCAGATTGTTTTTCAACAACGGCCTTGTAGGCCAAGAACATGTTAAATATTTCACTCTTAAGTTTTAGGAAATAAACCCAAGTGCGTCTGGAGTAATCATCAATGAAATTTAAGAAATATTTGAAACCGGAAAAGGAAGTAGATGGAAGAGGACCACACAAGTCACTATGCACAAACTCCAAGGGAACCGAGGTGTGCCAAGAGGCACATTTGTCAAAATTGTCCCGATGATGTTTTTCGAGTACACAACCGGAACAAACACCATCCCTGCAAGATACCATTGGAAGACCTGTCACCATATTGTCTTTACATAGTTGTTGCAATGAGCGATAATTTAAGTGACCAAATCGCTCTTGCCAAAGTTTGCTTAAGTTATCACTATGAGCAACAAAAACTGAAGGAAAAGGTGATGACCCAAAGTTGTTAAATTTGTACAACCTGGTAATATCATCAACAATTCTGGTAGCTAGGACATGTTGAGGATCTTTAAAATCCCTTATTACAACTTGGTGAGGTGTAAACGTCACAATTTTACCTTCACCAGAATGAGTGATTTGATAGACTGATAACAAATTGCAGGAAATTCTTGGAACACATAGTACATCACTGAAATGACCATTATCTACTAGAATAGTTCCAGATCCTACAACACTTAGACTATCATCACCAACAAATATTTGTTTGGTTTTACATTCATGCATAGTAGAAAATATGGCTTGATCCTTATCCATATGATAAGATGCTCCAAAATCAATGACCCATTCATTTGAAGTAAAGAAGAAAATGCATTATAAGAATAACCAGAAGCACAAAGTGCATGTCCATGAAAGGTAGAGTTTGAAGGTGAATCTAGGTTGATGTGGTGCTTTTTCATTGCTGCTTCCAAGGATGTCATCTTCTTGAAACACTTAGATTTATCATGATTATCTTTCCCGCAATAGTTTCAATGACGCTCAGTCTTCTTTCCTTTTGGCTTGGATCCTTTGTCATTTTTTAAAGAACGAGCTGACTGAGAGGGTTTGGGACCCTTGTTTGACTTATTATTTAAAAAAATTTGTTTCTTGGGAGGCTTGGACTTGTCTTTCTGTTGGGACAATAAGGCTTTCCCAGATGTATCTGCATTGTTAATTATTCCAAGATGGATGAGCTTATCTTGATGTCTAATCAAGGAATCACAAAAGGATTCAAGACTAGGCTCTTAATAGCTAGATGCAATCAAGGATTCTTTCATGGAGTAAAATGTAGATACAAAAACTAAATATAGAGGTCCAAGTTTTGAAAGAATATGATAAATGCATTATTTGTCTTCCCTCTTAATCTTGCATTCTTCACGTAAGAGTTTAAGAGTTTTGTACTTAGATAAATAATCTTGAATGCATGAAGAATCACTTGTATTTAAAGAAATCAACTCATTTTCGAGTTGATGACTTCGAATTTCATTGTGTTTACCAAACATAGCTTCTAACTTGTCCCAAGCAATATCAGGTTCATCAATTCCAGATATGTAGAATCACAAATCAGTAGAGATTAACATCCCAATCAATCCACGAGCTTCGTCACATCTATTTGCCCATTTTATTTTCTTATCATCATCATTGGGTTATGTTTCTTTCCCTGAGGTAATTCTGAAAAGTCTCTTACTTCGTAGAATATCCTCCATATGAGATTTCCATGAGAAATAGTTGGAACTGGTAAGTAGAATATCACAAGGCGCATCCATGCTGAAAATAATGGCTGTAAAAACAGAAACCAATAGTCTGGATGCAAAGAACTCGAAAAAATAGGCAGTTTCAAAAAAAACGGCACTGAAAACTGACTCTGTATGACGAAGTTATGCTTGAAAAAAAAAATGTTGAAGATGTCCCCAATAATGACGCGGCAAATAGAGAATGTCTAGCTAAAAAAAGAATCCCCCTCTTCTCAAGATGAACCTTTGAAAATCACTTTACAAGAAAGTTGCTTTAAGTGAATCACTTTTGTAAAATAAGTGATTTTCACTTTTACAATGATGTTACTTTAAATAGTGCAGCAAAAAGAAGGAACTTAAGTGACTCACTTTTGATTTTGATTTTTATTATTTAAGTGAGATGCACTTTTACATAAAGCAATTTTGAACCAAGTGAGCTAAAGTTAAAAGGTACGTAAAAAAAGGGAAGGAGGAAGGGGGCTTTTTTTTCACTCTTCTCTCAGTTTCCATGCTTGCCCGGAAAGTCTACGTTTTCTCTCTGTTTATGATTTGCCGAGATCGCACAAGGTGAACGGAAAAGAAAGCAGACAGGAAAAGCAACAATCTGAAACTAAAAAAATGTAATAATAAAAAACTAATAATATATGAGATATTTTTTTTAAAAAATAAAAAGCGTCACTGTAATATTATACCTTCCGATCTGATGAAATACGCGTTTCTGAAGCAACTGGAAACCATTTTCGATCAAACAAAAACTATTTCCCAATGGAAACGGTGCTCCGGACACAATGGAACACCTCCCATAGCCCAGAAATTCACAGAAATTCCAAAACCATAAACCCTTTCAAGTTTCGGCAACACCAGTTCAAGATCTAGATCATAACCGGAAGTGGCTCTTCATAAAAAATCTGATACCATGTTCGGGTACACAGGGTACTCCCAAAAGACCAAACACCTAGAGAAACCACTTCACACAAATAGATCACAGATCGACACATGATGTTTTGATGTGGTTTAAACCCTCGAGAGGGAAACACTCCATGGCCCCGGTCAAATAGCTTCTACGGAGCAGTTTATTATGAAAAAGAAAGAAAGTTACAAATGAGCTTTGCATAATCGATCAACTAGACAATGAACCTCCATGCTCTTTAAATAGATATCATGGACAAATCAGGTGTTAAGCCACGGATCAAGGGTAGGTATGATCTAAGAGAAGTTGAGCCGTCGGATCACTTTATGTCTAGAACATATCGTGACCGTCGGATTAAATATTTACAAATGCATACTAATGCATACTAAAGAAACACACTTTACCTAACGAATATATTACACAAGTTGATCTTAACTAACTCCTAAGTGTCTAAATATCCTAACATATGTTGTGTTATGTAAGCCTGGAGTGGTAGTAATGAGGACCAACATTACAGATCTTCCTGAGGAGATTCAGGAGATGCTAGGGGAGTTTAGTTACATTGTGGTAGATGATTTACCCAATGAGTTACCACCAAAGAGGGATATAAGTCACCATATTGATTTTCTTCCTGGAGCGAGTTACCAAACAAGGCAGCATATAGGTTGACACCTCAAGAGAATAAAGAAGTCAGAAGACAAGTGCAAGGATTGTTAGACAAGGGGTTGGTCCAGAAAAGTCTGAGTCCATGTGCAGTACTGGAAGTACTCACCCCGAAGAAGGATGGTGAATGGAGGATGTGCACTGACTCCAGTCTATTAACAAAATTACCATCAGATACAGGTTTCCATTACCTAGGATGGATGACATGATGGATTGACTGAGTGGAGCAACATGCTTTTCAAAATTAGATCTGAAGAGTGGATACCATCAAATCAGAATTCGAGAGGGAGACGAGTGGAATACAGCCTTTAAGACAAATTATGGGTTGTGTGAGTGGTTGGTTATGCCATTCATACTGTCCAATGAACCAAGCACTTTCATGAGATTAATGAATGAAGTCTTGAGATATTTCATAGGTAAGTTTGTGATAGTTTATCTTGATGATATTATGATTTTCAATCAAACAGAAAAAGAACACTTGGAGCATCTAAGGTGTGTCTTAGAGAAATTACAAAAGGAAAATTTGTTGGTGAATGTGAAGAAGTGTGCATTTCTGAAATCAAAACTAGTGTATTTGGGTTTTGTTATCTCAAGAGATGGTTTGAATATGGATCTGGAAAAAGTGCAAGCAATTATGGATTGGCCTTCACCTCGGAGCATTTTTGAGGTAAGAAGTTTCCATGGATTGGCAAGTTTTTATAGAAAGTTCATAAAGATTTCCAGTGGTATTTGTGTGCCAATCATTGAAACAATTAGAAAGGACAAACAACCATTTAAATGGACAGCAGAGGCTGGAAGTAGCTTTCAATTTTTGAAGAAAAAGATTACAAAGCAACCAATACTAAAGTTACCATATTTCAAGCACCCTTTCTAAGTGAAATGTGATGCCAATGGAGTAGCAATTGGAGCTGTAATCAGTCAGGAAGGTAGGCCCATAGCATATTTCAGCGAGAAGTTGAATGATTCAAAACAAAAATATTCATCTTATGACAAGGAATTTTATGCTATTGTCCAAGCACTAAAGCATTGGAGACATTATCTGATTCCTAGGGAGTTTGTTTTGTTTTCTGATAATCATGCATTCCAATACATCATGAAGCAACCTAAATTGAATCTGAAGAATGTCAAATGGGTTGATTTCTTGCAAATCTTTACCTTTGTGTTGAATCACATAAGTGGGCAATCAAATCGAGTAGTTTATGCCTTAAGCAGTAGGAAATTGATTGTGCAACAAAATCATATCCAAGTCTTAGGGTTTGATCACTTAAGAGGTTTGTATGAGACTGACATTCATTTTCAGAACACATACAAAGTTTTTAGGAATCCTGTGGAGGTGGACAGAGAGCCATGGATGGAGTATATGTTGCAAGATGGCTTACTTTTTAAAAACAATAAACTTTGTATTCCCAAATTTTCCATGAGAGAGAATTTGATACAGGAGAAGCATAATGGAGGGATGGCAGGTCACTTTGGGAGTGATAAAACCTTTGAACAGTTGAGCCATTTCTACTTTTGGCCAAATATGAGGTCTGAGGTTGAAAATTTTGTGAGCAGGTGTAGGATATGCCAACATGCCAAGGGAAGAAGCCAAAACACAGGCTTGTACACACCATTGCCTATTCCAACTAGGCCTTGGGATTCTGTGAGTATGGATTTTGTTTTAGGTTTACCAAAAACTCAAAATGGAAATGATTCTATTTTTGTGGTGGTGGATAGGTTTACTAAGATGGCACACTTTGTTCCATGTTATAAGACAAGCGATGCCACACACATTGCTAACTTGTTTTTAAATGAAGTTATGAAGCTCCATGGCTTATCTAAGAGCATTGTATCTGACAGAGATGTAAAGTTCACAGTTAATTTCTGGAGAACCTTGTGGAAGAAGTTGGGTACCAAGTTGAACTTCAGTTCAGCATATCATCCATAGTCTAATGGTCATACTGAGGTGGTGAATAGAAGTCTGGGTAAGATGTTGAGAAGTCTGATTGGAGAAAATCCAAAGCAATGGGGTAAAGTCTAGCTCAAGCCGAGTTTGCATATAATGACTCGCCAAACCGAAGTACGGGAATGAGTCCATTCCAAATTATGTATGGAATGCATCCAAGAGGGGTGTGTGAACTTCGTGATTTGGGTCAAATGGAAAAGAGAAGTGCAGATGGAGAAGAGTTTGCAGTAAGGATTAGTGAACTCTAAGAACAAATCAAAGCAAGGTTATAGTAGAGTAACAATAGTTACAAAACAAGAGACGATTCCAGGAGAAGGGATAAAAAATACGAGGTAGGATATTTGGTTTTAGCACATCTGAGGAAGGAGAGGTTTCCAAAAGGAGAGTATAACAAGATGAAGATGAAAAAGATTGGACCTTGCAGAATAATCAGAAAATTTTTGGCAAATGCCTATGAGCTGGAAATGCCAATGGGGATTGGTATATGACCTATTTTTAATGTTGCAGACCTGTGTACCTATGTGGCAAATGATACAAGACAAATGATAGGATACAAAGATCTATAGAAGATCTTCAATGGCTGAAGCAGATGCCTATAGCCCCTTCATCAGAAGCTGAGTATATCTTAGATACTAGAGTGGCAAAGAGTACCAGACAGAGGGACTACTTGGAATACTTGATCAAATGGAAGGGACATCCCACAGAAGATTCTACATGGATGGATGCTAAAGAATTGGAGGCAAAGGGGTTTTCAATAGATGATTTACTAAACAAGGGTTCGGAATTTTAACCTCGGGAGTCTGATGCAGGAGAATCAATGCTAAGTCAGCAATGTGATTGTGTGTTCACATGGTGTGGCTATCCAGAGGGAAAGTTTTCCTGAAGTGGGAAGATAATTTGTTTACTAAGTATTTTAATATCTGCAAAGTATGTAACCAACTAGTGTGTTGTCGGTTTTTGGAGAAGTTAGGACATAGTGGCGAGTTGATACTCCCTGCGTGGAGATCAAGCCAATAGGAATTTTGTTGATAGTGACTCCTTCAGTGATGGAGGAAAGTTTGTTAGTCAATTAGTTTGTTCATCCATTCGGTTTTGGGATTTGCCGGATGGGTGAAAAAGGAAGAGAAAGGGCCACAAGAGAGAGATCTGCGGGAAGGAAGGTTGTTGGGATATTTTCTAGAATACCAGAGGAGAATAGGAATGTATAGAAGTTTTGCTATCAATTAATGAAATTAGCAAGTTTTGTGTGTTCAATGGTATTAATGTGCTTATGAATGAGATATAAACTGAGATTCTGTCAAGTGGAGTAATGCGCAAGCGTTAGCCTGATGTTTGTGTGAATGAATCTTTGTTTTTGCGCTTGTATAAGCAATGAAGAACACCCAAACCCTTCACAACCCAATCACCATTAAGTAGCAGACATAATTTCTTGTGTATTTAGCTCTCATTAGATCTAGATGGGGGTCAGGATGGATTGATCGATTCTCTGATCAATCAACGAGAAAATCGTAGAGTGCAGTCGATGCGATTAACAGAGGTTGGATGGATCAGATCAAAGCCAAACAAAAGATCGACAACGGGGAAAGGATACGCAAGGTGAACAAGCGCAGAAGTTAGCATTCCACAAGCCGATGTGGAGTGTTCCGCATTGATCCTAGATCAACAGACGATATCAAATCCGCAAGATATCAACGATTGACACAGTGTTCCGCAGAAGGAAGAAGCTCGGGAGTTAACGGAGAGAATTGTGGAAGCCGCGTGTGGAAGAGTTTTTGTGGAAGCCTTTTCAAGAAGTCACGACAAGCGCACCCGCAATCTGCAATCCGCAAGTTGTGGAAAGGAGAGTTGTGGAAGGATCGTTGTGGGAGGGGGACTACGGAAAGAACATTGCGGAAGGACGTTGATATTGTGGAAAGAAGGTGTTTCCGCAATGTTGTTGCAAAAAGCTAGTTTGGATTGTCAAGACGTTGCGGAAGGCCCATTTTGGAGGTAAGGACCACAAGCGAGGAGAACCCAGCTGGTTTTTCTAGCTGAGTTAAGTGGTTCAAATTTTGGAGAACCACCATAATTCCTGGGAAGCAGGTTGGATTGGCTTTTGGTCACTCCCTCCTGCATCAGGAAAACCCAAGGATGGTTTGCTCCAATACCAAATGTTATGTACCAAATAGTACCCCACATAGAATAAACATATAAAACATGTGTAAATAGATTCTTTGAGAATGATAGATATTTAATGAATAAGAATCCTTTTTTAGGGAGCAAATTCATTTTCCAATATATCAAATGCATAATACAAGTTGCATATTTAAATGAATATATTTTATTATAAACATGAGATAAAGAGAGCATGATGTATCCTACACTCTAGGCCAATATAACTATAATGCATGTACTAATAATGGATGAGGATTCGAGTCCTAACAATATGGGTGTGAAGAATGAAGGAAACCCATCAAAAGTGGAAGCATATCGATACCCTGATTACCAAGAAAGAAAAGAAGATCGGTATCAACATTACAAAGGAAGATGGGATAATCAATGATATTCATGTACAAGGGTTTCATAAAACCATTATTTGACAAAGTATTATCAAATACCAACATATACAACAAATTAGAGAACTTACAACAACAATACATGGAATCAAAGGAAAGAAAATTATTTAACAAACAACAATCAAGAAGTAAGATAAAAAGGAATTGAATTTGCATGGACATATCATCATAAGTGGCAACAAGAGAATGGGAATTTAAGGAAATTGTATTACTTGGTTTCATAACATGAAAACTATTAACTACAAAGATTTGAGGACAAATATATTCATAGGGTACTATGATATGACCCCAAGGGGAGCATATATGGGATTAATGTGTATGTAATGGGGTAGATGTATATGTAATAAGGGTTGGCCTAATAAAGGGCCCACATGTGAAACATGTGAGAATATGTATATAAAGAGGTCAATATAGTTATTAGTATGACAAACCATGTGTTTTGGATATATTAATGTGGTATTTAGAGGAGAGTATCCTAGTTTTTAAGGATTTATTGTGTAACTCAACTCTATTATCTCTTTGTGAGTTATGCTTCACATTCCCACCTTCTATACATTGTGTGTACTATAGTTTATTATGCTAGTTTAAGGATTTGATATGTAACAAGTGGTATTTCATGGTCTCTCTTACTATGTGAGTTCAATCAAAGTGGAAAATACACTACAATGAGCATGTATTGTGAGCCCAGCCTAACCTGTAGGTTTTAAAAGAGATTTGACATCAATTCCTCCTCTCAAAGTCAACGAGTTCCATGTTTCTCTTCTTATATGTTTGAATAATGGGTTATTAACACGAGGTCCTAGGTGGAACTAGATGTGGTGGTGTGCATATCTTTAATAAAAAGTCCAACACACCTCTAGTGTGCATACTAAATATAAGATCTCAAAGTATGAGGATCTATGAATATGTAACAATGCTAACACTAATTTCATAATATGGCAAACAAGAGAAAATTAAGTGGTATATCAATTCATGATCCTTAGTACATAACATACATAGCTAATTACAAGTTATGCAATGAGTAGTCTCTATTCTTCATTAGGGAGAACAAACCTTAAACTACTCATGATGAAAGTGAATGCTATGAAAGGCTTGGCCCATGAGATAGATTGACAACATGATAATAGAGACTCTTTCTCAATCTAGAGATAAATGTTGAGCAATACTGATGAAATTCAAAATAAATTAAAGTAATTATCTAGGTGAAATCCCAAGCATTCATTAAATATGGTTTGTGAACCTCTTTCATAATCGCTCGGTAGATATCTCTTTTGGATATGTTAGGGTCAATAATAAATATTTTATGATGGAATATTCAATATCTAGGACAAAGAGGGAAAAGAACCATAACCTATCATACAAGAGTCTTAGAATCCTCCTTATTAAGAAGAATGGATAACTTAAGCGCAAGAAAAATTAACTCTCTTCTTGCCAATACTATCCACTATGTGACAAAGTCAATGCAAGAAGATAGTTATGTAGCGTAAAGACCTAGGAATAATGTGAAACAACACCTCTACTTATAACTTGAATGGAATGAAATATGTTATAGTTTTCACCTCTACCCTAAGTTGACAAGTATATATTATTCATTTTTTCCATTTCAAAAGTCAAAATACCTCTTGTTACTAAGTAAGCCAATAATGGGTGTTAGCCCAATATCATTGATCCAAACCTATTATGGATGGATGCCCCCAAGAACAAAGATGGCCATTGTTTGATACATGCATGATCCCCCATCATTTATTAAGTTTAGTCTTGGATATATGGATGGATAGTGTAGGGTAGTTGGCCTTATGTACTTTATGAAATTTTGGATTTACTTATTCTTTTAAGCGTTAATGGCATTTTAGGACTTGCTACCTAAGTCTATTGCTTTTGGAACTACTAACATGTGGTGGCTACATCATACATGATGCATCATTTTTCCAGTATGCAATGGCATATAAGTACATATTTTGTTTAATTTTATAATTAGAATAAGTATTTTACTGAATATAAAATTTATTAAAAAAAAATAACATAATTGTAATTAAAAATATTTATATTTAAATATTATTTTAAGTTACTTATTTTTCCATAATAATATTACCTTTTATCATTTGATGGTATATTACATCTCAACTTCATACTTTTCATTTATAAAGATACGATAAAAAAAATAAGTTTGTTTTTTTAAGATATGATAAAAAATTAAGCTTGATTTTTTTTAATAAATGTTTTATTTGTTTTAATTTATTGAAACTATAACTTCCAACCCAACATGCTCTCACATATAAATTGTGGAAAAAACCCATAAAATTAAAACTTTGTAACTCTACCTTAATAATTATATACAAATTCCAACTCAACATGCTCTCACTTATAAATTGTGGGAAAACTCCATGAAATTTAAAATTTGCAACTCTACCCTAGTCATTATATAATCTCTAAGAATTAAGTTCATCTTGCATTCACCTAACCGGGTAAAGGTATGGAAAAGGGCAATTTGTATAATTAATTAGAATAAGAGGAAATGTTTGACTCGTATTTTAATGTTCTCGTAACTTTCATTATGAGACCATGTTTTTATGTTTTTAGGAAATGTTTTTTAACATTTTAGAGGTGTGAATAATATCAAATGCTTTATTTATGTAAGTGTTAATTATTTATATGGTTAAAGTTATAAAATTTGTAAGTGTTAATTATTTATATGGTTAAAGTTATAAAATTTGGGTATAAGAATGGAGTGGAAAATGTGTAAGTTGAAGTATTTAAATTTAATAATATTAGCGATTATAAATTTGATATTATTTGAGATATTATTACATCATAATAATAATAGTAAAAGACAACAATTTTGTATTATATATAAATCGATATTGCATAGTATATAGAATAGTTTGTAAGGGGATTTTTTATTCAAGTGCAATGATGGGTTCTTGGTACACAATGTCTTATGTGCTAACAAGATAAACATAAACCTCTTCCATCTATATAATTTTAGCGCCTCTTGATTTTGTTCACCAACCCAAGATTAGGCCATGCAATACCCTCCCCCCCACTTGTAGGGTCTAAGGGGCAATGCCCCTTTATAATACTCCAATTTTGATCTTTATGAAATATTGGCTTTTAATATAGATATTGTATACATGCGGTGTATGTTTCCTAGTGTGGAGCTCAAGGCCAAGGCCCCGCTAATGCATGCTCGGATTTATTTAGAAAGGAAAGTATTTGATATTTTGCTACCCATGTGCTATTAAGCCATGGAATATTGTAAATGGATGTAAATATTAAATATTTCAATAAAATACCAAAACTGGCTATGGAAGCAACGAATGAGAAGGGACCATGTGTATTCTACTAGGGAGTGGTGAGGGGGTTGTGGGGATGAACCATATGCTGCCAAATGTCATCTTGTGAACCCATTTTACTTACCTTGCTGACATTTAATTATATTGTAAGGAAGTTGTTGAAAAATTAAGTCCATGGCTTCAATAGAGCATGGGCAGCCCAGAAATTCGTATGGCAGAGTATGGGCTCTGTTTTCTTGTACCACAAGTCACTCTACCTCATGGGAATGGGTCCTTCCTCATCCCCATTCCATTGTTGAACATCCCAGCATCGGTTTTCATGCATTACGAATTCCCATAAGTGAGAAAAAACAGAAATCGAAACTTTGCAAGAACCCACGTTTTGAAGAGCCATAAACGCCCAGAATTTGGTATTTCTAGTAAAATCCAATGGGGGATCCATAGATATGAACCTTGGGGCGAAATTGAGAGTATTAGATACCCCGAAATCCATTGGAAAACCCAGGTTTTATAGCCCAAAAGTCCAGTGACGGGATTGAGTTATTAGATGACAGAATTGTGAGAAATCCAAGTCTGAATGACTGAGTAGAGGTTGGGTTTGTTTGATAAACCCAGTGAAGGCTAGAATCTCAAAGAATTAGCAGTTGGACCTTTCTATGCCCACCCTGAAGAGCACTAGAGGGAAGGGACGCCTGGGGGACTATGCAGCAAAGAAGGGGACCTTCCTTGTGTTGGGTGTGGTAGGTATTGTGGGTGCCATGACCGTTGAGTTCATTTGAGATGCCTGTAGCTCTGTGGTTGAGCTCACTAGCTTAACATCCTCCTCCTTTGGTCTTTTGTATGCTTGATAAACCCAATTGTGTGTTGGCTTAGCATAGTTGTTGAGTGAAACCATGGCTATGAATGATCCCATCTAGTTCCTCCTTAGTGGATACACAACCTAGCTTGGGGGTGATCTCTCAACTGAAAGAATATAGGTTGGACAGAGATCTATGGTTGGGTGGAACGTTGCTCTCACATAGCCAGTGGTTTAGACAACTTCATCTCAAAGATAAGTGTTCTCTGTGTTTAAATTATATGCATTATGTGTTTTGCAATGTGTTAATTCTGAATGATAATTATTCATGTTAATGGAAGTGATATGAATTCTGTGCATAGCATGAGGAGTGGATTGATTCTCTACATATTGAATCATCATCCACTTGTGATAGATATGTTGATGCATTATAATTGTGTGTGTGCAAATATGATTTAATTCCGCTATGTTTATATTGAGTATGAACCTGCACACAGAAGTTTTTATTTATCCATGAATTTCTTAGTAATGTAAGGGGCTGAGATTGCCAATAAGCCTAGTATGTCAGTCATGTTCCCTCTGTGGTTTGAAATGATGGGAGGGGACGTGACAAAGTGGTATCAAAGCCCATGTTGCAGCACTGGGGCTGCTTGGGCCAAACTGTGAGGTACAGGAAAGTAACAGAATGTTTTAACGTGGTATTGGTGAAGTTGGGGCGTCATTTTGGAATGAAAAAATGGCAGGATCAGAGTTCTCAGATGTGGCAGAGGACCACACAGTTGCATAGATCTTCCAACAACTTCCCAACAGTACCATACTCGTCTCATTTGGTTAAGGGACGAAGGAGAAATAAACCCCGTAAGTTGCAAGGACGGAGGTGTTCCACAATTTCGGGTTTCGGGTTTCGGGTTGCGGGAACACAAAAGTTTTGAAAAATTGTGTTTCGGTTTCCGCAATCCAGATTCTGCATTTCATGTTGCGGGTTGCGGAAACGCAAAGTTTTTGAAAAATTGTGTTTCGGTTTCCGCAATCCTGATCCCGCATTTTGGGTTTCGGGTTGCAGGAACACAAAGTTTTTGAAAAATTGTGTTTCGATTTCCGCAATCCCGATCCCGCATTTCGGGTTTCGGGTTGCGGGTTGTGGGAACGCAAAAGTTGTGAAAAATTGTGTTTCAGTTTCCGCAATCCCGATTCCGCATTTCGAGTTTTGGGTTGCAGGTTGCGAGAATGCAAAGTTTTTGAAAATTTGCGTTTTGGTTTCCGCATTTCGGATTTCGGGTTGCGGGTTGCGGGCTGTGTGTTGCGGGAAAAAAAAGTATAGAGCCCGAAAATGGATTTTTGGATTGCAGGAGCTTGCGGGATCAGAATTGGATGAGTTCAGTGGCGTTATGAGGCCATTAACGGAGGCCATGAATGAACCAATGATGATCCCGAGCCCATTATGCTCCAATTTGGCATAAATTTGGGATTAATGGCTTTTATAAATCAGTTTCGCAATGCTTGACAGAAATTCGGATTGAGCTGAAACTAATATGGAGCAGTCATGGAGCAGGCAGTGTTAAGTTTGGAATTTTGGAGACAAACTCCAAAATATGTGGAGTCGGGGTGAGTGTGAAGGCCAAAAAACACTATTCTGGGCCACTTTTTGGAGATTTTGAAAAGCTTGCAGTGGATGAAAGTGACCCTGTAATTAGGATTCAAGAAATTTACTAAACTCAACATTTCATATTCTCAGCAAAACAGACATTTTCCGTTAGACTGATATTTTCTATAAATGCTCAGTCTGGGAGATAGCCATTTTTGGCCCAAAATTAGAAATTTTGGAAAAATGTGAAAAGTGGAAAGTAGTCCAACCCAGAATTTTGTAGAAGATGAATGGAGCATCGGAACAGAAATCCGTGAGTTTCTGAGTGTTCCTTGTTGTATGGAATAACTTCGCCCGATAGAAAAGTTTTCTTGATTCTTCATAGATTTTCTTCCACAGGTGGCTGAAGTTGGCAATCCAGGTCAAAATACAACTATGTAAACAGTGCAGAATTGTGATAAAAACTGTCATTTTTGAAGTGATGAAGTTTCCACACCCAATGTCGGAATGGAGCACGTGGATAGGCATTGGAAAGCTTATCCAAAAGGAAACAATGGTTCATGACCAGAATTTGAATGAGGTTGTCATACCCCATAGATAATTAGAGCAGAAAAGTGACAGTGACTATTTTGTCAAATTATTGACAATATGGGCAATTTCCAAAATTGCATAGATGGGAAAAAGAAATGAATACATAACAGCTATGTGAATGGTTCCATGAGTTTTATTATGTTAAATATTGATTATTTATGTTTCTATAAGCATTTCTAAGATGTCTGACAAATATTTTCATAATTCATAGTGCTTGCAGCTCATAAGATTTAATAGTGTAGCAGAAGTAGCATACAGGGAAGAGAGTCTCCAAAGAAAAATGGTGACCATAAATGATGTTCAGGATCCTTATGAGCATGATGAAGATGTGCTAATAGAAAATGTGCAAGAAGGGAATGCTGAGACCGAATCTAATGGAAGAAGGGAGCAAGTCACTCCTCAGAATTTGGTTGAAACCATGGTGAGCTTCAATGAAAGGTTGATGAAGGCTCAAGAAGAACAAAACCAACTCAATGTTGCTATTTTGTAAAGCCTCACTGATGTAGTGTCCCCTCTATCATACCAGCGTGATAGAGAGGATCACAGTGCTCAGTCCGGGCAATTAGCCCCAAAACGTTTTAATTAAAATCATTGATGCAAAGAACTGTATCTATGCATACTATGGAAAAACGACGGTGATCGAATCAATGCTGTTGATCTCTAACACACATTCAAGATTCTGTGACAAGATCATATGGAAATGCCTAAACTTTAAAAAAAAACACAGCAGAGGCAAATTCGTTTAATACATCCACATACATTCATAACATTCATCAAATGATAATTGCCAATTTACACAAGAGAATACTTATCTCAATAAGGCAGTCCCAAGCAACTGGCTATGCAACTGCAACGTTCCACCCAACCATAGGCCAGTGTGCTCCTCAATCTCTCAGCACCACTGCCACCCCCGAGCTGGGCATGATCTCTACAAGGAACCAGGGAACAGCAGACTCACACATAGCCAAGCATACACCAAGATGAGCCAAGCCAATCTACAATTGGGTTTATCAGGCTACTAGGAGATGGAAAGGAAGAGTTGCTAAGCTAGTGAGCTCCAGCACAGAGCCAGGGATAACCTTGCAAGATCTATCTAGCTTGGCACCCACAATACCTACACACCCAACACAAGGAAGTATTCTTTTCACTGCTGTGCAGTCCCTCAAGCCATACCTTCCCTATCTAGTGCTCTCAGGGTATGCATAGAAGAGTAACCAAAGCCCTCTTGATCTTTTTGAGAGGTTGTCTCCCCCACTAGGTTTATCAAGCCACTTCTATCCACTACCACTCCAACACTTCAGCTCACAGGCTCAAACCAAGAACAAGGATGCACATAACAGCAGGACCCCACTTGCTGGGCATGAGGAAAACGTTTTCCACAGTGGAATGAATGAGATGGGGTTTCAACTAACCCAGAAAAACGTGGGAACCCACAAAAACGAAATGGGGAGTTGGTGAACAACCCAGGAAGCCAAATCCATTTTTAGAAAAACGTCCTTGGACATTCAGGGGCAAAAACGACCTCCCTACAGTCCTCAAAACGTGGCCCTCCCTCTCCCAACTGTTATATACTGCAAAAACGACCCCCGGGCATGGAAAAATGCAGTATTTAGATGAAAAACGTAAATGGAAGACCCCAGCTAACTCCCCCTGCGTGAATGATCAAAGGCTGCCTGTACAGAATGGCTTTGGGCACCATTTCGTGGGTGGTTTCTTGCCCAAGGAGACAAAACACGTTTTTCCAAGTTGATGGCTTGCCCATGCACGAAAATGGCTTGCCCATACTCTTTCATTCCCAAGGCATTAACTGCCTTAACCAATTTCTTGGAAAAAAATTAAATGATTGGGTACATGAGACAAAATGGGTAGTTGGTGGTTTATGGGTTTCCCCATTGACACATGGATTAATACCATTGGCTCAAGGTTTGAATAATTTCCCTCCCTTTTCCTTGTAGAGTCATGCCCCATCTCTTTTGTTGCATTGCATAGCTGGTTGTGGGTTTTTCCATTAAAATTCGTATTTACATGGTGTCTTATTTACATTGTGCCCATCTCGCACAAGAACCATGGGCATCTATTTTTAATTGCCGATTCATGAAACGCTAAATCAATGGTGGGGCCTTGGCCTTGAGCTCCTCACCATGATTAAATTACAATATTTACATCATTTACGGTTTAATACAAAGGGGGGTCAAAATGGGGACATTACATTCCCCTCCCCTTACATTAGCACTGTCCTCAGTGCTCATCAAAATTGAACAAAAATGGATATGCCACCCTCATGGCATCCTCCAGCTCCCATGTAGCCTCATCGGGACCGTAGTGCTTCCATTGCACCTTTACCTGTCCGATGGCTCGGTTCCGGAGCAATGTTACCTTCTTGTCTAGGATGCACAATGGATCGGTTTGGAATTCTCCCTCGGGTTCCACCTGGATCACATCCCAATTAATCACATGGTTAGGATCATGTACATATTTCTTAAGCAAAGAGACGTGAAAAACATTATGAGCTTAGTGCTAGCAGGAAATGCAAGTCTATATGCAACTGGTCCTATTCTTTCAAGCACTTCAAATGGCCCACAATATCTAGGTGATAGCTTGGCACAATTCCCAAGCTTCAAGGAACTCTTCCTTGATTTCACTCTAAGATATACATGATCCCCAACATTGAATTCCCTATGCACTCTATGTTTATCTGCATAGCTTTTCTGTCTATCCTGGGCTGCTTTTAAATTTTGCCGGATCTTTGCAACCTCTTGTTCCATTTCCTTAAGCAATTCTGGCCCAAGTACAATTCTGTTCACTGGATTGTCCCAAGTCACTGGTGTCCTACACCTTCTGCCGTACAAAGCCTCATAAGGACTCATTCCCAATGATGCTTGTTGCCCATTGTTATATGCAAATTCTACCAAGTGTAGATAATCCTCCCACTTGGATGGTTTGTCCATTACATACATGCGGAGCATGTCTTCAAGCACTCGATTTACTCTTTCAGTTTTCCCATCTGTCTGAGGATGGTAGGCGGTACTAAAGCTCAACTGCGTACCCAAATCTGCAAAGAGACCTTTCCAAAAATTGGAAGTGAACTTGGTATCCCTGTCAGAAATTATTGCCTTAGGCAACCCATGTAATTTGAAAATTTCCTTCATGAAAATATTTGCAATGGCATCGGATTTATGTGTGGACTTAACCGGTATAAAATGTGCTGCCTTTGTTAACTTGTCCACCACAACCATGATGGAATCATGCTATCTCTTAGTCATTGGCAATCCTGTAATAAAATCCATGGATATTACTTCCCATTTCCATTCTGGAATTGGTACTGGAAGCAATAAACCTGTTGGATGTTGGTGTTCACTCTTCACTTGTTGACATTCCATGCACTTAGAAATGTATTTAGCAACATCCCTCTTCATGCATGGCCAGAAATAATATTTCCTTGCTGTAGCAATTGTTTTCTGATATCCTGGGTGACCAGAGTATGGAGCTTTATGGATCTCATCCATAACCATTCTCCTCAAACCTGCCGCATTTGGAATATAGACTCTATTCTTATAAGTAAGAAGTCCTTCTTCTTCCAAATGATAGCCCTCATACTTCTTTTCAAGGTTTTGCTGCTGCAATTTTTCCTTTATCTGCTCATACACTTCATCCTCAACCATATGGTTAACAATTTGTTGCTTCAAGTCTGGCTGGCAAGTACTAAGCGCTGCCACATACATTTCATGTACCTTCCTGCTGAGTGCATCAGCCACCTTGTTTTCTTTCCCTTTTATGTGTTTGATCTCGAAATCAAATTCACACAAAAATTCCAACCATCTAGCTTGCCTAGCATTTAAAGTTGGCTGATCAAACAAATATTTCAGTCCACAATGGTCTGTCCTTAACTCAAATTTTCTTCCCATTAAGTAATGCCTCCACATCTTTAAAGCATGTACTATGGCTGCAAGTTCTATATCATGAGTAGCATAGTTCTTCTCGTGCTCCTTCAACTTTCTTGACTCATAGCATATCACGTGGTTATCTTGCATAAGAACTCCTCCAAGTCCTTGATTGCATGCGTCTGTACACACCACAAAGTCTTTTTCCGGATCTGCAATTTTTAGAATAGGTGCACTTGTAAGAAGATTCTTCAACCGTTGAAAACTTTCCTCACATCTTGGTGACCATTCAAACTTTATCCCCTTCTTTTGCAAAGAAGTGATCGGGTTAGCAACTTTGGAAAATCCTTCGATAAACCTCCTGTAGTAACCAACAAGGCCCATAAAAGATCTCACATCAGTCACATTCCTTGGAGTTGGCCAATTCATAATGGTCTCAATCTTCTCAGGGTCTACGGATATTCCTTTGTCGGAGATAATGTGACCCAAATAATGAATTCTATCTTTATAGAAGTCACATTTGCTCAACTTGGCATACAGCTTATGCTCCCTTAATAATTGCATTGTCATTCTCAAATGTTCTTCATGTTCTTCTTCATTCTTGGAATAGATAAGAATGTCATCTAGGAATACGAGAACAAACTTGTCCAAATACTTGCTAAAAACATTATTCATGAGACACATGAATGTAGCTGGTGCATTTGTGAGACCGAATGGTACCACTACAAACGCATAGTGTCCATACCTCGTTCTAAAGGCTGTCTTATGGATATCTTCTTCTTTGATTCTTACCTGATGGTAACCAGACCTCAAGTCAATCTTTGAAAATACCTTTGCTCCTCTCATTTGGTCAAATAGGTCGTCAATTCGGGGCAATGGGTATTTATTCTTCACTGTGACTTTGTTCAACTGCCGGTAGTCAATACATAACCTGAGTGTTCCGTCTTTCTTTTTCACAAATAGAACAGGTGCTCCCCACGGGGACACACTTGGCCTAATGTATTTCTTTTCTAGCAACTCTTGTAATTGCATCTTCAATTCTAGCAATTCCGGTGTACTCATCCTGTAGGGTGTCTTAGACACTGGTGCCGCTCCTGGCACAAGTTCAATTGTAAAGTCAATGTCTCTCTTTGGAGGGAGTCCCGGAATCTCATCAGGAAAAACATCCCTGAATTCTTGCAATACCTGATAGTCCTCCAATTTCAGAGTTTCATTCTCTGTTGCCTCTAAAATGTGGGCTGCATACAATTGACATCCCTTCCTACAGAACTTCTTCAGCTGCATGGCCGAAACCTGTCTAACAGAAGTCACCTTTGGAACGCCTTTTACAACCCTCGGGTTTCCTTCTTCGTCCATGCATTCAAATGTCTTATTGTAGCAGTCGAGTTTAACCCTGTGTGCTTCTAACCAATCCATTCCAATGAGAATATCATAGGAACCAAGTGGCAAAATATTCAGATCTGCATAAGTGAATAGCCCATCCATCTCTAATGGACATTTCTCTACTATTTCGCTAACTTTTCTCTTGGTTCCAGTGGCTAGTTGAACTAACCAGGATTTACTATGCTTTAATTTCTTGAAAGCACACATCTCAACAATTCTAGGAGTGACATAACTGTGAGTAGATCCAGGATCAATCAAAATAGAAACAGATTGCTTAGCAATCTTACCTTCAACTTCAACCACAGTTGACTGATGATCTGCTTGGCGGTCTTCTACTGCTGCATAGATTCTAGGGATTGTCCTCGCCACTTGACCCACAGTTCCAGCTCCTTGGATGTTGTGAACTTGATTTGCATTCCCATTCCTATGTGGACAGTTCCTAAGCATGTGGTCTCCTCCACAACCCCAACATTGAAGTGGTTCTCTTGGCTCCTTTGGATCTCTTGGCTTGTCTCCCATCATCCTAGTTGGCTTAGTCACAACCTGTGATGGCTGTCTTTGCTGATTTCGGAATTGAGGAGGCTTGAACCCCTTCTTCCTTTGATCAAACTTTTCATTTTTCTTATCCTTCCACGCCTTATGGAATTCTGGTTTGCTTCTGTTTTGATCAAAGCAATACTTGGCCTTTCTTATGGCCTCCTCTAGAGTTCGAGGTTCATCAAACTCAATTCTATCTTTATATGACTGGGGCAGTCCACTTAGGAAACGCTGAATTTTTACCTTATCATCTCGAATATACTTGACGTACCTCAGTAGCTCCAAGAACTTGTTTGCATATTCTTCCATGGTCAATTGTCCCAATCTCAGCTCATGGAACTCTTTGATCTTATCATCATAGTACCTATCAGAGAGGTACTTCTGCTTGAAGTATTTCTTGAACTGCTTCCACACAATCTTTCTTTCATTGATCGTCTTCACTTGCCTGGTGTGTTCCCACCATATAGATGCTCTTCCATTCAAGTTGAAGATGGCTACCCTTGCCTTCATATTTCCCGAGTAGTCTTGGACTTGGAAATATTTTCTCATCCCAAGAAGCCAAGCTTCAGCTTCTTGACCAGACTTTACCTCTCCATCAAACGTAGGAGGTTTTGCCTTCTTAAATTCCCCATATGAATTGTTCTTGTGGTGCTTCTTCCTCTTGTTCCTGTGGGATGAAGAACTTGAACCCTCAATGGATTCTTCAGAGTCAGATGATTCATTAGAAGAGATTTCTGAACTATATGTGCTGTCTGTAGAAATTCTTCTTGGGCTACTGGCCCTCTTGCGGGAATTCCTTCTAGAGCTACTCCCACCCCTTTCTAGATTCGATATCTGATGCCCAGAGTTTATTTGCCTTTGGATGTCTGTTAAACTCTGCAACATTGCTGCATTCAGCTGATTTTGTTCTTCTTGAGCTTTAATCATCCTTTCATTATCTTCCCTACAGCTTTGCAACTCCACCCTTAGGCTTCTCATGGTGGCTGCAACATCTGGAGGGGTCTCTTGATTTCTTCTCCCATTAGATTCTGTCTCAGCATTCTCAACCTGTATGTTCTCCCCCATGGCATCTGTCTCAGGCTCATAGGGATCCTGTGCATCATTCATGATGTGCATTTTCTTGGCCCAACCAAGATCCAAAATTTTTCCACTGTATTATCTAGAGTGTTACCCTGCTATAACTGTGACTCTCTGAAATGTGTTCATCAACACAATTGTTAGCTGCATTACATTCTCAAAATTTACAAATTACTTCATGCACATGGGAAAACATTACGTTGACAATTCGTCAAATCACAACAACGAAACTATGAGGGGAAAAGAAAAAAAAGGGGGTCAAGGGGGCTTGCCCCCTTGTGGCTTCGCCATAGCGGGGCGGGTCGAGGGCAGCGCCCTCATTTTTTTTTTTTTTTTTTTTTTTACGAATCACGCCTCATCGGGCGATTCGCTGAATCCTGCCGCAACGGGCAGTTCGCGAAATCTGGCCGCGACGAGCGATTCACAGATTACTCCCGCAACCGCGGGGAGGTTCGTGGTATGCTCCCGCAACCGCGGGGAGGTTCACAGTATGCTCCCGCCATTGCGGGGCGGTTAGCCGTAGGCTTCCGCAGTTGTGGGCCGGTTCGGCGACGGCTTCCGCGCGACGCGGTTCGGCAACGGCTTCCGCAATTGCGGAGCATTTCGCCGAACGCTTCCGCAATTGCGGAGCAATTCGCCGAACGCTTCCGCAATGGCGGGGCGATTTGCCGAATGGAGCCATTCGGCGAAGGCTTCCGCAGTTGCGGAGCCATTCGGCGAATGCTCCCGCAATTGCGGAGCCATTCGACGAAGGCTTCCGCAGTACCGGAGCCGTTCGCGGAATGCTTCCGCCGGAATGCTTCCCCGATTTCGGGTGATTTTTTTCGGAATGATTCGGCGAAGTCTTCCGCAGTTGCGGAACGATTCGCCGAAGTCTTCCGCAGTTGCGGAACGATTCGGCGAAGTCTTCCGCAGTTGCGGAACGATTCGCCGAAGTCTTCCGTAGTTGCGGAACGATTCGCCGAAGTCTTCCGCAACTTCGGAACGACTCGCCGAACTCTTCCGCGTTTCGGAACGATTCGCGGAATCCTTCCGAAATTTCGGAAGAGAATTCCTTCCGCAATTTCGGAAGAGAATTCTTTCCGAAAAAAATTCCGACACTTAGAAAATTTTTCCACTTAAAAACATTTTTCTCCGCTGTTTCGGAGCCATTGGCTGAATTCTTCCGCAATTTCGGGAAGGTTCGCGGAATCCTTCCGCAATTTCGGGAAGGTTCGCCGAACTCTTCCGCAATTTCGGGAAGGTTCGCGAAACCTTTCCGAAATTTCAGAACGACTTCCCGAAACGGCTTAAAACACAATTTTTTTCAAAAACAGACTTAAACTAAAAATTTTCCCAAACTCTTAAGAAAAACTTAACTTCTTCTCTTCTCTTTTACTATCAGTTTTGGCCCATATCGGCCCAGTGCTGCAACGCAGCTCTGATACCATAATGTAGTGTCCCCTCTATCATACCAGCGTGATAGAGAGGATCACAGTGCTCAGTCCGGGCAATTAGCCCCAAAACGTTTTAATTAAAATCATTGATGCAAAGAACTGTATCTATGCATACTATGGAAAAACGACGGTGATCGAATCAATGCTGTTGATCTCTAACACACATTCAAGATTCTGTGACAAGATCATATGGAAATGCCTAAACTTTAAAAAAAAACACAGCAGAGGCAAATTCATTTAATACATCCACATACATTCATAACATTCATCAAATGATAATTGCCAATTTACACAAGAGAATACTTATCTCAATAAGGCAGTCCCAAGCAACTGGCTATGCAACTGCAACGTTCCACCCAACCATAGGCCAGTGTGCTCCTCAATCTCTCAGCACCACTGCCACCCCCGAGATGGGCATGATCTCTACAAGGAACCAGGGAACAGCAGACTCACACATAGCCAAGCATACACCAAGATGAGCCAAGCCAATCTACAATTGGGTTTATCAGGCTACTAGGAGATGGAAAGGAAGAGTTGCTAAGCTAGTGAGCTCCAGCACAGAGCCAGGGATAACCTTGCAAGATCTATCTAGCTTGGCACCCACAATACCTACACACCCAACACAAGGAAGTATTCTTTTCACTGCTGTGCAGTCCCTCAAGCCATACCTTCCCTATCTAGTGCTCTCAGGGTATGCATAGAAGAGTAACCAAAGCCCTCTTGATCTTTTTGAGAGGTTGTCTCCCCCACTAGGTTTATCAAGCCACTTCTATCCACTACCACTCCAACACTTCAGCTCACAGGCTCAAACCAAGAACAAGGATGCACATAACAGCAGGACCCCACTTGCTGGGCATGAGGAAAACGTTTTCCACAGTGGAATGCATGAGATGGGGTTTCAACTAACCCAGAAAAACGTGGGAACCCACAAAAACGAAATGGGGAGTTGGTGAACAACCCAGGAAGCCAAATCCGTTTTTAGAAAAACGTCCTTGGACATTCAGGGGCAAAAACGACCTCCCTACAGTCCTCAAAACGTGGCCCTCCCTCTCCCAACTGTTATATACTGCAAAAACGACCCCCGGGCATGGAAAAATGCAGTATTTAGATGAAAAACGTAAATGGAAGACCCCAGCTAACTCCCCCTGCGTGAATGATCAAAGGCTGCCTGTACAGAATGGCTTTGGGCACCATTTCGTGGGTGGTTTCTTGCCCAAGGAGACAAAACACGTTTTTCCAAGTTGATGGCTTGCCCATGCACGAAAATGGCTTGCCCATACTCTTTCATTCCCAAGGCATTAACTGCCTTAACCAATTTCTTGGAAAAAAATTAAATGATTGGGTACATGAGACAAAATGGGTAGTTGGTGGTTTATGGGTTTCCCCATTGACACATGGATTAATACCATTGGCTCAAGGTTTGAATAATTTCCCTCCCTTTTCCTTGTAGAGTCATGCCCCATCTCTTTTGTTGCATTGCATAGCTGGTTGTGGGTTTTTCCATTAAAATTCGTATTTACATGGTGTCTTATTTACATTGTGCCCATCTCGCACAAGAACCATGGGCATCTATTTTTAATTGCCGATTCATGAAACGCTAAATCAATGGTGGGGCCTTGGCCTTGAGCTCCTCACCATGATTAAATTACAATATTTACATCATTTACGGTTTAATACAAAGGGGGGTCAAAATGGGGACATTACAACTGATATGCAGTAGAAGATAAACCTTGGGTCCAACCCAAGCAATGTAGGTGAAGAAGGAAGAGATGCAGAGAGTCGCTCTAAAGGTCGTTCAAAGAAGAGGACTCCAAGCCCAAGGAAGAGTTATGTGAGCAAGAAGCATAGAACACCTTCCTCTAGATCTTCTTCTAGCAAATCATGTGACTCCAGAGATTCTCAAAGAAGTCCAAGGCATATGCCCAAGAGTTTTAATGGAAGAAAGAAGTTCAAAGGCATCCCACTGGGAGAATTCAGGAAGGCAAGGCCTCCCACATTTGATGGAGAAGACAAGACTGGCCAAGAGGCAAAGGCATGGATTCTTGGAATAAAGAAATATTTCAGAATTCAGAACTACTCAAGAAATGAAAAAGCCAGAATTGTCATTTACAATCTAAATGGTAGAGCTTCAATTTGGTGGGAAAACCTCTTGCAAGTGAAAGGAAGATCAGTTGGGAGATATTTAAGAAGTATTTCAAGGAAAAATACCTTTCTGCTAGGTATTATGACAGTAAGAGAAAAGAGTTCAATGAACTCAGGTTGGGACAAAAATCTATGGAAGAAAATGTCCATAAATTTTTGAAATTATTGAGGTATGTGGATTACATTAAAGATGAGAGAGTAAAAATCCAATACTTCCTTGGGAGTCTACCTCAAAGCTTCAGAGATAGAATTGAGTTTGTTAATCCACCAAGTATTGATGAAGCCATTAGAATGGCAATGCATTGCTATGAGCAGAATAGAGGAAAATCAGAGGTTAACCCAGCATGGAAAGGAAATCCAAGAGGGAGGTTTGATCAAAAGAAGAGTGGCTTCAATCCACCATTCAAAAGTCAGCCCAGGACCTTTCCACAGGGGCAGCAAGAAAGGAGTGGATTCAAGCCAGCAGTAGCAGCAGATAAAGCATCAAAAGGACCACTTCAGTGTTGGGGATGTGGAGAAAACCACATGCTAAAGGATCGTACACATCGGAAGGAGAATCCCCAAAGGTTGCACAACTTAAAGGGAGCAACTACAATGGAGGAAATGGCAAGGGAAACGCCTCAAATTTATGCAGCGTTGGATAATCATCAGGCAGATCATCAATCATCAGTGGTGGAAGTTGAAGGTAAGATTGTTAAGCAATCTATTTCTGTTTTGATTGATCCGGGATCTACTCATTGTTATGTTTCTCCAAAAGTGGTTGAAGGTTGTTCTCTTATAAAAGTGAAGCCTAATAAATATTAGCTAGTTCAATTAGCCATGGGGACCAAGAGAAAAGTTAGTGAAGTAGTGGTGGAGTGCCCCATAGAATTGAATGGACTCCACACACATGCAGATTTAAATGTACTACCAATAGGATCTTATGATGCCTTAATTGGCATGGATTGGTTGGAAAGACATAGAGCCAAGTTGGACTGTTATGAAAAAACACTTGAATGCATTGATGAAGAGGGAAGACCTAGATTGGTAAGAGGAATTCCCAAGCAAGTTTCAATTAGACAGATTTTAGCCTTACAGCTGAAAAAGTTTTATAAGAAAGGTTTCCAATTATATGTAGTCCATATATCAGATTCGTCAGAGGACAATGGACCAAGGATAGAATATTTCTCATTGTGGCAAGAGTTCCAAGATGTGTTTCCAGATGAAGTGTCGGAACTACCACCAAAGAGAGACATTGATTTTACCATCAATCTTGTTCCAGGGGCAATGCCGAATTCCAAAGCTCCTTATAGAATGAGCACACCAGAATTGGTAGAGTTGAAGATGCAGCTACAAGAATTAATGGACAAGAGGTATATCAGGCCTAGTGTGTCTCCTTGGGGAGCACCGACATTATTTGTCAAGAAGAAGGATGGGACTTTGAGGCTGTGTATTGATTACAGGCAGCTAAATAAAGTGACAGTCAAGAATAAGTACCCATTGCCAAGAATTGATGACTTATTTGATCAAATGAAGGAATCTAAGGTGTTTTCAAAGATTGACTTGAGGTCTGGCTACCATCAAGTGAGGATTAAAGAAGAAGACATTCACAAGAGAGATTTCAGAACTAGATATGGTCATTATGAGTTCACTGTGGTGCCATTCGGTCTTACCAATGCACCTGCTACATTCATGTGTCTCATGAATAGTGTCTTCAGCAAATATTTGGATAAGTTTGTGATTGTATTCTTGGATGACATTCTTGTCTATTCAAGGAATGAAGAAGAAATTGGGGAGCATCTAAGGATGGTGTTGCAAGTCCTTAGAGAACATCAGTTGTATGCCAAGTTAAGCAAGTGTGATTTTTACCAAAAGAAGGTGCAATATTTGGGTCATATCATTTGTGAAGAAGGAATTGCAATTGATCCAGAGAAGATTAATGCCATCATGGAATGGTCTACTCCAAAGAATGTTTCAAATGTTAGATATTTTATGGGTCTTGCTAGTTACTGTTGATCCCAGAATTGGCCATTTTTTACCATCATTTATCATCGTCCCTTCCCTTGTCTTACACCAATTACCTTGGCAATTCAACTTATTGTCCTTATCTATTCCCCAAATTACCAAGGTATGGCCGATTATTGTTTTATTGTGTTAATACTTATGATTGTGATGATTAAAGCTGTGCATCTCTTAATCTGTGCTAACATGATGCGATTTATGAAGGTAGTAAGACAATAGACTGCAGGAAGATCGGAGCTGAACAAGTCATGAAGGAACGTTCATCGCTTGTGGAAGGTTCCTTGGGGCTTAAATCGTCAATCAAGGCACAGTCGTGGCAGGGCAGCTGTAACAGAAGAACTATCTTAAGTATGTCGCTGCTCAAATCCAGCTGTGAGCTGGAAGGACCGTCACTCTTGGGACAATTAATACTTCTCTCATATTTGGATATTTTAGTTCTGCCACGCATTGTAACAGCTAGATTATTTAGGGCGCCTGAAGATCAGAGATCTTCATGGCTGCCCAATTATAGGTTTAGATGTTGCAAATTGTATGTATAAATATGGGGAATTGCCTCGACTGAGGGGTTGGACAGCAAACAATTAATTTACCTTGTATTAGCAGCCAAGCCAAAACTGTGTACTCATTCTTCTGTTAATATAAGGAGTTACTTCTGAGTTAAAGAAGAGTGTTGTTCAACCAGCGTCTCTGTGTGAAGACTGGGCCCGTCTTCCACAGAGATTGCTGCGTTAATTTAGGATTTCATCTTTCTCGTTGTGTGATGCTTTGTTCTTTCTTCTATACGCAGCAGCAATAATCATTGTGTGGATTTCTCAGTAATTGATTATATTTTTGTGAGATTGGTGAATGGTATCGAATAACAGTCGACTGAGTCAGGTTTGTTTTACATATTTCAATTTCTGTTCACACTGCTGTGTTCATCCTACAGCTGAGACGTAATCCCAGGAGCTCTTACAAATTAGCTTTCCTGTTATGTGTTGATTGATTTATATTTTGCAATCCAGTTTCTTAGAACAGTTGCTTTAATCTCTTTTATCAAATTCTAGAGTAATGTTCAGGTCATGCTTTATGATTCCCAGCTGATTAAATTAGACAGTTGATTATTTTAGAATGCAATTGAGACTTCCTTCCTGCAATTGTTGATTAGATCTGATCTTACTTCTGCTTGATGCATAATAGAAAAGAATTGTAGTATAGCAGTTAGAAGGCAATTGGGATTGCATAGATTCTTGGGGTGGACATGGATGATAGAAGATAAAATATTCACTTCTAATGGTTTTGTGTTTAAGCATATATTATGCACTTGTCCTTTGAAATAAAAATACTTTCTCGGGTTGACAATAAATTTCATACGCTCTGTGTGTTGATATTTAAATATCTGCAATTAGAGTGCTTGACATTTTGGCGCCGTTGCCGGGGAAGGATGAAAACTAAACACTAGTCATTAGTTGATCTGATAATTGCTTTTAGTCAGTATTTTGGTTGATTTGAAATGATCTGCTTCGCATGAATACGAGGGGGGTAAAACGCGATCACCTCCCGACCCCCAAAACCCCACAAATTACTAACAGTACAGGTGGTTCGGGTCGTGGTCGAGGTCCACCGCTGGGCAGAAGAACATTCATTGACGACCTTGTTGACAAAACTGATTCAGCTGTCAGATCTCGTCAACAGGGGACTCCTATCAAAAGAGGCCCTGCTGATCCTGGAGCGTTAGCATCAGGATCTACAGTGGAAGATACAGGAGCAGCTGTGATTCCTGCATATACTCCTGCTAAAGAAGTAACAGCTGATTCAGCTGTTGCAACCAAAGAATACGCAGCTGTTGCAACCGAAGAATACGCAGCTGTTACAACCGAAGAATACGCAGCTGTTACAACTGAGGTAAAGAACAAAGGAACAAACGAAGGAGAAGATACAGAAGAAAAGATGAGTAATAGACATGAGAACGAAGAGGAAGAAGCAGTGGTACAATACCATCATGAAGATAATTCCCCGCCAGAGACTATGGCTACATTGCAATTTCCAATACAGCAGCTAGAGGGGACAGCTCCTATGAAAAACATCTCACCGTCGGTGTTACCCCGCTTCCATGGCAGGGCGGCAGAGGATCCAGATGAATTCCTTTTTGAATTCGATATCCTCTGTCGCAGCTATGATTATGTCACAGATGCTCAAAAGTTAAAGCTTTTTCCTGCCACCCTGAAGGACAATGCATTACGATGGTTCATGAGCCTTGGGGGAGGGACTGTTGCTAATTGGAATAAGATGAAGCAAGTGTTCCTGGAAAAATATCAGGAATATTGCAACACCAGGGACAAAAGGGAGGAGTTATTCAAGATGGTACAAAAGGAGGATGAAAGCTTGGAGGATTTTGTAGAGAGGTTGCTGTACAATGTGCAGAGAGCTGGACAGACGAACATGGGACTAGATGTGCTTAAGATAATCCTGCTTCGAGGGATCAGGGACGATTGTTTAGACATGCTAAATTTATTAGGAAAGGGAGATATCTCTAAAGAACCCTTTGAGACAATTGTTGAATTATGTAAGAGATACTCCAGGGGATCTTCTAGGCATAACAAGCAGAATAAACGAGATAAGCTGGAACGCGATGTCTTTGACAGAACTCAGAAGTCATCCAATGGGGGAGCTACACGGGCAGAGATAGGCAATCTTCTTGAAAATTTTAAAACAGAAATGATGAGTTCTATCTCTTCAGAGATTGACGTCTTGAAGGCCAAGCAAAGACAAGCAGTGGAGGATCTCACACTAGGTGTGTTTTGTCCCCGATGTAGAAAGACTCATCCACTGAAAGAATGCCCTCTTGACAAAGTACAAGTGTGTCAGCTGTGCGAGCTGAACCATGATATGAAAGAATGCCCCACGTTGCCCCAAGTGAAGGCTGTTCTGCAGGCATCAACTCCAGAGGTGGATTCAGCCTACTTTATTGCACAGAAGAAACCCTGGCAGCCCCGGAATCAAGGTATGTCTCCCGATTCATTTCCATTTTTGAATAATTTGAATAATTGGAATACTAATATGCAAAATGTGAATACACAATTACCTTCAAATTATGCTCAGTGGAATTCCCCTCAACCTGCGATGCAAGGTTATAGTTCATGGAGTCCTTGGACACAGCCACCTCATCAACCGACTTCATGGTCTCCTGGATGGAGGAACTTCCATCATGGGAACCAGTTTCCTCAACCACCTCCACCTCCACAGTTACCGTATCCTCCATATCCTCAATTTCAGCAATATCCTCAATACCTACCTCAGCAGTCGCAGCTGCAGCTGCAAAATAATCCTGTGCCTAACATACCAATACGGCCTCAGCTGCCTGCCCAACCTAACCCTAACCCAAATAATAAAACAGTCCAGCAGTTGGAAGCTCTCAATATGCCGGCCTACTCTCTCTCCCTTGTGCCTTGTAATGATATTCGCTTACGATCTGGAAAGCTAGTAGAACGTGTAACTGCAGGAAATATTCCATCAACTGTGTATGACAAAGGAGAGAGTTCCCAGCATCCATTTGATCCGGTTCCTGTCACTGAAGATGCTGAGCATCCCTCAGATGGGAGGGCTGAAACATTAAACGATGAAGTGGATAACACGCAGCCTACCCAGTTGGTAAGACAACCACCTTATCCTGAGAGATTGATGCTGCCACAAAAAGGGGGGCAACCTCAGTTCAATCTCCTAGGAGAATTGAAGAACCTTTATGTTAAGATTCCCCTTTTACAAGCTCTTCAAGATGTACCTATCTATGCTAGAACTGTTCGGGACCTGTGCACTAAAAGACCGGGAAGGAAACCCAGAGATCCTCCTACTGTTCATGTTATAGGGAATTTATCCGCTTTAATGACTGGAAAAACCCCTATAACTAAGTATGAGGATCCTGGCAATCCTATTGTTACTGTACACATAGGACAAACGCAGATACCAAACGTACTAGTAGATTTAGGAGCTGCGATTAATGTTATAACAATGGAGACTGTAAAGAAGCTCGGATTCACCAATATTAGACCGACCCCTACTATCTTAGAATTGGCAGACAGATCCACTATCAGACCCGAAGGGATTTTGGACGACCTTGTTATTTCAGTAGACTCATGGGAATACCCTGCCGATTTTCTGGTATTACAACCAAAATCACAGCTGGGGGGACATCCATTGATTTTGGGGAGGCCCTGGTTGGCTACAGCCGATGCTTGTATCAGCTGTCGATCAGGATCTATGACTATATCTGATGGCATGGAAACCAAAAACCTCACCCTGTACCCTCCAGCACGGCCGAGTCTAGAAACTGAAACCTCCCTTTGGATAGAACAGGAAGAAGAGGAAGATGTTCAGCCATTACTAACAATAGGGAAGGCACTAACCTTCAAAAACGAAACAGAAGACGATGCCATTAATAATTTCATTAGCGAACCTGCTTCAGTAGACAAGGAAGTTTATCAACTCCTGAACAGTACCCTCGGTAAAGAAGAACAAGAACAGCTTACGGAGGAAGCACTAGCCAATGACACAAACATAATCCCAGTATTGAAAAACTCGAGAAGTATTCCTATTGAGGTAGAGCCTGGAAGAACTTTGAACATCAATCCTGGTCTCTCCTCAGAAGAACAAAAGCGCCTAACCAATCTCTTGAAGGAACGTAAGGGGGCATTCGCCTGGGAGTATACAGACATGAAGGGTATTCCTTCTAGTCTGTGCACTCATCATATTTATATTAAAAACGACTCCCGGCCTGTATGTCAACCCCAACGACGCATGAACCCCAATCTGAGGGATATAGTGAAGGAAGAAATCCAGAAACTCTTGGAAGCAGGATTCATCTATCCTATCTCAGACAGTGAGTGGGTTTCCCCACTTGTAATTGTACCCAAGAAAAATGGTAAATGGAGAGTCTGTGTCGATTATAGGGAGCTGAACAAGGCTACACAAAAGGATCACTTTCCTCTGCCTTTTATTGACCAAGTACTTGATAACCTATCTGGGAAGAATTTCTTCTCCTTCTTGGATGGGTTCAGTGGGTACAATCAAATTCATATTGCTCCAGAGGATCAGGATAAGACCACCTTCACCTGCCCCTGGGGAACGTTCGCCTACAGGGTGCTTCCCTTTGGATTGTGCAATGCACCTGCAACGTTCCAAAGAGCTGTGATTGGCATATTTTCTGAATTGGTAAATGATAGCATGGAAGTTTTTATGGATGATTTCACTCCTTATGGCAGGGATTTTGAGGAAGCACTGGAAAATTTGAAAAAGGTTTTAATTCGCTGTGAACAGGCTCGCCTCTCACTAAGCACTGAAAAATGCCACATGATGATGAGTGAGGGGGTGGTATTAGGACATTTCATCTCTACTGACGGTATTCAAGTGGATCCTTCAAAAATTAAGGTGATAAAGAATATACCAACCCCTTCAACTCAGAAAGAGGTGCGAAGTTTTCTGGGACATGCTGGGTATTACAGGAGATTCATAGAAAACTTCTCCAAACTTGCTTCTCCTTTGTTTTCATTGTTAATGAAGGACGCACAGTTTGTATGGAGTACAGCATGCCAGACAGCATTTGATGAGCTTAAAGAGAAACTGTCCACAGCCCCTATTTTAAGGGGACCTAATTGGACCATACCTTTCCACATTTCTTCAGATGCTTCTGATACCGCCATTGGAGCAGTACTAGGACAGCAGGATGGTCAAGTACCTTATGCTATTTATTATGTTAGTAAAAACTTAGCCCCTGCTGAACTAAATTATACTGTTACTGAAAAAGAATTCCTTGCTATTGTTTATTCTATTAATAAGTTTCGGCATTACATTACTGGGTATCCTACATTTGTGCATACTGATCACTCTGCCATTAAGTATTTAATGAATAAACCTGTCACTAATGCCAGAGTAACCAGGTGGCTTTTATTATTACAGGAATTTGATATTACTATTATAGATAAACCTGGAAAAGAAAATGTTGTTGCTGATTTTTTATCACGATTTACTAACAGTGATGACAGTTCACCTGTTGAGGATGCTTTCCCGGATGAACATTTATTCGCACTCTCAGCTCATTCACCCTGGTATGCAGACGTTGCTAATTATTTGGCTGCAGGGAAGCTCCCGCCACATATGTCTAAACGAGAGAAAAGAAAAATTATTCAGCAAAGTGCCAGGTATTGTTGGCTCAAAGGCCATCTCTTTTACACAGGACCTGATCTTGAAATTAGAAGATGTGTAAGGGAAGATGAGATCTTTCATATACTGAAGGCCTGTCACGATGAACCTTGCGGAGGACACTTTGCAGATAAAAGAACAGGGCATAAGGCGTTGCGGATGGGATATTATTGGCCGACACTGTTCAGAGATGCTAAAAGATATGTTCAGTCCTGTGACAGCTGCCAAAGGATGGGCCAACCTAATAAGACAGATCAGATGCCTTTACAGCCCCAAGTGATACTAGAACCGTTTGATAGATGGGCATTGGATTTTGTTGGTCCTATCAACCCTCCTTCCAAACAGAAGGTTTACATCTTGGTGTGTACAGATTACATGACTAAGTGGGTAGAAGCTGTAGCTTTGGCTAAGGCAAATGACCAGGCGGTGATTGATTTCCTGTACAGTGAAGTTTTTACCCGTTTTGGAGTACCAAAGGAAGTAGTTACCGATGGGGGACCACAATTTATTTCACACCAATTTGAATCCTTGCTCCGGAAGTATCATGTGCAGCACAAGATAGCTTCACCTTATCATCCCCAGGCCAATGGTCAGGTGGAAAGCACTAATAAAGTTATCGAAGCAATCCTTACTAAAACAGTTAAAAGCCATCGAAGGGATTGGGCTGACAGACTTCCAGAAGCACTGTGGGCATATCGCACGACTTGGCGCAACACCACGGGCTTTTCTCCCTATGATCTGGTGTATGGTAAGAGTGCCATCTTTCCAATTGAATTTTAGATCAAGACCCTGAAAACAGCCATTGAAATGAACCTGGATGTAACAGAAGCCCAGAAAAGAAGATTGAATCAATTGAATGAATTGGATGAGAAACGGTTAGCTGCGGTAGACCAGACTGTGCTGCTTCAGCAACAGAGATCTAATTGGCATGACCGATTCATCAAAAAAAAATCTTCCATGAAGGAGACTGGGCACTATTATACGACTCCAGATTCAAGAAAGATTTCAAAGGGAAATTACGCACAAGATGGCTGGGTCCATATTTGGTTGACAGGGTATTTGACAACGGCACTGTTCGCCTGGTCACCATTGATGAAAACCGTATACCATTACTTGCTAATGGCCACAGACTGCGATTGTATCGGAAGCCCATTTCGAAAGATGCATTCATTTCACAGATTGCTGCTGATCCAAACTACCAATTGGCACCAGAGCAGGAACATTTTTCTACCTTTGCCAAATCTTAAAATGAAAATTATATTTGCTGTACATAAATAATTTCTTGCTGTAGCGTATAGTTGTCGTTTTCTTTCTCTTTGCATTTGATCTCTTTGCTTGCTGTTGTCTTTTAAAAAAAAATTTCAGGGAAGCGCCAGGAGAACGATCAGTTTGGGGCCCATAATGAAAATCTCTCTGTGCTGTCCTTGTGTTAAAAAAAAAAAAAAAAAAAAAAATTCGGCAGCTGCAACATATTTTCCGGCAGCTGCAACATATTTTCCGGCAGCCGTATATCCTTTTTTTCGGCAACCATATTCTCCATTTCCCGGTAGCCATAATGCCCTTTCCGTCAGCCGTCAATCTTTTGCGGCTGCAACATCGGTGGCTGCAACATTTGCGGCTGCAACATCGGCGGCTGCGACATTTGCGGCTGCAACATCAGCGGCTGCAACATCGGCGGCTGCAACTCCAGTTTCCGCGGCTGCCACCTCATCGTCCCCGCGGTTGCCACCTCATTCACCAGCTATGGCCACCTCATCTCCCACGGCTGCCATCTCATTTTCCGCAGCTGCCACTCCATTTACCAGTCACGGCCATTTCACTTCCCGGTAGCCGTAATGTTTTTTTTTTCCGCCCGCCGTCAAATCTTTTCCGACAGCTGCAACTCCGGCAGCTGCAATTCCGGCAGCTGCAATTTCGGCGGCTGTAACTTCGGCGGCTGCAACATCTTTTTCCCGCAGCCGCCACATCATTTCCCGGCTGCCACCTTATTTCTCGGCGGCTGCCACCTCATTGACCAAGTCACTTCCACATCATTTCCACATAGCTGCCATTTCTTTCCAGTGGCTGCGACATATTTCCCATAGCCGTAAAATCTTTTCCCGCCAGCTGTAAGTTTTTTTCCCACCGCCGTAAAATTTTCCCGTGACAGCCATAATTTTCCATGATATCGTGAATCTTTTTCCGGCTGCCGCGAATTCTTTTCCGGTGGCTGTAACTTCTTTCCTGCCAGCTGCAACAAGCTTTTTCATCGGCCATGTGATCATTTCTTTGGCAACTTGCAGTGGTAACTCCCGTGTTAACAGAAGGATTGTTCAACCTGCTAATTATGATGCTGATTCATCCCAGTCCTGCCGGCGAACTCATCATTTTAACCCGGAGGATGCGACGCCTTGTGTTTTACTGGCGAAGGAAATCAGTGCCTTATCCGAGTCATCATGATCCCACGTCTTACTGTGCACGCGTTCGGCTCCGTGATGTCACCAATTCCATGCTCCACCAGTTTCCGCAGCCTTCCGACGTACAGTTTTATGAGGTATGGCTTTCATTTATCACGTGATTAAGTATTGATATCATTTAAACGAGATTGGCCGTACCTTCACTCGCACCACCATTTATATCTGATTAAACCTTTCCCTCGTACGACGTAATAATATTAACTGCCACCTTCCCCAATTCGGCATGAAAATTTTAAACTCTTCTCTGCGCTTAACTTTCCGAATTAGTTCATTCGCTCAACGTCTCCGCTCAACGATTCGTGCGTTCTCTGTGCTGCAACTTCCATTCTGGGATCCTGTACTCTGTCGAACAGCAGTTTCATCTTGCAGCCAGGACCATGGGCATTCCAGTTCACCATGAACCTTTCAATACCCGGGAACTTAGACGGAATTTGCAGGTTCTGGCCATTTTTCAAGCCGCTGGCTGGGTCGAGTTCTTTGAACGACTGGATGGATTCGATCGGGACGCAGCCCTGCAATTCGCATTGAATCTTACTAAAACACACTCCACGGTGTGGGGGCTGTGTATAGATGTTTCGGAGGTCATTATATCCGAGGTTACAGCTATCCCGTTGGTGGGAAAACCTTGGTTTAACCGTCGAGTCCCTGCAACGGTTGCACGGGAAGAATTTTTACTTCCAGGGGAGCAAGTTGAAGCATCCAGGCGAGGGATTGCATTGAAGTCACTGCCGCAGCCATGGGACCAGGTTGCTATCTTCCTCAAGAAATACATAACTTGTGAAGGTAGATACCAAACTGTGTACAACTCTGAACTTCCTTTGCTTTCTCATCTCCGTCATGGCATTTTGTTAAATATTCCATTTTATCTATTGCATGATTTGCGCCATATGGCAACATTTGTTCAATCTGCCAAACACCCATTATCCTCCCTTACTCACCATGGCCTTATTAAGTTAATTATTATAAGAACCCTGGCCCAACATAATATAACATGGGAGCAATTCATTACCCGACCACAGCAACCTGTTCCCTTGAGGGTCATTCCATTACAACAAATACCGGTTCCGCCACAACAGGAGGACCGGAGTTCCTCCAGTGAAGTTGGGGGGAGGGATGAAACGGAAGAAGAACAACAGGGGGCACAGGCAGGACCATCCGGGAGGGATGAAACGAAAGAAGAACAACAGGGGGCACAGGAAGGACCATCCGGGAGGGATGAAACGGAAGAAGAACAACAGGGGGCACAGGCAGGACCATCCGGGGTGGATAAAACCACAGAGGAAGAACAAACAGGGGCACAGGCAGAGCCATTTGAAGTATATGAATCCCCAGCACAAGCAGAACCAGTGGGGGATGACACTGCATTTGAAGGAGAGTGAGGGGAAGCTCAAACAGAGCTGTCAGGCGACAATGTAGATGAAACCCTCGCGGAAAACCTAGATAACAGGGCAGCTCCGACAGCACAAGGTGAAATTGGAGCAGCATCAAAAGCTGCGACAATGGAACCTGAAGATGACGGAGCCAGAGCAATGGAAGAAGATATTGAGCTGGTCACAATCGAGTCTTCACCGGAGTGGGTAGGAGGAGGAGCTGTGATTGAAGAAGAACAGCATGGGGGGCAGGGAAATATTCCTTTAACTTCAGTTTTGCCTCCCTATGTTCCAGCTCCACGAGAAGAAACACTACAAAAAGGAAAGTCACAAAAGAAAACGCCACAGAAAAGGAAGAGGGCCACCAATGAGTTTGATTTAGTGGCACCAGTCAGAAGGAAACGAACTCGGTCAATCACAGCAGCAGAGGCAGCTAGAACAAAATGGGCAACCTTAGAGACACAGGTTGAACCCCCAATCCTTACACCAAAACCGAGGGATGCTCCACAAAGGCCAGTGGAGGAAGAGCCTGGAGTTGAGGGACTCTTGTATGAGAATGCAATGCTGAAAGAGGACCTTCAAGCACTTAGAAAGGAGCTGGAAACATGGAAGGAAATCTGCAGAAAGCAGGGTGGAAGAAAGATGTATACATTAATAGAGGTTGCAGACCAAGTGGAGGAATCAGCTTCTGCTGGAGCTGGAGAAAAGGATGAGCGAATACTATGCCCCACCTGTGGGGAGATCTTTGAGGAAGCAGGCCATAAAATTTTACTTAGCACCTATTCAGCACAACAGCCTGTAGCCACAGAAGGGAAAGCAGTGGAGAAAGAAGGTACTGTTACACAAGAACCAGCACCTTTAAACATCCTGGCTACAGCTGCCACTTCCCATGATGCAAAAGTCATAGAACAGATGGGAGAAGAACAGGGAGTGGAGGATGCCCTGGAAATTTATGAGGAATGTATGGCAATCCCAAAATGCTCCCACAACATAGAAATCATAGAACAGATGGGAGAAGAACGGGAAATGAAGGATGCCCTGGAAATTTATGAGGAATGTATGGCAATCCCAAAATGCTCCCACAACATAGAAATCATAGAACAGATGGGAGAAGAACGGGAAATGAAGGATGCTCTGGAGCTTATAAAAGAATATGGTGAGACTCCAGAATGTTCCCTTGATACAGAGATCATGGAGCCAAAGGATACCCTGGAGGATAGTGAAGAATTTTGTGCTGTAACCCCAGAACGTTCCCAGGACACAATAATTTTAGAAGAAGAAATGGAAGGGCAGGACAGTGATAAGTTGGAACAGGATGCTGTAACACAAGAACCAGCAACCCTAAATTTGACCGTCCAACCAACTGAGCAGACAGGAGAAGAAGCTGGGACAGAGGATATTCTGGCATTTAACGATGAACTCTGGGTGGTGACCCCAGAAAGCTCTCATGATACAGAACTCATAGAAGAGGAGCTGCAGCAAAGGAAGGATGAAGAGGTTAGCCAGGATGTTGTTACACAAGAACCAACATCTTTGGAGGCTGCGACAAAAACTCCTGAATTGCAGCCGGGAGATAACCTGGGAGTGGATATCATCCCTGACACACAGTGGAGTGACAATGAACAGGTACAGACACCATGCTCAGGTGACACTGAAATCCTGGAGGAGGAGCTGCAAATTGAAAAGGATATTCAGTCTCAGCAGCAGAATGACAAACAAGACACTGTTACACAAGAACCAGTGTCTCCAAAAGCAATGAAGGTAGCTGCTGAGGATGGGTTAAAGGATGTTGTTGTTACACAAGAACCAGCAACTCTCCTGTTAACATTAGATGCGCTGGAAGACACTGTCCCACAAGAACCAGTGCTTCCACCTCCTACAGGTGTCATTGAGTTGGATTCAGATTGAGTGTGTCCTGTCAACTTCCCCAGGCATAGCATAAGAGAACTGCAGAAAGGTCCCCACCACATCAAGTGTATTCTCAGATATCAGCAAGCAGCAGTGGAAGGGGAACAGTGAAGTTGGAAGATGCCGGGTTGCTCACAGAAGCTTTTCAAAAAAAGATAGAGGGGATGCCTGATTTATCTACATTCTTTCCTCTCTCCTGGACAAAGTTCAGTGCAATATTCAGATGCAGGTTGTTGCATGAGGACATGCAACAGGATAGTTGGGGGGAGATGTTGAGCCCAGAATTGGCCCTTTTTGACCATCATTTATCATCGTCCCTTCCCTTGTCTTACACCAATTACCTTGGCAATTCAACTTATTGTCCTTATCTATTCCCCAAATTACCAAGGTATGGCCGATTATTGTTTTATTGTGTTAATACTTATGATTGTGATGATTAAAGCTGTGCATCTCTTAATCTGTGCTAACATGATGCGATTTATGAAGGTAGTAAGACAATAGACTGCAGGAAGATCGGAGCTGAACAAGTCATGAAGGAACGTTCATCGCTTGTGGAAGGTTCCTTGGGGCTTAAATCGTCAATCAAGGCACAGTCGTGGCAGGGCAGCTGTAACAGAAGAACTATCTTAAGTATGTCGCTGCTCAAATCCAGCTGTGAGCTGGAAGGACCGTCACTCTTGGGACAATTAATACTTCTCTCATATTTGGATATTTTAGTTCTGCCACGCATTGTAACAGCTAGATTATTTAGGGCGCCTGAAGATCAGAGATCTTCATGGCTGCCCAATTATAGGTTTAGATGTTGCAAATTGTATGTATAAATATGGGGAATTGCCTCGACTGAGGGGTTGGACAGCAAACAATTAATTTACCTTGTATTAGCAGCCAAGCCAAAACTGTGTACTCATTCTTCTGTTAATATAAGGAGTTACTTCTGAGTTAAAGAAGAGTGTTGTTCAACCAGCGTCTCTGTGTGAAGACTGGGCCCGTCTTCCACAGAGATTGCTGCGTTAATTTAGGATTTCATCTTTCTTGTTGTGTGATGCTTTGTTCTTTCTTCTATACGCAGCAGCAATACTCATTGTGTGGATTTCTCAGTAATTGATTATATTTTTGTGAGATTGGTGAATGGTATCGAATAACAGTCGACTGAGTCAGGTTTGTTTTACATATTTCAATTTCTGTTCACACTGTTGTGTTCATCCTACAGCTGAGACGTAATCCCAGGAGCTCTTACAAATTAGCTTTCCTGTTATGTGTTGATTGATTTATATTTTGCAATCCAGTTTCTTAGAACAGTTGCTTTAATCTCTTTTATCAAATTCTAGAGTAATGTTCAGGTCATGCTTTATGATTCCCAGCTGATTAAATTAGACAGTTGATTATTTTAGAATGCAATTGAGACTTCCTTCCTGCAATTGTTGATTAGATCTGATCTTACTTCTGCTTGATGCATAATAGAAAAGAATGGTAGTATAGCAGTTAGAAGGAAATTGGGATTGCATAGATTCTTGGGGTGGACATGGATGATAGAAGATAAAATATTCACTTCTAATGGTTTTGTGTTTAAGCATATATTATGCACTTGTCCTTTGAAATAAAAATACTTTCTCGGGTTGACAATAAATTTCATACGCTCTGTGTGTTGATATTTAAATATCTGCAATTAGAGTGCTTGACAGTTACTATAAAAGGTTTATTGAAGGCTTCTCCAAGATAGCTCATCCAATCACTTCATTGCAAAGGAATAATATCAAGTTTGTATGGTCTGAAAAATGTGAGAAAAGTTTTCAACAATTAAAGGAGTTACTTACCAGCACTCTTGTTTTGAAGATAGCAGATCCAAAGAAGGATTTTGTAGTGTGCACAGATGCTTGCATTGAAGGGCTAGGTGGAGTGCTCATGCAAGAAGGAGTTGTGATTTGCTATGAGTCAAAGAAATTAAAAGAGCATGAAAAGAATTATGCCACACATGATGTAGAATTAGCATCCATAGTACATGCTCTCAAGATGTGGAGACATTATTTGTTAGGAAGAAGATTCGAACTTAGAACATACCACATGAGCTTGAAGTATTTGTTTGACCAGCCAAACTTGAATGCTAGGCAAGCTAGATGGATGGAGTTTCTATGTGAATTTTATTTTGAAATTAAGCATGTAAAAGGGAAAGAGAATAAGGTTGCAGATGCTCTTAGCAGAAAATTTCATGTTGCAGCATTAAGTGTGTGTAAATCAAATTTGAGGACAAGAGTTCTTGAAGCCCAAAACAGTGATGAAACTTGCCTTCAAATTAAAGAGAAGTTGCAGCAAGGTAATGTGGATGAAAAGTATGCGGGATATCAGCTTGGTGAAGACGATATCCTCATTTACAAAGATAGACTGTACATTCCAAATATTGCAAATTTGAAGAAGCTAGTGATGGATGAAATACATCAAATGCCATATTCTGAACACCCAGGATATCAAAAGACTATAAAAGTAGCAAGGAAGCAATACTTTTGGCATGGTATGAAGAAGGACATAGCTGAGTACATTGCTAGATGTCAGAAGTTCCAACAAGTCAAGGCAAAGCACCAACATCCAGCAGGATTGTTGCAGCCCTTACCCATTCCGGAGTGGAAGTGGGAAGTGATCTCTATGGATTTGATAACAGGTTTTCCCATGACAGTGAAGAAGCATGATTCAATCATGGTTGTGGTGGACAAGCTATCAAAGGTAGCTCATTTTATTCCAGTCAAGTCCACTCACAAGTCTAATGAAATTGCAAATATTTTCATTAGAGAGATATTCAGGTTGCATGGATTGCCCAAGGCAATAATTTCTGATCGTGATACAAAGTCCACTTCCAATTTCTGGAAAGGATTATTTCAAGAATTGGGAACTAGATTGAATTTCAGTACAGCATATCATCCTCAAACAGATGGCCAAACTGAGAGGGTGAATCAGGTTCTTGAAGACATGCTGAGAATGTATGTGATGGATAAACCATCCAAGTGGGAATATTACTTACACTTGGTAGAATTTGCATACAATAATGGACATCATGCATCATTGGGAATGAGTCCATTTGAGGTACTGTATGGCAAGGGATGCAGGACTCCAGTGAATTGGGACATCCCGGTGAACAGAGTAGTACTTGGACCAGAGATGATCAAGGAAATGGAACAGGAAGTTGCTAAGATCAGGCAGAATTTAAAGGCAGCTCAGGACAGGAAAAAGAGTTATGCATATTTGAAAAGAGTGCATAAGGAATTTCATATTGGGGATCATGTTTATTTGAGAGTGAAACCAAGGAAGAGTTCTCTCAAGTTGGGGAGTTGTGTCAATTTGTCACCAAGATATTGTGAGCCATTTGAAGTCCTAGATAGGATAGGGCCAGTTGCATATAGAGTTGCATTGCCTGCTAACATAAGAGCTCATAATGTTTTCCATGTATCTTTGCTTAAGAAGTATGTACATGATCATAATCATATGATTGATTGGAATGTGATACAGGTGGAACCCGGGGGAGAGTTCCAAATAGAGCCTATGCGCATTCTCGACAAGAAGGTCACTTTGCTCTGGAACAGAGCCATCGGACAGGTAAAGGTCTAATGGGAGCACCTTAGTCCCGATGAGGCTACATGGGAGCTGGAGGATTCCATGAGAGAGGCATTCCCATTTTTGTTCAGTTTTGAGGACATTGAGGACGATGTTGTTCTAAGGGAGAGGGGAATGTAATACCCCAATTTTGACCCTTATGAAATATTGGCTTTTAATGTAAATATTGTATACATGCGGTGTATGTTTCCTAGTGCAGAGCTCAAGGCCAAGGCCCTGCTAGTGTACGCTCGGATTTATTTAGAAATGAAAGTATTTGATATTTTGCTACCCATGTGCTATTAAGCCATGGAATATTGTAAATGGATGTAAATATTAAATATTTCAATAAAATACTAAAACTGGCTATGGAAGCAACGAATGAGAAGGGGCCATGTGTATTCCACTAGGGAGTGGTGAGGGGGTTGTGGGGATGAACCATATGCTTTCAAATTTCATCTTGTGAACCCATTTGACTTACCTTGCTAACATTTAATTCTGTTGTAAGGAAGTTGTTGAAGAATTCAGTCCATGGCTTCAATGGAGCATGGGCAGCCCATAAATTAGTATGACAGAGTATGTGCTCTATTTTCTTATACCACAAATCACTCTACCTCATGGGAATGTATCCTTCCTCATCCCCATTCCATTGTTGAACATCTCAGCATCAATTTTCATGCATTACGAATTCTCAGCAGTGAGAAAAACCAGAAATCGCAACATTGCAAGAACCCACGTTTTGAAGAGCCATAAATGCCCAGAATTTGGTATTGCCGGTAAAATCCAATGGGGGATCCATAGATATGAACCTTGGAGCGAAATTGAGAGTATTAGATACCCCGAAATCCATTGGAAAACCCAGATTTTATAGCCCATAAGTCCAGTGACGGGATTGAGTTATTGGATGACAGAATTGTGAGAAATCCAAGTGTGAATGACTAATCAGAGGTTGGGTTTGCTTGATAAACCCAATGAAGGCTAGAATCTCAAGGAATTAGCAGTTGGACCTTTCTATTCCCACCCTAAAGAGCACTGGAGGAAAGGGACACTTGGGGGACTGTGCAGCAGAAAAGGGGACCTTCCTTGTGTTGGGTGTGGTAGGTATTGTGGGTGCCATGATTGTTGAGTTCATTTGAGATGCTTGTATCTCTATGGTTGAGCTCACTAGCTTAGCATCCTCTTCATTTGGTCTTTTGTATGCTTGATAAAACCAACTATGTGTTGGCTTAGCATAGCTGTTGAGTGAAACCATGGCTATGAGTGAGACCATCTAGTTCCTCCTTAGTGGATACACAACCCAGCTCGGGGGTGATCTCTTAGCTGAAAGAATATAGGCTGGACAAAGATCTATGGTTGGGTGGAACGTTGCTTTCACATAGCCAGTTGTTTGGACAGCTTCAGCTCAAAGATAAGTGTTCTCTGTGTTTAAATTATATGTATTCTTTGTTTTGCAATGTGTTAATTCTAAATGATAATTATTCATGTTAATGGAATTGATATGAATTATGTGCATAGCATGAGGAGTGGATTGATTCTCTACATATTGAATCATCATCCACTTGTGATAGATATGTTGATGCATTATAATTGTGTGTGTGCAAATATGATTTAATTCCGCTATGTTTATATTGAGTATGAACCTGCACACAGAAGTTTTTATTTATCCATGAATTTCTTAGTAATGTAAGGGGTTGAGATTGCCAATAAGCCTGGTATGTTAGTCATGTTCCCTCTGTGGTTTGGAATGATGGAAGGGGATGTGACACCCTTATATCCTCTCATCATCATTGTTGGGTGCAGTCTAGGGGAAATGGTCCCACAAGTGTAGAGGGGAGAATTCCCTTGCAACTATAAGTCCTCTACAACATTTGGTGCACAAAATTCATGTTGTATGTGTTAAAGTTCCAACATACAAATGCACGCCAGGTGCATTATGCAAGCATGTTTCAACATATTGCACACATGTTGGTCGGAAATCCCGCACCACAGTCAACAAGGGGATATCATCCCGATCCAAGGGTATTAATCAACCCCCAATTGTTTAAATAGTTGAACCCGACCGGTTTTACGGCTCCGTTGGCCAACTAAAACTATCCTAAACTATTAAGAGAAAACTAAACCAAATAATTACAAAATTGAATCTAAATACAGAAATTTATAGTACAACTATATGTTGTAAATACAAATCTACAAGGAGAATTTACTTGGCAAGTGCTGGGGAAACCTAATATTTAAATAGAAAATAATAACTATTAACATTAAAAAAAAAGATATAAACTTTAACTAATCTAAGAAAATGCTAACTAATATAAACACAAACTAAAAAATAATAAAATTACAACAAAACCGATTAATCTATTTCAAACACCTACTACTTGGCCAAGTATAATAAATTATTTAAAGGAACTTAATAGGCCAAGTTATCAATAATCAAATCCATAGCATTTTCTTGTTAAACAAAGACATTCAAAAAAATAATTGATCTTTAGACTTTCTTCAAAAGAAAGAGATACAGTCATATTCTTTTAGGAAGAAAAATATTAGTAAAAATGAAAAGGCCAATCAATCCCTCATTAATCCATTTTTGCATGATATACAAATTCATTTATTCTATATTACAGATGTTTAAAAATAATAAAATAGCTATGTTAATGTTTTGAAGATGACAATCTATACTAAGATCTAAACAAACTCTTTTGATTTTTTTTCTTTTTCTTATATATATATATATATATATATATATTCTGCAAAACAAAATCAGAAATAAAAAATTAACAATGTTGTAAGATAATATATGTAAAAATTACCACCTTTACTCGAATGACAATTCAAGATGAGCATGATTATAATTTTGTAATCAAAATGGAAGGTTCAATCACAATTTTGATTAGCAAAACTAGGAAATATAATAAACAAATAAAAGTTAGCACAAAAAACAGATATACTTGTAAAGGAAGACATTCATGTACAAATACATCCAAAACATATACATAAAACTTGTCGGAATTATATTTCAAAAAATCAAAAGCGTATACCAAGTCTAAAAAAATCCATCTTTCCACAAGTTCAACTTCCTCCTCTTTGTAAACTAGAGTCATGATTTACAATGAGAATAAATCACTAACAACTTTTATCCACTCGGGAAAAGTAGGCATGTGATAAATGCAAATGTCATAAACTAGGAACATTTGATAAGCCCGAGTGATTTGATATCTAGATCGACATCATCTATGTTGACAGAGCATCATGTGATTGAAGAGCATTGAATGGTTATATAGTTGCTTACTAGTCTTCGACATCTTGTACTCTGACCACACCATGTATAGAATACTCGATCTTCCAGCTAGGAAAAAGTTGACTTGTTGCACACGAACTACATAATGAAAATATATACAATGATCCTACAAAAACAATAAAACAAACAAAATTAGAAATGTAGAAAATGAATAAGTATGAAGTGGCTGCAAAATCTATGATTCTGCAGTTACTTCTTCTGGACAAATTAAATCTATCACACCCAAAATTACAACTAATAAATGATTTATCTCAAGCAAAACTTAAGCCCATCATTAATTTATAAGTAAAATAAGTACATACCATCTGCAAAAAAAACTCGTGGTGGAATCTATTTACTAGAACCAACATTCTTAACAAGCTCGAGCGAGATAAAAAAATTGACACCAGAAGAATGGACAATAGTAGAGGCTTTAGCTTGTTTTAGTTTCTTTCGCAACATGTTGGTTTCATCTTGATGATGAACAATAAGCTTCCTCTTATGCTTCCTCAGTTCACTAACATGTTCGTTCAACTCATGAACTTGATCTTGCAATGTTTCTACCTTATTCATGTAGTGTCTGAGGAGGTATAGACACATGGGGAAACATTGCTTTACATGTTTATTATTTTTATTTTCAGTTGTATCAGCCTTGGCTATATTTTCCCCTATGGCTATGATCTTATCTAATGTAGGCCTAATGCCCTGAATTCATGGGTTCGCTTTCAGAAAAGGTGGAAAATTGTATACAAAATTATATGGCTCTTCAAATTTGGACCATGTATCCTTCACTATAGGTTTCTCTTCCACTTTGGTTTTGGCTACAGGATATTTATTGGTGGGTGGTGACTTATATATGGCATAAACATCCAAAGAAGTATCTAAACTATGACCTAGAGACTGTTTATCCACCTTAGTTCCCATGTTTCTTGCCATCAGATACAGCCTATTTGTTAGACATTTACCTGCTTCGCAATTATCAGGAGGATCTACTTTTCGTTTACCTTGTCGTCTTTATTTTGACCTGGAAGAACAAGTGATAAATTTATGAGTTCTTTGTTCTTTCTATAACATGTTATTTCCAGATCCAACTATTGGAATCTGAGGGAATTTGTACTTTTCCTCTAGGTGTTCGGCAACATCTTGTACAATAGGATCGGATTCTGGAACTACCTTCTCAAACGATTGTTGAGGTTTTAAATTGGAATCATTTTTCTCATTAACAGTATGATCGTAATTGAGGTTATTTTCAGGTACATTTGGATTGGAACCATCATTATTGATCATCTTAACTATACCATCAAGCAAGACGTGACCTTCACACTATAAAGAGTCTTTAGCATCCTCTATAGTTGGTTTGATTATAGGGTTAGCTTGAGCGTTGTCTAGCAGAAGGGTCACTATGTGGATTATTTAGGCCACCTGCATCCTTTCTAACGCTTGATCAATGATTTGTTCAACTGTTATTGTTGTTCATTGAGAAGGTTCGGCCCAAAATCCATTTGCGAAACAGGGATTGAGCATTTCCTACGTTACAAGTGGAATTGACAAGCTTGGTGAGTGACGAAGGTTCGACCTTCAAGAAATTATCCTCCTTTTGTTTACCTTTTAACATAGGACCATCACATATACCATCTACCTTATCATTCTTTGGTGAAGATGGCGTTATATGAGCCTGCTTTCCACGACCATGTTCTGTTAAAACCGATTCATCATGGGGAGTATATGAGGAATGGTGTGGACTTAGGGTTACACCATTTAAGGGTAATATTTGAGTCATGCTTGTAGAAGTATGGTTAATTCTATGAGACATATCTTGACTAAAATCTGGAGTAGCATCCTCATGTCCGGAATTGAACTTTTCATACCCATTTCTTACAGCAAAATTATGCCATGAATCACCCAACTGGGTCAAGTGAAACTCAACTAGGATTCGAATTAAATTGAAATGACACAAGACCTGCTTGGATTTCTTGAAGGTTTTATTGTAACGAACTGACATGGATTTCAAGCTAAGTAACAAAAAATGTGGCAAATTTAATTATAAACCTAGCATTGCCATGAATAATTGGACATGATATCTTAACATGGTAGTAAACCTTCCTTCGCATGCTATGAAATGACTAATTATCTTGATCATCTTCTTCCATTTAGCTTTAAAAATATTTAGCGGCATACCTTTTGGATAGTCATCAGGATCGAAATGACTGACTGCTAAGTTCTTCCATGGCACGTCCTTTAATGGAAAATGCTTGAACCATCATTCCCCCTCATTCGGTTACCTCGTGGATGTAGCAATAAACTCTTCTTCCAACATCAGTTCGATATCCCCATATACATCCTTGCACCCATCAAATGAATTAGCAAACGCAACAATAAAATCCATGTTATGGCCATGAAAATTCTTAACATAAGCCACCCAACCGGTTTTCAGAAAATCCTCATAAATCTGGGTGTCGGATTCAATAGAACTTGAACCCTCTAGTTCTTTTCTCCTAATTTGACCCATGGCTAAATTACCAGCACTAGACACCTATGAAATTGGGGCTCACGACTGAGAATAGGGTCAAGAGAGAAATTGAGAGTGTATCAGGGTTTGTATATTTTACTGCACCATCGAAACCCTAAGCAATTTTGAGGGAAAGAAAATCAGTATCAATTAAACCAAATGCGCATAGAATTTCCAGAACCCTCAACATACCAATTTGGTTGGGTAATCTGTGGAATTGTTGGGCATACTAGAGATGGAATAATGGAACTTGTACAAAACAACCAACGTGCTGAGAAACGAACTATACACCACCCATTGTGTTGAGATATACTTATAACATAAATGATGACAAGTCACTTCAAACCTGTAACGTGGTTAATGATGTTAATTGGAATTCCAACCTAGTCCTATAGTCACGTCCCCAAATCAACACGTAGGAGGGAATATCGAGACACGTTGTCAAGAATGCAAGTGATGCAGAATTTGGACAGAGGGTTAGTATACGTGGTTGTCAAAATTAAAAACAGTAGGCATAATGAGTAACAACCAAGTAATATACACTCATATCAAAAATACCATTGATTTCCCATACGTGACAAGGATTCATTTCAACACAGATTGCATCCATATCATAATATTGAGAATTGCTTTTTTTTGTAATCTTGGGAATAATGTCATGAGAAACTACTCATTCATGGTATGGTTAGGGTAAAAATTAAAGTGTTAAAATTATGACATTACCCCATCTAACTAAACCATGATTAAGTTAATTTACCCGATCGTATTAGATTTTTAAATGTTGAAAATCAAATATTGTACAAAGTTAATTGAACATATAATCAAAATAATGTCAGGCAAATATAAGATTATCAAATTATTCTCATGACCATTTTGGGTTAGAAAAAGAAAAACAATATGGATGGAAGAGATGATAATCATGTTATGTTTATGCTATTATTCTGCAAGAGAGAAATGCATTTAAATTCTTTTTCAATGTCATGATTTGATGAAATAAGTAATTGAAACTGAGCTACAAAATGATCATGGGTGAAGATGCAGAATGTGAAAGTTTATTTTTCAACCAAAAATGATGCTCATGTTTAGATTCCATGCTTGCAGTCATGGAATCCAAACGTTGATTATAATCACATTGTAAATTAGGGTATCCAATAATTGGTCGACATGAAACTTGCGTTCCAACATCGAGGAGTCGAAAATGATTAACCAAAATCAATCAAAAATTGAAATTATTAAGAAATTGCATATTGGAAAACCTTAAAAAAAGGTCAATAGCCTGAGATTTATGAATTATATGGAAAATGTCATTAAACAATAATTTTTTATCAATACAAAAGGGGGGACCCATTCATTTCTTACAAAATGAAAGGATCATTGTTGACAGAGGCCAACAAATGGTGGCTGACTAGATGAACCAGTTATCTCTGGATAAAATTTAAATGAATAAGTTGAACCAAAAATGCATAAAAGTGACGGTTTGCAAATGAAAATGAATTCCAGTCATGTATAATGGATCCCACATAACAAAAAAATTTAAAATATCTTCAACCTTCTGTTGCTGCTAAAAATTTCCCTAGAACCACCTCTTGAGAATGAAACAATTCTTAAGATTAACAGGCATATGTCAATGGACATATTATTCATCAGCTTGCCAGAAAAATAGAGTAGCTCGTGACAACCAATGTTCGTCATATAGTTGGACCTCCAATACCATCGGTATTTCCACTACTGCTAGCGAGCGTCCATAGCCCAGACATGGTTTCCTTTAACTAATATTGGTCACTTTTGTCCCATTCACTAGATATAGATAGATTCTGAAAGTTATTTAAATGTTTACATGTTTTAATAAGAGCATACTAAATGGAGCTGTCCTAACTTGATGATCATCTTATGACAATGTCATTCACACAATATTACGGAAAATGAGTGGATCGGCTCGTGATGAGACCTCCCATCTTGCATCCTTTTGTGGTTGCAAACTAGTATCTCGACTTGGTAATCAAACATTGATAAATTCATTCTGTAAGAGTGCATGATCATGAACATGTCGGCTTGTAATAAGATCTCCTACCCTTAAGTCAACTCTTAAGCTTATAGATTGTGATTTATTTTGCTAATCTCCTAGGAGATAACTTAGTGAATGGGGAAACAACCAGTATACTCTTTAAGAGCACGAAATGGCGTAAGGAGGTTGATGATTCTGACTATATCGGTGACACTAACTGTTATAGAATGGGGTTGATTAAAATATCCTTTTCAAAATATTATATTATAGATAAGCATTTTCATCAGGTGATTGAGCAGAGTAAAGATGAAGTTAACAAGGCGTTAATAGATTTTCAATATTTTAAAATTGTATCCTCACAAACATATCAGTATCACTCTCAGTTGCATACCTTGAAAGATTGCATCCTTGACTCAACTCATACTTATCAAATCCAAACAAGAGATATTTTTCCCATATAACTATTTATATCTCCATACTCAACATAACCTTAAACATTTTCAACTAAGAAACATGGCAAAGTAAAGCTAAATGAAATAACAGGAAAAAGGTTGTATTTTATTAAGACAGTTAAATGAAAAGAATATTGGTAAAACATCAAAACCTTATCTAAAATCAGCAATTATCCTATATCAATTCAAAAGATAAATTACTTCAAGTGTAACTTAGGTGACAGATTTGGAGAATTCGACTCGAGAAAAATATCAGATTTAACATTAATCTTTGAGTCCTTGTTGTTAAAACACAGCTGATACCAGAGATAAATTGACGAGTTGAGAACTGTTGATTTAATTCAGAAGTTGATTAACTTATTTAACATGAAATCAAATTGAATAAAATATCGCTCTAACTAAAACTTAAAACAAAAACAGCACACCAAATAAATCAGAAATTTATATACATAATATATACAGTCTTGACTTCCACTAAGGAAATCATGCAAAGTAGTGTTTGAGAATTTGTCCATTCCAGATGCATCTCTACTTGACCTTCCAGTGAACATAAATGAAAAGTGATTGGACCCATTTTTTCTAAAACAATGAAAGTTCTGAGCCAAATACCTTGAAATTTATTGTCTTTCCCTTATCCTCATGTGCTCTATCCCATTTTAACACCAAATCTCCTACCTTGAAGTTTCTATCAAATGAGGACATATGGTAAAAGCATTGTTTAACGATCTCCTGATGCTGATCTAATTTTTGTTTATCATTGGATCTCTCTTCTTCAAGTTTAAGTAAATTATTGATTATGTTGTCCAAAGTGGAACATTCATTATCTTGGATAGATTTGGACAGCTGTAATGAAGGGAGAAAGATATTAGGTGGAAGGATTTCTTACTTCCCATAAACGAGAAAGAATCGTGAATTTACTATATCCGCTTTTGGAGTTACTATGTCAGCCCCAAATGGCATTGGGTAAGGCAGAATTCCATTTTTTGTAATGGTCCACAACTATTCTCTTGAGGATTTTAATCAATTTTTTGTTTGTATATTCAGTGAGACCATTACCCTTAGGGTAATAGTTAGTTGAATATCTATTTTTTATTCCTTTTTCCATAGCATAAGAAGTTAAATCTGTAGAGGAAAAGTATCAAACATTATCAAAAATTAATTACTAAGGCACACCAAAACGAGTTATAATGTTATTTTCAAGGAATGATATCACCTAATTTGAGTTGATTGTACTTAATGGCACCGCTTCGAACCATCAAGCGAAATAAACCATTAATGTTAGGATATATCTGTGCTGAAGGGAGGATGCATGATATATGGGCCCAACAATGTCTAAGCCCCACTACTAGAAATGAACATCTATTGAGACAGGCTGTAGGGGAAAATCAACCTTCTTTACCTTGCTTGCAGCCTTTTGGAAAATTTGACATCTTCGAGCTAATGCATGCATATATTTAAAAAGAGTGGGCCAGTAATAACCAGCCTTGCCAATTTTGTGTGTTGTAGTATCACCTCCACAATAACCTCCGGCAAGGCCCGAATGCAATTCTGCCAACACTTTATTTACTTCTTCCTGTTTAAGGCATCTTAGTAAAACTCCATCAAAAAAATTTCTGAAAAGTAAGTTATTAACAAGGTAAAAGGGTGCAAATTTCAATCATAACACCCTCTTTTTTCTTGTGTCTAGATGTGGTGGAGAAAATCCATGCATCAAAAACAAGAAAAAAGCTAGCATTAGTGTAACACGAATTAGGATCATTTGAAATACAAGAAACCTCTTTTGAAAACAAAAAATTCTATATTTTCAGAAAATAAATCAGCATTAGGTGAAGGAGTAGAATAAACCACCAACTTTCTTGGAAAAAAAGAATAAACCACCAACTTTCTTGGAAAAAAAGAATAAACCACCAACTTTCTTGGAAAAAAAGAATAAACCACCAACTTATAGAGACCCTATCCTCTAACAATTTGTGCAGGTTTAATTTCACGGTCATACTCTTATAGGGATGTCATCCAATGTGCACTTTTTTCACCTAACTCTTTATGAACCAGCAGCTTGTGAAATTTCGAATAGGGCACTATCACCTTTGTTTTGGATTTTAGCAGAAAAGGTATGTAATGTTTTACTGCTTTAAAAACAGCAAAGGCGTGTTTCTCAACATTTGAATAGTTCAACTCAGCACCTTTAAAGGCGGAACTCATAAAAGAAATGGGTTTTTCAGCATTTGAATCATTTTTTTGTGTCAATACCACAACATAGAAGACATATGATCCAAAAGTGTATAAGATAAAGTATTTTTGAAATTTGAGACGCATGAGAGAGGGAGATTCTGATATTTCTTGTTTTCTTTCTTTAAAATATTCTCTCTCCTGTTGTTCCCATTTAAAACCGACATATTTTTTCACTATGTTTTGCAAAGGTCTAATGATCTCGGTAAAGCTGGGGACAAACCTCATGATACAATTTATTTTTCCAAGAAAAGACTGTGTGGTTTTTTTGGTAGTGGGAGGGGCCAAGTTTACGATAGCCTGAATTATTTCTGGATCTATGTTAATTCCATATTTTGAAATGTCAAAAGCAATCAATTTTCATTTAGTTACAAAAAAAATTCATTTCTTTGGGTTTAAAGAGATACCATGCCTCGTAAAGCGATCAAAAGCATTCTTTAAATGAGATAAATGGTTTGATCTACAAGGGGAATATACAGTAATGTCATCAAGATAAATGATAATGAATTGATTAATAAATCCATGGAAGGCTATGTCCATATCCCTCTGGAAGGTAGCCTCGGCATTAATTAATCTAAAAGGAATCTTACTATAAGCAAAAGTACCCCATGGGGTCCTAAACACAGTCTTAATTTGATCTACAGGAGAAACTAGGACTTGGTTGTAACCTGAGAATCAATCTAAGAAAGACATCATCTCAAAACCAGAGACCTTTTGCAGTATTTGTTCCATGGTTGGTATGGGGTAATTTTCTTTATAAAAAATGGTTTAGATTGCGAAAATCCACACACAAGTTGATCTCTCCACTTTTCTTTCTAACGGGTACTAGATTGGCCACCCATAGGGTGTTCCAGATCGTAAAAATGATTATGGCAGCCAATAATTTGATTAGTTCTTTCTTAAACAGGTTCTAAGTTAAGGTGCATTTTCCTAAGTTTCTGCTGGAAAGGTTTGGTGTCTAGCTTTAGAGTAATGACATGTTGCACGATGTTTGGGTCGAAAGTTTTTAAATCATTATACATCCATGCAAATACATCTTTGTATTGCTTGAAAAATATGATGAATGTCGCTCTATCTTCATGTGTACAGTATGTACCCAGATTAATAGTTTGAGGATTTCTATCAGTTCCTAAATTTACACTTTTGTATTGCATAGATGAACTGTTGGTCTTGCAATTAAAAACCCCCATAAATTTTTCATGCAAGTCATAAAAATATTCCAATTTAACTACAGACATAGGAGTCATACTTACACGATCGAATACTTCTTGTACTGACCGCTTTTTCTGGAATGTTTGCATAATCATGCAAGTTTTCATCATGTGTAATCGCATCAATAACAACATCTTGAAAGACATCCTCCATGTGCATAAATTCAATTATCTGCTAGTCATCGTAAAAACACACGCTAGTTGGTTGCATTATCAAGTATGGTAGGACTAAATATAAGCTCAATAGAAAAGGTAGTTGGATCAAAACCATCAACAGGTATTAATCAACAAGCGATATTTGCAAGTAAATCAACATCTTGGTTCCAAGAATGAATTACATAACTAATATTAAAAGCTAAAAATCTAGATATTAGTTTCCATACCTTCGCTTGGTAACTTCTGCGATGAGGGGTAACACAATGGATTGCATTTATTACACATTTAACTACGATTTCAAAATATCCAAAAACCATTAACTATTGTACGCTTAAATCCAATGCTTTTTTCAGCCCTTGAATTAAGGCCTTATACTATGAAATATTGTTAATGCACTCAAATTTAAGTCTGCAAGATAGGAACATTTTATAAACTTTAGGATCAATAAGAAGTGTCCAAGTGAAACCAAGTGTCCAAGAGTTGATTCCAAGTGAAACCGACATATAATTACATGAGAAGTGTCCTCCTCATGCCTAGCACTAATTGCAACAAGAAATTGTTCCCTTAGTGCATAGGGGAAGGTGTTAATATCCTTTACATTCTGCAACACCATCCCCAAGTCACTACACACACCAGACCTCTTCCCCTCAATGCTACTCACAAATGCAGAATGGCGGTGTAAAATAACTTTTAATAAACACGAAACAACCTCATGGCAGTGTTAAATGTACAACATCAGGAGACATTCTCCAAACCAATCTTGTGCAACCAAGATTGATCCTCCCGTATAGAGGTGAACACTTTGATTGCCTTTCGTGTAAGGGTTATTCCTCCCGTATAGAGGTAATTGATCAAAGTAATGATGTTGTAAAGTCTTGTTGGACAAGGCTTTGTACTTGTGTGTCAATTCATGATTCTCATGTGAACCTTTCGTATAAAGGAATCCATGGGATGGACCTCCTGTATAGACGTGTACCTTCCATATAAGGGTCATGCTTTACTTGTTAAAATCATTTAATGTTGTGTGATGTATTATTAACCATGATCACCAGATTGCTATTAAGTCTCCTTTAGATATTGATCACCTCTAAAGTGAATTACTTTAGCATATGATCATTTGGTCTGGAATAATATACTATGATCACAGCATCCAATAATTCTTCTTAGTATAATGTAATGTGATGGATAATTAAAGTTAGCACATATTGACCATGTAGTAAAAGATAAAGAGATAAAGATAAATTCATAGAGAAAAAAGAGAATTTGAATTGATCAAGAGATGACTAAGTGAAATCGAATTGTCAAGCTTTAGTTAAAGCCACAATGTATGTCTTAGTTAACTAAAGAACTCATAGTGGTCACTACAAGGAAATCAATCAACATGATTTCAGTTAATAATAGTTAACTAAGTGTTAAATAAGAAGGACTTGTTAGCTAAAGTGTTTTCACTTTAGTTAAACTAAAAGACGACACTTCAATAAATCAAGGAGAACTCGAATTGATCACTACAGTGATGTTATCAATAAATAATCAATTAAAGAGAGTTAACTAAGTGACAACAAAGAAGATCTAGTTAACTAAGTCTTATTTCATGACAACACTTATGTTAAACTAAAAGACGACACTTGAGTTACGACACTTGCATGATGACACTTAAGTTAGCACCTAACTAAGTGGGTAATCTTTCAGTTTAGAGGTGAGTTCAACCTAAGAGATAGATCAGTAATATGAAGCACTGCATGATAATTGGGGCCCACTTCTTCATGCAAGATTGATACATCCAGTCTAAGGGCAGTTCATCCTGAAGTTAGGAGAAGTCGATGCATAAGAAGAATGTATAAATATGTTATACGGGATTGATGAATTCAGTGTGAAGTGGATTATCTTCTCCATTGAAGGAAAGGCGCTTCTCTTTGTGCAGGTTATTGTTCTTGCTTGTTATTGATGTGATGGGCATATTGGAAAACACATCTGATTGATCTATCTTCTCTATTGCTTTTGTATCTTCACCAAGAGTGTGTTGGTGATCTCTTATCTTCCGAAAGCAATCTGCTATGTTGTAAAAGAAAGCATTCTCTATTATCCATTATATTATACTGAGAATAATTTTTGGCCTTTTTGTTCTCATATTTTTGAGGATTTTCCCCAGGGTATATCTTGCGTTATGGATGTATGAATTTCATGTGATTGAATTGTCTCATTGGTTCAAGTTTTTGCATCTAAAAGAATTAATGATCAAATATCAACCAAATATTAACAGGCAGGATTTCCAGGAGGTATCTCCACGCATCCATAAATTAATCCCAAATGTGCGATCCCAATGTGTTTGAGAGGTTTCATTAAATGAGAGGCCTAGAAACCTTCGCATGGACAGGTTGAGTGGTTGGCACATGAAACGGAGTTCATGCCAATGGCTCTGATCATTAATGAAATAAGAGACTTGATCCTTGGTGAATGGGGGGACTAGATCATATAGATGAATCCTTAGGGGAGCCAACATGATGAAATTTTCCCCCCATTTTTTTAAATCCCCCATGAGGTAAAAAGGATGCTTCATTTTCTAACTTATCAGTTAATGCATTGTTTTCCATTCAAACATGATAGAGCTGAGTACTCGAAATTTGAAGAAGAAGACCAATAATGCATTTGTGAATCCTTCCCGTGATTTGATCCACAATTTCCTGCTTGTGTCTAGTTTGAGAGATAATTTGGAGGGAGACTCCTATAACTACAAGCGATTGGATTCCAAGAGAGACATATTGATCCAATCCTAGGTATAGAGCATATTGCTCCGCTTGATTGTTAGTATCTCTCCTTATACCGCATGAAATGGTTGACACGGTATTCCCTACGAGATCAAAGAGAACCCCCCCGCACCTGCCTCCCCAAGATTACCTTTCAAAGATCCATCAAAGAGGAGAGTATGGCACTAAGCCTCTCATTTTTTCCTTGTTCAGATACATCATTTTACCCTTTTTGCTTTGTTCTTGTACCAAATACCACCCATATTATCCTATATTCCTATGTTTCTCAATATAACCCCTTCCACAATCTTATGGCGGTAATTTGTTGTTATTTTTGCTTATTCTTATGTTTTTAATAAGTTGGACTAACTATGGATTAAATTTTCTAATGATGAATTTGCTACTTTTTTTTTAGTACTAGTACTACTAGACTACTTCTAGTACTAATACTGCTAGCCTCACTTTCGGTGCTACCTATACATTTTCTAGTATCCATATCGTAGGTTGGCATGATGTGCATCTTCAATTGGGAAACAGTATCATGGGTTTTATATGCTATGGTGTCGACATGGATTTGTGTTTTCCATATCATCTCCATACCCTTCTATATGGGTGCAGATCACAAGTCAAAGTTTTGGTCAATTATGTGAGTTGTAGTGTGATTTTCTTCATGGGAACGAGACCCTTATCCTCATGCACTTTGTTTCATGAGGATAAGGTTGTAAACGCTTAATATCCTACAATTCATTTTATTCCTTTGATGAATATTCGATGCATCATAAATCGAAGATCCCTCTTTTGTTATTTTTATAAAATTGATTCGTATAAATAGGGGATCACAGTTTTCACTGTTGGGATCTCTACTTTATATAAATATATGCCCTCATATGTAGACAGGACAAGAGATATTCAACTATAAAGCATTGTTACATTGTTTCATTGTGTATTGAGACAGTTCATAGGATTTAATGTTGTAACCAAATTTCGTGCTTAATGGAAACTTGATTTTCTAGAAAGCAATGTTCATTCAAATTGTGTGATTGTTAATAACTAGCTCACCTACTAGTTGGGAAGGGGCCACCACACTGGAAAGCGTTGTTGTCTGTAACTTTATTTAATTAGTTCTTTTATGTGTGATTTATACTTCATTTTAATTGATTTACTATAGTTCTTGTATATTTCCAAATTGTTTATTGTTGATTGCATATTCGTAATGTGCAAATGTGTCAACACATGAAATAATAGGGACATTCCATCTATAGAATTTGTCATATAGATTTGAGTGATAGCATATTTTAATCATAGCTCATATGATTTATGTTCTTTACATTTTTTTATGACAGCATTTCCATATTCTTATATTCCCAAAAATAATTGGAATCTATTTATGTTCTTAAAGTACATGTATACTCAGTTTTTTAGTAAAAGAATGTACCTTATACTCTTAACGAAATCGAATTCAAAGGATTGATCACTTGTTTGATTTGTTTATACACATATATAGAAATAATAGCTCATGTATTTTGTATCTAGGTTTGATTTGAAATACATATAGCTTCAGCTTATTTAATTTATGTATTCTCTTTCAACTATGCACAGAGTGCTCTGTAATGATAGGATTATCACAATAATATTACCCCTTTAAGCGTATTGAATCAATTATCTCGTACAATACAATTGCACTAGATATCTTAGTGAAATATTTGTATTCAGAACTATTAATGAGATTAGACCTTAAGGATAATAACTAGGTTTTACTTAATTTTCAATAATCCACTTTTTAATAGTAAACAAGAAATAGTAAATAATTGAGTAAGTGATAAGAGAAAAATCTAATTCAAGGCTATATCTATGAAAGAATAAATATGAATATACCATCTTCATCAGTTTGTTTACTTCCTATCGCATCCATAGAAACAAACTAGGACTATCTTATCATTGATTTTCACAATTAAGTTCCTGCATTAATTTCCTGTACTAATTTATGCACTAAGTTTTTGTACCTAGTTCTTGCATCTCAGTTCTTGTACCTTTTATTGTTTTGATGTGTTTGAGAATACTTTCTCATATTCTAGGATGGTTTTGGTGAGAATAGTAGTTTATAAATTTCGTCTTTACCTACATATATTGTGCTTACATCTCACAAGTTATGTGTTTCTTGGATTGATAAATAAGTTTCATAGGATTTATTTAATGACAAATAAAGAATCGGGAGCTACTTTGAAAATCATCCTACTTAATTTCCAACTTACAAGAGGATGTTTGCACTTGCATTCGCATAATTGAGCTCAGCATCCAAGTTTTTTGTGGAAGTATAACTTGCATCCATTGCTCCTCTTCAGCTGTAAGTGTTTCAATGAGGAACTTTCTATTAATTCACAGATGTATTGCTTCACTGAAGAGAGCCTTAGCATAAATGGTTGTATTTGATACTGAGAAGAACTTTTTATCAAAAATTTATCAATTTCTTGCATCCCATACTTTCCAAAAATACATACTTCAAAAGAGCAGACCAAATTCGAGCCAAGATAGGCTTACCTGTTAATTTCCCCGGATACCCATCTTTACAGTTGAGGAAATATCCACTCCAATTCTCTAGAAGATAGATAGGCATGTTTAATTCCTTCACAGCAAATTCCCAAACCTACTTGATGTATACACAATGGAAAAAGAGATGAGTTATTGATTATTCTGCATCTTTACATAAAACACATCTTGAAGGTCCTTGAATCTGTCATTTTTTAATATTTTCAAAGGTGAGAATTTTCTAATGCACAAGAACCCAGCAAAAAATATTTATTTTGGAAGACCATCCTGCAACTATATTTTTTACCAAATATAGGAGAAGGGAGGATGAGACTGCTCCAAATATAGAATTTCATATCCCTCTTTCACCGTGTAAAATCCTCTCTTTCTCAAGTTGCTACTATGATTATTGTCTAAACTAAGCGGGGTTGCTCCATGGAGGGATAGAAGAAGAGCATCATATGGAAATTTAAAGGGGGATGGAACAACCATGTGTTTCCAACTTGTCCAATTAACACATATTTCATTAAATTTGTAATTAAATAGTGGATCTAGAATTCCAAAAAAAACAATTCTACTAATATCCTTGTAATAAAATATTTCCAAATTTAATGAAATATGTGTTAATTACCTTCCTTGTCCCATTCAAATAAATCATACAAAGTCTTGATTTATCTTTCCATTATCCGATCTTTTATTTTCAATAACCATGCATTATGATTAAGAGGGCTTCTCCTATAATGCGATCTTTCCATATATTTATCCGCTTCCCATTTCCAGGTATCCAATACAATCCATATTAAATAACTCTACTAGCAATCTTACACAATTTCCAAATATTTGATCCAACCCCTTCCCATTTACATTTATCAACATATTGTAATCTAGACTGGAAGAAACCCGAATGCGGGTGCTCCTCCTCCAGACATCATATACAATGCTAACCGTGAACAGCTGCCACACGTGGTGACATTGGGACAACCCTTCGCATGCACGAACCGGTTGATGAGACGATCGCAAGCACACATCTGTCCACCAGGATCAATGATCACTCCACTACCCTGAGCGTTGGTGCCTATTTAAGAATGGAGCACGAGAGGAATGGTGACAATCTACTCCCGCGTGCTTAGAATGACGTCCTCCCTTGGCGATTGTGTCCTACATTCAATTCTGCCACCTTCCACGAGGTCGACAGACTGTAACATAAATGGCCTCGGCTCTTTAAAAAATCCCGCCGACATGTATTCTGCTTCTACCATCGAGTTCAGGCTTTTCTCTGAGAATTATTTCGCAGAGCTTGAGATCTTAGGGGTAGCTTACTCTGTGATTCTCAAAGCCATGACTATTTGCAATAGGGGGGTCTCTCGTCTGGGCAGTGGTAGGAAAAGCTCCGGCTGTAGGCCCAAGTTCGCCATGGACTGGTTGGTCATGGATGGTTATGCTCCAAGAATATCTGCAAGGACTAGAATCCTTATCGATGGGTGGGAGGCTCGTAAGGTGGCGACTCTCCTTGCCTTTGGTAGCAATGGAGGCGCCATTAATCATTACTGGTTGCTCAAGAACATGATGAGAAACCTCATAGAGGAAATGGAGGCTAGTTGGCAATCCAACTACAGTATTGTAAGGAATATCAATGCTAGTCTAAAAGAGGCTTCGGACCACTCCAACACGCTGGACGCCAATATGACCTGGGACATCTTCTCCTTGAGCAACAGTTCTGAACCTTCCAAGCATAATTACAAGCAAGTTGACGCTGATGAAGCCCCAGCCACCGGGTCCGCAAAGAAACTCTCCAAGGGAAAGAAGAACAAAGGCTCAACCTCTGCAACCCCTGCCCGTGACGTTGTTCATGACGCTGCTCGTGATGCTGTTCGTGATGCTTCCTGTGATGCTATGCGTGGCGCCGCTTCTGATGACACACGTTCTCCAAGGTCACCCTCTCCAACTCTGCCCCCTCCAAGCACCTTTGAGGATTTCTATGCCGCATGCCCCATCCTTGAGGAAGAACCAGAGAACTCACCTGCAAATCGCTAATGGGAAGGCCATAGCCCCTGGTCATCTCTGCGACTATCAACTTCTCTATTTTTTATTTTTTGTACGGTTTAGTTTATAGTGCTATCAGACATTATAGGTATTTATTTTTGAAGCAAGTCCCAATCTTTTTATGGGAAGACCATACTCACAGGGTCTATATTTTGTACTATGTCATTCATTTCAGTTTTTTTAAGAAATTGGGATGGTGGATTCACTATCTGAGGCCTCCCCAATCTGCAACAAACTCTACTACTCACAATGTATATTCTGTTTATGTTAAAATTTCTACCTGCAACTTACAAACAAACAAAAAACTAGACTGGAAGAAATACTTGTTCCTAAGCATTTATTTCCACCAAGTTTTTTCTCTAAATACCATACTCCATATTAATTTGGAACCCATGGCCATATTCATGACCTTTGTATCATGAATTCCAAGTCCTCCAATTCCTTTTGGTGATTTAATTGTGTCCCAATTTACTAGATGAAACTTTTTCTTGTTGGATTCCCCCCCTTGCTAGAGAAAGTTCCTTATGTATTTGATAAGTTTTTGCATAACACCAATAGAAGCAAGTAAAGAAGAGAATTGAAAGGGAGGGATAAAGGAAAGAACCAACCTGATCAAGACGATTTTTCCATCTGGAATAAGCCACCACATGCCCCAAAATTGAATTTTATCCTTGATTTTTTACAATATTATCTCTTCAAGCGATTGGCCAGAATTTTTGTTAATATCTTAGGATGAGTTGCACAAGGAAATTGGCGTGAACCTAACAAGAGTTGAAGGTTGTGCCTCTTAGGAGATCAGAGCCAAAAATGAGGAATTTGTGGCACCTCCAATATTCTCTCTTCCTTTGGTCCAATTCAACATTCTACAAATATATGTTTTTATAATAGACCAAGAATCTTTATAAAAATGAATAGTAAATCCATCGAGACCAGGATATTTTTCTGGTCCTAGCCCTCTTATAGCTTCTAGCACTTCATCTTCACTGTTATGATTGTTTAACATCTGATTCTCTGCCTTCGAAATCATATGTGGCACATTTTCCAACAACTCTTCCTTTGCTATAGCATATCATGTCCCTTGCTCCATATCTAAATTTTTGAAATGATGATAAGCTTCATGTTGAATATTAGCACAACCTGCAACTTTGACTCGTCCTCAATTTGGATTTCTTGTATTCTGTTTTTATTTAATCGTATTTTTGTCTGATTATGAGAAAAGGAGGTGTTTTTATCACCTTCAATAAGAAAAAGAGCTCGAGATTTCAATCACAAGCTTCGTCTTCTTTCCTGAAGGCTTCATTCGCTTCATGTTCAATTGTTTTTCTTTCTATAAATGATCAATAGTTACTTCTATTGTTTCCATTCGTTCCTGTAATAAACTTAAATCTTGTTGGAGATCCTCTTTTTCTTTTTGTGAAGATTGATATTGTGATTTTTCCCATGTTTTTAAGGTTGTTTTTACTGAACATAATTTTGATTCCCACACATATGCTCAAGATCCCTCAACGTACATTCTCCAAGTTATCTCAATGATAAGATTAGCCTCTTCTTGTTTCAACCACAAAGGGTTAAATTGAAAAGGTATTAGACCTTGATTTTCCATCTCTTCTAGAGACAACATAATTGGATTGTGATCTGAGGTTGCATTTGGTAGGATTTTCGTGTGCATCAAGTAGCCTGTTTGCAGGAGGGAAACTATTAACCAGAAATATGTCTAATCTAGTGTCAATATGCCCTAGACCTATTCTCCTATTTGTCAAAGTAAAGTTTCCCCTCTTTGGCATTATATCCACCAAATCAAAATCTCCTATCAAATCTTCAAGGTTTTTCCCAAATGGATATTTTACTAATGAGCCTCTTATTCTCTCTTTGTGAGAGATGGTTACATTAAATTCTCCAACTATGATGTTGCATTGACATTCTCTATGTGTATTTTGTGAGCACCAGGATCCTAGATTGTAATTATATTGCACAGGCCTATATATACATTGCAAATTTTGAGAATCTCTTGAGAACCAGTAACTTCCAGTTCTATCAGGATCCAATTACTATTTTATTTTTTATGTCGGATCATGAACTTATTCATAGCCCAATATATTTCCAAACCTCCTGAGGTCCCTAGTGAGCTCATGGAAATCCTAGTACCATTTTTCCAAAAATTTGGAGATACTTGATTTACTTTATTTGCCTCCAATTTTGTCTCCTGGAGTAAAAGAAGGGAGAGTCTTTCTTTGTGGATCATAGTTTTGATTGCCTCTACATTAATTCCAAGAAACTATATTCATTATTTTTTAGAATGTGATCCAGATTTACCTCCAGAATCCACTATTTTCCCTTTTTTTACTTGATGATGTCCTCTTTATGAGTGTATAAAGTGAGGCCTACTTACCCAACTTCTTTTCTTTGTATGCTTCCTCTTCTTTGAGTTGCTTCTGGGACCGTCTTCCTAATTTTTTATGTACCAATATGTTATCTTCCATGTCCTCTGAGGAATCATCTTGTGATTGTTTTGATTGTTGTCTAGTCACCACCCCTATAAATTCAGCTTGCTCACTATTCAGATGTGTGCTTATTTCATTGTATTGGTTGCAAGGGAAGGGAAGAGATATAATCCTCCATTCCTATCTCTTCCAAATCCGGTTGAAGGATAGGGGGTCGATTTTCTTGAGTTTTCTCTTCTGTCTATTATGTTTGGCATTCATTATCTCCTACATTGGCTAAGGGTTGAAATTGATTTGATTGAGGGTTCTGATATTTTTTTAGGGATTTTCTCAATTTGCTTCCATTTTTTGTTACATGTTGTCATCCCTTCATTTGCTCTTTCTCTACTTTCTTCACCACGTTTCTTGAGTAGTCTCTTGCAAAGTGGCCATATTCATGGCATGATTTACATTTAAAGGTAAACTAATCATAGCCCACATTTTTAGCATGCGTCCAGCTATCCATGATAATATTTATAACCTCTGGTAACTCTTTATCCAAATCCACCTCAACACATATACGAGCACATGAGAACATGGGAGGTTTATGTTTATATTTATCAATATAGCGGCCTAAAGAATTTCCTATATCTACAAAAAAATCATCAGACCAACAATGTAAAGGGAGGTGAGGTGATTTTACCCAAAATGGGATAGAAAACGGGATATCATTTTTAGGATCAAAAGACATGTTCCATCTATTCAAATATGTACCTTGAGACCCGTGAAATAAGGTCAATTTCGAAAGATTACATCTCGATCCACTTTGTGCTCAAAGAGGAAGGCATAGTACTCCCTTCCACAGAAATGGTGTTGCATCCTCCCTAACAATAGTGACCTCCAATTTTTGCTTAGACATAAATTTGTGGCCCTCAGAGAAGGCCAGAGTCCCGTAAATATTCCCACCAATCCTCTCTCAATTAACCCTAGGGATTTCATTTTTGCAGACATAGAAGTAATCTTGTTACATACATAAATAAATAAATAATATTAATAATAGTAAATGATAAACAAATATAATGTAATAATTAATTAAAATTATAAATGGCGTGACCTTATTGAAAAGGAATGATAGGTATTATATAAAATCCTACCTATTGTAATGTATTATATCTTTCATATTATCCATTCATATATTTTACTCAATATATTATTATTCCTATTATGGATTATTTTATATTCCAAATATTTTGGTCATTTGTGGGTGAGCGAACTTTATTCCTCACATGATTCGACAGACTAGGATGTTGTAGTTGTCATGGATCCCCCATATCCGAACCCAAATATCTTGTTGAATGAAGCACTTCATCATTGAAAAAATCCATGACTCCCTCGTAGCCCTCGAGTCTGCTCATTTTGTAAAGAGGGTGAATGCGAGTGAAATCAAAATTTGTAAGGAACAAATTTCGCTCACACACAAGATACCAAAATATCTGGAATATAAAATAATCCATAATATGAGTAATAATAATATATTGAGTAAAATATATGAATGAATAAGATGATGATATAATACATTACATAGGTGGGCTTTTATATTAAAGCCCTATCGTGCCTTTTCAATAAGGTCACGTCATTTAGACTTTTAATTAATTATTACATTATATTTTTTTATCATTTGCTATTTATTAATATTATTTATTTATTTATGTATGTAACAGTGTCTTCCTCATCATAAATGCTTTGTTCTCGAAGCATATTGACGAAAAGGCTTTATGTCTTCACTCTTGCTAGTAATTTCATCCCGCGATGTTTTTTTCTCATTGTGGCACACTTGACGAAACAAGTCAATATGTTCTTTTAAACATTGAGTACAAATGTTGCATCATTTGTGAATTCGCCCATCCCAAATTAACTTTCATTGGGACTTTTTGTTGATCGATTTGTTGGATGGAACTTCTCGTTATCTGCTTCCATTCAGTATGTTGAATTTGTCTCCATTCTTATTGGAAATCACAACTCATTTGTTTATGTTCCTTTTGACCTTGTTGTTGGTCATATCAATTCTTGTGGTTTGGATGACGATAAGGCATCCTAATATTTTGTGATTGTTCTTCATAACCGTCTTGTCTTGATGTTTGTAGTGATTTTTCAATATAAACATTCTTCTGAATCTGGGTGCCATTTGACTTTGTATTGGTTCATTTTTTTGGTGTTTGAATTTGAGTGTCTAATGACTTCTCTATTGGGTCATTCATCATTACTTTGTCGAATAATGATCCTTTGCGATTGAACTCTTCTCGCAAATATTTCTTATCATGCTTTAGCTTCTTAACTTGTATAAGTAAGACCTGATTATGTCTCATTCAGCGTAAGAGTTCTTCCTTATAGTATCACTTGTCTACTTCATTTTGAGTATATTGAGTCCCTTGCTCTCCTTCTCTTAACTTTTTTATTTGTTCTAGCAATTCCCAATTAACCTTCTTTAAGGAGGATTTTTTTTCATCTTTTCCTAATATTTTTTTTCTGGAGATCTTGATTCTCTTCTTCTAACTTTTGATTGCTATGTGTTTTATCCTTTGTCTTCTTGATTTGAAGTGGTTTTTAATTATGATTTCTTAGATGGGATATCTCTTCTTATTTATCCACGATAAATTTCTCGAATTATCTCTGCATCTTCTGTATTAATTTCTTATTGTCTTGCGACATTACCTTTGAGATATTCTTGAAATATTCAGTTGACAAAACTTTTGAATCTGACTTCATTTTAATGTCTTGTAACAGGATTTTCTTCTTTTTATAAGAAAATGTCAAAAACCTTTTGTGTGTTGAGAATAAATGTACCCAATGTATCTAACCAAGATGACCCTAGAATTATATTTGCTTTGTTTTGGCACATTGATACAACATTGAATTGAGCTTTGAATTTGTAAAATCAATAGCTAGTTGTAGGTTCTTAACATCATATTTCTCATTAGACAAAATTGTGTCATTTTCAATTATATTTGGTTCTGAAAACATTAATTGTTTCGCCAAGTCAACGCTAATGTGATTCTTCTTAGTGATTGGATAAATAACGATAGAGACATCCTTTCCTTGAATAATCCCATAAAATTTTAATATGGAATCTACATATTATGTATAAGTTTGAGGAAATCTTCCTTGTGTGTCGCCACGAGACTCCATTTTCTTTTTTTCAAAAACAATTATCACAAAAATATGAATATAAACTTATATCTCCCTCAATATAACTTCAATAAATATATCCTTTCAAATATTACTCCTTTTAAATAATATGTTATTCAACATTCTTTTCTTTTTTAGTTGTGTGCTTTATTAAATAGAGTATTTTTCTTCACTTTACTTTTAAAAGTTATATTTCACATAAAGCATATTCTAAACATATAATATAAAAAAACACCATGTAAAATAAAACTTCAATCCTAAAATCATGTGTTGGTTTTCTTTTCTTTTTAACTTTTCTTCTTTTATTTTTTATTTTTACTTTTTGTTTCTTTCTCATCTTTTTTACTTTCTTTTTCTTTTTTTAATTCTTTCTTACTTTTTTATTAATCTTCTTTTTTTTTTATAAATACTAGCCACCATCCAAAATTAGAAATTCGCTCGCACAAATGTTGCAAAAATATTTGGAATATAAAATAATCCATAATAGGAAAAATAATATATTGAGTAAAATATATGAATGAATAAGATGATGATATAATACATTACAATATGTGGGCATTTATATAAACCCTATCGTGTCTTTGCAATAAGGTCACATAATTTAGACTTTTAATTAATTATTACATTATATTTGTTTATCATTTGCTATTATTAATATTATTTATTTATTATGTATGTAACAAATCATGACGTCAATGTGAAATTCTAAATCACAACAGATCTAAAAGCTAAGTATACCTCACAGAGAAAGAATGAGCAGAAAAGATGAATTAGAGTGACAACTGCAATAAAAATGAGCAGACAATTAATCATGCATAAGAACTCAGATAGGAGTAGAATAATGTCACATGATCCAATAATCAGTATAGTCAACAATGATGATACAATGGAGAGAATTCGAATCACACAAGAGAATACGAACCTCAGTTGGTCTAGCATAGGAATTGTCACCACTGGAGTGCTTCGGAAGACTCAAACTCAACTGAATTGAACCTAAACTCATTTAACTGAAGACACAATTAGTTAACAGACTAAGGAGGGCGCATCAGTGAGTTTTCCATGCATGACATTCATAAAAGGGTGCATGAGGCTACAATCAGTGGCATCCAGAGTTCTAACCACCCCACAAGAGTCAGCTAACTCAGGTGGATTGCACTATAACACTGAGTGGGTTCCTATAAAATAGGGAACTGACTAAAGTGGTCCTAAAATGATGCATGTAGGGATCAGAAGGTGGTAGATGGATCTGATGTATGACATCTGCATGCCACTAGGGGGGAAATGACATCATCAACTACTAGGAAAATTAAATAATGCTAGGTAGAACAAGGATGGAGTATTAAAATATCCTAACACCCCCCCCCCCCCATTAATCCATACTTTTGCATTCTGGGCCCTGGTTACTAAGACCAAAGGTCACCCATACAATCAAATAAATGATAAAAAAAATAAAGAATTGTCTATGAACCAAGGAAATGGGGAAAACCTCATGGGGAAACCCCCCCCCTCAAAATAGGACAGCGAGAAGCTCAGACAATTTTCACACCAAGTAGATATCTGAGATAAACAAAATCTTTGAGTGAAAACTTTAGTGAATATGTCTACATTCATCTCCTATGTAGGACAATAATGCAACGAGATGGTCATGTTGTGCACTAGTTCCCTGATGTAGTGCATGTGAAGCTCAATATGTTTGGTCCTCTGCTTCTGTACTGAGTCACTGGAGATCTGGAGGGCACTCTGATTATCATAAAATAGGTCAACTGAAGGAGAAGAGTGAATGCCAAACTCAGTCAAGATCCCATGCAACCAAACAGACCGGTTAGCTGCATTCACATCCCCTCTGTACTCTGCCTCTGATGAAGATAGTACAAGTGCTGCTTGATTTTTGCTTGACCAGCAGTTTGGTCCTGATCCAATCATAAATACATACCTTGAAGTGGACTTCCTATCAATATTGTCTCCAGCCCCGTCTGAGTTAGTAAAACCAACCAGATCTAGTGGAGCACCAGCAGAATAGTGGATCCCAAACTCTCTCGTACCTTGCACATAGTGCAAGATCCTCTTAGCTTATTTCCAGTGCAGCTCATGTGGTTCCTGCATGTACCTAGCCATGGCACCAACATCATATGATAGATTTGGTCTCGAATGTGTCAGATATAACAAGCTACCAATCAGCTGTCTGTAAAGAGTGATATCAACCAAGCGTGTGGAACGACCTTCTTCCAATCTAATGTCGGATAGGAACGGAAAGGATGTGGCTTTGCAATCAGCCATATGAAACTTTGTCAGTAAATCAGATTCATACCTTGACTGTGAAACCATGATCCCTAGAGCATTTTGAGTTACTTCAAGACCAATGAATTGTCTCAACAATCCAAGATCTATCATAGTGAATGCTTTGTTCAAAGAAGACTTGATGTGCTTCAACCCAGTAGCAGATCCACCGGTGATGAGTAATTCATCCACATACAGAACAATCAATAGCATACATTCTCCCTTCTGTTACATGTAAACATTGCAATCAGATTTGCATCTTTCAAACTTCAGTGATAGTAAGAAGGAATCCATCTTGGCATACCATGCCCTTGGGGCTTGCTTGATCCCATACAATGATCTCCTCAGTGTGCATACTAAGGAAGGATCATCAGTGTACCCCTCAAGCTATCTCATGTAGATCTCTTCTTCCAAGTCACCATGCAAGAAGGAACTCTTTACATCCATGTGATGTACCTCACATGCATACGAAGATGCAATGGACAAAACAACTCTCACTGAATCCATCATTGCAACAGGAGAAAATGTCTCATTGTAGTCCAACCCTTAGACTTGTGAGTACCCCTTTGCAACCAAACGAGCCTTGTACTTTGTTGTAGATCCATCAGATCCAAGCTTAGTTTTGTAGATCCATTTGCACTGAACAAGTTTCCTCCCAGGTGGAAGAGGGACAATATCCCATGTTCCATTGTTTTGTAGTTTCTCATGTTCTTCATCCATGGCTGCTTGCCATATCGGATCATGGCAAGCCTCTCTATAATATTGTGGATTAGATATTACCATCATGAAGCACCTCTCAGGGATAAGTGGATCTGTATGGAAAAGTGCAATGTTTGCATCTTGGTATTGAGATCTTGTTCTTCTGTAGTCAAATGGATCTCCAATAGTAACCCCAACTGCCTCAATAAGATTCTGAGCCCACTTAGGCCTTGGATTAGGAGTAGGTGTTGGATCTAGATATGGATCTGCTAGATCTTCTTGCTCAATATCTAGATCTGAATCATATTGGTCTTCTTCTTCTTAAACTAAATATGGATCACCTATAGAAACATCATTAGGAGCGAATGGAAGAGGTATATCAGTTATACCTTCTTTGTCAGCTGGTTGTAGATTATGCAATGGATCCTCATTGAACTGCAAACTTCATTCAATGAAGCATCTCTTTGTTGCAATCTCCATCAACTTGTAAGCCTTTGCTTCTTCTTCATATCCAAGAAGGATGCATTCGCTAGTTTGAGGTTGAAGTGCTTTCCTCTTGTCATTAGGGATTTTGGCCCATGCCTTGGATCCAAAAACCCTCAGATGAGAGACATTAGGTTTGTGTCCTTTTAATGCTTCGAATGGAGTGACCCCATCAACAGATTTGTGGGATACCCTATTCTGAATGTATGTGGAACAGTTTATTGCCTCTTCCCATAGATTTGATGGGAGATCTCTTGCTTCAAGCAAGCAGGTAGCCATCTCTTTCAATGACCTATTCTTCCTCTCTACTACACCATTTTGTTGTGGTGTGTATGGAACATAATGTTGAATCTGAATGCCTTCGGAAGCACATAACTGCTGCAAATCATTTCCTACATTATCACATATGAGTGCTTTGATCTTCCTTCCAGCAGTGTTCTCAACTAGGGCTTTGAAAACTTTGAAGCATTCAAACACCTCAGATTTCTGCTTGAGAAAGTAGATCCAACAGAACCTAGAGTAGTCATCAATGAAGGTCAGAAGATATATGGATTCATTCATTGAAGCAGTGGGCATCGGTACTGAAACATCACTGTGAATCAAATATAGGATGGAGGAAGCTCTCTTTGCCTTTCCAACTTCATACTTTCACTCTGGGTGCTTCCCTACCAAGCAACCTTTGCAGATCCCTTGAGAGAATTTTATGTTCGATAGACCTTCAACCATCTCTTCCTTGTGCAACTGCTAGAGATATTCGAAGTTTATGTGTCTGAATCTTTCATGCCAGAGCCTACTTGTCTCATTTGCATGAGTCAAGAGAGCACTTTGATGGGAGTATAGCAAGAAGTAGGAGAACTCATCATTCTTGGAGGCATGATTTGAAACTCCTTTGGTTATCATTTTCCCAGATGAGATCTTAATCACCTCAATTGAATCAGGTCCAAATACTACTTTCTTTGGAGGACCTGTTGTAATGTCCCCCATTTTGACCCTTGTAATATTTTGGGCTATAATGTAAATAATGTATGCATATTATGTATGATTCCTAGCGTGGAGCTCATGGCCAAGGCCCCACTAGTGAACGCTCGATCTAGAAGAGGCAAGTATTTGATATTATGCTACCCATGTGCTAGTGAACCATAGGAATTGTAAATATGCATTTTAATATAAAAGCCCACAACTAGCTATGCAATGCAACAAGAGATGGGGGCATGATGTTACAAGGAAATTGGGAGGGAAATATTCAAACCCTTGAGCCAATCAAGTCAAGCCAAGTGTCAATGAGAGAACCCATGAACCCACAACTACCCATGTTGACTTTTGTACCCAATCATTCATTCTCCCAAAAATTGGTTGAGGTAGTTAATGCCTTGGGGAATGGGAGGTATGGTTGTCCAAATTCGAGTATGGGAAAGCCACCCTCCCTAGATTTTCGTGTTTGGATTCTTGGGCAAGAAAAGGGCCACGAAATTGCTCCCCAAGCCATTATTCACCTATCAGTTTGCTCTCTCACGAGTTGGGACCTTCCTGGGTAGTTCCCTCCATGGTTTTGTTGTGTTTACTTCATTTTCCTAGCTGGGAAGGGCGTTTTTGTTGTGGCTAACAATGGGGAAGAAGGGAAAATGATTTGGGGTTTTATTGAGGCTGTTTGGCCCACTTAATGCTCATACATCTGTGGGAGAAATCGGTTTTCTTCCCTGGGATTGATTCCCTCTTCCCACAAATCCGTTTTTGGTGTGTCTACGTTTTTGCGAAAACCCATGTCCACCTAGTTCTATGTTCCATTGTTGAAAGTGTGTTCTGGAGCCCATATCTGAGTTTGGTTTGCAAGAGAATGCTGGGGTTGAGATGGGTATCCATTGCTTTGGGTTTTCTTGTGCTTGAGGGTTCCCTTTTCCTTGTAGATATCATGCCCAGCTCGGGGGTGGTCCCTGAGTGCTGAAAGAATATAGGTTGGGCAGAGACCTATGGTTGGGAGGAACGTTGCAACGACATAGCTAGTTGTTTGGGACAATTGCACAACAAAAATAAGTGTTTTTCTGCCTATGTGTTTTTCCTCTGCAGTGTTTAAATTAATGATTGTTATTGATATATTAAGTGCATATGAAAACATGTGTGGATGAGTTTATTTCCGTTGTGCATATTTGTTTGATTTACATCTGCACACATTTGCTTTTAACTGTATGCATCTAATGAATTGGTTGAGCTTTATGAAAAGCCCCATAGAATGGCATCAGGTTCCCTTCCTTGCACTGGGTCAAAGGGTGGGTACGTTACACCTGTGTGTGTCATATGGTACACGGACAACAGATTAGCAGCTAGAGAGGGCACATACAATACATTGTTGAACCTTCCATGATCCAGCTGTATAGTACCTTTCCCTTCAACAAAGATTTGAGAGTCATCTCCCATGTGTATGCTTGGTCCATCGGTGATATCTAATGAAGAAAATGGCTCTTTGGAGGCCACCATGTGGTTGGAAGCTCCAGAATCAATAAGAAAAGCTTGGGATTGTGAGAACCCAGCCTTCAATGCATGGCATCTCTCATGTTCTTCTGAATTGGCACCCGGATCAGTCTTCCTTGCACCTTCGGGGAGGGAAACGTTATGTTGCTCAAGGATTTTTGCCATTAGATCTATGGTCTTCCTCATACAAGAAATCTCAAGATGATTACCCTTCTTGCAATATGTACACTTGGATTTCTCAAACTTCTTTTGTTTGTCCTTCTTGGAGCTGGAGGCTCCTTCTGATGGACAAGACATGGCATTTTTCTTGGGTTCAAATGGCCTCTTGTCCTTGCCAGCCTTGTGCTTCCACTTCCCATTCGCACTTTTTTCTTCTCCAACCACAAGAGCTTGATTTTTGGAGGCCTTCAAGGTGCCCATCTAGATCAACTTATCTTGTTCTTGGATGAGAGATTCAGTGAAAACATCCAAGGAGGGCATCTTCCAACCAGGAATTGACATTCGCCCAGAATGGAAGGTAGAGACAAAGATGGAGAACTCAGGACCTAGCTTGCTCAGAATGGATAGCACCAACTGCTCATTCTTCTTCTCAATGCCACACTGCTTGCATTGCATGACCAGAGATTTGAATTTTGAAAAGAATTGTTGAATGGTCTCGAAACTGCTCGGTTGTAGAGAAATCAACTCATTTTCCAGAATATGGCTTCTTAGCTCATCTTGTTTACCGAAGAGGGTCTCTAAATTCAACCATAATTTTGTTGGAGTATTCAATCCATCGAGGTGGAAGAGTAGATCTCTAGAAATATGAATACACATGAAACTGAATGCTTCATCCAATCTATTCAGATACTTGGCCTTCTCCACAGTTGATTATGGTTCAACCTCCTTCCCCATTTGTTACCTTGTATAGTGACTTGTTGCGCAACACCATTTGCATATCAACCCTCCAATCAAGGTAATTGAAGGGTGTCAAGATCCTAGGAGAGAGAGGAGAGTTCGAATTGCCCATGAGAACAGTTGGAGTGAATACAAGGTGAATTTGTTGTTACTGTTGCAATTGTAGAACTCAAAAAAATCTTTAAATAACCTGCAAAAAACTCTCAATTTTGGAGATAGACTACTACTGAGCACTGCTTTAGGACAACAGGCACATTTTTTCGGATCCTTCACAACTGGCTAGACCTCATTGGATTTCTCCAATGAATTCAATGCAATGGCACTATGATTTGTTGTAGAAATCCAGAGACTTATGGTGCACTACCGAAAGCAATTGCTCAACCTATGCTCAAATGGATATGATACCATGTTAAATTCTAAATCATAGCATATCTAAGAGTTGAGTATACCTCACAGAGAAAGAATGAGCAGAAAAGATGAATTAGAGTGAAAACTGCAGTAAAAATGAGCAGACAATTAATCATGCATGAGAACTCAGATAGGAGCATAATAATGTCACATGATCCAATAATCATTATAGTCAACAATGATGATACAATGGAGAGAATTCGAATCATACAGTAGAATTTGAACCTCAGTTGGTCTACCATAGGAATTGTCACCACTGGAGTGCTTCGGAAGACTCAAATTGAACTGAATTAAACCTAAGCTCAGTTAAGTGAAGACACAATCAGTTAACTGACTAAGGAGGACGCATCAGTGATTTTGTCATGCATGACCGTCATAAAAGGGCGCATGAAGCCACAATCAATGGCATCCGGAGCTCTAACCCCCCCCCCCCACAAGAGTCAGCTAACTCAAGTGGACTGCATAAGGAATTGACTAAAGTGGTCCTAAAATGATGCATGCAGGGATCGAAAGGTGGTAGATGGATCCTGGATGACATATGCACACCACTAGGGGTCAAATGACATCATCAACTACTAGGAAAAATAAATAATGCTAGGTAGGACAAGGATGGAGTATTAAAATATCCTAGCAGTCACTAACCTAATCCATCATAAAATTGCAGTGTGTTTGTAACCATCAATCATTTTATGTATAATATCTTATGCGAGAGAAGCTTTCATGTTTTCCCATAAGACATAGGTTTGTGATCTAATGGCAAAGTGGGAAATAGTTATCCCTAATCCATCCTTATTATGTTATCAACATTGATGGGAGGCAAAACTTCAATCCTTCCATGTGAGTAGGGAGTGGTGCACATTTCTTTGTCAAAAGGAAATAGTTGTGCAAAGTAATGTCCAAGCCAAAGGCAAGAATAAATGAAAGAAGATGTTAATCCATCCTTATTATATTATCAACATTGATGGGAGGTAAAACTTCAATCCTTACATGTGAGTAGGGAGTGGTGCACATTTCTTTGTCAAAACGCATCATGATAAAGAGTCACCTTTAAGGCTCACTCCATTATGTTTGCGCAAGTGGGGTTTAAATGTGTGTAAATGCACCCCTTCTTCCCTATCCCACTTGCAAATGCACATTTTCACCTCTTACACCCACACACCCCTTCAACCTTTCCTCATGCTTAAATGCACACCTTCACCCCCTACAACGATTCTTAACAAGGTGTAGGTGGTACATCGTATTAGAGGATATTTAGTACTAAATGGATCAAATAAGAAAGTGTGTTTTTTGAGTTAGAAATTTAATAACCAATAAAATTTCATATAATTGAGCCAACAACACATAAAAGTCAAGGATGATTGTGTCAAATTTATATTTAACAATATTTAAACATGAACATACAAGAAAAGATCTTGGTGAAATTATTTAGCAAATGATATCTTTGAAATAATGATTGGTTTTATATTATTAATATTTCCTTATCATTTAGCAAATGATATCTTTGAAAAATTATTTTATATTATTATTATTTATTATTATTGCATGATATCTAATATCATTTATTTATTTAACTTTTTTATTATTATTTATTATTATCATCTCAATGTTATAATACATAATAATGATATATTATATAGTAATACAGTGTCCAAGGAAAGAAATAGTTGTACAAAGTAGTGCCCAAGCCATAGACAAGAATAAATGAAAGAGATTGTAATCCATCTTTATTTTATTATCAACATTGATGAACATTGATGAGAAGTAAAACTTTAATCCTTCCATATGCGTAGGGAGTGGTGCACATTTATTTGTCAAAACGCATCATGATAAAGACTTGGTTGACTTCAAGGCTCACTCCATTATGTTCATGCGAGTGGGGTTTAAATGTGTGCAAATACACCCCTTCTTCCCTTCCCCCACCTACAAATGCATATGTTCATATGTTCACCTCCTACACCCACACACCCCTTCAACTTCTCCCACCCTCGAATGCACACCTTCAAACCCTACAACGATCCCCAAGAAGGTGTAGGTGTACATCGTATTAGAGGATATCTAGTAGTAAATGGATCAAATAAGAAAATGTATTTTTTGAATTAGGAATCCAATAACCAGTAAAAATTTCATATAATTGAGCAAACACCAATATTAGTTAAACATATAAAAGTCAAGGATGATTGTGTCAAATTTATATTTAACAATATTAACAATCAACCTACCTCACTTTTATTAAGATCTTGACAAAATTATTTATCGTATGATATATTTAAAATAATATTTTATATCATTACACTTTCATTAAGGACAAAATTATTTATCGTATGATATCTTTAAAATAATATTTTATATCATTAATATTTCCATTGTTGCAGCATGATATCTATTATCATTTATTTATTTAACTTTTTTTATTAGTTATTATTATCATGTATCAATGGTATAAGATATAATAATGATATATTATAAAGTAATACACTAAACTATGAAGCATCCAAACCATAGGAAATAATAAATGAAAGAGATTCGAATCCATCCTCATTATATTATCAACATCAACATCAATAGAAGGTAAAACTTCAATCATTCCATGTGAGTAGGGAGGTGCACATTTCTTTGTCAAAACGCATGATGATAAGGAATCAGTTGACCTTCAAGACTCACTCGATTATGTTCATGTGGGTGGGGTTTAAATGGGTGCACATGCACCCCTTCTTACCTATCCCAGCCTGCAAAAGTACATTTTCACCTCCTACACCCACGCACCCCTTCAACCTCCCCCACCTTCAAATGCACACCTTTTACCCCTACACTTTCCCTTGCAAGGATCCCAAGGAGGTGTAATTAGAGGATATTTGGTACTAAATGGATCAAATAAGAAAATGCATTTTTTGAGTTAGAAACTCAATAACCATCAAAATTTCATATGATTGAACCAATAGCAATTGATAAGTTCACCAAACATAAAAGTCGAGGATGATCGAATCAAACTTATATTTAAAAATATTTAACCATAAGCATACCTAACCTTTATTGAGATCTCAGCGAACTATTTAGCATATGATATCTTGTCTTTAAAATAATGTTTTATATTATTAATACTTCTATAAGCATACCTAACCTTCATTAAGATCTTGGTGAACCATTCAGAATATGATATTTTATCTTTGAAATAATGTTTTTATATTATAAATATTTCCATCATTATTATTGCATGATCTAATACCATTTATTTAACTTTTTTATTATTATTCATCATTAACGATGTATTATATAGTTATATATTAAACTATATAATAATAAAGTAAATGTTCATGAATGTATCCCCACAATGTACAAGTGAGGGTAGGCATGGATGGAAATGAGTGTAGATATAGACAAGGTGCAATGGTTCTTAAAGGATTATAGTGAGTGTAGGCATGGATGGAAATGGGTGTAGCCAAGGTGCAATGGTTCTTAAAAGATTATCCCATTGTCCAAGTTGGTTTAAACAACGCTCAATAAATGTCTATATGTCCATTAACTCATATTAATTTATATATGAATAATAATAATCTAATTCTAAGATCACAATCAAGTCATACAACAAATCGGTGTGTTATCTCGATAAATATCTATATGTCTATTTACTCATATTAATTTATATACTAATAATAATATAATTCTAAGATCACAATCAAGTCATACAACACTTATATTAATTTATATATTAATAATAATCTAATTTTAAGATCACAATCAAGTCATACAACAAATTGGTATATGACCCCTTGTTTGTGAGATTAGGTGTACCCCTTTAGATAATGATCTAGTTACTAAATACATACTATACTCTATCACCAATTTCATTACTAATATCCAATTTTGTGTAATTTCAATAAATGTCTATAAAAATTAACTTATAAAATCAATAGATATACATACCATACCCTACCATTTCATTACTAATATCCAATTTTAAAAACCTAATGTAATCCAGATAAATGTCCAAAATATTCATTAACCCATGTTATTATCTTCAACCTCAAACCTCATCACTAATCTTGATATCATAATTATTAACACATTAATAACTATAAAATAATCAACACATTGATAATTGCTAATACCCAATTTAGAAAACCTAATATAATCCGCATAAATAGCCAGGTTCATTAACCCACGCGACCTCGAACCTGACCGCTAGTAGCTCTTAATATCATAAGAGCTAATGGATATTGATAATTATATTTAATTAAGGAGTTTAAAAACACGACAATTTCACAATTTCATGAGTTTTTCGTTCCGCATAAATGGTTCATTAACCCACGTTATTGTCTTCGACCTCGAACCTCATCCTCATCGCTAATAGCTCTTAATATCATAACTATCCATGGATATTGATAATTAAATTTAATTAAGGAGTCTAAAAACACGACAATTCATAATGTTTATGTTTTTAAAAGAAATCCGAATTTTGTGTTGTTCAATTCTGAATTGAACATAAATGAATAAATTCAGCACCTCAAAAATTTTGCCAGAAAAAGCCACCGAAAATGGTTGAGATCATCGCTAATTTAGACAAAATATAATAAGAAATAATCTATTTTCTCGAGTAGACTTTATCTATAAAATTTCCGAGCCTCGTGATGATGGATATGAGGTGGGCGTGAAGGTCAGGGTCGGGGGTTGAGACCATGACCATGATCCTTCATATTTATCATTTGCTGCTAAAATTCGTTTATATATATTTTCAAATTATATATATGAAGGTGCTGATATTGACCATTTAGAGATTTATAGGTTTATAAAGATTCCAAGGTTTTTACAGTATAAAAGAATGTTCGTTGTTCCTTAAATCTTTCCATGAGCTACTGTGAACATATCCTCTTTTATTTGATCTCACATTTAATTAGAGCTTAGTTAAATTAAAATTGAACAGAATCCTGAGTTTGTAATTGAACCTTCAATATTATAAATACAAAATAGATCTGGTCATAGTGAAACATGATGATAACTGACAGCTATGCTTATGACGATAACCGACAGCTATACTCGGCCCTTCGCAACTTCAAATGGCAAATATATTTCTTGCTTGCCAGAAATAACTGGAATACCATGTGGTTAGAATTTTACAAACTTCGTTGCCAATCCTTCATGATACAGCCAAACTTCAGATTTGGGTGTCTGTTCTGGAGAGTTGCTTTGCTCTCAAAATAATATATTTAGATACAAAGTGATCCACAGAGTCATAGAAAACATGGCACATATGTGGACCCAAAATAAAATTGTTGATGCTTCTCTCTCTGCAAATCCTCTTATATTGGCAACCGCCCCTGCTTTCAGCACACGGCACTCGGTTATTATCTTGTTTATGCAAGGTGCAATACATAGAAATAAAGGCCACTATGTGCACAAGGTACACTTCGTTTTCCAACGAAAAAGTAAATTTTAAAATTTAAACTCTACCACTCGATCACTGAATTTGAAACACGAGTTAATGTCAAATGGCTATTTGAAAATGCAAAAAAAATATTAAACTGCTGCAATGCCAATAGAGTATAACCTAACCTGCAAGAATGGAGGTGGGCATTGTGTGCTGGAGTAGGAGAATAAATCGAAACATTTTGTCATTAGCAGGTATGAAGCCTAATTTATCTGCCAAAGTGACGATTCCAAGACCAACTGGAGGCACTAAGAATAATCGAGCAAATACAATGGCTACAGTTGTCCGCATCCCAATTTTTGAATTTCCTGGACCTGTTGCAAAAAATATCGATTTTCCACAATATTACAACACTGATGGTGAATGTTTCACACTTCCTCACAAGACATGTCTCGGACAAAGATTTGGCACAGATCTTTCATTTAAATTGTCACAAGAAAACTACAGCGTTGCAGAACACAAGACACTCGACCACAGTCTAATCTTATATATATAAGAGAGCTAAATGACGAGGACAAAACAAATAATATATTAAAATCCTTGATTCCATGATCCTCAGAAGTAGAAAATCTGTCATGCTAATTACCTATCCACAATGTATGGGATGGTATTAACAGAATAATTGTGTATCAAGTGACGGAGAACAATACTCTTTCCATTGAACTCGCCTCTCTAATTATTTCTTGTACAAACAAGATTAACGGCCACCCTCATAGAAGTAATTTATGAGCCCTACTTGACAAGATCCCACTAAGTAATGCACGCCAGGAAAAAAATGGCAAATCCAATTGTTCATATCCTATATGAGTAGGATCTAGATTGTTGTTCAATTGCCAACCTCTAGAGCTAGAATTACATACAAATAAGTTTCACATCTATAATTCCATGTTCTCTAGAAATGCACAATTCTGTATTCTACTGGCATAACACTGAAAACTGGGAGTAAAATTTAACTAATAATGCATCTTTACTAAGCTAAAATGATGGAATCTTTGAATTTGGCTTCTTGAACTTACCTCCAATGAGATTGCCACCTAGGGCTATCATTATACATGGAACCATAGCACCCCTGAAATGCGAAACACAAGTATTGTCAAAGCAAAACCCAAAATAAAACACTCTATTCACACGCTACTTTTTGGTTTTGGAATATTTGAGTGCATTTGAAAGAAGAGTACACGTCCAGAAAATAGAATAGCTATGATAATAAAGGAGAAGATAGAATATAGCATTAACAGCAACCTATATATGTGGAATTGAAGGGAAGTACAGAGTTCAGCCAAGTTATAGATTATGGAACCTTTATAACATGTTTTGGCTTTGGTATAATCTTCTTAAAGTTTATCACAAATTTATTTCAATAGGAGATGCTGTTGAAACAGGAAGGTTGACTTTGAGTGCAATTAATGGATGCACTATAACCATCTTTTACCAAAGTGTTTATTATATATACCAGCCCATGGTTCAGAGTTTATAGATGTCACTGAATCAAAATATGTAGACAGCAAGGGCAGGTGACAAACATATTTCCCTTTTTTCTAAACGACTAAACCATAACAGTGCTGCTATTTATTTTAGTCTCATTTTAAAGAACAGAGATTTCAAAATGAAAGTACAAAGTTACAAACTATAATAAAGACGATGTTAAATTCAGACTTCAAATTCCTATGCAGTCACTCTCACGGTTGATGTATGCATAAACATGAATCAAAGGAACCTCAAATATAGTATATTTAAACAGAGCATTTCACATCATTTCAAACAAATTTGTGACTATTGTTACAAATAATTTTTTAAATGAATGTTGAAGTCAAAAATTTTTAAATGAATGTTGAAGTCACACACTTACTTAATCAACATTAAAAAAATACATACTTAATCACATTGTATATCATATGTTATGTTTCAAATTTGAGATAGGTTACAAATTGCTTATGATGAAAAATGAATGTTACTTTAAATTTTGAAAATGTGAGTATATTTTTTTTTTTAAATTTAAAAAATGCATGGTTTTGTATTTATTAGATGTCTACATTTTTAAATTCTCTATAATTTAAAAAATGCATTTTTTTTTATTTTTCTATAATTTAAAAAATGCATGTTTTTGTTTTTATATTTATTAGATGTCTACATTTTTAAATTTTCTATAATTTAAAACTGCATGTTTTTGTTTTAAAAAATTAAAAAGGTCTTTTTTTTTAAATACATGGTTTTGTATTTTATTAGATGTCTACATTTTTAAATTTTCTATAATTTAAAAAATGCATGTTTTTGTTTTTATATTTATTAGATGCTATGTTGCATGGGACCCCCCCTAATTTCATCTGTTTCCTATGTTCCCGCATCCTGGGGACTTTGTAACTCCTCAAAAACTTCCTCAATTCATCGGTGACTCCAACGGGACCCCCCCAAATTTCATATGTTTCCTATGTTCCCGCATTCTAGGGACTTTGGAACTCCTCGAAAACTTCCTCAATTCATCGGTGACTCCATCAGGGACGGGGACTTCTCGACCCTACCCTAATCGTACCCGTAAAAATCAAGGACATTTCAGGAACATCCCTGAAGTCCCTGGACCAATAAGGGACTCCTAGACGTCCCTAACTTGCACAGTTAAAAAAAAAAATTAAACAAATTGAGTCACATAATTTAGAGACTTCATTTTTTGTTGTCTTGAGGTTTCAACGGGTTTATGACAGTTTTGAGGAATCTGATATATATCGTTATGATTTTATTAATTCTCCTCCTGGGCAAAGGCTTTGGATCAAATACTATATATTCAGTGCCATTAATACACCGGTGCAATCGTTTGTACGTTTGGAAGAACAGATTCGTTATTTTGTCTTCTCCTTCCCAGAATTCCCACCGATAATGATAGCGGCAGTTACAAAGAAATAAACAGATTGTTGCCGATGATGTTGTTTCAACCACGGTTATAGATTGACGAGTGTAATTGACATGTTTTTTGCCATCGCTCAATGAAAGAATGCCAAGCATATATCAGAGGCCACACATGGGGTAAGATGTGCACGTCATGCAGTTCATGGATGTTTTGTTAACGGCAAGCTGCATAGAGTTGACGTTAGGGGCAAGGTGGGTCAAGCACCCCTGGGTCATGGGGCGACCATGCTTTAACACACCTATAAAGGGGTTTTCTAATGGCCCGTCCACCCTTTGGAGGGTTTGTCTACATATTCATTGTGGCTATTTCTTGGACTTTGGCATTTCATTTCCTTTTCATGTGACAATTACATGTTAATTTCCTTTCAAACTTTCCTAGCAAACATGAACTATGGTCACCAAAGGGTAATGCTGAAAACATGAACTATGGTCACCTAAGGGAAGAAACACATCATAACCAATATATCTACTACACAAAATATTTTATATTTCATTTTGTAATTTGAATTTCATAATTACTTCTAATTTTTATTTCAATGTTTTTAATTATATATATTATAATTTATTATATATATAGATAATTATATATATTTATTTATATTATATAATTGTCGTCCCCAACCTGTCCTCCCCTGAAAAATTGGGGGTGCACTCTAGCCGTCCCTGATGCTTTGATAAAGGGGGGGGCGTTGAGGGATTTTCATCATTGTTGGGATTAGTTGGGACATGACGACCCCCGCCCCCCCCTCCACAGTCTGGCCTTCAAAATAGGCCGATATGATTATTTTTAGCCATTTTGCTCATGTATGGGTCAAATCTAGGAAAATACCCCAATTTACCCACTTTTACGATTATTCTTATCTTATTTTTGTTTTGATTTTAAGATGACATTTATAATTTCAAATTGACATTTTAAAAAGGCATGTCGACCGGGATATATTTTACTTTTGTAAAGTGAGTGTGAGAAAGGTATAAATAACCTTCTCCTCACTTCATTTTAAACATAAACTTATGGGAAAAAACTATTTTTCTTATTTTCGACCCTCCTTGGGCATTTGTAGTTGTTTAATGCTTCATTTTGCCCTAGCTAAGTAAAATTTCAGTATTTAGTTACCCTAGCAAGGAAAAGCTTGAGCTTTAGGTCTCCAAGGTTTGTCTTAGCTAAAGCACCCTCAACCAACCTTTGAGGTTGTTGGAGGAATCTTGGCTTGCCAAACTTGGCAAGTGCCATCTCCAGAAGAGGATCATCCTCTTGGATTGCCCTAGGGTAGGTTGGATTATCTAATAAACCCTAGGTTGCCTCTCTTTCAACCTAAAATTTTTGAGGTTTTATGTTTGTAGATATTATGTTAGTTTAGTTTATTGTTGTATTTTAGTTTTCTTTCTTTTTGTATTTTTTAAAGTTTAATTTTCTTTTTTTGCCCTGGTTCTTTCTATCTAAATCCTAACTGCAGAAAACCCTAAGCCCTAGCAACCTTATCCTCTCCTTTTCCTCTTCCTGCGGCCTCCTCCATTCCCTCCATCTCTTCCTCCCTTCCTCCACCTGCGGCCTCTTCCTTTCCCCTTTCTCTCCCTTGTTCCCTCCTTCCTTTCAACTTTCGGGCCTGCTCCATTCCCTATTTGAGCCTTTCTCCTACCTTGTGTGCCTTCATTTCACTGCCCTAATCCCTGCAGTCACCTACAGTGAAAGAGAAAGTTAGTACTTTAAAGGGATAATTAAATGCAAGTGTTTACACACTAAATGTTATGCAACTACTGTCACTTACAGAGTTTGAAAGTTATAGTATTAATTAATACATTTTGGATTGCCCTATTTGTTATTGTTGATTGTTGATGAATGGTATCTATTGGATGATATCGAACACTACCTTTCTTTTACAATAGGCATATGACTTGCTTACACTTAATGTTGATATACATACTACATATCTTTGTAACTTCTTTAAATTGATAACATACTGAACCAATCTTAGTTGGTTGGTTGGTTGTGAATACTAACTCTTTGACATATATATATTGACAAGCATTAGCATTGTATCCTGAAGTTTTATGATTATCTTATGCTATGATACTTGATGCTACATTTACTTGGATACGATATTAATGAATGTGCTTTAAACACGCCTATAAACACTTTGAATATAATTGACTCCATTTAGGCACTGGTATAACTAATATTTGCATAGAAAATATAGCCCTTTGTTGCACTAGTGGCCTCAGGGTCTTTAAGGGTACTTCTCCTTGGAGGTTTCAACGCTTCGAAGAAGTTAGAATCGTGATCGAGGTGACATTGGGTCACTATTCTTATTTTTTCTTACTAGGAACTAGTCTTGCTAGTTCATCCAGTAACAGGGTACATTTTTATTAAGGTTGTGACAAAAGAGTTCAATCAACTTCAACAATCAAGCATCAACACCACCAACATCAAGGTACATATAGAGGTTGATGTGCTTGATTAAATTCCAATCCCTTACCTTCGTACATGATAGAATCCGATGGAAACATTGCAATCATAAAATCTTGAAAACTATCAAGTCTATTGAATTGTGAATGGGATCTAAAATTCTACTTTTTGCATATGAAGTTAGATGAGGTTGGAACCACTTTCAAACATCTTGAAACAATTAATGGTAATGTTAAAAATTTAAGAAATATCTCTCATTTTCTATAGAATTTAACATTACCATTTAATATTACTGACTTCAATGTCACTTATACAAAACCAATCAGGTTAGTACAAAACTGGTAAAAAAATTTATAAAAATCTGTGTATAGCCTCCACACAAGTGCCCCAAGCAGATTTGGATTAAACTTGGCCGAGTTAATCCAGACTCGAACAATCGGGCTGGTTCGGTACCGAACCGACCGATCAGACCTTGACTTGACCATTTTGGTACCGAACCGACCACGCCGAGTTTTGTCCTGGTTCAAGGCTGATGACGATTAAATTGGTCAACTGGATCGGTTCTGGTTTCGAGTTGGATGGTTTTTAAAATTATGGTATATACATGATGAAACAAAAAGGCAAAGAAAAGATGGATAAGATAACCATTTTGTGCAACCTTCAAATTTGAAAGAAAAGATCCAGCACTTACAGACCTGTTATAAAGAATTAAACACTTATTTTTTAGAGATAAACAAGAGTTACCAGAAGGATAAAAGGCTTTTGTATGTTCATACCAGAAAAACATAGAGAAATAGAAGGATCCAGTTTATTGCATGAAGGTGAAAAGAGACAAAGGAGTATATAAAAGATGAATTGAGAAAGTTGAAGGTTGATAAAATAGCGACTGAGATGCAGATCTAACAAAAAGGGGAAAGCAACATTGTGCAGTTCTTTAGATAACCCATGAAAACAAAACAAGTAAACATTACCACTAATGCAAAACCAAAGATGCAAGCAACACGAGATTATTGAGATCAGGAGACGGTCTCAGTATCAAGACATGTTCCCGAAAGACTTTTCAAAGATGAAAGGCATTACTAAATTGCTTGGAGACTGAGATGCAAAGCCACTTTAAGTCAAGGAATCCAACCACCATGTCCTTCAAAAGAAGTAAGGAACCATAGTCAAGGTGACCAAATCTTCTGTGCCAAAGCTCACATAGATTGTCACTATTGGTCAACAAAGCACTCTGATTTACTGAACCTGCTAGCAGACTATAAAGGCCACCCTCCCTAACTCCTCTACCCAACACTAGACCAAGATCAGGGTTCCAACTTCTGATGATCACATCCTGATCATCAAACTTAGCCCTACACTTCAAATTTGTTAAACAAGAAACCGAAAAAAATAATTTTAATCATGCCTGTTGTCGCAAAAACCTGACCCTAATTGCAAGGACTCAAGACGGGTTCAAGCCAAGGGAAACTATAAAAAAAGGATAGTTGTCACCTATCTCTTTATACTATATAGCATATAAAATATATATAATATATTATAATAAAATATTAAAAAAATAATTAATAATAATAACAATTATTAAAAACACACAACTCGTTATGAAGAGTTGTGTAAAAAGGCCCCTTTAAATGAGTATATATATGGACATTCCTATATTGTAAAACAGCATATCTTTATCTATCATCTTTTATTAAATATTTATTTTATGGATTAATTATCATTTTTGAAGTGGAAGTTTGAGTAAATGAGTTTTTATAGTTTCATTGATATCGGAACCTCGTTTTTTTGATCCAGGCTCTTGGCTGCAAAAACAAAGTATCTCTGATTATTCTTGAATCTTGATCAAATCAGGATTTTGGCCACAAAATCTGGTCTTTGAACCAATCAGCTTGTGGACATTTTCAGAGTCCGTTACAGACATATCCGCTACTCCATTCGCAAATACTCCTCACCTCCAGCACCTCCCTCCATCACTGATTCCGCTCCACATCCCCCAACATCACTCCCACCACATTCCTATTTCACGCACTGCTACACTTACCTCCACACAGCCATTTCCTATCCCCCCTTTCTCGTTGCACACTCTCCACCCGTCACGCTGAGCTCGCCATCTACACCAACCTGCGCACATTCTGCTATACCTCTGAACTCCACCAATCCCCAAATTTCCCTGCGGCTCCCTTCACTCCTTCCCCTCTTTCCCTAAACTCCCCCATTCCCACCTATGTGCACTCTCTCCTACTGCGCCCTCACCATTTTCCTTCACACTGCCTTCTTCCACTCACACACCTCCCAACCACGCCTTCCATTCACCAATGTGTCCTTCGTTGCTACCTTCACCTGTGCTCCATCCATGTGTCATCCTCCCTACTGTGTCCTCCACGCAGTACCCTCCCTCACTCTCTCGTCTGCTTCCACTACCTCCGTGTGCATTCCCCTACCCACACTTCCACGCAGTCGCATCTCCCCCTCCTTATCACTCCACGCTCCCAACTCCATCACTACTCCCTACAGTGTCCTCCTGCTCCTGCATACACATCCACTCCATTCCACTGCAGCTCCTCAACATCAGCCCTCCTCTCCCGACAACATCCACATCAGCCCTTCTCTCCACCTCCCATTGACCCCATCAACACTCCCACACCCTTCAACACTCCCTCCCCCACGTACAATCCAGTGCTTCCATTCCCATCTAGCTACACCTACGCTTCAGTGCTCTCAAATTTACACCATTAACTAGGGTTTAGAACCCTAAAATTCATTCATTTCCAAAAAATAAAAAATAATATTATTATTATTTATAATAAATATAATTCAAAACCCTAAATTCAAATCCCATTTTGAAATCTTTTTATAATAACAATATTATTATTGATAATAATATTTATTATTGAAATTTTAAAACCTTCCAATCCAAAAAAATACTATAATAATAGTATTATTTAATTATAATACTAAATATTATTTCAAAACCCAAAAATCCTCTTTCAAAAAAATTAATATTGTTAATAATTATTATTATTAATTAATAATTGTAAATATTACAATTATTATTGTATAAAAAAAGGGAGAAGAAGACAAAAGTCAAAGTCAAAGGAAGGCTTACATAAGGACTTTCTTTGTGACCATTTATCGCCAAAGAAAAGAAGACAACAATCAAATACCAAGGAAGGAAGATTTAAGGACCACCTTGGGGTCCTTGCACTTTTGCGCCAATTGTTGTGGAAGAAGCAAAGAATAGAAGTCAAAATCGTAAATTATGGCAATTACATATCCAGAAATGCAATCACAACTACAACCAGTATTGGGCGAGTTAGACCATTATAAATCGATTAGACAATTGCAGTTTGAGATAGGGAAGTAGAATATTCTTAAGGAATTAAGAGAAGGAGAATCGTTGATTCAAAGAGCGTATTGAGAAATTAACTACTCAAACCAAGGAATAAAGGAATGAAAAGCATTCCAGTCAGAATCTACAAGGCCAAGATATCAAGAAAGAAATTATTAAGAGTAAAGAAGAAATTAAACCATTGAACCAAAATCCTCATGGATAAAGATGACAAAATTATGCAAATCCATAAAAAATTAAGATGCCAAGAATCAGAGAATTGCTAACATCAACAACAAATCAATGTACTCCGGCAGCAAAAGGACAACATAACAACACACATCAGTTAGAGATCACAAAAATCAATAAAACGTTATTAGGCAATACTGAAGAAATCTTCCGACTAAGAAACTATAACAAAATTCTAGTTACAAAAATAAATTAAAAATTAAAAAGTATTTGGAAGTATGTACGAGTTAATGAAGACATTGAAGATAAAATACTAGAAAAGCAAGAAGAAAATCGATGCTTTAGAAATCTTAATCAAGAACCAAAGGAACAAATTAATAAGTTAAAAGATAACGAAAATTTGCAAGAAGAGACAATCAAGAATATTCAGAATGATAACAGATTATTAGAAACAAATTAGAAAAAATCTAGAATGAGGTATCGAAATCACCAAGAATAAAAGTACAAGATGTAGAAAAAGACACAATTACAAATCCAAGATTCCAATACAAATGCTCAAGAAGATGTCAAACCAGTTGAAGAAAGGTTTTCACGAACTCACTGTCACATCCACATCATAAGAGCAGATAGCTTAAAAAACAATGACAACTAACAGAAAAAATGTATACTACCGTGTTACGTGGTACCAGTACCAACGCACCTGCATAGGTCCCCAAGGAGAGGTTGTCATTTTTCTAACCAGGAGGGGTGTTTAGCCAGGCGTTTTTCAGTAGGGGTTATGAACAGACCCTTTGGTTTCCCCTTTGGAAGTACTATGGCTTAATGGCATTGCTGACTGCCTCATTAAAAGGCTTGAAGCCCTGAGGTTGGTGTCTGGGGCTTCCAAGGGTGGATCATTAGGTCGCATGACCCCAACTTTGATTCATCACTCCACCAGCAGATGTTTCAGCACTGAGGCACATCTCTATCCTCCAGATCACTTTAAACACCCTCTTGGCCCTCCAAATCACCAGCGCCCTATCTCTGGGGCCCCTTTTTTATGATGACGGCATCCTTAAGGGCAGATTGCTATGCTTAATTAGGGGGGGAGGGGGGGGCATTGAGGGATTTTCATTATTGTTGGGGTTAAATGGGGCATGACAACCCCCCCTTCGTCTTGCCTTCAGAACGGACCGATTATGCTCATTTTTAGCTGTTTTAGCCATGTGTGGGTAAATTATGGGAAAATGCCCCAAATTACCGGCAGATTTGATTATTTTATATTATTATTGTTTTAATTTTAAGTTGACATTTATAATTTCAAATTGACATTTTAAAAAGACATGTCGGCCTGGATATTTTTTATTTTTGTAAAGTGAGTGTGAGAAAAGTATAAATACACTTCTCCTCAATTCATTTTAACAAAACAACTTATGGGATAAAACATTTTCTGCTCATTTTTGCCCTCACTAGGGCTCTTGATTGATGCGCAACTCTTGAAGAAGGGATCTTTATGGTTTGGAGCAATTTCTTTGGAGTTCTTTTTTATCATGCTTGTTGCTAAGGTGAGGCTAGGAGTTGTTAGTATAACACATGCACAAGCAGGTATCTATACTTCTCTTTGATGTCTCTTTGTTAATGGTTGGAGAGTGATGCTTGTCTTGGGTTGAATAGTAGCCATTAATGTTGCATTTTTGTCTTGACTAGCCCCTTTTCTACCTTTTAGTCACCATAGCATGGTAAGGACCTCCCCAAAGGAGTTCTCCTTGGGCTTGAGCTTTAGGTCTTCAAGTTTTGCTAGGACTAAGCCTCCATTAACCAACCCTTGAGGTTGTTAAGGTATGCCCTAGTTGCCAAGCTTGCCAAGAACCATCTCAAGAATGTAACCATTTCTCTTGATTCCCTAGGATTGGGCTAGAGTCCTCTCAAACCCTAAGTTGTCCTACTTTCTTTTTCTAACCCTAATTTGTGTATGTTCGTAGATATTAAATTACTTTTCTGAGTTTAGTACATTCGTAATTTTTATGTTATCTCAGTTTCATTTATTTTGATTTTCCTTACCCATCTTTTACAAAAAAGTGATTGATTAAAACGTAAGAAGGGAGATTCTTTTTGCTGCTCCTAACCCTAGCTGCAGACCTCAGAAGTCCCACGACTTCCTCCTCCCTCCTCATTGACCTTCACTCTCCTCACCCACCACCTCGCATTTACTCCTCTCCCTTCACACCCTCAACCCCTCCTTCTAGCCCTCGGGCCTGCCCTTTCTTCCTCTCCTCAAAGCTCGGCTCCTTCCTTTTTCTGCTGGCAGCTCGCTCCCTTTCTATCCACACCTTCGCTCCCCACTCCATTTGCCTCGCTGCTCCTAGTTCCAATCTGCCCACTCTCCTTCCTCTTCCATGCCCTCCACACCTCTGCTCCCTCCGAACCCTTACCAATCTGCACATAAAAAACAAATAAACAAGTCAATTTAAAGGTTGAATTCTTACTTGTACACAGGTCTGATTTTGTTCCTTACACAGAGGTCTGAAATTAATTACGATTACAGTGAACTTGTGGGTATTTTCATTTTGTTTTGGTTATCTTTATAAGTCAATACCTCTGCTGCTATAACTTTGATATATGTATATAGGAAAGTGAAGTTGGTTGATGACAACATTCATACAACTAATTTTCTTTCATACAATTTTGATGTGAATGATATTTCATTGTCATAAAGGCGGTTGGATTATAGAGGTTACATAGATTGCCTAACGTCCTTTTATACCTAACTGATTATCTTTCAACACTTGTTACTTTTATTGCAAATTCTTACAAGCTGGTAGTATTACACTCTGCTGCTATACTGTGTCAAAACTTCTACATGCAGATCTGAAACTGATATTTTGGAGTGGGGTCATTAGATGATGTAATCACGCCTTTAAACTTTTGGGTCTAATTTATATGGTTGATGATTTAATTGGTTAAAGATTGCTACAAGATTTCCTTTGTACGTTAAATTTAGCATTGGCAACTATTCCTTATTTGTTTAGTGAGTTCTGACATTAACTACCGGTGATGTTTGATGACTGTTTGCACTCAGAAGTGCATCTGAATCGTATACTTACATATATTACTTTATTGACCTTGAATGACATTATTGGCTTTAATAACATTGGATAAGTTTCATAACTAATTAGATATCTCATCACAGGCTGAAAGTATCATTTTGATAGTTGAATTTGATTCCTTGGTTTAACTTGTCCATTTGACTCCAAAAGGCACTGGTCATTGGTATCTTTTGCGTAGACATATTTGTGTTTGGCCATCTAGCTCATTTCAGGTGATCTATCTAAGGGCTCACCCCTTGGAGGTTATTGGCTTCCGAAGAAGTTGCACATCGTATCCAAGGTGACATTGGGATACACTAGTGCATTTGCTTATCGATGAATTGACCTGCTAATTCATCCAGTAAAACTACCGCAAATGAACTCCATGACATCAATCTATCGTGGAAGTGCAATGCTCTGAAAAAAAATCGAATTAGGGTGGATCCATCCTTTTACATTTCGAAAGTTGTGTTCAGCACTTACCAGCTCATATTGTCATGTAGCCACAGACCCACAACTACGACAAAACATAAATGCGACAAGGTAACAAACAAAAGTAAAGACAGAAAAGATTCTTCAATATGCTTTGAGGACAAAGCATTTTTGAAGAGGAAGGCAATGTAACATATAAAATATAATTATATTATATAATATATTTATAATAAAATATTAAATAAATAATTCAAAATAATAACAATTATTAAAAAGACACAACTCTTAATGAAGAGTTGCGTAAAGAGGCCCTTTAAATGATTATATATATGGGCATTCCTATATTGTAAAACATCATATCTTTATCTATTATCTTTTATTAAATATTTATTTTATGGATTTATTATCATTTTTGAAGTGGAAGGTAAACGATTTTTTATCATTTCACTCTTCATCCCTACACTTTAAGTGGTTGAAGGACCACTAAGGGAAGAATCCCTACAAGCAACTAAGCTGGGAGAAATGGCAAAGGAATCTGGTTATGGTTGTGTCTTTGAGAAATTCAAAGGATTCAAGAATCTAGATAACCCAAAGATTAATTAAGGATAAACCACAACCACAAATTGATTTATCAATTAAAGCATTAACTTGTTGCACTAAATGAACAAATATAAAATGTGAACTGAACTGAACCATATGAAGCATATCTCATAAACATATTGATCAAAGAGGATTGTTGTTGTAATGGTGGACCAACCATACATTTTCAGCAGTAAACAAGATTCATTTGAAACAGAAAATCTGGCAATTTAACTAGGTGAATGCTTAAATATAATTGTGATTTACTTATGCATGTTGTTGTTATAGCGACGTGAGGCATCCTCACTAGCCCAGCTGACCTAAAGAAGCAAAATAAATATTAAATGCATTTTTATATTGTAAAAGGACAAGTCGGCCCAGTAAGGGAATTTTACAAAAAGTAATGTATAAATAGAAGTGCTGGCTCCCTCATTTCACCATTCACCTCAAGCAAGTTTGCTCAAGTGGAGTAGTTCGCATTTTCTGGGTGCTAGAAGACAAGTGTAGCTGATTTCTTGGGCATCAACTCATTTTGTAGTTTTTATCTTCTTTGTACTAAATCTCAGAGTAAGAAAGGGTTGCTGGGTTTTTCCCGAGTTTGAGTTTTCCCAGGGTAAAGTGTTGTGTCTATTTTTTGTGCATAGTTGTTCTTTCAGTGATCCTTTTATTGCTTATATATATTATGCTGATATAAGTAAAAACACTGACAATGCAAACAGTGACTTCTCAAAGAATACATCTTAGACAGCCATAGGTACTCATCTATCAACAAGATGAATTGTTTATTAGCCTCCAAGCGATATTAACCAATGAACTTATACGGCATTAACAATATGAGAATTATAGTCTCTTCAAATAGCAAAGGTAAATACAAAGAAACTAGACATGAAAAAAAGCAACCGTTGCCTTTAGATGAGTGGTTTTATCCAAATTTGGTCATGGTGGTGAACTTCAGTTTTCCTCAGTTCCTGTACTTGTGGAGGTCACCACTATTTTAAGCAGGTGGCATGTGGCAAAAAAGAATGGTGACATTTGGCATCTTTTAATGGTTTAGTGGGCTTCTCTTCAGTTTGTTGCAGTTCTATTTGTTAAAATCCTTAACACTGCCAAGTCTACAGAATTTTGGCTGGGGTGTGAAATTATATTTTCTTCAGAAGATATCTGATGTGATGGAACCCCTCTCAAACATCATAAAACCTATGTTACCGGATCCTCCACCCCAGTGTGTAGGATCCGCGGATCCGATACGTATCCGGATCAGATCCACCTAGGATCCATCATGGAAACATATCCCCTGCACAAGGAAGCATATCCTGGTCCTATGAAACGGATCCTGTGGAAAATCAAACAATTCCTAAAATTTTCAAATGGATCCAGAAACTTCCGGTGCTTCTATGACCCATTGATCCCCCCAAAAAAATTGTTTTTTATGGAAAAAGTTACAAACCCTAAACAACTAATGGCTAAAAGTGTAAAACCCATTCCTGCTCAAGGTCTGATCTATCCTTATGTCAGGATCTGCTCTTGAACTCTGATATATCAATATCAAGTTCTGCTTTCAATGTTTTTATTTGATTTATCTTTCTGGTCAAGGTCTGCTGTCAAGGGCTGATCTATCTTTATGTGCTATGTCGTTACTCACTTCACCTACACAGTTATGTAGTCTTGCCATAGCCTTCAAGAAAACTACTTTATTCCCTGTTGGTAGGGACATGTGGATGTGGCTCACAAAAACACTATTATGACCTGCTTCAAGTTCATGCTGAAATGGTTTTAAGAAATATTCATAAGAAGCTTTAAGAAATATTCATAAGCATAGGTGTGGAGCATAACATGAATTGAAGCATGATTAGTTGAATTGGTCTACTGGGTTTCTCTCATTGTTCAACAATTTTGTTCAACATTTGTATTCTGCATATATTGTCAAAATTAAGCTAGTTACGTCTGCCATGTGTTATGATCCATTCAGCAAGTGATCAAATTCTGCCAAGGTAATGTGTATCCTTTGTACTCTAGCCATTTGTTGTTATCTTGTGCTAACAAAGGCTTCTGTGTGCAAAAAATTGGACAAAGGAAGAAGATTCACAAGAATTGATGCAAGGCGCATTTGCACCACATGCTGTACATCCTGAAAGCCAATCACCAACTATGCTGATACAAATTGGGCAAAGGAAGAAGCTTTATAAGGATTGATGCCAAGCGCATTTGCACCACACAGAGTAAAAGTGTTTAAGCTGTACATCCTGAAAGCCAATCACCAACTAGGCTCATACCAAAGCAAGATGTAATGGAGAATGTGATGAAGATAACTTCAACCAAGCACAAAGCATGAATATGATGCAACATCTAGGCAAGTGCAAATGCAATTAGCAGAGTCAAAAGATTCAAAGTATGTGAACAAGAGAGAGAAGACACCCAATAATGGGTACACATGTTATTGTATCTAATTCTCTGATGAAGCCCCCCACGTGAGGAAAATATTGTAATTTCTTAATTCTGAAAATACGTATTATTACCTTCACATTGAGAACAATTAAGTGGAGAATATGACAAATTTCGTAATGAACCATGAGCCAGAAGCTCAAGGGATGCCCAGAGTATATGTGTTGTTGTAAATGTAACTTCGGAAGATATTCATTTGTATTTTACTTGTACCTCCGACGGAGATGTTTTTCCTCCGTTCGGGGATGTCATTATTATGTTTGGTCATGCAAGGTCATTGAGGTAAAACCTCCATTGTAAATCGGGGCATTAGATCCCCTAAAGTCAAATGTAAAATGTATTATTGAGTCTCCCTAGGACAGGTCGGCCCAGTCAGGTTAGTGAAGCCGACCTAATTAGGAATTAGGTCACCCCTAACATAAAGTATAAATAGAGAGCTTTGCTCTCTCATTTGGACACACCACTCACTCACACAAGTTCATAGAAGCAAGAGAGAAGATAAGTTCGCTGGAGGAGAAAGAGAGAGAGCTGCAGAAGACTTCCTATTTTGGGTTTTCCATTTTGTGATATTGTATTAGTGACAAATCTATCTTTGAGGAAGTTGTGGGGTTTTCTCCTTTATGGTTTCCCCAAGGAAAACTATTGTGTCTATTGTGTTTTGTTGTGCTTGTTATTCTTTCAGTTAAAGATCCTAGATAAATTCAATTAAAGTGCAAACTCTAACATGGTATCATAGCTAACCTAAAAAGAAGACATTGTGCAGTAGCGGGAAACTAGGGCTTCCTAGTTTAAGGTCTTGTCTCCAGAGATCATTAGAAAAAGAGGGCTAGGCTAACTCGCCCTAGTAGGGCACATCTTTTGGAGGAAGCAGAACCCAGTTTGGAGAAGTTTCATTTTTTACCTTGTCAATGGGCCCCGAAGAAACTAGGGCTTCCTGTTCCGGGCACTTCCCTCCACAGATCAACTTGAAAAGCAGGTTATTCCAACTTGCCCTAGGAGGGCGCATCTTCCTGTGGAAATAGAATTCAAAACCGAGAATTTTCATTTTTGGCCCCATCACTACTGCTAGAGAAAACTAGGGCATCAGTTATTTTGCAATTTTGCCCACATATTTGGGAAAAGAAGTACATTGGACAACTCGCCTTGAGGACGCTAAGGAGGCGCATCTTCCTGTCCAATCAAAAGTTCAAGATTTCAACTTTGGAAAATTAGGGTTTCTCTGACAAACACTAGGCCAACCAACTCCAGAACCAGGTTGGGCATCTCAAATTGGTAAGACCTAAATCTTTGTTATTTCCATCTAAGGTTCTCATTCAAAATGTCTCACCACACCAAGCTTGAGGATAAGCTTGAGGGAGCTGACAACTTCCGACCATATAGGATTGCTAGTCCTTGAAGACAATGATTTGGACAAATGTGTTAATGAAGAGGTTCCAGCCAGAGGGAGATGAAACAAAGGCTATTCACAAGAAGAACTTGGTCAAGGCTAAGAGAATTATTGCAGACTCCATTAAAGATCATCTCATCCCCCATGTGTCATCCTTGAAGACACCCAAGGAGATGTTCGATGCTTTGAGGAAATTATTCGAAGGGAAGAACATCAATCGAAAGATGATATTAAGGAACCATCTCAAGAACGTGAAGATCCTAAACTCAGAGACCATACAAGCCTACTTCACAATTTCTCTCAAATCAAGGAACAACTTAAATCAGTTGAAGAAAAGGTAGAAGAAGGAGAGATTGTTATGACCACCTTGAATGGTCTCCCAAGATCATGGGACTCATTCATTCAAGGAATATGTGCCAGCAAGAAGTTGATCACCTTCAACAGACTATGAGAAGAATGTACACAAGAAGAAGCTCGACTTGTGGCATGAGAAGACAAGATGGACGCAAATGATGATCAAGCTCTTACAGCTCACACCAGAAGAAACCATAACAAGAGGGAGGACCACCATCACAAAAGGCACAAAAAATACAAAAGAAATTTATCTAGTATTAGATGCTACACGTGATAAGAAAGGACACTATTCAAGAAACTGTGCCAGAAACAAAGGTTTCTCCAAGAAGACTAACAAGAAGAGACATCATGCTCACACCACTGAAGATGATGAACCAACAAGGAAAAGAACCAGAGAAGAAAGAGATCATTCTTCAAGTGATGAAGAATATGTCCTTATCTAAGCACTCACGAGCACTATCACACACGGGAGCAATGATTGGCTTGTAGATAGGTGAGCATTCAGCCACATGACGGGATACAAAGAATCATTCGTCAATCTATCTAAGCATGAGTCACTTCATAAGGTGAAACTTGGGGATGATTATCAATACCCCATAAAAGGAAGTGGAGAAGCTTCCTACAAGCTACAATCCGACAAATCTTTGAAGATGAAAGATGTTCTATATGTTCCAGGATTAAAGAAGAACCTTCTCTCCCTATCAGCACTAGATGCCAAGGGAATGAGGGTTGCATTTGTCGATGGCCAAGTCCTAATGTGGCCAAAAGGAAAGACAATAGACGCGGGCTGACCGTTGAGAGACGTAATGCAGCTGGGGTGCTCCTGGGATGTACCCACTAGGTGGGAGATGCAGATGGTCTGTTGGACATGAGGTGTGCATCTGGGTTGTGCTCCGTGTGTGAAGAGATGATCTGGATATGATGTGATGATAGTTGGAGACGCAGGTGATTGTTGTGGCAATGTAATGTGTGGTCCTGGGTTGTACCTACTTGATGGCTTGCTCGTAGAAATGATGAAGACCTAGATGAGAGCTAGGCCTACATCCACTTGATCGCTCTGTAGACCTTCTTATGACGGATCGATTCGAGAGATGTCACTAATCAATGATCAACAAAATGAGGATTGTTGCAGCAGCAACGATTATGATCCAGTGTTGATGATGATGTTCCAGCATTGAAGATGATCCAACAATGATGACATTGTCCAGAATTTGTGTCCAGGGTGATGATGACAATGGCAAGAGAACACCTTCCTAGTTAAGAGGGAGTGTTGTTGTAAATGTAACTTCGAAAGATATTCATTTATATTTTGCTTGTACCTCCGACGGAGATGTTTTTCCTATGCTCGGGGATGTCATTAATATGTTTGGTCATGCAAGGTCATTGATGTAAAACCTCCATTGTAAGTCGAGGCATTAGATCCCCTAAAGTCAAATGTAAAATGTATTATTGAGTCTCCCTAGGACAGGTCGGCCCAATCAGGTTAGTATGGCCGACCTAATTAGGAATTAGGTCACCCCTAACATAAAGTTTAAATAGAGAGCTTTGCTCTCTCATTTGGACACACCACTCACTCACTCAAGTTCACACAAGCAAGAGAGAGAAGACAAGTTCACTAGACGAGAAAGAGAGAGAGTTGCAAAAGACTTCCTATTTTGGGTTTTCCATTTTATGATATTGTATTTGTGACAAATCTATCTTTGAGGAAGTTGCGGGGTTTTCTACTTTATGGTTTCCCCGAGGAAAACTATTGTGTCTATTGTGTTTTGTTGTGCTTGTTATCCTTTTAGTTAAAGATCCTAGATAAATTCAATTAAAGTGCAAACTCTAACAATATGAACAGTCATAGGAGTAGGAAGGCCAAAGGCCATGGGCCATGAAAAAGAGAACCTAAAGGGTTCTCCTTTTTGCATTGTAAGTTATCTCCATATGTTGATAAAGAAGTCGTTGTTAGCCAGTATTACAATACTCTTTGTAGAATGGAAATTGGTTATGGACTATTTTCTTATTTCTCAATTCCCGTAGTGCTTTTGAGTGTGAGCACTCTAACTTGTGGGTTATTTTCTCATCAGTAGTGCTTATTCTCAAATATCTTTAAAGATCCTAGATAAATTGAATTAAAGTGCAAACTCTAACAATATGAACATAGGAGTAGGAAGGCCAAAGGCCATGGGCCATGAAAAAGAGAACCTCAAGGGTTCTCCTTTTGCATTGTAAGTTATCTCCAGGAGTAGGAAGGCCAAAGGCCATGGGCCATGAAAAAGAGAACCTAAAGGGTTCTCCTTTTGCATTGTAAGTTATCTCCATATGTTGATAAAGAAGTCGTTGTTAGCCTGTATTATAATACTCTTTGTAGAATGGCGATTGGTTAGGGACTATTTTCTTATTTCTCGGTTCTCATAGTGCTTGTGAGTGTGAGCACTCAAACTTGTGGGCTATTCTCTCATCAGTAGTGTTTATTCACAATTATCTTTTGCTTGCTAAACAACTAATATGAAGCAGGGAGTCACTTAGCAACTTTTGGACTATTCTTGATTGCTTAGAGCCTCTGATTTTGTGACAGGGAAGTGCTCTTAAAGATCAGATTGTCCGATTCAAGTTCATTTTGAGTAGCAATAATAGACAATTTTCCTAAGTTTCCAGGAAACTTGGGTACGGGGACGGGGACTGGGACGCCACTTTTTGAAACAGGGTATTTGGATACATCGAGGGTACTATATATATATATATATATATATATATATATATATATATATTATAAAAATAAAACATGTTATAGTCACATTATACATGCTTATTTCAGATTTCTTCATAAATTATGAATCATGATTCATAATTCTAAATTCAATGATTCATTGAACAATGAACATTCACATTCAAAATTTGAAAAAATCATAGACTCATAGTAGATATAAAGTGGAAGACTAGAAGTTACATAAAATTTGATAAATCATTGTACCATGTAGTTGTAACAAATAGTCAAACTGTAATCTGAAGGTACAGTTGAAATCTGATTTTAAATACCTATTTGTACTGCTGTTATAGGCGATAAAAAGTTGCAAATGTAATATTGGGTTGATGTGAGTCTATTTCTTAGTATTAAATACATATGTATATTTTTTATGTGCACATTTGGTAGTCAAATTATGTTCCATGAGTGCTGAACAGAAAACCATAAAAACATTCCTTGTAAATCAATGCAAAATCAGTCTACCAGATTTGGACAATATTCAGTGGAATTTGAACAGTGTCGCAAAGTGCTTGACATAAGTCTTGAACCAAACTCCATACGCAGTTAGCAAAAATTTAGTTCAAATTTGGTTGGGGGTCATTATATTTTCCCCAGTGGAATTACATTTTGCTGAGTCGAACGTACCCCCGGAGTACCCAAACATGGGGTACGGACCCAAACACGGGGTACGTCATACCATTTAGCTTATAAGTTACCCCTTTTTTATAATGGTGTCTCCGGTATGTGGAGCCTGTATGGGATACGGCAGGAGACGTACCTTACGTGCACCCAAGTACTCAGTACACGTACCCTACCCCCGGGTACGGGTACCCATGCTACATAGTTATTTTCTATACCATTGGTTATATCTCCAACCTTTATTCTTTGCTCCTCCAGTTAGGATTTAGCTAGTTGCAGTTTACATCTTGCATTTGTTGCATTTGATTATCTAAATCCACTCCATACTTATTTATATTTCTGCACTTTACATCATTTAGTTAGATTAGGCAGCATATCAAAGCATCATACCCAGATTATGACAGCAAGGCCATTAACCAGAGGGCTTGCCATTTCAATGGAGAAAGGTCTAATTGGACACTTTTGTCGAGTAAGTCTGTGAAGTTGACAAGGGTCATTTTCCCATGTCAACAGGAAGGTGCATTAGTGAGCCCAAAAAGCATCACTGAAAACTCATAATGATATTCATGTGTTCTAATGGTTGTTTCTTGGATGTCTTCTTCCTTTGTTCTAATCTAAGGATATCATGAACAATGATCCAACTTGGTAAAGGCAACTGGTCCTTGCAATTCATCTAACAATTCATCAATGACAAGAATAGGGAACTTATCTTTAATGATGATATGGTTGCGTTCTCTTTAATGTAGACACATTCACCATGAAGAATCATTTTTACCATCACCATCAATGAAAACACTTTGGCAGCATGGCTAGCTTGAATGATGCCAACCTCTTGCATTTATTGAACCATAAACTCAATCAAACATTTCAAGGCATAAGGATATCTATAGGGGCAGATGTTAGGAAGAAGGCTTCCCGAGATCAATTGAATAGCGTGATCATGCTCTCGATCAGGAGAAAGACTTTTGGGCATCTTGACAAATACCTTGAAATGATTGTTATTGCTTCTTCGTTTTATGGAGACTACTTTAACTTTTTTCTTATATGTAGCCTTTATTGCATCAATTAGGAAATATGGGTGTTCCGGTAATTGAGTTTGGTTGGCACTTGCGGTAGTTGCATTTGCAACACGCCTTTTTTTTTAGAAAAAGCCATCTACATACATATATTGATAATATTAATACTCAAAGGAAACTCTTATCAAGAAACAAAACAGTAACTAGATACCTGCTACCACCTTTTCTCACGTAGTTTACATATATAAGCTTGGCACACAAATGTAATCCCCTAACCCCACTGTTACGTGGTACCAATACCAGTGCACCTGCAAATGTGCCCCAGGGAGAGGGGGTCAATTTTTGTGACTAGAAGGGGTGTTTAGCCAGCTTTTTCTGATTAGGGGGTTATGGCTAGACCCTCTGGTTTCTCCCTTGGAAGTACTATGGCTTGCCATTGTTGACTGCCTCATGAAAGGGCTTGAAGCCCTTATGTTGGTGTCTGGGGGCTTCCAGGGGTAGGCCACTGGGTCATATGACCCCAACCTTGATTTATCATTCTGGTGGCAGGTCTTTCAATGCTGAGGCATATGTCTCTCCTCGAGGTCAACCTTCCACACCCTCATGGTCCTCCAGTTCACCAGCGCCCTCTCTCTGGGGCTCCTCTTGATAATGGCGTCATCCTCTTTGCCAGGCCACATTGCTTGATTGGGGGGGCGTTGAGAGATTTACACTACTGTTGGGGTTAAATGGGACATGACGACCCCCCCTCCGCACTCCAGCCTTCAGAACGAAGTGATATGCTTTTTTTTAGCTGTTTAGTCATGTAGGGGTAAATTCTGGGCAAAATGTCCCAAATTACCCACACATTTGATTATTTTACATTATGTGTTTTAATTTTAAGTTGACATTTTATAATTTCAAATTGACATTTTTAAAGGCATGTCGACCTGGTTATTTTTATATTTTTGTAAAGTGAGTGTGAGAAAGTATAAATACACTTCTCCTCACTTCATTTTAACATAACAACTTATGGGATAAAAACATTTATGTTGACTTTTGCCCTCACTAGGGCTCTTTGATTGATGCGCACCTCTTGAGGAAGGATTCTACTTGTGGTTTGGAGAAATTTTTCTTGGGGTATCTTTTGTTCATGCTTCTTGCTAAGGTGATGCTAGAGTTGTTGGTTTAACACATGCACAAGGAGGTATCTATGATCGTTTTGATGTCTCTGTGTTAATGGTTGGAGAATGATGCTTGTTTAGGATTGAATGGTATAGCCATTAATGTTGCATTTTGTCTCAACTAGGTCATTTTCTGATTTTAGTCCCCATAACATTGTTAGGACCTCCCCCAAAGGAGTCCTTCTTAGGCTTGAGCTTTAGATCTTCAAGTTTTGCTACCACTAGGCCTCATTTAACCAACCTTTGAGGTTGTTAAGGAAGGCCCTAGTTGCCAAACTTGCCAAGTACCATCTCAAGAGGGGAAGCCTCTTTCTTTGATGCTCTAGGGTTAGGCTAGAATCCTCTTAAACCCAAAGTTGCCCTATTTTCTAAATCTTTTACAACCCTAGATTTGTAATTTTTGTAATTATTAGACTAGCCTTTTTGTTAATTAGGTCTGTTTCTTTTTTATTTTTGTACAATATTATCATAAAATTATTCTTTTAAACCTTGAATTTACTATTGAAACCCTAAATTGCAGACCTAAAAACCCTCACAATTTCCTCTTTTCCTCCTCCAGTGCCCTCGCTCTCCTTGCTTGCTAGCTCGCCTCCCCTTTTTCTCCTACCCGAGACCTTCGCTCTCCCTCATATCCACCTTCGCTCCTCCTTTATAACTCTCGCTGCTCCCTTCTCTTCCCCTTCCCAACCTCCTTCCCATCTTCCATTATTCATCCCCTATCCATCTCCTCCTTTCTTACCTTTTCTCCACCCTTTCCTCCCTCCTTTTCTCCCTTCTTTCCTCTATTATTTCCTTACCCTAGTTCCTCTTCCTACACCTTGCAGCCTCCCTTCAATTACCCTCGAGCCTGCCAAGGGAGGCTCGGTCCCATCTCTAGGGTCTTCCCTTAGCTCGATCCTCTCCTCTTGGCCAACACCGAACCCTAAGCAGCTTTCTAGCTACTCTCTGCTCTCCTCTGTCAGTCTGCAAAAAGGGGTACGGCTTGTTAATCCTTCTACACCGTACCTCAAGAATCAAGATAAAGGTCAAATTTTATTACTAGTTACAAGATCTGAACGCATTTCTGGAGTGTCATTATAGTGCTAAATTTTTTATATAAAGTGTGGTAGAAACTTGATGTATCTTACAGATGCACCTACAATATAAAGGGTCCAAAACTCAATGCTATTTTGGTGATATTGGCAAGGTTAATTATACATATAATTCATGTGCCAATTGTGGTCATGTACTGCGTAAATGAAAGTCTAAAATCTATTATAAATGAGGTCTGAAGTTTACATATGCAAAGGTCTGAAAATTGATTATACATACAGTGAATTGTTCTTACTTTAGTACAGTGAAGTTGTGAATAACTTCATTTCCATTTTTGGTTTTCATCTATCATAGCCTAACTGACATACTGTTGCTGACATCTTTTACATACAGAATCGAAAGAGTGATATATTTTATACTGAAAGTGGTTAATGCGGGATTTGTGTTGTAATCATTGGGACATATTTATGTGCATTTAAGATCTCTGCTCACACTTATGTGCATTTAAGATCTCTGCTCACACTCAGTTGTTGGTAGCCATTACTTGATTATGTTGACCACCAAACCAACTAGGTGGACAACCATGTCCCATGCACATGTTCAATGTGCCTTGAAGATGACAAAGAAGTACCTAATGAATTTTTCAAGTGAGGCAGCTCTTCTTCTTACCTTCTCTCCATGAAATTTCCGCACCCCTGCGGAGGATTTTGTAAGGATATGTCAGCATGAGGGTCAATTTTTGTGTAACTTAATTGCCTAAGACTTTATCATTAGGGAAATCCTTTCATCGAGTGTTTTTTCACTTGGATAATTAAAATTCATTTTTATTGATTTTAATTATTTGAGGTTTTCACTCAAAAATACCTCGAAAGTGGTGAAAGGCATTCTAATGATCGATTCAATGGGGTGATTGGGGCCTAGGAATGTTCTATATTACCTTGCTAGACATTATCTAGAGTCCTGCGAAATTTCAATAAGTTTTACTCAGGTTTTTTTTAATTTTTGGTAATTAAAAAATGTACCTCGGCATAAAAAATTGTTTTGTAAAAGAGGGATAAGTGGTCATTTATGATGTTGTATAGGGGTATGGGTACTCAAGATAAATGGCATGAGATCCCCTACACCATTGGACCAAGTTTGAAGTCATTCGGACAAGTCTTGTTAAGGTTTTGGTCACTTTTGCCTAAGTTAGTCAAGGAAATCAAGAAAATTGGCAATTAATTAGTAAGACAAATTTTGGAAAAGTGCCTAAAGTCACTTGGGAGGTGGAAAAATTGTTTCCTAATGTCAAGTTATGTTCCTAAGGTGAAATTAAAGTCCAAGAGGGGCCCCCAAGCAAGTGTTTTTCAGGTTTGAAGTTGTCGCCAAAAGGGGGAAACCCTCTCTCACCATGGGAGATGAGATAAATTGAAATAAGCCAAAAGAGGGGGTCCCACCTTCATGATTCCTTCCCCTTGGCCTAGCAATGAAATATAAAACATGAGTGGAGGGCTCTTCTCCCCCCATTGTTTGTTATTTTTAACTCATGGAGCCCCCTTTCTCTCCAAGTGACAAATGTCATTCATGCAACGGAACTCTCCCCTCTCTCTTTTCCTATTTAAGGAGGCTCCTCCTCATTTGGGTTACAATTTCTGATGCTCTTGCTCTATTTCTCTTTCTCAATTTCTATTGCTTCCACCTTGCCCCATTTTTGGGCCATTGTAATTTTCAGCCATTTGGCTTGGTAATAAAAATTCTTTGGAGGCGTTTTGGTGTTGGTGTTGCTCTGTTATGGCAGTTTTCTTCTGCACTTCATAGCTACTCATGCTTGGGAAGGCCAAACAAACAAATTGTTTTGCTTTGGTAAGATCTTTAGTATTGTTGCTATTGATTTTATGAGTTTCATGTTTAGTATTTAAGAACTGCATAAGCTTGTTGGTCGAAGTTTATGATTTCTTAGCTCTTCATTAGGTACTCAACTTTTCTTTTAGTTGTGTAGCAAACATTTTACAAGTTGTAGATTACTTGGCTTCGGGAGTGGATTTCCTTGGTCAGATACCCCACTTCTCCAAGCATTGGAAGAGCAAAGGGCACTATCTCTTCCCTTCCCTTTCAATTTTCTGTATTTATTTTTTACATGTTTTCAATATTAAAATCAGGTTTCAAGTCGCATTTTCATGTTATTATCTTATGCAAATTCACTCACAAATTTTCAGAATTTTTGTAAATATTTTGTATGATATTCTAACATAGCCCAAGAGTGATTTTGGGCATTTTTCTATAACTTTTTGCTTGCTGGTTTTTAGCAAGTCTGCACATTTCCAAGGAGTTATGCTACCCAAATTTGGCCATCTTCAAACATAAAGGGCCTCCACAAGCCACTATTTCGGCCATTTGGTAGAAAACGGTCAAAATCACCTCATTTCCTCTCTTTTTCTCATGTTTAAATAGCAATGTTGCACGACTCGGACTCGACAAAGACTCGGTTGGCATATGACTTGTGGACTAGAGAAAAATTCGGGAAAGACTCAAGACAAACCCGACAAATAGGAAAAAAAATAAAAATATTGTACATTTTGGGCAAATCAAAAGAGATTAAAAGCATTTCCAATCCATATAAGCTATAAAACTACAATTTATGCAATAATTCATAACATTGTCTCATAAACTCATAAACAATGACTATACGACATAACACAATCGATTTTAAAATAATAAAATTAAAAAATATATATACAAAATATACAACGGAAATTAAGAAAAATATAAAATATAAAAATATATATATAAAAAAATATAACAAAATAAAAAATATATAACAAAAAATTAATAAATATAAATTTAGAACATATAACATAAATAAAAATTTAAAATAACAAATAACACAAATTAAATAAAATAAAAATAAAAAATATATAATAAAAAAACTTATAACAAAAATCTAAATAAACAAAACTATCTAACACAAACTATATAATAAAAATATAAATAAATAAAAACTACATATATAATATATATTATATATAATATATATTATATATAAAATATATAACAAAAATATTTAATTAAAAATTATATAACAAAAAATTAAAATATAAATAAATAAAGACTATATAGCATTTGAAACTATAAATAAAAAAAACGATATAATAGAAAGTTAGAAACCATAACATAAACAAGCAGTCAAACACAGCAGCCCGGCAGTCGAACATGAACGGAACCCGACACTGCACAGAACCCTACATCGCACGTCAAAGACTGGAATCACATCCACCCGCGAAAGAATTTTCACGTCCTTGGCGTCCGATGATTCTGGCGAGTTCGTGGGCGATTACGGCGATTCCGGTGAGTTGGCAGCGGTTTCGATGAGTCTCTGTTGACAGCGAGTTCCTTGCCGAGTCTGTTGCGGTTACGCGAGAGCAGGAGTCACTCGTCGAGACTCACGAGTACTCGCGAGTCTTAAATGAATGATGCTTCACTATTAAATAGTACTAAAATATACATCATTGTAACAAGCCCAAGAGAGTCTCTTGGGCTTGATTTCTTATATTTGTTTCAAGTTCAAAGTGCTTAGTTTAGTTTGCTTTCCATGGCATGCAAGAGAGAAGGCATTGCCACCCTTGCATTGTAGTTGTATGGAGCTTGGGTTTAGCATTTATTTCCTTTGTTATAATTTACATTACCCGCACCTCACAATTGAGAAGGCTTTGCCTCCCTTGTGAAATCACGTTGGCTTGCTTTTGGTTTTGCCCACACCTTGCATGGGAAGAGGCTTTTCCCATCCATGCAAAATCTTGGTGACTTGTAATTTATTTTCTAAGTCTTTTGCTTTAAGTTATTTTGCCTGCACCTCACAAGTGAGAAGGCTTTGCCTCCCTTGTAAAATCGTGTTGGCTTGTATTTCATTTCCCCCGCACCTTACAAGTGAGAAGGATTTGCCTCCCTTGTAAAATCACGTTGCCTTTCATTGCTTTGGTATTTGTTTATTAATTAAAGGGTTAAAGTTTAATTTGTGCCCCAATTCTTACCCCGTATTCACTCCCCTTGCCGGTTCGACAGATCTTGGGTGACAAGAAAGGGCAAGGATTTGAGTTGGTTAGAATAATAGGCACTCAGAAATATATCTTCAATATATACTAAGAAAAAGGGACTTGACCTGTGGAGCGAGTGGGGTAGAGGTTGTTGGGAGCCTCGTGGGACTTTGTGTCCTCCAGTTGAGCACCCAACAAGTTTTGGGATTGACCTGTGGAGCTAGTTGAGAACCTTGTGTTCTCGGGTTGAGCACCCAGCAATCTCTCTCAAATCGAAAGAGATAGTTTCTTGGGGTAGACACATAGAGTAGCTTAGTTTTCTTGCAGCAAAACCTTAATCCCCTAAGTTGAAGTGAGACCTAAAATTAACTAAAATTTACAGAACCACTTGCACAACATTACTATTGTTTACAAGCACTTTACTTCGAAAGCACTTCATTATTGGTTGAATCTTGTTATATGCATCTTTCGTTCAATAATTTGTTCATTTCTACAAATTGATGCTAAATGTAATGTGTTGAATGATTTAATGCTATTGGAAAATATTTGGTAATCTAGTGTATTTTGTGACTCCATAGCCCAAGAAGTAGGGGCTGGTCTTGTTATTGTTGGGTATGTTATATCTCTTCACATGGTCGCTGCGTGTACAACACGATCCCTACGGCACCTTTGGGTTGCTTTTTTGCTTTTTCGCGATTTTCGACCCATTGTACTCTATCTAATTCCGGTAAAAGGAATTAGGGTTGTAACCTAATTCGGGTAAACGAATTAGGGTTTTTAGATGCTGCAGAATACCATTTATTGTATTGTACATGTAAAATAAACATATAATGAAAAAGGAGCTATGCGGCTCTAAGTTTTGCTGGTTTTTTCCCGGTTAAGGGTTTCCAGGTGAAAATCTCTGTGTAATGTGTGTGCCATTGTGTATTGTCTGTAAATGCTTAAGAATCGATATATGTTTGTACTTCACTGTTAAGGTTTAAAACTTACATTTGGTATCAGAGCAATTTTGGGTTCAGAGGGACGCCTTTGTTTCCAGGGGTTTGGCTCGATCTTGGATTTGTGATAAACCTGGTTTCAGTGGGAGCTTTGCAGCGGTGATTTATTCTTTGTTTAAAGAATGGCGAGCAGTTCTAGATTCGAGATTGAGAAATTTAATGGTCATAGCTTTGAGCTATGGAAGCTCAAGATGGAAGATCTTCTGGTAGATAGAGAACAATGGATCGCAGTAGACCCAGGTACCATGCCCTCTGGTGCGGTAAAAGAAGAATGGGAAAAGCTGGAAAGGAAAGCAAGGAGCACTATTCGTCTTTGCCTTGCAGATTCGGTATTGGTGAACGTATCTGGAGAAGACACTGCAAAGAAGCTATGGGATAAACTGGGAAGTCTGTATCAGTCAAAGTCCCTGGTAAATAAGTTATTTCTGCGAAAGAAATTGTACCTTCTGAGGATGACTGATGGAGACTCTGTTTCAGAGCATCTAAACGCCTTCAATACTCTGGTAAGTCAGTTGACATCTGTTGGTATTAAACTTGATGATGATGAAAAGTGTATTAGTCTGTTGTGCTCTTTGCCAGATTCATGGGATAATCTGGTCATAGCTATTGGGAGTAATGCAACCACGCTAAACTTCGATGATGTGGTTGCATCCCTACTATCGGAGGAAATGAGGCGGAAATCCATAGATAGTTCAGCCAAGGATGCCTTATTTGTAAGAGGTCGCCCTGGAGACAGATCTAAAAATAAGTCTTCAGGTGGTAGATCTAAATCTAGAGGGAGATCTAAATCTCCAAGACCTTCTGTAAGAAAATGCTGGAAGTGCGGAAAAGCTGGGCATTACAAGAAGGATTGTAAATCGAAAATTACTGATAAAAGTAGAGGACCTAATGACGCTCCATCCGCAGATGGGAAAGAATCTACAGAGGAAGGAGGAGATGTGTATCTGGCATCTTCAAGTACACATGCAGAGCATGATTCGTGGTTGATTGACTCAGGTGCGTCTTATCATATGACTCCCCACAGGGAGTGGTTTTCTGAATACGAAAAGTATGATGGAGGGGATGTATTTCTGGGAGACAACTCGGTAGCGAAAATCATAGGTCGAGGAAAGGTCAAGCTACTGCTCAAAGATGGAAGGGTTAAAACTCTTCCCGGGGTTCTGCACATTCCAAAGTTGGCTAGAAACCTTATATCTGTAAGTAAAATGGATGATGCAGGTGTGAAAACTCTATTTGAAAAGAACACATGCAAAATGGTTCGAGAGTCATTGGTGCTGATGAGGGGAGTTCGGATTGGAACTCTATACAAGTTGTTGGGAAGCACCTTCAAAAATGGATGTAACAGCACTATTGTTTCTGAGGGTAAAAATGAAGGAGACAGAGTCCTTACTGTCTCTAGTGAGAAGACATCGCTATGGCATCGAAGGCTGGGACATATTGGAGAAAAGGGTCTTCGACTATTACAAGGTAAAAGTATGGCTGAAGGCATGTCTGATTTCACATTAGATTTTGATTTCTGTGAACATTGCTTATATGGTAAACAGAATCGAGTAAGATTCTCATCTGGTGTTGTAAGAGCTAAAGGAATCTTAGAGTTAATACACAGTGATGTTTTTGGACCTGTGCCTGTTCCATCACTTGGTAAATCTGTGTATTATGTTTCATTTATAGATGATTTCTCAAGGAAAACTTGGATTTATTTCCTGCGTAAGAAATCTGAGGTTTTTAATAGATTCAAAGAATTTAAGGCTCTTGTAGAGAATCAAACTGAGAAGAAAATAAAAGTACTCAGAACAGATAACGGTGGAGAATTCTGTGAAAGTGAATTTGAGGAGTTCTGTAAAACGTGTGGAATAGCAAGGCAAAAGACTACTCCATACACACCTCAACAGAATGGGGTTGCAGAAAGGATGAACAGGACATTGATGGAAAAGGCAAGGAGTATGCTCAGTGGTGCAGGGCTAGCACAACAATTCTGGGCAGAAGCTGTTGACACTGCGTGTTACCTAGTGAATAGGACACCCACATCAGCGTTGGTTGACAAGACACCTCATGAGGTTTGGACTGGTAAGAAACCCTCTCTCTCTCATCTCAGAGTGTTTGGGTGTGATGCTTTTGTACATGTTCCAAAGGAGAAAAGGAGCAAGTTGGATAATAAGGCGGAAAAATGTATCTTCATTGGTTACAAGGATGGAATGAAAGGTTACAAGCTGTGGAACCCAGTAAAAAGGCAAACAGTTTACAGTCGAGATGTGATCTTCAGAGAAGTTGAAAGCACTTCCAGGATTGAGGATGTACCAAAGGAAAAGGATTCAGAGAAGCTACACTTTGATATCAAGGATGAAAGAGGTGACTCTTTTGAGGAACCAGATTCGTCTGAATCAGATGAGGAGGCAGAATCGTCTGAATCAGATGAAGAGGCGGATCCACAGACTCCGGTATTGAGGAGATCTGACCGAGAAAGAAGGCAAGTTGAAAGGTACAGTCCCCCTGATTTTCGTTCTAATTTTGTGTTATCTATTACTGATGATGATCCTAGAACTGCTAAAGAGGCAATGGATTCAGAAGATAGTAAACTATGGAAGAAGGCCATGATAGAAGAAATGGATGCCTTGGACAAAAATGAGGCATGGGATCTGGTTGAGTTGCCAGAAGGAAGAAAGCCTATTGGAAGCAAATGGGTATTCAAGAAGAAGTTAAATGCAGCAGGTAAAGTGGAGAAGTACAAGGCTCGACTAGTTGCGAAAGGTTACTCCCAAATTGAGGGCATCGACTTTGGTGAGATTTTTTCACCTGTTGCAAAATTGACTTCTATTAGATTTCTTTTATCTATTTCTGCTGCTTTTGATCTTGAAGTAGAACAGATGGATGTAAAGACGGCTTTCCTACATGGAAATCTTAATGAAGAGATCTATATGAAGCAACCAGAACGGTTTGTGGTGAAAGGAAGAAAGGAGCTTGTCTGTAAGCTGAAAAAGTCTCTCTACGGTTTGAAACAATCTCCCAGAATGTGGTATCAAAAATTTGATACTTATATACTGGGACTTGGTTTCTCAAGAAGCAAAGCTGATCACTGTGTTTATTTTAAGCCAATTGGTGATCATTTTATTTATGTAATATTGTATGTTGATGATATGTTGCTAATTGGAAACAACAAAGAAATCATCAAGGATGTCAAGAATCAGCTGTCATCTGAATTTGACATGAAAGATCTTGGTGCTGCAAATTTCATTTTGGGCATGGAAATAAAAAGAGATCGTGAAAACAGGAAACTCTGGTTAAATCAGAGGAAATATGTTGAAACGATATTGAAGAGATTTAATATGCAGGAAAGCAAACCAGTGAAGGTGCCCATTCCTGTAGGTGTAAGGTTATCTGCAGAACAGTGTCCCACTACACAAGAAGAGGTAGAGGACATGTCTCATGTTCCATATGCTAGTGCAGTTGGCAGTCTGATGTATGCCATGGTCTGTACTAGACCAGATATAGCCCATGCAGTGGGAGTTTTGAGTAGATACATGTCAAAACCAGGAAAGGAACATTGGACTGCAGTAAAAAGGGTCTTCAGGTATTTGCGTGGCACTACAGATTCTGCAATCTGCTACCAAGGAAGACCCGTTCTAAACAGAGAGATAGATATACAAGGATTTGCTGATGCTGACTGGGCTGGAGATCTTGATCACAGAAGATCTACAAGTGGCTACGTTTTTAATCTATTTGGAGGAGCAATCAGTTGGATGAGTAGAAGACAAGCTGTAGTTGCACTCTCAACTACAGAAGCTGAATACATGGCAGCTACCCATGCAAGTAAGGAAGCTGTATGGTTGCAAAGATTGTGTTCAGGTATTGGTTTTGTTCAGAATGCAGTAAAAATTGGTTGTGATAGCTCAAGTGCAATATTTCTGGCAAAGAACCCTGCTTATCACTCGAGGACAAAGCACATTGATGTGCAGTACCATTTCGTCAGAGACATGGTTGAACAGAACAAAGTGTTGCTGGAAAAGGTTGACACTTTGGTAAATGTTGCAGACTCTTTGACAAAGTCTGTGAGTACTCAGAAGTTCTCTTGGTGCAAAGAGAACATGGGCATTGTTGCCCTGAATTGTTGAAGTCATAAATTTCTCCTGTATGTGAAGAGAACAACAAGTGGGAGAATGTTGGGTATGTTATATCTCTTCACATGGTCGCTGCGTGTACAACACGATCCCTACGGCACGTGTACAACCGAATTGGGTTGCTTTTTTGCTTTTTCGCGATTTTCGACCCATTGTACTCTATCTAATTCCGGTAAAAGGAATTAGGGTTGTAACCTAATTCGGGTAAACGAATTAGGGTTTTTAGATGCTGCAGAATACCATTTATTGTATTGTACATGTAAAATAAACATATAATGAAAAAGGAGCTATGCGGCTCTAAGTTTTGCTGGTTTTTTCCCGGTTAAGGGTTTCCAGGTGAAAATCTCTGTGTAATGTGTGTGCCATTGTGTATTGTCTGTAAATGCTTAAGAATCGATATATGTTTGTACTTCACTGTTAAGGTTTAAAACTTACAGTTATCTAATTGTTTATTTCTCTCTTGCAATCATATTTGGTTTACTGTCTAAAAGGTTTGCTTGGCATTGAAACTACTGCATCTCTACACGCTTCCCTGTCATTTGAACTTTTAATAATTTACAACTCTTAAAAAACAAACTCTTAAAAGAAACTTATTAAGTAGAGACAACCCCCCTTGACCTTTAGGAGTTGTGGTCTAAACAGAGGAGTCCAGGACCGAGGTGACATTGGGTTCTATACTCGTAGTTACCCTCAGGAACATACATAGCAGTTGGGAGACTTACTCGCAGTCAAGTGTGTTTTAGGCGGAAACACATTCATATTCATATTTGCTTGGTAATGTATCATTCCTCTGACTCTCTAACTTATTATTGGTATTGATAATCTCCTAGTGGACGAATGCTGTATATATCAAAATGTTGGACTTTGAACTCATAACATGTCATTAATTGGGTATATTAAGTGTATAATAAGTCTTCTTCATTTGCATAAGTAAGGCATTGGTCATTTATATTTTTGTCATAGAAGACATAGCTATTCTTGTGCTAAGCTATCCTGCAGGCCACATAAGGGCTCTTCCCCTTGGAGGTCCCAACTCTCTGAAGAAGTTAGGGAATTGGCTAAGGTGACAGTGGCTACTTCCCTCATATTTTTCATCAGAGGCTAGCCCTGCTAGTTCAGCCGGTAACACACACAAACTTGGATTTAAAATGTCAATACCAAACTTTGCATCTGAACAAGATAAAAGTTTAAAACTAATCCCTTCACTCATAAAGCTTGCTATATAATTATGCAAAAGGTGCAATGAGCAATTAACTATTCAGCTAAATAAAAATGAGACGAAAAGGTGCAATTAAGCATACCCAAGGATGATGCAGCTGTCAGTAATAAAGAAAAAAGGAGCATCGTCTGTCAAGATTAATTGCTTCAGAAACGGAATAATGCCAATAAGCATTGCAAGGACCTGTAAAATGAGAAAACGAGATTAATGATATGGTCCAGACCCTATTCCCTTATAACAAATGTCCAACTCATAGTCCGCACTCTGAATAACCCTTGGAAGTGAATCTAACAATAAAATTGTAACAAAAATGTTTTAGTATGTTGTATTGTTTTTCTACATGGCTGTTAAGAAACTAAGTCCTGAAGTCCAGCATAATTTAAGATTAAACTGGGATCATTACAGCAGTGTTTGCTATTCCACAAAAGGATAATCATTTGCCATGTCTGCAACAACAGTCCTAGGCCATTGAAGATTTTAAACAATAAAGAACTGATAGAAATCCATTAACATTACTCCAACATGTTTCATGTATTAACTATGATTCATGAAGAAAGTACTTACTGAAGCCATTATAGGTGGTTGAAGTATTTGTTTTATTTTCAAGCGTTCCACAAGTGAAGATACGTGAGCAATGACCTGCATATCAGCAGTCATTTTGTTTGAAACAATTAGATAAAAAGAGAGACCTAAAGATCTTGTTAACCTGTCATCAACTCTAAATCATATACCAGTAGGAATCTGCCAGTCCACAGCATTAAGATAGTTTTTGTAGACGCAACCTCATAGATCACACAATTTTAGGCTCCTGTACTGGTAAAGCTCTACTTTGTTTCTTCTTGACATATCACACTTATCCCATCCATCCAATGATTTTTAATCAACTTTAATAAGATGGATCAGGATGGATCAAGAACGAATATCTGACTAAAAATCATTACCTTGTTTAATGCAATGATGATAAACAGGACATTTTGGGAAAAAAACTGTATTAAAATTAGCAAGAAAGAATCCATTAAAATTGCAGATAGATGTGAACTTTTCAAGCAAATATTCTTCTCGCTAAAATGAACAGCAAAGGAAAAAAGTTTTATGCCTCTATAAAAATATGATGCAATTCTTGTTAGCACAAATTATATTGTTAATCTTTAGTTGTTGACAACTTGACATTATCAGTTGGAACTCAGAAATCAATTTAAAAATACCCAACTGAAAGAGCTAGGTAAGCAACAGAAGACTAAATAAATGGAAATTTAAAGATACTGTCCTTCGAAAAAGAGCAGGGGAACGCGTAGTCCTGCTTAAACTGCAATCATGTATGCCCAAGGCTTAATCTGCTTGCAAATTTTGCCATCTCTACTTAATTTTAAAGTGTCTATTTTTATGGCAACCTAAACCCGGTCCCTTATCCAGAGGAGGATCAGAAATTCAAACCAAATCTCTTAAACTTTTGCTAGTTTCAACTTTATATGAATATGAAGCACAAAATCTTGTTATCAGCATTTAAATCGGATCTTGCTACTCCTCTGCATCAGATCTGCCATTTTCATTATCTATGCAACTAAGAATCTCAGGTAGATTGACAAAGGAAATTTAGGCTGGGCCTGTTGGACTCACTCTAGTGTCCACAACACTTCCTGCCACCTGGTGATGATAAGGATGCTATTCTTTCACATTTGGCATTACTGAATATCTGAAGGTTGTAATAACCCCTAATATAATATTATAATCCAATACTGTAAATAGTTTGCTCATAACGCAACCTCATTTCTTAAGCTCTGTCCAAAACAAACTAAAATAGTGATTTCTGAAGCCAGCTAGAGCAGGGAAACAGGTACGTGTTTCCAAAATGATACAGGTTTCACAAATGGAACTTAAAAATTTCAGTAAATGCAGAGGATCATGATTCACACAACTGCGTTTCTTAAGCACTTGTTATCACATCCATAGTAGCCTGGCTACCATGATTGCAGATCAGTTTCCAGTATATTTTTGAGCCAGTCCTTTGCATATTTTGATGAGATCAGTTGATGATGAGCAGCATTTTATGATCACTCCCATGACATTCAGTGGATCCAGAGCTTGTACACTTGACAGTCTCATGCCAGGACTAAGCCCCATGACCCCAGGTCGGTGGCTGAGTTAGCCATTTCCTATCATCCAGAGCAGATTGTTGACAATGCCCATGATGATTTCTTCAACTGCAGTGTTCCAGTATGGTTCAGATGATCAGTTCAGTGCTTCAGGTAAATATGATCCAGCTGGTATATGATTTGTGCATTTGGATTGTTGGTGTGCTCTTTTCTTTATCTTGGTAGTTTTGACTGCATATATGATGGTTGTTTACTAGCGATATTATATATACTATGCTTACTTTTGGTTTAGAGTAGAAGTGGTCAGTTACTACGAGTAGGAGATTCTTGTGTATATTCGTTGGTCATGCCCTTACCATGTAAGTACAGACTCGGTCATTCCTTCTTTCTAAGGCTTTTGCTATCCATGGCATCATCAGTCATTTCTCCCATCCATCCGTTATCTTCCAGCTTTGATTTTATCCCGACTTACACCTTAACTAGTGATCTTGAGGACTTCCCCCACTTAGACCTCTGTGTTGGATAGATTCCTTGTTTGCATTGTGTTTCGGCTCTGGAGTGTGTGATTCTAGTCACAGTGATTGTTCTCCTCTAGTCCTCAAAACCAAGTATTCCTATTAACAGTGCTGCTAAACACTAAAGCATTGGTACTTAAATGCCATATCTAAAAAAATGCTAAGTCAGCAAAAACAGTGTTGCTAAACACTACCATACATATATATATTAGCTAGTAAGTGGCCAAGGGACGTGCACTCATCCTGTGTATGATGTAAGGTCTTTTGCCCCTACAAGACAACAGGGTGGTCACTCCATCACACCTATGGATGATGGCGAGCAATGGAGGTCATACCGAGTCATTATTTGAGACCCGCAAGGCTATTCAGGGCACCTGCTCTTGGAGGTTGGCTAGTGAAAATCTATAAAGTAAATTAAATGTTAAATCTCAAGTGCAAAGCTGAGAATGATTTGCTAAAAGGTTGCTTGTCTAGAGTCTTTTGCCCCTACAAGGCAACAGGGTGGTCACTCCATCACACCTATGGATGATGGCGAGCAATGGAGGTCATACCGAGTCATTATCTGAGACCCGCAAGGCTATTCAGGGCACCTGCTCTTGGAGGTTGGCTAGTGAAAATCTATAAAGTAAATTAAATGTTAAATCTCAAGTGCAAAGCTGACAATGATTTGCTAAAAGGTTGCTTGTCTAGAGTCTATTGGAAGCATTCTCATCGCTTTACCCATTTGTGAGACACCGCCATTCCCTGTGTTATTCTCTATCCAGCATATGTATAAGTGGTTCCCCTAGTTCCTTCATCCAAGAGATTGCAGTGTTGGGGTTGTTAAGTCTTATCCTTTAGCTTAGCCTTGTTTCTTCACCTTCACCCATGGTTAGCAAATTGGCCCAGTCTGTAAACGAGTATACAATTGAGGTTCTTGTTTATAGTAGGTGGTTACTTTGATTTGAGCTTATTATTATTATTATTTCTACTTGATCATGCCAGTTAAACATCATTTAGTCTAGCTACTTATATAATTGAAAGAGCATACTTCATCCATGTGCATTTGCAGCAGCAGTTATATATGGTCTGGATCATTATTTTGATCATTCTCAACCTGGTCAATCCAGTTTGACCAAGTCAGCCATAGGGTGCGGGATGAGTTTGTGTAGACAGTGTTCGAGATGGATTATTCATCGCCCATGTGTCCATTAGATGGTTCCATGCTTCAAACGGTAGTTTCAGATGATGGTTTGATGGATTATTCATCGCCCATGTGTCCATTAGATGGTTCCATGCTTCAAACGGTAGTTTCAGATGATGGTTTGATGGATTATTCATCGCCCATGTGTCCATTAGATGGTTCCATGCTTCAAACGGTAGTTTCAGATGATGGTTTGATGGATTTTCATCATTATTTTTATTTACCGACCATTTTTTTATTATTTTGGGCATGGATGAGCTTACAGAGGTATCACTTGATGGCTACATGGTGTATGAATACTCATTCCTAGTGGATTTGAGCATTTTGAGTCCATTGGTGCACTCCATTATCAGTTCCGGCAGCTACAGGTGATGATATGGTCAAATTACCACTTTATTGCATTTTGCCATTCATAAATGGCATGTCCAACACTTTCATTGATGAGCTTACAGAGGTATCACTTGATGGCTACATGGTGTATGAATACTCATTCCTAGTGGATTTGAGCATTTTGAGTCCATTGGTGCACTCCATTATCAGTTCCGGCAGCTACAGGTGATGATATGGTCAAATTACCACTTTATTGCATTTTGCCATTCATAAATGGCATGTCCAACACTTTCATTGAGCATGCACGTTCTCCTAGGGTGCTCCTGAGGGGATAGGGAGTCCAGTTAGTTGTTATTACCATATTACCCTATTCCCAGACATTTTGGTGTAGTCAGATTTGTGCTTGGGGGGCACATGGCAGTGAGTTACAGGCAATTTTGTACTTTCAGAGGTGGTTTTGCGGTAGAGGAATGGCTAGCAGAGGAAATCGATTTGGCTTAGTGGAGCAAGGAAATGGCATGAGGTTGGTCCGAGACGTCATGATGATATTTTCCACACCTTCCAACATTGGTTCCGGCATCAGTGGGGTCCACACATCATCCCATTTAGTATTTTGGGGGTTTTATTAAGTATTTCTAGGCACATGTCCTAGTTTCTTTAGACACTTTATCCATGTCATATTATTATTGATGTAGGTGTGGCATTAGTCTAGTGAAGACTTGATCTCCTAGACCCCTCCACCATGTTATGTTGTCGTGTTGTGTCCCTATTCATGTTTTATGTCTCACGTCCCCCCTAGGGCATCATTGAGGGAGGACGTCCCTGTTATAAAGTGGCAACAAGGAAAGCCTTCTATCATTGCATGTGTCCTTGCATGCTAGAAGACATAAAACAAGAAGCCAAATGTATTAATGTAATTTTCCAAAGTTTAGACTTAGGAAAAGTGCATTAAGTGATCTAATTATTAATTGACTTAATGGAGTCACTTTTATAAAGTTCAAGTGAAAATAATTTAAGTGATGGCTAATCTAATCTTGGCCATCGATCTCACCGAAGCATTACATCCATTGATCCATATAGAGATGTTAGGGTTTTCGCTTGGCCAATGAATTAAAAGGAGGATTGATTTGGTGGAGAGGACACACAGAGATACAGAGAGATTTCTTACTCATAACTTTCAGTCAAAGAGTGAGAAAGAGAAGTTTGAAAAGAAGTTTTGCATAGAAGGCGGAGGAACATTCATCCGGAGGATCGAAAAAGTGATCAGGCAGAGGAGAGAGCTGTATAGATTTGCAGAGGTCGCACAGCAGCTCGGTCGTACAGCAGTCTGCACGTGTGAGCAGGGTCATACAGATCCGTTCGTACTGCTAACACTGGACCCTACGGATTCTGTACAGCTGACGCAGAGGGTTGTATAGTTGCGCAAAGGACCATACAGATTTGTGGGGTGTTCTCAGTGATTCACAGAGGTTCAATTTTGCCAAGTTGGGTAAATCGATTTTCTGGATTGTATTTGTTCTAAATCTTCATAATAAAATTTCTTCTCAAACTGCTGCACCGGTTTTCTCATCTTGGGTTTTATCGAGGGGTTTATACCCAAATAGATTTGTGTCTTCATTGATGTGATTGATGTTTTATTTCTCTCAGTGTTTTATTTTCAGCTGCATAGTGAAGAAATCCATTTGTGGTTAAAAGTAGTAATTGGGTTTAATAAAATAATCTGGCATACTTTAACTCAAGATTGGATTTTAAGGAAATTTACAGTCCCCTCTATTTTGAGTGATCCATGCGTATCTTATTCTGACTCATCTTAGTTGTTGATTATCATTGTTATATATTTTGATCTAAACCACTCATTTAAAAAGTGGTTAGGGTTTTGGTTTCTCTCATTCCTATTTAAAGGAGAGACCCCCTCATTTATAATGGGACTTTGGTTCTTGGAATTTTCATAATAAAGTGAAATTTTGCAGAGACTCTTGGATTTTATTTGTGGGATGTCCTTAGATTGTGATTGTAAAGTCTATTTCTCCTAGCATTGAGATATTTCTGTGGATCGAAAATATTTCGTGGAAACATTGTTTTACTGCATGAGGGCAATTTCATCTTGGGCGTTTTTGCAAGGGCTCCTCAACTCGCTCCACTTGAAGTGGCTTTGTATCAGGGGGTTTTCAATTGTATCTTTGATCCTTGATATGCTTCTTGATATTTCTCTTGTTGTTAAAGTCTTTTTCTTCTAAGCATCAAATCTTACTTGTGTAGTTTGCATGTGCAGGAGAGAGGGGCGCATTGGCTTCCTTGGGCAAATCGATTTCACTTGGAAACGCAGTCAAATCATCTCAAATTGATCGGGTAGGGATAGGTCATCACCTTCAAGGCATCTACAAGATTTTCCGGGTAAGATCTACACTTGATCTTTTTTATTGAAGTTCTAAACCATTGGCCATTTGAATTTACTGCTGGAAACCCTAACTATAAAATTTATAAAAATTCTCTAGGATGAATTATTTGGTTTACTTGCAAACCATTTCTGGGTTTTTGTCCTTAGGCCTAGCCCCAAGTGGGTCCTCAAGGGCGTCTTGCTCTATGGACTCCATCAACCCATGCCTGCACCCTCCTTGGCTTGTTGGACTTCTGTGTGCTTAACTCCCCTTTTTCGAGCTTGTGACCTTTGATACTGTCAAATTTATTTCCACGTTGTGCTAGGAAGCCCCAAACTTGTCAGATCTACTACTTGGGACCATTTTCCTTGTTTCAAGTACACGTTTCCCAAGGCAATTGATTTTGATCTTTAACCCTAGCACCTACATCCTAGATCTATTTTTAATCCTTGAGTCATTGTGCCTAATTAATCTGATTCAAGATCTCTTCTTCCCTAAGCCTCCACAATGACTCCATTCCTTAAATCTAGGGTTCATTATCCTTCACCTTAGATACCTTGTTGAATAACTAAATATGGTGATTGGGTTAGATCTCTCCTATCGGAGTACATCAGGGTCTCCCCCTTTGCTATCTGGGGCTTGGATAGCAAGAAGCGAAGAGTGCCTCGATTGGCATGACAACAAATCCATCTTGGGAAGCGAGGCCCTCTTGGGTCACCTCTTTAGTTGCCCATCCCCTCTACCATCCTGGATAGGATCACCATTAGGGGCAACTACAAGTTGTGTGATAACAGCACTGTCCAAAATGTACTAAAATAACAATTTCTGAAGCTTCAGCTGGAGCAGAGAAACAGGTGCGTGTTTCCAAAATGACACACATACATAACACAATCTAATTTCTTAAGCACTAGCCAAAATGAACTAAATAGTGATTTCTGAAGGCTTCATTGTAGCAGGGAAACAGATACGTGTTTCCAAAATGATACAGGTTTCACAAATGCCACTTAAAAATTTCAGTAAATGCAGAGAAGCATCAAACACACAAAATGACTGCTGAAGCAGGGAAACAGGTATGTGCTTCCAAAATGATATAAGTTTCCCAAATGGCACTTAAAAATTTCAGTAAATGCAGAGGAGCATCACACAAATGGCACTTGAAAACTTCAGTAAATGCAGAGGAGCAACTCACACAAATACACACACACTCTCAATAGCTGCATCTAAGTCAATAGACTGCAGAAGGTTATGTGAAGCCATGACGGACACACAGACAGAAACACACACATGCGCTCTCACTCTCACTAGCTGCATCTATAAGTCTCTCACATACACACGCATGCTTTCACTCTCACTAGCTGCATCTAAGTCTCTCTCTCACAGACACACACACACACACACTCACTAGCTGCAACCAAGTCTCTCCTTCTCTCTCCCAGGCATGCACACAGACACACACAAGTCTCTCTCTCTCTCTCTCTCTCTCTCTCAGACACACTAGCTGCATCTAAGTCTCTCTCTCTCTCTCTCTCTCTCTCTCTCACACACACACACACACACACATACTCATTCACTCACACACTAGCTGCATCTCTCTCTCTCTCTCTCTCTCTCTCTCTCTCTCTCTCACACACACACACACACACTTGCTCACCCTCTCACACTCTCACTCACTAACTGCACACTCTCACTAGCTGCATCTAAGTCTCTCTCTCTCTCACACACACACAAAGTCACAGTCACAGTCATAGTCAATCACAAACATACAAACGCACATGCATTCACAGTCACAATGACAATCTCTCTCACTCTCACTTGCTGATCTAAATCAATAGACTGTGGAAAGTTGTGTACCCAGCACAAGCACACACTAGCCACAGCTGCATCTAAGTCAATAACTGTGGAAAGTTGTGTGAACTGTGAACCCAGCAAATAGACTCCAGTGGGATGATCGCAATAGGACAACACCTCAAATATTTTTTTAAATAAAAACAAGATCTGTTCACTTCTGAAGTAGAAAAATTATCAGAGGACATGAATCAATTGTATATGATATGGAGGGTAAAAGGTTAAAAGAAGAGAACAGGAGATTTAATTTCTAACACACACACACACACACTAGCTGCATCTAAGTTGATATACTACAGAAAGTTGTGTGAACCCAACACACACACAGACACCAGCCACCACTGCATCTAAATCAATAGACTGTGGAAGTTATGTGAACCCAGCAAATACACCCCAGTGGGATGGATCACAAGGTTCAGGGCAATGCCTCGAATATTTTTAAAAATAAAACAAGATTTTTTGTTCACTTCTGAAGTAAATAAAAATGTGACCAGAGGACACGAGAATATTGTATATGATATAGAGGAAAAAGATAAAAATAAGTTCATCAGGGATTTAATTTCACATTAGAAAATTGATTTCCAGGTTATAGTCCTAATGCCCACCTACAATTGAAGATTTAAAAAAAAAAAGAGAGAGAGAGATGGCATTTCCATACAGTAAAATGCTGAGAAACGTCTGGGAATACCCAAAATATTTTTGGCTGAAAAGGGTTCCACAATGCTTCATTGATTGAACTGAACATGACAGAGACATAAAATTAACAAACCACAGATTGCAACGACTTTGCTCACAACTAATCTATATACATGTTATGCCACACATATTGTATATGCATAATACGACTTATTTTTGTTTCATTCTATTCCAGTTTGCTGATGTATTCCAGACTGCTGCCGCCCATTTTTCTGCTTATGGACCTTCTATGTGATATGGGTGATGTGATGACCATGAGATGATGTTATATTTTTGCCTGCTACTACTATGGCATGTCAGATGATGATGATGATGATGATGCATTACATGATGCTGCACTATACTGTATACTGTTGTTACAAGATATATTGTATTTGATTGCTTTGATGAGTATAGCTAGTAGTACCTTGCATAGGTTGACCAGGGTGAAGGGTTGTTGGTTTGATGATATACCATGCACCAAGATGACTACTCTTAATTTGGTATTTCTATGGACCATTCCCCCTTCTTTGGTTCCACCTTCTCCTTTATCATTTCATCCATACCACTCGATCTTGTGTTCCCATTCCATTGGCTTGAAGTTAATTGATTGACTCTTGCTCTCTCCATTTGAGGATCTGTCACCATGTATGCTTTGCTATTTCATCACTATGTCTAAGGGTAGTTGTGTTGTAGTGAATCCTTAGTACAGGAAGGTTTCAGGCATGCTCCCCAAGGCCGGCTATTAATAATCAGGAAACGCTACAACTGAGCAATGCCTTCTCCTAAGATCCAAATTCCCTATGCTATTGTTATATAATTGTTAATGGTTGGAAGAATAAGTAATCCTTGTCATGGCTATGCACGCTCGCTGGCAACAGGTGCTATGCCTATTTGCCTTCTCCTAAGATCCAAATTCCCTATGCTATTGTTATATAATGGTTAATGGTTGGAAGAATAGGTAATCCCTGTCGGGGCTATGGACGCTCGTTGGCAACAAGTGCTATGCCTATTTGCACTCATATGCATTACTGTGGTAACTCTGTCAAGGCTATGGACCCTTGCTAGCAAGGGAGCCAAATTTGTGTCATCACTGATATCTGGAATGTGTAAAAGGAGGGCCAATATCTTCCAATACGTTAGTCTTGTACTAAAAGAAAAGTAAAAAAGAAAAAGAAAATTTTAAATAAAGGAAACTATTACTGCTGGGATCAAGGGAAAGGTACCTCATAACACACCCCTTTTGATCGAGACATGCTTTGGTTATCTATATTATCGATGAAACCACAAAGGAAGCCTTGATTCCCTTACCTTGAGTCAAACATTTAACCAAAGCCAGTTCACTTTCCAAGCCTCTTGTGAGTTATCCATCTCCACCCCAAAGAAGAACTAGTCCTTTGGTAAATACTTTGATATATTTGCATGGTACTGGTATGCTCTTAAATCATTAATCTGATGAACCTATTTGAAGATACTTATGGGTATATCATCATGATTTCATGACTATTCTATATGATGACTCACACTTAAACAATTAAATCTATTGTCTATTACATACATTGATTCTGCAGATGTACACAACTACTGGTCCACCTGGGACACTTAGCAACATTATAACATCGTATTACAGCTTCAGATATTCAGAAACATAATCATGCCTACCTCAAAGATTCATTCAATGGATTCAGTGGATGTTGGTCCAGTTTTGCATGTAGTTAGTCCCATCATTGAGGGACATGTTTGGCCATCTTTTGTTGTACATGGGATCCATGCATTCTGAGCACATATTTGGATACCCTTTTGGCCAATTACCGATCCATATGCCACCGATTGGTCACTACTGCCATAAACCAGTCATTACTATAGGGTGGTAGACTCATTGCACAGTCTTCTACATTCATATTTTCCTAGTCGTGCATGTTTTTCATGCACATATTATTTTCTGAGTCTACAGATGGACTTGGATACCCATTTGGTTCTTCTATCAGCCTACTAAGTCAAATTACAGAACGCTCCTTCAAATTAGTCAATTTGACCAAGTTTGACTTTTTCTACGGTTTGACTTGGTCAATATAGGGCAAAGCAACAAGCCAGAGGCAGGTGTCAGTATCAGTTAGCAGTGATCTTGACTCCAAAATTCATTGTGATCCTTGTTCCCTTGGTTATATGTCAATTCTTGGGTAATCGGCTTTTAATTTAAAACTTTCCTTGAGTTTTAATTTTAAAAGCCTAAGTTGGATTTGCATTAGTTTGATCAGAGCTACAAAGGCATTTTGGGATGATCTAACCAGAGACATAGGCACCTATGGTCTTCAGAGGATATCCCATTCCTAAGATTGATGAGTTGTTGGATGAGCTGCACGGAGCAGTATATTTTTCCAAGATTGATCTCAAATCAGGCTACCACCAGATCAAGGTCCGTGAGCAGGACGTGCACAAGACAACTTTTAGGTGCCATAATGGCCATTACGAGTTTTTGGTTATGCCATTTGGGCTAACCAATGCACCAACCATCTTCCAGTCTTGCATGAACCATATTTTCAGGAAGCAATTGAGGAATTTTTTGTTGGTGTTCTTCGATGATCTCCTCATATACAGTCGGAGATGGGAGAAGCACTTGAGGCATCTAGATGAGATACTGGGCATTATGGGGGACCAATCCTTGTACGCCAAGGCCTCGAAACGTGAGTTTGGGCTCACAGAGGTCTTATACTTGGGCCATGTGATCAATGCACACGGCGTTCAAGTTCATCAAGAGAAGATCCAATCTATTTTGGATTGGCCTACACCGAGTACCCTCACTGAGCTACGTGGATTCCTTGGTCTATGCCAATACTATAAACGATTCATGAAGGGATTTTCTTAGTTGGTCGCATCCCTCACCGATTTGACAAAGAAGGGAGCATTCAAACGGGAAAAGGACTCTCAGAAGGCATTCAACCAACTCAAAGAGGTAACGAGCACATGTGCTAGAATGTGATGCTTCAGGCATCGATATTGGGGCAGTTTTGATGCAGAACAGACACCCAATAGCCTTTGAGAGCATGAAACTCAGGGAGCCAAAAAGGCTCTACTCTATATATGATAAATTAATGATAAAGAGATGCTCGCCATCATGTATGCATTGGCGAAGTTCAGAGAGTACTTGGTGGGAAACAAGTTTGTGGTGCGGATAGACCACAACAGCTTGAAATATTTTCTGGAGCAAAAATATTTGAATGAGAAGCAACAGAAGTGGGTCAGCAGGATACAGGCATATGACTTTGATATAGAATATGTAAAGGGGAAGAAAATTATTGTTGTTCATGCGCTCTCCAGGAAGCCAGCTGCTTGCTCTTTGATGGAGATTTCGACCAACTGGAAATCTCATCTTTTGGTGGAGTATTCCAAAAATAAATTTGCTTGCGAACTGATGGATGGCCTTATACAGGATGATAGATATCGGGTGGTTGATGATATCATTTTCTATAAAGACCAGATATATTTGGTGCCAGAGTCCAAACTGAAGGAAAAGATTTTGTAGGCTACACACGAGGCCCCTACAGCAGGACACCAAGGGTTCTTCAAAACATACTGACAGGTCAAGGAGAGGTTCTCTTGGAAGGGCCTCAAGGAAGATGTGTTGCGACACGTGAAAGAATGCATGGTCTGTCAGCAGAACAAGACTGAACGGATCCATCCCGCAAGACTTCTACAGCCATTGCCTATTCCGGAGCAAAAATGTGAGAATGTGTCCATGGATTTCATTACCGGGTTAACATGGGTACAGGGTCGAGATTGTATCTATGCGGTGGTAGACCAATTGACGAAACTCGCACACTTCTTCGCAATTTCGTCAGGTTACATAGCGACATGGATAGCAAAGGTGTTCTTCAAGGAGGTATTTCATCTACACGAGCTACCAAGGAACATTGTCAATGACAGAAACAACAGATTTTTGGGAGATTCTTGGCAAGAGCTCTTCAGATTGGTTGGTACGGAGTTGACCCCCAGCACTAGTTACCATCCTCAGAATGACAGGAAGACCGATATTGTGAATAAGTGGGTTGAGGGGTACTTGCGGAACTATGTGTCTGGGCAGAAAAGAGCATGGATCAGGTGGCTACACTTAGGTGAGCACTACTACAACACCACCTAACACATGTCAATATGGATGAATCCATTCGGAGATTTATACGGGTATGATGCCTCGTCATTTGTTGATACGACCTTGAGGGATAACAGGCACCCAAGGCGTAGGACTAGATACAGGAGAGTAAAGACTTCCTTTGAGTCCTTAAGGAAAAATTACAGGTGGCTCAAAATCAACAGAAGGTATATGCAGACAGGAAATGGACAGAACATAGCTTTGAGGTGGGAGACTTGGTATTTCTGAGACTGCAACCTTATTGTCAATCCTCACTAAAGAAAAGTGGTGCAGAGAAATTGAATCCTCGCTTCTACAGACCTTACAGAGTGGTCAGGAGGGTTGGAGAGGTGGCCTATGAGTTGGAGCTTTCGGCGGGGAGCAAGATTCGCAATGTATTCCATGTATCATGCCTCAAGAAGGTACTAGGGCAGCAGGTCACAACTTCTACAGAGTTACCCCCATTGGACGAGGAGGGACAGTTGATCCTAGATCCAAAGGGGTTCTAAATGTTTGGGAGAGGAGACTAAGAAACAGGGTGATCCGAGAATACCTAGTCAGGTGGATGCATATGCCAGTGGAAGATGCTACCTGGGAGAGTGAGCATATTATACAGCACCCCAATTTTCAATTGCTTGAGGACAAGCAATTTCGGGAAGGGAGGACTGTCATGTCCTTTTCCGGATGAATACCTCGGAGACGACTTACTAGCCTATCCAGTTCCCGTAGGCTATAGTCGATCAGATAAGGAATTAATTAATTATTTAATGTCACCTACGACCAAAGTACTTTATAAAGTGACATTAATAATTAATTTCATAAAGTGACTTTATAAAAGTCTCTTAAATAATAAAGTGAGCGAAAAAGTTAAAATAGGGACCAAAGGGGGTCAACATGAAATTAAAGAGGAAAAAGGTTATGTTCTCACTAAAGTCATTTTATAATTCTTAAAAAGTGAGAATTTGTCAAGGGAAGTCGAAAAGTCACCAGGGAAAAAATGAAATTATAAGGACATGAGAACTCATTCTCTCCATTCTTGTTATTTTACATTTTCGAAAATAGAGAACTCTTGAGCTTTGGCTTTCTCTTGGAGGAAACCCTAAGAGAGAGGGATTCGATTTCGGTAGTGAGACTATCTACCCTAATCGATTTAAAGGAGAGATCATTCGGATCTTTTGTTTGTGCTTCATCACCGTGGAAGAAAAATTGCTTTTACTCGCAGATCTGAAGTTGTGTGGATTGGGAAGGACGTTTCCAGTGGTATCATCTTGGAGAGGGCGCACTTGGTACAGTCCATAGCCAGAATATGAGTATGGCGCACTTGGGGATATAAACTGGGCTTGTTTCAGTCTTGTTGGGTTACATAAAGAGGAGAACATCATCATTTCGGCTGAGGAGAGCGCACCCATAGAAGATTAACTGTCTCTCTTTATTTGCATTTGCTTCTACTTCAGTTGAGGAAGTCAAGCTTCACTTCCTGAGCAGTACTACTACATCTCTGAGATAATAAAATACCTTGCAGCTGTCTTCACAACAAAGGAAGTCGCGATAGCCTAGAGAAGAGTATGTTGGGTTGGGAATAAATCACCACTGGCAGTTGGAAAGAATACGCAGCCTTTGCAGAGGTTCTTACAGTCAGAAGGGGAAGACGCCATCACTGTAGACAGTTGAAGATCTTTGCAATCACAAGGGGGTCATAAATCTGGAGTTTGCCGTCACTGTGGGACGTTTTGGGAAATATGGAAGCTGGAGCAAACGTTGGGAGGTGAGAGCTGCCTCTGCTACGTCATCCCACAGTCACCTACAGCCACATAAAGCCAAGAATTGTTCTGCTGTTTATATTGTTCAGATTGGGTGTATGCTGAAGCTGGGAATAACAATCCATCACCTACAGTCATTTTGTGATGTTTATTTCCATATACATCCCCTTTACATGGTGGCTGAATTTATTCTCCATAATCAGATCAGCAATATATTAATTCTCAGCACTAGACTTTGAATGTGTAACTTACTGCTGTCCACAAGTGTTATATTTCCAGTGGCCTCTCTTTATAATATATTTAGAGTTGTTTATTTAATGCTCATGAATGTATATTGACATACCATTGAATCTGAGAAATCAATCAAACCTTATTAACCAATTAAACTTCAGCATCAGTCAGAAGGGTGTAAAGAGGGGAAAAACAAGCTACTACAGCAGTAGTAAGACAAGTGTATGTTAAAATACTGCAATACAACTCAGTTAGAGAAATAATCTTCAGTGACCTGTAGCAATACTTGTCTACAGGAGTCCACAACCAAATTAACAAGTAAAAAAAAAATCATGCCCACAACTGGTTAGGAATTTTACATTATATGTCTTTAGTTCACTGTTAAAGTCATAATTAGCTTGATGTTCTGGTTGTATTACTGCTGCATTTTAATTTCCAGCAAGCTTGTGAAGTATTGAATGACTTTAGTTCACTGTTTAATGTCATGATTAGTTTGTTGTTTGAATTTTATTACTGCTGCAAGCTTAGTAAGTGTTGTGTTCCCTAAATCACGCTAACTCTCTGAAATTCTAATAACTTGTTGTGGCACTTGGGCATTTGATTTTATCAAGTTAATAATTTTTCTGCATGCTTTACTATTGCTGGTATTTAATACTCAACACTTAATTCCTTCTACCCGAGACTAAAAAAAAGCTTAGGCTTCACCCTTAGCAAAGGCCTCCTTTGCTCAAAGCCAAAACTTGCTTCTTTGCAAGTGGGGAAGTTTCAAGAGTCTCTTTGGAAACTCTCTTCATCTCAAGAAGTTCGATAAGATAATATTATTTGCATAAGTGAAATCTAAGTACATTCGAAACATCCCAAGGGAGAACTCCATTACTTGTGCTATTTTCATTGTCTAACTCGTTGGTGCAATTAGTATTCAACACTTGTACTTTAAACTTGGATAACTATATTTTTTATCTAGCATCTAAGTGAAATCCTTGTGTATTGACTGCTATCATAACATGTATTGTTTATAGGTTTGAGCACTCTAAGAAAGCATATCTAAAGCTTAAGTTATATTTTGTGGATGAATGTTATAACTTATATGAGTTCATGTTTATCATTTTAATGAGTTGAATATTATTCTTGAATGTATTAAATCTAAAGACTGTTTGGCTTATTTGACTTGTCCCTTGCAACCTTGAAGTCATTGAGATTGGTCAAAGCCACCCTAAGCTAATAGGTCTTTGCTAGGAACCTTTATCAACTTATCCTAGCCTAGCTAAGATACTTAGATTTAACTTGTTAATCTCCCTAAGTATCATTAGTCTTAGCTCAAGTGTACTTGATTCAACTCATCAATTTCACCTTAAGTACATTTGACTTCCATAATCAATTAAAGTAATACCATGGATTGGCCCATTAGTACTGTCCTTCTAGGTTTGCTCTTGGGGCTCCCCAATAAGTACTTGGGAATCTTTAGTTGGGTCACCTCCCATGGTTGGTCTAGATTTTCCTAGGAGATTTCGGGGACCTAAATAAAGAGGATTTTCCTTGGTAGTGGCATGATGGGGTAAAGATGCTAATGATCCAGAACAGTTTGTTGGGTTCCTTAATAGATCTAAAGATAGAAGATAGAAATTAACTTGCAAATAATACAATACATCCACACAATAAACCACAAGAGAATAAACACGAGAATATGGAAAGTACCCTTAAGGTAGGGTAACACCATTAACTATTTCTTAGGTAAGGAATCACTCCACAAGCTATTATTTTATCATATTTCTTTAATTAATTATTATTTTAACATTATTTTACCACATTTCTTGGATAAGAAGCCTCTTGGAGAGCATCCCTCATTTTTTACTCGATAAATATTATTTTTATTAAAGGACATCTAGGAGGTATTTACTTGAGGATGAGTTGACTTGGTCAACCACTTCATGGAGAGAACTTGTAGCTTGATGAAGCTTTGATTGCATACCTTGTTTAGACTCGATTGTTGATACGTTCACCTTTGATGAGATTTAGGGAGACGTTGGAGATTTAACTTGGTCTTCCACCCACTTTTGGTATGCCTCCACCTTGGGAGACTCACACATACCATTTTGAGGTGGTTGTTTCTTGTTACACCTATTGAAGACTTTTAGTGAAACGACCCCTTGATGGAAGCTTCTAGTGATACAATGGAGCTCTTTTGACATGATCTAATACCTTAGAGGAGTTGCATGGCATAAACATTAATATTTTATCATTTGTTTGACTTGTCTCGTGGAGTTGATTATGTGAGCACATTATTGTATTGCTTTCCTTGGAGAAATCAGTGGAACTAGGAAAGCAAATTATTGTTTATTGTAAGATGGAGCTCAATTAAAGAGTAGTTCTCTCCATTTGCAGCTTATGGTTGGATTTGGGGATTTTTTCTACCATCTTCAATAATGGCAGTATGCACAATTCAGTCTACTAAGACGTGGTCACATCATTCCAACCCATGCAATCTCATCCCCATCCTAAGAATCTAGGATGGGTCAAGGTCAATAGACAGTCAACATAAGAGGCCCCGTCTGCAGGATTATTTCCGTCATTAATCTCTCTGTTGATAACTTGGAATGTGATGTTATTCCCAAGGATTGTTGTGATTTTTTACTTGATAGGGCCTGTTAAGTTGTTAACATGATCAACACCCCATTTATGATCTCTACCACAACACCTAAAAGTCTAAGTCATCCTCTTTCTTTGGCAATCTATCAGTCAAACGTGTGAATACCACCAAACAAATTGCTATCTGTATAGCTGAACAAGAGGCCAATCTTCCAATAGAAATAGATTCCCATCAAATGCAAGGCAACTTTGTTCTTCATACCAATGGCTTTGTGGGTTCTTATCTCTGGCCCACAGAATATTTCATTGACCTATTTCCAAGATCATCTTCACTACAATCGAACCACAAATCGACAAGTAAAAGTAGAGAGTTGCACCAACAATCCACTCAGTCTTGTAACTCCAGCATTTCATTTTTTCTGATTGCCATGGTTACAATTGACCCAGATCATATTTGTCCACTGATTCGTATTTGTCTACACCCAGCATCAGTCATGTTTGAGGCAGTCCCGGGCCCGCGGCCTAGATGGATGGCATGTTTATGTCCAATCAAACTATAGAATAACATTGGCTATCTAAGGTCCTTAAACAAATAGTCCAGGAGAGGTCACAACTCAAGAGAGGGTTCTGTTAGCATTTCAGTAAGGAAATACTTCATGGCCACTTCATCAAATCCTATGGTCCAATGACAGAATTGATAATGTTCATCCAGAAATTGAGACATTTTTTCACTAAGCAGGGAAGAGTCGTGAGCAATCTGGAGTTACTTGTGCTCATCATATTTTGTAAGAGTTACATGTGCTCATCATATTTTGTAAATTTGAAGTGTTTGTGTGTGATTTTGAATTTGTGTCCTATAATGACAGTCTTTTAATACAATTGTCCTTTGCTATAGTGTTTGTCCTCTAGTTTGCCCATCTAGATTTGTAAAACGCATTCAGGAATTAGAATTGTGTCATTTCAGACCATGGAAAGATAAGTAAGATGTCAAAGGTTCAAAAATGTGTCTTCTCTATCAAAGGGCCCTCACATCTCTTGTAATGGTTAGGCCAAGTCTCCCATATTCATGGAATCCAGGACAAACCTTCGGGCCCTCACATCTCTTGTAATGGTTAGGCCAAGTCTCCCATATTCATGGAATCCAGGACAAACCTTCACAGTAAGACCTCTTTCACTCTTACTTTTTTAGCTTAGCTAGGTATGCTCTTCGGATATGTAAATTTCCATCCCATAGACCATTGGGCATCGTGGACGTTTTAATAAAATCCATCTATCTAGGTATCTATCTATCTTCACTTTGAAGTGTGTCCTTCTCCATCTTGCTCTCACCTCAGCTGACAACGAAGATACAGACAGATCATAAATAGAAAACTCTAATCTGTCTGGGCCTTCATTTGCCAACAAAACTACAAAACACAGTTGCACATACAACAAAGTTACAACCAGGAACCAAGCAATGATGGCACCGAACAGAAACAATGTATAAAACCACTAGTTCTAATGACAATCATGAAAAATCTGCATTGAAGAACAGTAAAAAGTTGGTCAGATAAGCCTTAAAGAACTTATTAGATCATACAAAAAGAATTTTGAACCAAACCCTCTGATAAGGTAGCAGTATGGTAGTAATAATCTTATTAAACACTGCAAGAAACCTTTACTTTCTAATACTTTGAGCTGTAATCAAATTTCAATCAAATGTAAGATGCCATAGCATATTAACCTACCATCATTGCCTTTGAGCGCCAATCCACTTTTAGCCTCTTATCAACAATCCCTTCCTCCACTGCAAGCAAGGGGACCCTTGTAGAGTCAGTAATGTCTATATTAACTTTACCCGCATCACCTTCAGATTCAAGACTTTCCTTCACATTGCTTGCTGGAGGAGGCGCAAGCATGTGGAATACGTAGGTGTACAGGATCACCGCACCAACCTGCAAGATTTGTATTTGTAGCCTTAATCAAGTTATTTTTTTAAACTATTTGAAAATGTTATGCTTTACAGCACAGGATCACCACAGCTAATTGCTTTATCTTAAATTTTACCCAACAAAAAAGAAAAATTATCTATGAATATCCACAAGACTGGTCTGCTAAAAGGTTTGAGGCCATAACTAAATGAAAATGTTTTTGTTTTACTGAACAGGATCACCACAGCTAACTGCATTCTCTTAAATTTTACCCAACCAAAAAGAAAAATTATCTATAAATATTAAATATCCACAAGTCTGATCTGCTAAAAGGTTTGAGGTCATAAATATAAATCATTAACAAGAAAATTAAAAGAAGAGCCAATTCCATAAAACATCTCTACTTTATACAATTTTTAAGTACAATACTAAAATGAACTCTGAAGCTAAGTTGCATTAAACGTGGAAACATGTACAAGTTTCCAAAACGGGAATGCCTGGAAACGTGACCCCCCAAAAATGGATACGCAGGGAAAACACAGTATATAAAAAATACAAAAAATATAGTTACATAGTTTTTTTAAATAACACATTATCATGCAAATAAAATAAGAATGACACACATTAATGACATTTTAGAAGGAAACCCATGTCTATATTAACTCTCATAAATTATTACAAGATGCAAAATCCTATACCCTCATACATGATAGAATCCAATGTAAACACTACAATCTTGCCAACCTTAAAATCCTGAAAACTGTTAAGTCTGCCGAATTCTGAATGGGACATGAAATTCTACTTTCTCCATATGCATCCTGATGAGGTTGGAACCACTCTCAAATATCCTGAAACAATTAATGGTAATATTAGAAATTTAAGTAAAAGTTGTCTTCTCCTTTATCTTACCTTTTCTATCATTTTTAACATTCTCGGCTAGAGGAGAATGTCAAAAATGATAGAAAAGATAAGATAAAGGAAAATGTCAAACTTTACTTAATATGTAAGGGTTGTTACCCCCTGATATGTAAGGGTTACTTGATGATCGATGCCTTGTAATTTTGGTCACACATCTATGATTTGCCCATGGATATTTTGCCAAAGACACTTCCAGCTTTCTCAGATCACCACTTCATGTGCCAAAGATTGATCGGGACTTTTCAATTGATGCTTGGTGTTATGGCATATGCTATACTTGCTTACACATAAGGAATACATTCTTCTATGTGGGATATGACCATGAGGGGTCAGTGGTGTTGCTCTATAGTGGCTCATGTACTTTAAATTGTTGTTTCATAGCTAAAGATGTATCATGGTCTGGTCATAATTTCCTTTAAGTGTGTCACCTCATGAGTCAGGAGGTATCCCTAGAGATTTAAGGCAATGTAGCAATCATTGCACGTCATTTTACACTTTTTACCTAGCCATTTTCATGCCATGTCATTCCACTAGCCTTTTCATCCATTTCCATCATGTCCCCTTTTTGTAATTGACTTATCATACGTCATGCTCCAAGGTCTCAAAAATATTCCCATGTATGAAAATGCCTAATCAAAGCAAAGAGTCAAAGAAACTCCAAGGTTGATGCAACTAAATTATAAATGTTGTATATGCAAGCAATACCCCATTGCAAATAAGCCATGTTTCATATGTCCTAGTTTATCAAATCCAAATCTAAAGAAAAAGGGGCTAGGCCAAAAACCGCTAGTAAAAAAATAATAAAGGCATGGAAAAAAAAGGCACAACGAAAGAGTAACTCAAGAAAAGAACTCCCTTCAAAGGCCCACATATGGAAGAAAAATCTGTAAACCCTAGCTCTTGAAAGCTAAGGGTTAGACCTAATACTCATTCACATTTCTATGATGGTAATTCACAAACACCCTCCCTAGTACCACATTCACTTCATCACCCTCACCTCACTTGGAAACCTACAAAATGCACCTTGTCTTCAAGGTCTAACATGTGATAAGGGATTAATTCTGGTCACACCGTGGTGAGTCTAAGGTATTAATAGGATAAAAATTAAAAGGTTATTGAGCTATTCAAAGAGTGCACTTGCTAACCTTTTTCATGTGTATCTTCTACATACATGATAGTATTTCTCCTAGTCATACATTGTCGATGCTTCCTAGCAGTGAAGCATGACCCGACTGAGACTCGCGGGTACTCACGAGCCTCAACGAGTCAACCCTAGCCCCGGGTAATCACCTCGTATTCACCCACGAACTCGGCAAACAGTGGAAACTCGCCGCGACTTGCAAAACCAGCACACTCGGGTCAAACTCGAGACATACTCGGCCGAATTCGCCACAACAAGAAAGCAAATTCGCGCGTAAATTTGCCGGACGCAAAGCGATTATGCTCGTTGGTTGAGCATTGGAGCCCGCGAAGAGAGATTTTGGAGGGAAATGAGCCTGCAGGGAGGCTATAAGGGGGCCCATCCCTCTCATTCATGAAGCACACAATCAAGCACAATGAAGTGATTCAAGCACGGTCAAGCATAGTTAAAATTGTTTTCTCCTGGTCCGAGGTCGTGGTGGTCACCATGTGGTGAAGCATTGGTCGTGGTTGGTCGTGGTGGTCAAGCATAGTGTCATGGTCTAAGCTGCACGAAACGTGGAAACATATACAAGTTTCGGAAACGGGAATGTTTGGAAAGGTGACCCCCTAAAAATGGGTACGTCAGGGGAAACGTGGACTATATATTTATTTATATAGTTTTTTAATAACACATTATCTCACATTAAAATAAGAATTAGAGGTTAATTCATAGGTAGGTTTAAACTTTAAAAACAAATTATAGGTTAATTTGTTTTCATTTTCCATTAACAAAGGTTTTTTAGATTTCCTATGGTTTGAAGTCGCCCATGGAATTAGAGGTTAATTCATAGGTAGGTTTAAACTTTCAAAACAATTTATAGGTTAATTTGTTTTCATTTTCCATAAACAAAGATTTTTTAGATTTCCTATGGGTTTGAAGTCGCCCATGGACCTTTGGAGGTTTCCTAGAAGTGTCCGAGAAGTTTCCGAGTTTCTGCGAGTTTCCGGTACCGATACGTGGGTATTCTAGAAGTTTCTTGCAACATAGGTCGTGGTGAAGTTTTCTCCTGGTCCGAGGTCGTGAAGCAGGTCGAATCATGGTTGTTTTCTATCAAGGTGTCTATGAGTCGTGGTCGCCTAAATGCGAGAGCCGAAGTTCTGCAACGACGCAACTTGCTCTCCCCAATCTCGACTGTGGTCTACCGAACTGGTCTCTGGATTCACCGTGGTCTCTGACTCCTCCAGGTTAGTAGACAGTCTTGAATCTAGACTTGTAAGATATAATAAAAAATTTAATGTATTGTTTTTTAATTTTTTTTTTAAACTATTAAAATTTTAAATTATAAAGTTTAAATTTGAAGGTTTTTGACTCTGTATGCTGTAATAAAAAAATTTACTGCATTTTTTTTAATTTTTTTTCATAAATTATTAAAATTTTAAATTATGAAGTTTAAATTTGAAGGTTTTAAATATAAACTATATCATTTTTTTATAAAGTATTAAAATTTAAAGTTTAAACTTTAAACTTTAAAGTTAAAGATTTTAAAATATAGTTTTTTGTTTAATTTTTGGGTACTATTTTTCATTTTTTAACATAGTAACTATAAAATGCTTTATTTATTTAGTTTTGGATTATAAATTACTTTTTAATATAGCAAGTTTAGAATGCATTATGCAATTTTTTTTTGGATTATAATCTATTAAATTATAGTTTTTTTATATAAAAATTGGTTATAATTAATAATTATAAAAAATAGATTATATAATTTCAATTTTCAACTATTTTAAAATTAAAAATTAAAATGCAATTTTTTTAAATTTATTTTGTGTTACAAATTATTAAATTAATAATTATAGCATTTTTTAATTTTTCAAGTGTTGTTTAATTTTACATTTTAAATATTATATTTTAAAATTCAAAATTCAAAATTAAACCACTTTTAAAAATTAAAATTATATTAGAAGTGTTTTAGTTTAATTTAATTGTTATTTAATTTTAGTTTTATAAGTTTTTTCTATGGGACTGCCCTGTGGCCAAGTATCTCAGCCACATAGGGACTGTGGGCTGAGATACTCAGCCACGGGGCAACATGTCATTTGCCATAACAAAAAAATAATAAAACTAAAATTAAACAATGGTATAAAAATATAGTAATCAATGTTTTTTTTGTTAATTGTTTTTCATTTTTTTGTTATAAATCTAAATTTAGATTCTTAGAACATTAATATAGAACATATTCTTTTTTGAAATCCAGATTCCATGGCACCTAAGGCTAGAAGGCCTCTTGATCCGGCATGGAAATATTGTCTCTGGGTTAATCCCAATGATGACCACAAGGTCATTTGCAATTTCTGCTCGAACCAAATGTCTGGGGGCATAAACAGGCTGAAGTACCACCTTGCAAGAATTGTTTGCAAAGATGTGGTGGTTTGTGACAAATGCCCTGGTGAAGTCACAGCAGAAATGGCAGTTGCTTTGGATGCCATCAGAGAACAAAGTGAAAAGAGGGCAAGATACAAGTTTGAAACTTCCATGATAGGTAGATCTTCGATGGGACCACCGAATGCAAGTCCAAGCACAGGAGGGTCCACATCAGTTGTTGCGGCAAACAAAAGTGTAACTTCTTCATTCTTCCTTTCTCGTACAACTCCAGGATCTCAACCATCCTTGGAGAGCTTCAATGAAAAGAAGAAGAAAGAGACAGATATGGCAGTGAGGAGGTTTTGGTACCATAACAGCCTCTCATTTAACTATGACAAGTCTTATTTTTATCAGCCCATGGTAGATGCCACTGCAAGTGTTGGCCCTGGATGCAAAGCCCCCTCCTATAATGCACTTAGGGGGAAAGAGCTAGATGAGGAGCTCGAGTGTGTTAAGGAACAATTGGAGAGCATTAAAAAGTCGTGGAAGTTTACAGGTTGCACAGTTTTGTCTGATGGGCGGACAGATCAAAGGGGCAGAACAATCATTAATTTTGTTATAGCTTACCCTAAAGGAACCATGTTCCTAAGATCCATTGATGCATCCTCGTATGTAAAGGATGCACATCTGATTTTTTCATTGTTGGCCGAAGTTGTGGAGGAAGTTGGGGTGACAAATGTTGTCCAAGTAATAACCGACAACGCTGCAAATTATGTGGCAATCGGAATTTTGCTTTATGCAAAATACCCCACCATTTTTTCGACTCCATGTGTTTCCCATTGCATAGACTTGATGCTGGAGGACATCGAGAAGATAGAATGGGTGCAAGCAGTTGTGCAAGAGTGCAAACAAATAACCAAGTTCATTTATAAACATGCTTGGGTGTTGAGCCTTATGAGGGAATACAGAGAGGGTGAACTCAGTCGCCCTGCTATCACAAAGTTTGCCACAACCTTTCTTTCCCTTTAAAGCCTTTTGAATGAGTACCAAGCTTTGAGACGTGTTACCAGGCAAATTAGCAAGACTAATTCCCAGTAAGCAAAAATAAGAACAATGCCACCAATGTCACCTCGGTCACAGTTCTAACTTCTTTGGAAGTCCAAAACCTCCATGGAAAAGTATCCTTATGAAACCCTGCAGAACACTGATACAACCAAAAGGACTATATTCTCTATGCAAGTATTAGTCAAACCAGTGCCTAAATGGAGTCAATATGAAAATAGCATAACAATTAATCATCCAATGCAAAAGATATTAGTTAATCATCAATTCAATGGCTAAGTTCTAACACATAAGACACTTGATCCACCAACAAATAGCATTAAGAAAAACATCAAAACCACTTAGGTGATCCAATGAAGGTATAAAATCATATATGTAAATGGATAAATGAATATGCGAAAATCACAAGCATCTATTATGGCAATTGTAACTTATAACTATGCATTCAAGAGATATCATACATAACAAAAACCATCCACTAATGAGAGTACTTGTGTGAAGATCATTCATATAACTCCAGTTTGATAAACACTTGCTATCATTCACCAAGGATCAATTAATTCTAGAGTCAGCTTAACTTGTATTATACATAAGATACCATTTACCAGTGCTTGTCATGTAAATAATGCATCATCAGATAAATTGCAGCAAATTCAAATGTCACTTTTAGCATCTAGGAGACAACCCTTATCAACATCTAAAAGCATGTCAGTAGCAACACAATTATGCAGCAGCCAAGCATATATCTCAGAAGTATGATAACGAGGTTAGCTTTAGCGCCAGTAGCTATAATTGCTAAATCAAATACACTCCTATTCAAATAAGCTATGGCATTCCCCAAACGTGGCAGTTGCAGCATCCCAAATATGTGAAACCTTGTCAAGTTAAATCTGCTGTGTGTTAGCACTCAGAAAATAAGTGTTGCAGATCTGTACATATAAAATAAGTATGGCAGAGTTGTAACTTTATGGCATATAAAAAGTGACAAAATCAACCCAAGAAATAAAACCTAAACTAACGTGCTAAATTGTTTTCTTTTTTGTATTACAGGCAAGGGGAGAAGGGAAGCACAAGGTCTGCAATTGTAATTGCAGACCCGTGTATGCTGAAGTAGGGGCTCGTATGAGGAAAAGATCAGAGCCGAAAAGGTAAGGCATAGTGGAATGGAAGGGGGGAAGGAGATAGGAGAAGGGGGCAGCAAAAAAACAGGCCCGAAGAGGGATGGAGGAAGGGGCGGAAAAGGAAGGAGAGGGCAGGCAGAAAGAAGGCCGCGGACCGGAGCAGAAGGGAGCTACAGGGGCCCGACCTGTGATCAGTGGGCAGCGAGGGGCTAGTAGGGGAGGCCGAGAGTGCTAGAAGGAGCAAGGAGGGAGGCCAAAGACTATGGGAGGTTGAACGAAGGTCAAACGAAGGTCTTTGAGGAGGGGGGAGGTAGGGCATAAGGAAAATAAGTATGCGTTTTAGGGTTTTATCAGAAAATAGTAAACTATGGTTTAATATTTACAAGAAAAAGACATAAAAAAAATAACATATAAATGTAAAAAACTAATCTAAAACAATATTTGCAAAATGTAAATAACTCAGAAAAAAAAAACACAAAAGATTAAAATCTAGGGCTAACATAATATTAAAAAACTCAGAAAATTGTAAATAATTTAACCTAATATGTACAAATGCACAACTCAGAAATTTAGTTTAGATGAGTAAATGAACAACTTCGGGTTTTATTAGTGAAAATCACCTAACCCTAGAGCATCAAAGAGGATAGCCCTCCTCTTGAGATGGTGCTTGCCAAGTTTGGAAAGCTAGAGTTTCCTCAACAACTTCAAGAGTTGGTTGATGATGCCCTAGCTAAGACAAACTTTGGAAACCTAATACTCAAGTTAACAATGTTAGGGTAACTAAAGGTCAGAAAATGACTTATCCTAGGTCACAATGCAACTCCAATGGCTACCATTCAACCTTAGACTAGCATACATCCAACATTAACAAAAAGACATCAAGAGAAAGACTTAGATACCTTCTTGTGCATATGTCAAGCAAACAACTCTTGGCATCACCTTAGCAAAGAAACAAGAGCAAAGACTTCAAAGATTTGTCCCCAAATTAGCAAGCATGATCATCCTCAAGAGGTGCACATCACTCAAAGAGCCCTAGTTAGGGCAAAAATCAAAAATAAAAGTGTAATCCCATAAAGTTGATGTGTAAAAATGAAGTGAGAAAAAGTTATTTATACTTTTCACACTCACTTTTACAAAAATAATTAAAATCCAGGCCGACACGCCTTTTTAAAATGTCAATTTGAAATTAGAAATGTCAACTTAAAATTAAAACAAAAATAATATAAAATAATCAAAGTAGTTGGTAAATTGGGGTGTTTTCCCCCATATTTAACGCATATATGAGCAAAATGGCTCAAAATGAGCATATCGGACTAAACTGAAGGCCAGACTGCATAGGGGGGCTCGTCATGCCCCAACTAACCCCAATAGTGATGAAAAACCCTTAACGCCCCCCCCCCCCCCCCCCCCCCCCCCCCCCCCTTTATCAAGCATACAGTCTTCCAAAGAAGGTTGGCGTCATCCTCTACAGAGGGGCCCAGAGAGAGGGTGCTAGTGAGCTAGAGGGCCAGGAGGGTGCTGGAAGTGCTTTGAAGGATAAATGTGTGCCTCAATGCTGAAGAATCTGTCGTTGGAGTGATAGCCCTCTTAGGTCACCTCTTTAGTTTCACAACACCTCTACCATCCTGGATAGGATCACCTTTTGGGGCAACTACAAGTTGTGTGATAACAGGACCTAGATCCAATTTTATTGGATGATATTGATTTAGAGTCTGAGTGGTTTGAGGAGGAGTACCCTGATGATTTGGCTTGGCTTGATGAGGAGACTCAGGATCCCTCTAGTCTGCCATCTCAAATGGAAACTCCAAATACACCTGCTTCGCAATTGCTTCAGTCTGTCGATGTTGGCACTAGCTCCTCGATGACTTATTGTAGGCGTACTTGTCGTTAGGCATGAAACTCGAGTACATGGAGACATTGTCTAATTTGGTTTTCTATTTCTGTTATGAGATTGTATTTTGAACTTGCACCAATCTGATTTTTAAATCAATATGGTTTATGTTTATAGTTATGATTTATGGTTTATGATCACTATTTAAATTTTTGCATACAAAAATTGATTGTGTTATGTCGTATATCATAGTTTATCATGTTTATGAGACAATGTTATAAATTATTGCATAAATTGTAGTTTTATAGCTTATATGGATTGGAAATGCTTTTAAACTCTTTTTTGTGCCCAAAATGTACAATATTTTTATTTTTTTTTCCTATTTGTCGAGTCTTGCTGAGTCTATCCCGAGTCTTTACCGAGTTTTTCCCAAGTCTACAAGTCATATGCCAGTCGAGTCTTTGTCGAGTCTAAGTCGTGCAACATTGCTTCCTAGAGCTAGCACCCTAGTAAACTTTCATGTTCTAACACTTGGATGATGGTTTAAGTCCCCTTTGATGAAGCGCCCTCCTTGTACACATATTTGATATTTGGAGGCATACGTGGCTTCCTAATGGCATTATTGAGGAGACATCTCTCTTGGACCCTCCACACATGCCTCATTTAATGGAGTTTTGTTGCATTATTGTTGGATCATTCTAGGGTTTTGACATCCTTCAACCTTTGAGACACACATGGCACTTAACTACAGAGTAGCGCTCCACTTTTTGTGGCCCCTTTGCATCATGGTTTGACTATTTTTTATGGGAAATCACACAGGGAGAAACCTTCTATGCCACACATGCCATTCTTTTAGAGAAGCATTCTTCATTTTTGGATTTGTTTGTTAGAGGGGAATCCCATGGGAGACTCTTGGCACACTTGTTCATGCATTTGGTTTAACTGCATCTTGGGAGGAATTTGAAGATCAAAATCCTAGGCTTTGAACCTCTTGTTCGTGATTTTGACTAGATCTAGGGGAGCACTCCACCTTTTTGGAGCTTTATTGTATCATCCATGTATTCGACCAACTAATTTAGTGGTGCACTCCCCCTTCTCTTGGGCAAGTAGTTAGGGTTTTGGTATTTTGACTATCATATCAAGGATTTATTATTTTTCTATCAAAGAGTTAGTCTCTCTTCCTCTATATAAAAGACCCTCCTCTCATTGTAAAACTTGTCAGAAGATTGTGAAGAACTCTCTTTAGTTTTTGCTTAGCTCTTGAGGTGAACGCTTATGGATGGTTAATGCTAGCGCTATATTGAGGAAGAATTGCATTTTCTTTGGTTTATTCATGGAATCAACAATTCTTGCAAGCTTGGGATGATTACAAGTAATCTCTTTATCCTGTATGTTAATGTTTGTTAGGTTTATGGTTGAATAGTTGGTGTATTTTTCAGCTCTTGAGTATATGCCTTAGGATTCCATGCATAATAATTTTTATGCCCAAATTGTTTGAGAATACCACTTAGGTCTTTTCTCTTGTAGATCCTGTGATAGATCTAGCCTTCAAAGATTTGGTAGAATTGGCACTCAATTCCTATCTATTTTTTATGTTTGCAAACCCTTCAATACTAGCATTGACTGACCCCATTTGCCAATCTTCAACTATAGGCACTAGTCTCAAGTTTTTTTTTCTAACCATAAAAATTCATTTTAAACCCTTATAATTTGTTTTAGTAGATCTGGGATTTCATTTTCTAAATTTTTTGCAGCCCATAGGAAATCAGCTTCAAGTTCTTGGCCCTCTTCCTTGCTGTAATTTTCTCAGTATTTAGCTTGCTGTCATAAACCTCAGGAATCCGCACTTAGGACAGAATTTAAAGTCTGTTTTAGGAGCTGTTTCATTGATCTTTCTTGGAGAAATTGTCAAGCAAGATTGACCCTAGATCTACACCATCATTTGGCTTCGTCAATCCTCTTCTGGAAATTGTCAAGCAAGAGTTGACCCTAGATCTACCCTCAGTTGGCCTCCAATACCCGTCTTTAAAACATCTTTAGAGGCTGAAATAATCTGCTGTAGTAGATATCTGTTTGCTTGTCTCAATCCTTATACCTTCAAGAGTTTGCTACAGCCATACTAAATCTGATTTTGATTTGAAGATAAGAAGTCTTAAGCATAGATGTAATTGTTTAATTTCATTTGCTTTTCCATCTTAAAGTTAAATCCAGATTTAGTAATTAAAATATCAACTTAAGGAAGCGAATCATACATGAGTAGGTACTTTTGCAATTAAAGTTGTATCTCAATTGCTTAAATCTAAATTTAATTGCTTGTCTCATTCTAACCTTGCCTGCACTTATTTTCATCAATTCTAAAAGGCTGGAATTTTCTGCTGCTGTAAACATCATTACTTGTCCAAATATGCACTTTAAATAACAGCTAGTAATTCATATTTCAAATCTGTAAATAAGGGTTAGAATTGATACTAAATGACTTACATTAAAGTTTAAACCCTAAATGAACCTTGCATTTACAACAATCCAGATATGAATTTGTAGTCAATCTTTTCAACTTAGTTTTGGAAGTGTTTCGTTGGGAACTAATACTTAAATTGCATAGTCTAAAATTTAAATCATCTTCCCTTAGAGTGTACCTTTGAAACATAGTTGACATTACGGAATCCCCTCTAGTGATGGATCTTTATCCAAGCAATAAAGTGAGAGAAGTTGTTGCTGAGGTGACAGTGGCAATACTTCTAGAATTGCCCTCGGCTAAACCCTAGTGAAGACCTTGCACTTTGGGGTGCTAGTTTGTGCGGTAACAAGGATCACTGGCACAGTGCTACAGACAAGGCGATATTTTCCCAAGGGTCCCAAGACCTTGCATTTTTGGGGTGCCAGTTCGTGGTAACAAGGATCACTGGCACAGACAAGGCAATATTTTCCGAAGGGTCCCAAGACCTTGCACTTTTGGGATGCTTGTTTGTGTGGTAACAAGGATCACTGGCACAGACAAGGCGATATTTTCCTAAGGTCCCGCGCCCCTCATGGGCATTTAGACAGGCCCAGAAACTTCCAAAAAGATGCCCGAAAGTCACTGAAAATGACCAAAACACCTTGGAAACGCCGTCGGGTCATACCATACAACATTTCCAAGGCATTTCGTACCCATTACTGCATTTCCGGGATTGGTACGCCATCATTTCTAGGCATTTCCTGCAACTTAGCTCTAAAGTGATCTCTCTTTTCTTTAGCTCACTCATTTTCCATTTAAAGAAGTTCATGTAGATCAAAAGAGGAATTTGGCATCATTGACAGAAGCAAGGATGAGAAATACCATAGAAATACAATTATGATACAATCAACAGGGAGTTCCTTCAGTTAATTAGACAATAAAACAGTGACTGGAGTCAAACACTGTTTCTTAAAGTAGTGATGAAATCATGATAACAAATAAGTACACAGAAAAGGATTACACTGTTGAAGATATTATTAAATGCCTCGAGCAGTACTGCATACTGGGCATTTGCAAGTAATCTTAACATACCCATTGACCAAATGATATATACGCACTTCCCATTTGATTGCATGTTTCAGAATCACCAAAAGGATTGTTTTTATCTCCGCATACTGCACCAATCAATACAAGGGGCACATTCCCAATGTTCCCTGAAAAGAGAAGATGTAAATCAGGCTCTCACATCTCAAAGTTCTACAAATGACAGCATTTTCTCAAAATTCCACTTCTAATATTTTCACCACCAAGATAAAAGATGGAGTCCACAGATGCAAAAGTCAGTTCATGATGCTAAAGTTTCTAAACACTGCAAAAGATGCAGAGAGAATTTTACTAATGAGAAAAAAAACATGCAGAATCACAAAAGCAAATGAAATAAATATATCTAGTATGCATTTTTATAATAATAATAATAATACTAATAATCTATTTTTAAGGTCACAGCCCAGCCAAACACCAATTTGGTGTATGAGAACCCCTTGTTTGTGGGACAAGGGACCCCCTCTATGCAGCAATGTAACTGCTAAAGTCTACAGAGGTGTACATACCCTACCCCCCTCCAGATTTGAACCTATGACCCCCTAGAAGGAATCACATGTTCTTAACCGTTAGGCCCACTCAGGCTGTACAGAAAGACAAGATACAAATAATTAAAGACATAATTTAAAGGTGAAAATGGGGAAAATTAGGGCACAATGAATGTATTCATTTGGATAACCAGAACCATAGCACATTTTTAGAAAACACCTATTACAGAAAGACAAAATATAAATAATTAAAGACATTTTAAAGGTGAAATTTGGGGAAAATTACAGCACACTGTGTGTATTCATTTGGATAACAGAACCATAGCCTACAAGCCTTTATAGTCACAAACCTTATGATCATTAAATTACCAAAAGTGGTTGTCTAGAATCAGGACTTATGAATATCCAGATCCACATAAGTAACATAAAGTATCTCATTATCAAAGTCACCCAAATGAACCTCCCATCCGATTGCTTTATAATGTGTTTACCTGGGCGAGGTCAACAAATGATCAAGAAACACATTTTACGAGCTTTGCAACATACCACATCTACCTTTTACTATGCAATTTATTATTGGTGAAACTTCAGACGCAACATATTGCCCAAAAGTATCATGGCAATTCATTTAAGTGAGAAAACCATCGCCAGAAAGAACATTGCATCCTTGGAGCCATATGCTTTGCATAGATTGTAAGGGATGTATTGAGGTTTGCATCTCAGCTACAGGCCATAGCAACGAACTCCAAAACCTAAACGTAAAGAACTTTCCAAGTCTGTCACAAAAATGAAACTCCCATCTGATCACTTTATAATTTGTTTACCTGGGTTAGGTCAACCAGTGATCAAGAAACACATTCTATGAGTTTTCTAACACCCTGCATCTACCTTTTACAATGCAATTTATTAAATTGGTGGAACTTCAGACTTGACATAATGCCCAAAAGTGTCATTTCATCGCAATTCATTTAAGCAAGAAAACCATTGTCAGAAAGACCATCGCATCCTTGGAGTCATATGTTTTGCACAGATTGCATTGCATGCATTGAGGTTTGCATCTCAGATACAGGCTATAGCAATGAACTCCAAAACCTGAATGCAGAGAGCCCTCTGAGTCTGTCACAACAGCAAGCCAGTGTGATGCACTATTATGTTTTTCCATTCTTTCATTATATAGTTTAATATTTTCAGCTGGCAAAGATTGGGACTCAAATAAATCCATGCTTAATAGGCACCAACATTCTCACTGTCTATTGGGAGTTCCAGACTCCACATCAGTTGCTTACAAACTTCCACTGATTATAGTCTCCTAGTCCAGTCAAAATTTTGCTTATTGCAGTCCTGGTAACATGAGGCACTCTTATAAATTACAATTGAAGGACACAGACTGGGTGAAATTCCAAAGTGGAAACAGTTAACATGAACTGAGAACATGTCAACATCCTAACGAAGAATTTGTAAGGTAGATGGATTCTTGATCCCTTCCATGGTAATATTCCAAATCCATGTGTACCATGGTAATAAACTAAAGTATCCAAGAGCAACTGCCTTGAATTGAAGTATACAAGTTTTAACTTTTATTTTATTAAACCCATTGTATTAAAGAATTTAGTCAGCACTATAAACGAGCATCTGTTAGAGGATATGGCAAACACAGAAGAATGAGTTGAGTACTCTAGTCATTTGGTGAGCATCAAGCTATTTTATTTGTTTACTGTAAATATTAAAAAAAGATGGCTGTGTTGCTTTTAAGTTTTCTCCCTTTGATATACTGTAGCAAATTTGTGATGCCCTAAGCTGATGGCCAGCTTGTTTAACATTATTGTTTAATTGGCAACTTGTGATGTGGCACTAGGAAATGCCTCAAGTACAAGGAAATCCATCAAAAACTCTTCAATATAAATAATTTTCCTATTGAATATTGATGTTTTCCCATATGCTTGAGCCAGACAGTTGGACAGCCGTGTCATTTGCTCCATAGATTATATATGTGGAGGTATAAAGGGGATCTACCAATGGCACTAGGACCCTTCAATGTACTTGAACTTTCTCCATGACACACAAGTGCTATTTATGTCCTCAATAGGTCACACTTAACAATTCAACTTAACTCTCATTAGTGTCGCTCTACAAGCCAACCTGATCAACAAGGTCGATAACCAATATGGTCATAACTTACAACTTACAAGACTTTAAATTGGTCCACATGTGATTTTATCACAAATTCAACAGGGGTTACAGGTTGATGGAGCTATGGATGGCCTAGGTTTCTTGATGCTAGATTTTTGCTTCATGTTGTGATGATTTTCTAGCATTTGGATGGTTGATGGATCTTCATGATGTGTCTTCTCATGATGTTTGTTCATGGATGTGCTCTTGTATGGATGATGTTGCACTAGCACATGACAAATGGACCACTTTATTGAACACCCTGATTTTTTGGATTCATATGGCATCTCGATCACATGTTGTGTCCTTTCCCATGGAACACTCACATGTTTTGGGTGATATGATGGCATTTGGAGGGTTTTACATGAGAGGACTCTAGCTCATTTGGCATTTGATTTGATGACATAGATGGTTCAAGATGGAGCACCCTTGGTCCTACATGCTTGATTTGCTTATGTGGATGATATGATGACATGTGGGGGGCATTCTTGCATAGTGTCCTTGCTCATATGGTGTATTTCATGTTTGAGATCAATTTTCATAGGGCGACCCCTCCTAAAAATTGTTTGATGGCTTCAACATTCATTTCATTAGTGTTCTTGGTTTTTAGCATGAGGATGACATCTTAACTCTATTGGCTATCATTATTGGTTGGGCGCCCTCCTTATTTCTCTCTTTTGGCACATGTGGAGGCATGCTAATATCTTGTAGATGGGATTGTCCCCTTGTTCTTGGAGATTGCTGACTAATGTGTGGACTTTGCTCTTGGATTTATGCTTCTATCTTGATTGGTGATCTCCTTATTCTATGGATCTAGCTTTCCACATGTTTTGATGAGTTGGCACTCAGATATTTAGCCATTTGGAGGTTACGTCATAGCTTGAAGGACTATTATTGGCATGTGGACATCATTTGATCCTTTCGGAGGGGCGTCCTAGCTTCGGAAGCACAGTTATCTTTTGAAAAAGTGCCCATAATTTTGCCAACTCAACACCATAAGATGCAGAGTGCCCGTGGAATTTCCATTAAGGGGTTATAATAGAAAACCCAGTAAATATTGAGGAAGTTGGCAATTCCAAAACTATCGTTTAAAGATCAGCACATGCCTTTTGGAGCCTTTTCATGGAGGGCATTCTCATTGGAGGAGCCCCTCATGTCATTTATTGCCATTTTTTGGGAAGCAAACTATCTTTTGAGGCCTTATTCATTGTTTAAAGATCAGCACATGCCTTTTGGAGCATTTTCACGGAGGGCATTCTCATTGGAGGAGCCCCTCATGTCATTTATTGCCATTTTTTGGGAAGCACATTATCTTTTGAGGCCTTATTCATTGGAGCATTCCACTGTGGAGGAGTTCTAAAGGGTTTGTTGCACATTTTGCGGGGATCATTTGGCATTTGAGGAGATCTAGGGGGGTCAACCCTAGATTTAGGGTTTGTCCACCTTCATTCATGATTATTGGACCCTATCTCTTGGAACACGAGAACCTTTTGAGGCCATTCATTGAGGTTTTACTTGTCATTTATCCTCTTTTGATGGAGGTGCCCCTCTCATTCATCTTGGAGACTTGTATTTGTGGCTTTGACCACCATATTTCATGGAATGTGTGATGCCCTCCTAGGCTCCCATGCATTGTAATAAAACCATGATGCTGAAACACCCCATGCCTATATGCCACTAAGCTCATACTCTCATCATCCATTCATCATTTTTGCCTCACATATGGTAATTCATTCAATCTTATACCTAAAAATTTGTTGTCGATTCTCCCGATCTCTGCCCAGACAATTTGTTGTCGTTTGACGATGTGACAAATATTGTATATGATGTTATCAAATCTACCACCTCTTAGAAGTCTACCAATTGGATTCATGTGCCATGGTCTGTCATTGATTCAATTCTATTTGTCGACCCTATATACATTAAATTTAATATTAGAACGTCTCACTATGGTTGTTCCCACTTATGTGCCACCAACCAGTGGTTGTTTCAAGCTCACAACATTGTTGTTTTCTTGTTGGACGTCCTGTTAATTTTATCAGTCAGAATTTCATCTATTAGAGTCCTCATTGATTCTTTTGGAGCATCAACTTGTCCTCATTGTCAGCAACCCCAATCATCGAGATATCTTAATATGATAACTTGTTTTTTTATTTAATTATTTCAATTCTTCACTACACTTACACAATGATTAAATAATTCACCATGACTCCCAAATGCCTTAGCATCAAGCTCTAACTCTCCCATAGAGCAATGGACATGGCTCTAACAACTTATAATATTTGCACACACAATGGTATTTGTTACTTGATTATTATTCAATGTGTTAAAGAGATACAAAAGTGATATGCCACATGAAAGAAATGGACTTTGGTGGCAACCAACATTATGTAACTAAAAACACGTGATTTATTTCATTACTAGGTCACTTTATTTGACTATTAATGTAAATTACTATAGTATAATATGACCATTACACCATGTATACTCTATCAAGGTTATGTTTGACGAATTTATCTTTTAAGTTTTCAACATCCTAAGTTCCGTGTGAATGGATTTTGTGCATGGCTCATAGGAGTATGCAGTGAGCAATGAAACAAGTGGAAGACTTGGGATCAAATAGGACGGGTCATTTGTTAAGGGTATTATAGAGTATTTTAGCTTAGTTAAGCCATGTTAAAAGGTCAATAATAGAAAAAGTGTACTTTATTGAAAAATTTGTTCTCAAAAAAGACTTTTAAATGACTCGACACTGATGAAGAATCTCAATTAATCTACAAAGGAGAAACCAACATTTGCTTTTTCTAAGTACGCTACAATAGGTTTTTTGGGCTCTCCTAGCTTTCGACGATCTATATGAGAGAATATATTTGGCAAGTCTATGAAGTTTTTTGCAAAGAAAATCATACCACGAATTTCGAGGATCATAACCGAGCAAACTACAAAGACTAGAAGTGTACAAAGAATGGGGGATTGTGTCAAGCATCTTTCCACAAGGTCTTGGGTACTGTAAATGCTTAAAAGACTGGCACTAAGGTTGGTTGAATAAATCTTGTCATAGAAGGGAAAGAATGTAGGCTTCTTAGTGATTTGAGGGCAATCATCCCAAGAGGAAAGTTTTGAAAGTTTTTTTAACTACATTTCATGATCTTGTATGTTACTATACCAACATCCTTTGAACTATTCATCAATTTATCTTGGAGTTGTTGGCTCAAAGGTTTGATTGCCTCATCTCAAGCTGCCAACTAAAGGCCAAAAATATCCATCCCATTGCCTTTTGAGAAATGGACATAATAAAAGAGCTAATGTTAATAATGTTAATAATGGGAAGTTCACATTATTATCACCTTCAGACTTTTTACCCTCATCTTTATCAATCGCAAAATATCTTTCATTGTAATAAAGACATTATATATAGTAACAAGTTCAGTAGGAGAATATCATGTTAGGTCAGCAAAATTGAACATACTCCTTTAGAGGCATGTTATTTATATCCTTCACCATTAGTTATTCATTCAACATATCATGTGGAAACAATTGGTAGTATAAGGACAAAAAAATGAATGAAGATGGAAATCTTAACAAGATTTGAAAACCTTCTAGTAATAACCATAGGTAAATGAATAAGGTAAATTTGGAAAAATGGTTTTTGAAATTACCCTGACCACTTTTATTTCAGGGAAACAGTATAGAAGTTATCAACAACTAAGAATACAAGGCATGAACCAAAAAAAGAAAACCACCAAGAGACAAATAACTAACAAAAGTAGCATTGGACCTCAAGACTAAGTTAAAAGAAACAATGGATGAACATGTTCATCTTTAAGTTTGATGTTCAAAAGGTGATGACATAGGTTTTCAACATAGATATTTATTATTAGTTCTTACCAATTCCAATTTGCACAATTGTGAATTTGAAGTAATCCTTTGGCGGTCGAATTAATAGTGCCACAACAAATCCAATGAGCGAACCTGATATTGAGCCTAACACAATATTCATAGGAATGAACCACCTACATGAAAAATTAAAAAGTTATAACATTACAATGAAATTCAGCCTCGAAAATATGAAAAAATCATGAACAACACAATGTGACTAAAGCAAATTATCTCATACTTATAAGTTATAACTTCCATTCTTGCCAAGAAGGACCTTTTAAGAGGTTATAAGTTACATTTCTCACATAAGCTTGCGGTGTCACAATATATCATTTTAAAAAGAAAGGTCCAAAGATCTAATGGAGAATGACATGAGCAAAAAATAAGGTTGGGAAAATGGAACACAATAAAATTGGCAATATTCAATGCACCTCTCACATTCTTTTATACAGGTGTGAAATATTTAGCTTTTCTATGACAGACTCCCATAATTGGCCCTATAACATATTTCTTTGGCCTTATTCCCCAATTATTTAGTGAGAAAAGACAGAAAGGGTACTTACAAACTTCATTTAGTTAGAATTGTTACACCAATACACAATATTGCAAATAAGTAAGTATGAAAAGATAGAAAGGGTATTCACAAACTTCAATTGGAAAGCAAAAATTATTGTCAAGGTTATTAGTAATGTTAAATCAACAACATAGATTATCCTTAACGGAAAAAGCAAGAACTCGGCCTTCTAAAGTTTTTGAGAATTTGAATGTCTTCGTGAGGTGTTAGCAAAATTAATAATCCCACATTGTCATTATAAGATGTTATACTTTCTAGTCCCATTCACCTATTTAGATCATTTGTGGGCATTAATATAATTCCTTTCCTTCTTTCCTTTTGAATAGGTAAGATGTAAATCTTGTGGTTGTAGTATGTGAAGATTAGTTGATCTGGGGCGTGTCAACGGAATTAGCGCAACCACAAAAACAACTATGACAAGCTCAACTTACATACATGGTCATTAATCTATGGTGCAATTTTAAATGAAGCTAACCCTAGCAGAAAGCTGAAAAAAATTATATATCATTCATGCACATTGGAATGATCATATGGACAATTACTCAACTAATCATATGGGCAATAACTGAACTTCATTTTCATTAAATTGATAAGATTGTACATCCTGAAGCTTACAATGCAACTATTAATCCACTACTATCAACCAACTATCTATCTGCATGAACCCCTTCACAATCTAAAATTGGGGTATAACCAATACAAACAAAGAACACAAAGATATATGACTATCCATGCCTAAATTAAATGTGTACAAGATTCTCGAAGATGAAGGGATGAAGAGGAGAACACAATCCATTATGTCTATTGGGCTTCCACATGTAACCATTTAGTTGTCTGTCCATGTCAACATGCCCACACCAAGTTTGTGTGCATTTGTGTCGAAAATTATGCACCAACTTAGTGCATATGAATTCTGAGATAGCACAACAATCCCAGTACTGCACTGCTTGACTGGAATTTAAGCATATTCACAACACAATGTCGATTGCCACTATGATGCATGACTAAAGTTGACCACTACAATGTGCATCACACACTAATGATTCTACATGAATGACATCTCTGATACAATAATTAGATCTGCATGGCCATAGTAAGACAAATCATTGGGTGAACCTCTAAGGGCATGAATCCCCCAGTCATGGAATTAGTCAATTGTTAATTCCTTCAAGATCAAACCTACTTGTTTAAGAATTGTTGATCTGTTGGTCCCCAACAACTATCTTACTAATTAGGCAAACTACGCTTGAATCTACTCCAAGTGTAGCACTTTCAAGCTGAGTGATTTCCCTTTCAACCTAACTTGATAAAGCTTAAAGATTCCCTGTCTGGTTGTGTGCTACTGGTATTGTCAAACTATGTTTGCTTCTAGATTCTCACCAGCATCAGCAACTAAGTCTTCAAGAACCAACACAACAAAGTCGCGTTCATCGTTGTCCAACTTTGTTGGCTTGTAGAGCTTCAAGCAATTGAAGTTGAAGACAGCTAGCAAGTCCAACTTGAACATGTCCTCTATGATCTCCTTAATGATAGTGTAAGGGCTATATCTATTATTTGGGCAACTTGATCTTGTCTCTCTTTAAACACTCTTTCTGTATACCCAAATTTTGAACTCATGCACGAAACTAATGATCTACATGTTGAGCATGGCTAACCTTGTGCTTCTATTAACTCTTGCACAAAGGTTCTCAAACTTGATCATGAAATTTTCAGCGTGGTAAATTAACCTTTTATAGCTTACCTGTGTGCAGTGACTTCCTTCGTTATCATTTTGACATTTTGTCAAGAATAGATCACAAAATAGCTAAGGGATCCTTTGGCAGAAATCCAAGGAATGCTTCAATAGGTGAAGGGTTTATCATGTTGTGGACGACAAGATTATCGTTGTGTTGCACACATGGGACGTTGGCATCCCATGTCTTTGGATGTGTAGGAATTGAACTATTGTGTGATTTACTATTAGTCTATTACTATCTAACCATCTATCTGAGAATGGAAAGAAACACTACGCTTCAATTTGGTGTCCATAAATCCCCACAACACTTGCCAAAACTAACTAAAAATGTTATAATCATAGTTGGAGATGATCAAAGATGAAAAACAAAAGCATACATAGACTTCTTCAAAGAAGAATTTTGTAGCTTGCAACACTGAAATTGTTTTCTTGCAAGGTATCATTACAACCTGTTATGCCTCTGCAGTTTTCAGCTTTCCAGCAGGTCGTTGGTAGAGGAGGGCTAAAAGGCAAAATTTGGGGGCTCTCTACTTGTGGTTGGCCATGACCGGGCCCATTGGATTTGCTCTTGGAAGTACTATGGCTTAGTGGCATTGCTGACTGCCCTTTATGGGGCTTTTTAGCCCTAGGGTTGGTGTCCGGGGCTTCCAGGGGTAGGCCATTAGGTCATATGACCTCCATCCTTATATCTCTTGAGGGGGGCTACGCTTCATCTAGGGAGGTCATCCCTAAGTCCACCACCCCTCTCACACCACACTTGGACCTTCTCTGCAGCTGATTTCACCCCCTCTGACCAAATCGACCCCTTGATGTCTTTACAATTGATCAAGCCTCAAGCTAAGGCAAGGGGGGCATTGAGGGACTTTATTCATCATTCTGGGGTTAGTAGGGGCAAAACGTCCTCCTTGGGCTCACTCCTGCAATGACAGTGAGGCCTTGGCTTGCTTATTTTAGTAAATTTTTATTATTTTAAGTTGGTTTTAGGGCTTAGTCCCCAACGTGTGGGTGACATGCCCTAATTTTGTCTTATTTTGGAATATTTTAATATTATATTGTTTTGATTTGAAATTGACATGTAGGCTTGATAAAAAAAATTAAAATCTTGTGCTAAAATGGATATACATATACATTCATTTGTCATTTGTAAAGCACAAGACTTGGGAACAAATGATTATTCTTCTTTTTCTCTTACTTTATGAGCTCTCTCGGTGATGTGCACTTCTCTTGGATGTCTTCTCTTGCTTGAATGGTGAATGGTGGATGAATCTAAGGGTTCTTTTTGCACATACTATGGTTTGTGCTAGAATTGTTTGCTAAAACACATGCTCAAGAATGACCTAAAGCTCTTTCTTTGCTCATGTCTTGGTGAATATTGGTAAGCCAATGCTTCTATGTGGATTGAATGGTGGTATATTGTTGCATGTTTTGTGAATTGGGGCTTTTTTTATCAATATTCTATCAACATTGTGTGAAGGAAACGCCTTGTATAAGGGTTTCCTTTTGCTCTTAGGGCCTTGGACTTCTCCATTTGCCTTGGTCGGGCTCACCTATCAAACCCTAGAGGTTGATAGATGATGCCCTAGCTTGAAAATACTAGAGGGACACTAGCAATGATCTCTCAAAGCCCTAGGGATTGAGATGACATCATAATCTCCTTCTCTTGCCAACTTTTTTTACTCAAAATTTCAGCATTTAATGTATTATAGTTAGGCTGCATTTTCATGTTAGTTAGCTGCATTTTTATCCACAAAAACCCTAAAAATTAAAAAACCCTAGAAAAACCCTAAAAATTAGAAAATTCATAACTCCAAAAATAGTCGTGAGTTTGTAATTTTGGTCCTCCCTACAAAATCGTCCTAGTGGATTTTATCCAAAGATCTTGAAGGGCGTCCCAATTTTATGTGTAAAAAACCCTAAAAATCATATATTGTCAAAACAAAACCTAAAAATTTACATAAATTCAAAAAACTAAAAATATTTGGAATTTGCAAAATTTGATCCACCCCTCAATTTCGCCCTAGTTGAATTGTCCACAAATCTTGAAAGGCGTCCCATTTTGCCCTAGTGCATTGGGAAGCATGAGAACCCTAGATCTCACTCACCTTGGGACACGTTAGGGTTTTGACTTCAGCTAGGGCTTCTCCGTAGCCTCCTCCTTCCTCTTTACCTTAGAGCAAACCTTTTTTAAGGTTGCCTTGGGATGCGAGAAGGTGCATTGGTATATGTGAGTTGCATTGGAATTTGTGAATTTGTAAAGGTGATTGATGATATACATAATTAGCTATTAAATTAACACCTTAATCAAGTTGTCTTCTTTATATATTGTTTGACTCCATACAAGGCACTAATCTAATTACAAGGTCATGGAAAGGTATTTATATGTGTGATGTTTGCAAGTATCATTTAGGGCTCTCCCCTGGGTTTAGGAGTTACCCGAAGAAGTAAAGAGGCTAGGTTGTGGTGACATTTGGGCCTAGACCTCTTCCATATCTTACCAATCAGTAGCATTTACTCTACCTCATGTTGCTTATTTATGACTGCTAGTTTGAGCAGTAACACAACCATTTTGTTGAAGTGATCCATGAGAAACATTATATATAGTCATTGTTCCTAGTTGTTTGAAAACCAAGGAAATCCATTGAGACCAACTCCCATGGTCTTCCCTGCACTAGAAATTAGATGTACTTTCCCAACTTTCAATTTGTTGGCTTTGAAATGCTATATAAGGAAAAAAATTCGCATAACATATGCAACATCTTTGGCCAATAGACATACGTCTGCAACTTTGCGATCATTTTCTCCACCCTATTCTTATCCACTTGCCTTAATTGCACATGATATTCCTCTCTATAACTTGACCAAATGGCTTGAGCACTATTTGTGGCCTAGGGAAGATGCCTTGGGGGGTTTCCTTTGGTGCACTTTTGTTTTCATTAGAGGAGTGCATGCTTAGAAAGGACCTTTCCTTAGTGGCTTTCCCTCTCATGCAAACTATTTTCAGCAGAGGTCAGAGCATATGGGCTTGGAGAGGCTACCTTGGATATACCAATGCCACTTAGCCTATTTGAAGCAAATATTAGAGCACGTGGCTTGGAGGAGGGTTCACTTGACTTAATACTTGGATTTTTTCATTGTACTAGAATTCTTTACCTCATGCACCGTATTTGAAGGAATGTATCTTTGGCATGTTGCACTTTTGACTTTCATAGATAGTTGGGGATATTTTTGTACACTTCTACACCTATTCTATAGAGGTCAAACAGGTAGTGTGAAAAAGGGTTCGATGTTATTATCCACTAGTGATTTTCCTCGAGCTCTAGTCTTATCACAACCCTCTTTTCAAATGGAGTAATTGTGAGGGCATAGATATCTATAGAGGATAGAGCATGCTTGCATTGTGTTCATGTGATTGCATCCCTAAATACTAGTGTGAGAAGGTGCTTCAGAAATGGATGAATGTCCCTAACGCAAGGTGCCTTCACAAAGGGTCTTGCTTAACGATTACACACGTTCGCATGAACAAAATGTAAACAGGATGCCAGAAATTGGCTTATATTACTTCTACCGAAACGATTACAATGCAAACTGCAAGAAATGTAAAATAACTAACTATTGTCGACCTCAGCCTATTACAATACAGAAATAACTTTGTGTTATCTCAGTGTATCAACCTTCACCCTCTCCTGGTTCACTGCGAAAATCTGAGCTATGGCTCGATCCTGTCTCTCTCTCTTTGCTGCCAAGTTATGCAACTAATGCAAAAAGTCCCTGGCCTTCTACTATGCTGCTGTTGTTGTTCCTAGGATCACTCCGATCCCCGAAACACACTTCCTCTGTCTGTCGACCTCCCTAATCCTAAAGACCTGCAATTGTCAGCGCCTCTACCGTGCTGCACAATCTTTGCCTGTGTTGACATCTGTCACGATCCCAACTACCTACAATAACTGCCAATAACTTCCTTAGCAACACCGAACGGCTGCCAAGTACTCTTCTTGACTTCATGCACATCCTTCTGACACTACTACAGTAGTCGGTCAGGTCTCTGCCTTGACCATACTGTCTTCCATCAGCCTTCGACATACACGTCGACATCACTCTACGCGTTTAGGCTTCGCCAGTCCTCCCCTTCCTCCTCGCTTGGCTCATGCCCAAACCTGTCGGTATCGCAGTTCAACACATGTCGACCATTGACACCTTCACTCACCCTATCGTCTGTCGACCCATCCTATCAACTTTCGACCTTCGTTGCTTCGGTCGGTCGCATACCAACTGCTCCTGCTCGACTTATTGACTTCGACAGTCAATCTGCTCTTCCGCACCAGTGGTCGTCGGCACTCCCTCTGGTCGGCCTTCCTTATGTCGATCAGCTTCGACTACTCTGCCTAGGCCACGATGTTCCTGCATCAGTCCCTTGGAGTTGTAGGTGAAGTTTGTAATCCCCTAAACTTCGTATTTACAACTTTGGAAATAAAGGTAACATCTATTTGGGAGCTATATCTCATATTGATTTATTGTGTTTCTTGCATTAAAGTCATGAGTGGTGGTACCATGGGCTAGTGACACTAGGGCATGCCAGTATCACATCATATGTGGACTTCACCAAGAAGGATCCTGAGATCCACTTCAGAGAGCTGGCACAGTTGAGATAGACAGGCACACCAGTAGCATACGTCATGGAGATCCAGAGGATGGCCGTCATTGTGACAGACATATCATGCGTAGTTCCAGAGCATGCACACCAGTAGCATACGTCATGGAGTTTCAGAGGATGGCAGTCGTGGTGACAGACATATCTAAGTAGAGATTGGTGATGCTTTTCACTGAGGGGTTAGTTGAACCCTTAAGGGGGTGTGTGAAGGCCCTTACGCCAGCCACACTGCAGGACACCATCATGAAGACCCAGGACCTAGAGTATAGGATGCCCAAGAAGGCACCAACGAAACCCTTTATTCCACAAAAGGGTAAGGAAACGAAGTTTCCCCAGAATTGATGGACAAGGAAGGACAAGATGGATGAGGAGACTTGAAGAGAGTTGAGGAGGAAGAAGCTTTGCTATAGCTGCAAAGAACCTCAGGAACCATGCCATCGATGCATGAGCAAATGCAAGGTATTGTTATCACATCCATAGTAGTTGGGCTACCATGATTGCAGAGCAAATATCTGCATATTTTTTAGCTTTTCCTTTACACATTTTCAGCGAGATCAGCTATGATGAGCAGTATTACTTGCGATCATTCACAATCAAAGCAACCTTATATCAGACATGCAGTAGACCTTATGCCAAGGTTGAGGCTTAAGACCTCAGATTTGATGACTGAGATGACCTTTTATTCCATGCAGGTACAGTGCAATGATTAGAGTTTCAGCAGCCGTGTTCTCAGTGGTTACAGTCGGTCTGGATTACAGCTACAGGTATATGAGCCAGCAGGTATATGATGTGCATTGGTGTTATTATCTTGTTGTTTTAGTCATTTTGATAGCTTGACTTGGCATCTAGTGATTATGATCTGGCAGTATATATGTGTTAAAATGAAATTGGTTAACTATGGATTATATAAATGATTGTATTACTGACATTTAGAAACTCTTGTTTTATACTCATTGGTTTTACCTTCTTAGGAGTGTGGACATAATCATGCCTGCCTTTTTTACTTGCTAGCTTAGGCATCAACTTCACTTTCTCCATCCATCCATTGTCTTTCCCCATTATTGGTCTTTACCCTGACTTACACCTTGACTTGTGATATGGAGGACCTCCCCATTCTTGCCTCTGTGTTGGATAGCATCCCTGCTTAAATTGTGTCTCGGCTCTGAGTTGGCAACAAAACTTACATTTGGTGAGTTGGATTTGATACCTTGATCACTCTAGTCGGTTGTCCCGATGTTTGGTTTTGATTGTGGAAAGTCCTCATAGTTGCTTGATTTGTGTTGACTAAAACCTGAAGCAAATAGTACTACCATCATTACATATGGAAACTATTGTTATATCTAATATGAAAGCCCATGAAAGTGCTTTGAAAATTGTGCTTCTCAACACAAATGAAAGAAAGGCTTTGTTATGAAATGAAATGAATTTAAATGAAAAGTACCCTGGATGTGAGCTACGATTAGTAAGCACATGCAAAATCGAAAAAGGGTCATAAAGGCCTAAAGGCAGCAGTTAAATGTATGCTAAATCCAAAGACTGTTGGCCAAGGAAATGAAATGTAATGTAATGATTAATTCCTCACAGAGCCTACGGGTTGTGATGTGAGGTGGAGCAAGGGACATCTAATTCTAAATGTCCCCTAGAACCTCAAGTTACGGTTAGTCAGGCACCCAGTTCACGGCGGTTCTAATCATTGACATTTGCCAAGGTTGAAAAAGCACCTATCTAAACAACTTACCCATTTGTGAGACACTGACATCCCATGTGTATTCTTTATCCAACATTATGCTTGAATGTGTAATACCATTTCCCTTATCCAAAGTATCACAGTGTCAAGTCAGTCAAGTCATCCCCCTGTGCCTAGCCTTACATCCTTAGCCATCCTCTGCTAGCAAATTGATCATGTTTACAAATGAGTATATTCTTAAGGTTCTTTTTTAAAGTAAATTATTAATTAACCTATTATTATCTATTAACTGCCAGTGAAATGATGCTCAATGTTTTAAAGTCTTGCTATGAAAATGATTTGAAGAGCATGTCTTAACCATTTGCACTTGCAGCAACAAGAACTTTAGCCTGGGTCATATTTTGATCAGTCTGACTGATCAAACCTAGTTTGGCCAAGGTCAACCTTGGAATCCGTGATGAGTTGGACCAATTATGTTGTATGATGTTGATCCATGGTCCTTGATATACCTTTTGATGACTCCATATGTTGGACACAGGTTTCAAATGATGATTGATGTACTTTTTATTGATTATTATTACTTCCAGGCTAAGTCACCTGACACGAGGACACGAGACACTAAAGACACGAAAATACGAGTGTCCAACACGGACACAGTGACCCCCGAAATCAGGACACGAAGGACACGTTTTATATACATATATACTTTTGTTAAATATATTAAAATTTAAAAATATAGACATAGATCCAAAAAAATTTAGAAACTAGAACATTTACAAATATTCAATAGAAATTAGAATCAAAACACATTAATGATTACACATTTGTCATTCACAAATCACAATGAGACACATAGATGCATGTCGGAACCATATTTCTCATTAAGTCATCAAAATCAAAATGTATTACATAGATGTCGAAATGCCACCGGGCACTAGCAAATGCCAAATAGACTAACAGTAAATACAAAAAGGGGTGGATCAAGATGGAAGAATCCCATTTGTCAATGACTTAATAGTCCTCCTCCATGCCTAAATCAACAAACTCATCACTGCCCTGATCCTCCTCCTCCTCCTCCTCTTTGCCCATCTGACGAACTACATCTGTTGGTGTGGAGGATGACCCCTCCATATGATCACCATCATCAAAAGTGATCGGCTCTAGCATTGGATCATTAAGATCCATGTTGGCTAATGCCAACTCAATACTGTTGTCCAAAATGTATTACATAGATGTCGGAATGCCACTGGGCACTGGCAAATGCCAAATAGACTAATAGTAAATACAAAAAGGGGTGGATCAAGATGGAAGAATCCCATCTGTCAATGACTCAATAGTCCTCCTCCATGCCTGAATCAACAAACTCATCACTGCCCTGATCCTCATCCTCCTCCTCCTCTCTGCCCATCTGACGAACTACATCTATTGGTGTGGCGGATGACCCCTCCATATGATCACCATCATCAAATGTGACCAGCTCTAGCATTGGATCATTAAGATCCATGTTGGCTAATGCCAACTTAATATTGTTGTCCAAACCCATATCATCAAGAAAGACATCCCACATCTTTGTCTTTCCCTTCGCCCACTCATCCTTCTTCCTGCAAATAAGACGAAGGTTGGAGTGCACATACACCATCGTCTCTACCCTGGACTACTCAAGCCTACTCTTCTTCAAACTGTACAAGTTCCCATATGTGCACCATTCCTCTCACAACAAGAGGATGAAGTAACTTGAGAGATGACCCTCAAGGCTATCTTTTGTAGAAGAGGGCATGTTGCCCCATGAGTTGCCCACCAAACATAGGGTTTCTTAACCCCCATGCCTCTAAGCACCTCATATCCTCCAAATCTCCCAGTGCCACTGGAAAACTCTACAAATCCCTCCTCCACCGCCTCAAGGTGGTCTCTATCCTAAAGTAGTCGTCTAAATATTGTCTTCCTCCCCTGTGAGATCTCTCCATCCATGTGAGGAGGGACTCTGCATGAGAGCCCCGGTCCACCAGTGAGCCAATCCTGAGTGTAGAACTTGGGGTTCAATGAGTGGGCCAAGCAATGCAAAGGTGTGCAATTCTTATCTCACCTAGAGATAAGAATGTCCTGTATGGTGGACCATAAGTGCTCTGTCGATGTATCATACTCGACACACTCATTCTCCATAGCAATGGTCCTCATGGACTCAATCATGGAATCCCACCCCTCGTAAACATCTGCTAGGATGGGTTGGTCCGTGTCTGCAAACCGCAACAAAGAAATGATCGGCTCCATGGTCTTGATGCTAAGATCTACCCTATCCCACCAATCATCATCTAACACCGTGTCCTTCACCTTTTGTGAAGCAATCTGATCTGTCTTTCTTCAAATAGACCAAAACTCTAAAATCACCATGGCCCCAAGAGCGGTTTTGACCTCTCCCAACCTCTTGAGCATGATGAATGAGGAAGCAAACCGAGTATCTGCAACCTTCAACAATGAAATATGTGTGTACCCTTTGTAGATTGTGAGGGCATTGGTGTGGTTTTGTACAAAGTTACGAATATGGCGTGCATCCTCAATAAGTTTTCTAATCCATGTCACATCTTAAGCAATAGATTTCAATGCTAAATTCAAAGAATGGACAATGCAAGGTGTCCAAAATACCTGTAAGATCAATAAAATAAAATATAAGTGAGTCCAGACTCTAGACTCTACAAGACTACAACTAACAACTCAAAATTTCAAATAAATGAGCAAATTAACAATGCAATTATGCAAGGTGTCCAAAATGAAAATACTTGTAGATATTTAGCTTCCACAAGCATGCTAGCAGCCTTGCAAACAGGTCCATTGTCTGTGATGATTTGTACACAAGAATCAGCACCTACATATTCAATGACTTTGATGAACAACTCACCCATATATTGTGCATCCTTATATTTTCCAAGAGCATCCACCGCTTTCAAGAACACTGGTCCATTTGGGGAAGACACCATGAAATTGATGAGTGGATGGCGTGTTGCATCCGTCCATCCATCCGAAACAATACTAACACCACATGTGGGCCATTTTGATCTAATTGGCTCAATAATTTTATCCACCTCTTTCCTTGCCTTAACCAATAATGTGGTTCTAAGCTTCTCTGAACCAGGAGGCACATAACCAGTTGGAGCTCGTTCCATTAGAGTTCGACACATCTCAATGAACAATGGTGACCGTGCAACATTGAATGAAATGAAGTTGAGGTAGAAATAGAATGCAATGGAAAAGTCCACCTCTTCTCGCACCTCTTGTTGGAAAATCCTATCCATTGGACCACTTGAAGTTGGCCTCTTTCTTGTTGGATAAGCATCAACCTCACTCCTAGTGCTAGAGGGTTTCCTCAAGAATGGAAGAGGATCCTCATTTTGTTGTGTCTTGCTTGCTGCAGCCACCTTCCCTAACCCAACATGGTCCTCTCTTTCCATCTCCCTCCTTTGGTTAACACTCACCACTTTGCATGAAGAAATCCCACAAGCGAGGGCCAACAAATGGCCCTTAACCCGGTAATATGTGCTCTTGCAAGCATGCTTGCAGAAATTGCAAGTCCAACACAAATTGCCTCCCCCACCAAGCTTTGCTCCAACGCCTTCTTTCCTTGTCACATACTTCCACAAAGGGTATTTACTCTCTTGTGCTTGTTGTCTTGCCAAAACATGGTTAAAATGAGCATGAGCTTCACTAGAAGCACTTGGAGCACTAATAGGAGTAGAAGAGGATATGCTTGGAGGAGGAAGAGGACGAGAGGGATTAGATGGGGCATTCCTCCCTTTCCTTTGCCCTTTAGCTGCTGCCCTAGCTAGTTGAGACATTTTCCTTCTTCCTTGATGGTGAAATCAACTTGGAATCCCTTGCAAATGCTTCCAAACTCCTTCACCTGCAAAAAAAAACAACTCTTAGCTCTCCCTATCTCTCCCTTACTCTCCCTTCAATTCGCAAATGGCCAAAAGAAAAAACGGCTTTTATTGACCCGCGGGTTCACTTTTTCCGCGCGGTAGTGTCCTGGAATCGGGACACGGTTTGTGCAGAGCGCGGACACGATCCTCCCACGTGGGGAACACGTATTTTTTTGTGTCCCAATTTCGGGACACGAAAAAACATGTGTCCCCCACGTGGGAGGGTCGTGTCTGCACCCAACACGTCCCCACGAGACACTTGGCCCTATTCCGACGTGTCCAATGACTTAGCTTCCCGGTCATCATTTTTTTATTTGTCCGAGTATGGTGGATTCCATAGATGATCTTACAGGTTACCATGAGGTGTATGAGTACTCATCCCTAGTGGATTTGGGTCTTCTGGATCCATTGAGACACTTATTTTTCAGTTTCAGGCACTTACAGTGATGATATGAGTAGTTTTTCGCCTATTGACCAGTTTGGCCATGCTGATGTGGCTTGTCCAGCAGATGCATAGATGGTGAGTCGTTGCTTAGGACGCTACAGAGGAGAGGGGTGGTCCAACCACTTTTTATTACCATATTACCCCCTCTCCGGACATGATGGTACAGTCAGATGTTGTGCCCAAGCACCAGGAAGTGGGTTGTGGGCAGTTTGGTAGTTTTTCGGGTGGAATAAAAATGGAATAAAAAGGTCATTAAGGAAATCGATTTGGGCAATTGAGGCCATATTTTGGCATGAGGTATGCTATGAGGCCATCTATGGTGTATCCCACTCCTTCCAGGTCAGTTTGCAGCATTCAGTGGGGTCCACTCAGTCACCAGGTTGTGTTTTGATGCATTCTTCTCTCAGTTGAGGGGGCCAGGATTTGATCATTTGTTCACTTGGACATGTCATTGAGTCATATGTTATATTATTGTGCCATGGGGTGATGATAGTGAAGGAAAGTAATGCCTCCTAGCCCCACCATGTGATCCTAGTCACTTGTCCTTGTCATCTTATGTGGCACAACTTGTACTTTAGTCATTTTATGTGGTGTGCACCCTCCCATAGGGCATCATTTAGCTAGTGCGCGCCCCCCTAGGGCATCATTTCGCTAGTGCGCACCCCCCTCATGTGAGTGATCCATATTATATTGTAACGGCTCATCTTAGCCGTTGATTGTATTATGTTTATCTTTTGATCTCGACCACTCATTGATAAAGTGGTTAGGGTTTCGGTCTCTCTCCTCCTATTTAAAGAAGAGGCCCCCCTATTGTAAAGGCATCTAGAGATTTTTGGCTCTTGGCTACCGGAATTAAGAAATATCTTTTGAGCACACGCTTGGATCATGAAATGGGTGTTTGGCTATGATGATTGTAAATGCTTTTACATTGCACTGAAGGAGTTTTGCAGCTATCTTGTATCTTTTTCCACTATTTTGATTTATAGGTGAAGAGGACGTTTTGGAAGGAGTGTGCATTGGTGGGGAGGCTTCCCCTGCAATCTTCTGTCAAATTGTGGTTCAAACAGGGAGTGATTTTGTCTTTGTACCAATTATTCTCTATATTTTTCCTCCTACTTGTATCTACCCTCGTTTTGTTGGATAATTGAGCTTTGTCTCCTTGGTTTTGCAGGAAGAGAGGGACGCACTTGTGGACTAGGGAAAAAAAAACACATAAGCAAGAAAAACTGCATCTCCTTTCACTTGATCTCTGTGGAAGTAATCCTCATCATAATTGGCATCCATCTTCATTATCCAGGTACGCTCAAGAGGTACGTATTTTTCTCCTCTAACTTATCCATTTATCTTCTAGATCTCAAAATCGTCAAAGTTGAAACCCTCATTTTTTTATTTTTCAGATCTATGGAGATCTAGCAATCACTTGGGCTTAATAATTAAAACCCACCTCTATATTAATCACAACATTCCAGATCTAAAGTTTGGTGGACATCCGACTCCATTTACCCCCCGATATAAGGCACTGGGCCTTTCCAAGGGAGGTCGCACTTTTGGGTAGGTGGCCTTTTTGCTAGATCCCAACTTGGGTTTTGCTTGATCTTCATTGTTTCATTGGATCCACTCATTTGCAAACCCCTTAGTGCCATTCTACTTTGATTTTCACCTTGTGGACCCATTTGGACCATTTTTCTTATTTTAAGGGTGGTCCCCACTTGGATCTATTATTTTGGCATTAGATCTATCTAGATCTATTAATCTAAACCCCAACCCCATAAGTGACCTTATCCATCATTGGTTGAATATTTGTCATTCCATAGGCCTCTTCAACCAAGCCCTAACTCTTTGGGTCCACTTATCTATCCTAGATCTAGATCTAATCCTCTCTTGATCTTCTCCTTTATCATCATCACATTTCCCTGGGAGGTCTTGATTGGGTTCGCTAGCCTTCATTGGCTAAGTTAGGGTCTCCCCCTTGGTCGTCGCATCATCAAATGCAAATAAGCAGTTCCTCAACACATTATCTTGGCAAAGTTTGGTGCACGACCCATCCGACTTGAGATGATGTTTAGTTTGGTCTCTTTCCTACATTGGGTCCAGAGCTTCGCAGACTCGAAAAATGGACGTGACAGGTATTTGTACTTGGCCTATTGATCCTTAGCGACCATTGCCTCTTCTAGTCCTCCAGGGAAGGCTCAATGCTAGTTCATGGGGATCTCGACCCTCTTGGTCAAATGGATCAGCTCCCTCCATTTGGCTACTCATATGCTCCAGATCAATTGCTCACTCTCAAACAAAAACTAAACCAAATCATTAGAGATGACATATACAAGCAGTTTATCCAAACCACTTCGGCTAACCCTTAAAGAGTGGTTTACACCCAAATGGCCTTTTATGTTGAGCACTGTTATCACATCCATAGTAACCGAGGCTACCATGTCTGCACACCAGTTTTCGGTACTTTTCCAAGCCAGTCCTTTTGCTATGGCATGCATGAGATCAGCAGTTGATGAGCGGTTCTTCTATGATCACTCATATTTCAGCGGACCCAAAGCACATACACTTTCGGCCTTATGCCATGATTGAGCCTCATGACCCCATACTTGATGACTGAGTTAACCATTTTCTTCATACAAAGCAAACATGATGATAGTGCCTATGGTTTATACAGCAACAGTGTTCCAGTTACTATTCATGGATTACATGGTGGATACAGGTATATGATCCAACAGGTATATGGTTGTGCATTGGATACTTATATTGTGCTCTTTTTGGTAGCTTGACGGGGTGTTTAGTGGTCATGCTCTCGATATCTTTATGTGGTTATTGATTGATTGTTTAGAAGTGAAAGTAATTCAGTTGCTTAAGATTACAATTTCTTGTGTATACTTATGTGGTTATTGATTGATTGTTTAGAAGTGAAAGTAATTCAGTTGCTTAAGATTACAATTTCTTGTGTATACTCATTGGTCATGCTCTCTTATAATAGTATCTTGGTCATTCCCCCTTTATGGTTTGCTAGTCACGGCATCATCTACCACTATCCTCATCCATATGTTATCCTTCATTCTTGGTTGTACCCTGACTTACACTTTAGCCTGTGATATTGAGGACTTCGCCACCTATGCCTCTATGTTGGATAGATCCCTTGTTGTTATGTGTCTCGACTCTGAGTTGTGAGACAGAACTTGTCGAAGCCTTGATCCTTCTGGGCTAGGAGAACTCGCTGGTGTTGGTTCCTAAGCTTAGGTGAGTTGGGATTCTGAAGCCTTGACCTCTCTGGTCGATTGCCCCCAATGTTTGGTCCCAATTGTGGATGATCCCCCTAGTTGCCTGAGTTGTGTCAACTAAAACTTGAAGCAAATTGTACTACCATCATTAAATGCATTTATGTGATCCATTATTATATCTTATGAAATGCAAGCCCATGGTGAAACAAAGTAAAACTGTGCTTTTAAACACAACAAAGAGGGTTATGAAATGAAATGTAAAGCACCCTGGATGAAAGCTACAATTAGTTGTACTTTTAAGCACATGCAAAATCGGAAGGGTCAAAGGCCTAAAAGTAGTGAGTAAACAAATGCTAAATCTAAACACAGTTGGCCATGCTATTATTGAAATGTAATGATTATTTCCTCGCGGAGTGGAGTCTAGGGGTTGGGATGTGAGATGGAGCAAGGGACAGCTAATTATAAGTGTCCCCTAGAACCTCAAGTTACAGTTAATTGTGCACCTTGTCACGGTGGTTCTAGAAAAGATCCTCGTGGAGCTTGATTTTAGTTTGGATGTGAGTAGTAGATATTTGTTAAAGTTGAATGGGCACTACTCAAAACAACTTATTCCATTTGTGAGACATCGCCATTCCCTGTGTGTTTTCTGTCCAGCATATGCTTAGGTGGCCTTCCCTTTCCCTTTATCCGAGATGTCATAGTGTTGAAGTTGTAAAGTCATTCCCTTGTCCTAACCTTGTCTTTTTTACTTTCACCCATTTCTAGCAAAAAGGCCACGTCCATAAATGAGTTTACCCTTGAGGGTCTTCTTTTTGAGTAATTGGTTGCTTTTATTTAGACTTATATTTGATGGTTTATAACTTAATCGCCAGTAGAATGTCACTTTGTACTTTAGTCTTGCTATTGAAATATTTACAGGCATTTTTATCTTTTACAAGTGATATTCCGACAGTAAAAAAATGGAAGAATTGGCTACTAAGGAAATCGATTTGGGCAAATGAGGTAAGGAAATGGCAGTAAATTTGATCAGAGATTGATTATGATGTATCCCACACCTTCTAGCAGAGTCAACAGCATCAATGGGGTCCACATGTCTTCTTATTCATCAAATGGGGGCATTTTATTATGTATTGAGAACAACACGTCCTAGTGATTTTTATCACTCGTTGATATATTATGACTTGATGTATCCCACACCTTCTAGCAGAGTCAACAGCATCAGTGGGGTCCACATGTCTTCTTATTCATCAAATGGGGGCATTTTATTATGTATTGAGAACAACACGTCCTAGTGATTTTTATCACTCGTTGATATATTATGACTTGATGTAGTTGGGGCATTAGTCTAGTGAAGATGTATTATCTCCTAGACCCCCCAACATATTTTTATGTTGTGTTTCCTAGTCACTTTATGTCATACATCCCCCTAGGGCATCATTGAGGAAACACACCCCCTCTCTTTGAGTGATCCATGTATTATGTTTCTAGCTCATCTTAGTCGTTGATTATTATTGTTGTATCTTATGATCCCAACCACTCATTTAGAAAGTGGTTAGGATTTTGGCCTCTCTCACTCCTATTTAAAGAAGACCCCTCATTATAAAGGGACTTTTGGCTCTTGGATATTGGAATAGAAAGAAGTATTTTGTGAGAAATACTTGTGTAATTGAGTTGAATGTTAGCTATAGTGATTGAAACTACTTTTCCATTGCCCTGAAAAATCTTGGTGGATATACCTTGCATATTTTTGGATTCCATATTTTTATTTGGAGGTGAAGAAGAGGATTTGGAAGAGGGGCGCACTGGTTGGGGAGACTCACCTTGTCTCTCTCTCTCAAATCTTAGTTCATTCAAGGAATAATTTTGTCCTTGTACCAATTATTCTCTATCTTTTACTTCTTACTTGCATCTACCTTCAATTATGCTTATTGATTGATTTCCTCCACGGTTTTGCAAGAAGAGAGGGGCACACTTATGGTTCTTGGGAAAATCGTTGGAGCAAGGGATTCAACAAAACTTTCATTTGATCTTTGCGAGAGCAGTCCTCGTCATTCCGGTATTCATTCTCATCATCCAGGTACACATCACAAGGTACGATTTTTATTCCTTTACTCTACCCATCTGCAATCTACATTTCAAACCCTAAGCTAAAACTTATGAAAATTCTCTGGGTTTAACTAATTGGAATTTCGGTGAACCATTTCTAGGTTTTCACATCTAGGCTTCTGGGTTTTCACCTCTAGGCCTAGCCCCAGGTGGTTTCTCTAGGGCATCTTGCTTTGTGGACTCCATCTGCCCCTTCCCTAGGCATTGATCTCTCTAATGCTTGCGCCCTCCTTGGTTAGTCTATCTTTCGGATAGTTGGTACCTTGTTTTTCGAGCTTGTGTGCTTTGATATTGTCATATCTACCTCCAAGTTGTGCTAGGATGCCCTAACACTCTCAGATCTACTACTTGGGACCATTTCCCCTAAATTTAAGCTCGCATAAGGCAGTAAAATTTGATCATTTACCCTAACACCTACATCCTAGATCCATTCTTGATCTCTAAGTCATTGTATCCAAGTTATCTAAAGTTGAATCTCATCTATCTTAAGCCTTTGCAATGACTTTGTCCCTTAGATCTAGGGTTCTTCACCCCTCACCTTACGTACCCAATTGATTAGCTTGATCTAGTGATTGGGTTAGATCTCTCTTGTCGAGAGTAGATCAAGGTCTCCCCCTTTGCTATTTGGGGCTTGGATATCAAGAAGCGAAGAGTGCCTCGATTGGCATGACAACCAATCCATCTGGGGATCGAGTCCATCTTAGGTCACCTCTTTAGTTTCCTATCTCCTTTGTCATCCTGTATAGGACCATCTTTAGGGGCAACTACAAGTTCTGTGATAACAAGCCCTTTTTGGAGCTAGGAGGTAAACTCATTGTTCGACCGTAGTACACCCTCTTCCATTGGATGCACGCTCTTCGCATCCCTCTAGGCTAGTTCATGGTAGGGTCCAATAGGGTTTGGGTAGAGAGTGATCACCATATTGACAAATCGAACAAGATATGTCAACTCTGCCACCTTCAGGAGATCAAGACCAAGTAGCACTTTATATTCCACCGCCCCATCTACTACATGATCAGAGGGAGGTTCCATTGCTTATTCAAAGTCCCAGAGCCTCGCTAGTTTCTCCAAATTCTTAGTTCAGAGATGTTTGGCCCTTTACATGCAGGAGGCTTTCTGCCTCCGTTATTGTTCCATACAGTCACCCCAAAAACCAACCTCCACTCAGCATATCACTTCCTTCTTTACAGTGCTCCCTTCTACTCAAGGCACCAAGAGACGGATGGGTAGCATCCCGAGACCCGACTCTAGGTTAGTATGCCCTCTAAAGACTGTCCACAGTTCACAGAGATCTCAACAGCACCACCAATCCAGATCCCACACCAATAGTCAAAGGAGATCAACCAAACTCCAACAGCAGCATCACAATACGACGTCCTTCTCTTCTTTCGACGCCTTTTCTCTCCAATCCTCTATCTTGAGCTTCCCCCACTTAGCCTCCAAAGAATGGGAGATACGGACTCAGTAGACTATGAGACACATTGCTCAATGTTGTTTTACCAAATCCTCCATCTACCTATGTTGCACGTCTTTTTCCAAAGCGACCTCCCGCTCTAGAGTCTAGAGATTGTACCCACATGATTTAGAGTAGATTCACATATTTTTATAGGATTTGCTTTTACTCTCCCACTTTCTATTGACATCATTGTACCTAGTAGTCCCTTTGACCTACTTTAGTGGTCATTTGTTGGACATTAATAAATTATCTTAGCTTATCTACGTTGCCATGTTCGTTTGTTAATTCTACACCTATATCCAGAAGGGTTCTTTTCATCTAGAACTAGTGGCTACTCTCAAGAATAATTTGTTGTATATTTTCTCTTACATTAAAAGACCCTTCTTTTTCCTTGGTGACCAGTCCAGGAAGCCTTGACATGCTCTATCCCTCTTACTCAACACCAAGATCTCCAATCTCTAGCATTCTTATTGTATCATTGCACTTACACTACCTTATCCTTTTGCTAGATTATTAGTTTATAACTTTTCACTTTTGGTATTGAACTAAGAGTTGCTTTTGCACACTAACATTGTATTTCCACTAGTTGTACCCTTTAGTCCCAGTGGCCTACTTTTGTGGTTATTTGTTGAACATCAATGAAATTATCTTATCTTAAAAAAGGCCTTTCATAAATGTTGTGGATAGGGGCACCCATGCACTAAGAAAACTGGAGTACCAAGAAATAAACATGACAGTATATGGTTCTTCTATTGTAACGTGATTTAAACCACCATCTCTTGAACATAACTAAGACTTTTGGAGTTTCTAAATGGTAGGGCAGATGTTCTAAACATGACAGTATGTGGTTCTTCTATTGTAACGTGGTTTAAACCACCATCTCTTGAATACAAATAAGTCTTTTGGAGTTTCAAATGATAGGGCAGTTGTTCTTTAAGTCTTTTCATATGGAACTAGTGCAATTGCTCTCTCAAAAAGATTATCTATAACGTGTCGTATATTTTAACTAATATGTTAACATTAAAAGACCCTTCTTTTTCCTTGGCGACCAAGTCCAAGAAGCCTTGACATGCTCTCTCCCTCTTGCTCAACACCAAGATCTCCGGTCTCTAGCATTCTTATTGTATCATTGCACTTACACTACCTTATCCTTTTGCTAGATTATTAGTTTATAACTTTTTGCTTATGGTATTAAACTAAGAGTAAGAGTTGCTTTTGCACACTCACATTATATTTACATTAGTTGTACCCTTTAGTCACACTGACCTACTTTTGTGGTTATTTGTTGGACATCAATAATATCTTTAAAAAGGCCTTTCACAAATGTTGTAGATAGGGGCACCCATGCACTAAGAAAACTGGAGTACCAAAACTACTGTCTCTTGAACATAACTATAACTTCCACAATAGGGCGAGCTGTTGATTCCGTTCTTCTTCCTTTTAAAGAAGCATTTATAATCTCTTTTGCTTCAATAGGTCTCCATACCTTGTCTGACAAAGTAGCTATAAGCTATAAGATTTAAAGATAGAAAGAACGAAAGAAAGAACATTTATTAAGCTTCGAAGCTTGGCAATGCTTTCATGTTTTAAACAAATGCTAAACTGTGTACTTGGACATGAAATTGGTTCCACTTGATAGCACACTCTATTTAATGAAATCAACAAGTTACCAATAATACACCTAGGTCAAGGCCCATACTATAAATAATCTGCCACATTAGTGCTTTCATAGTTATGAAATATCCTCAAGAATAACAGCACACATGAAGAAATTTATAAAAGTTTTGTTTACCATTCAAGCATCTTTTGCAGCGTCACAGCCCTTCCCAGTTGTGTGAAGATTAGACATGGCAGAAAGAGCGTAAATACAAGCTGCAAAAACAATAGACACCAGGAATAAATAAGTATCAACTATCATGGCAATGTTTCAGAACTGCCTGCATTATTATACCAAAGATAAAAGACAATGTACACACTACAGCATGGCGCTGTTGATAACCACAAAGAGAAACCAGTATATGGCAAGGTAGATAGAAAATTTTTCATATTGCAGTCCTCCTGTTAACAGGTAGAAATTGAATGATATCAACTTGGCAACAATAGTTGGCTGCTTACAAATGTAATTTAACCTTCACCAAAAACCAACTAAATGCTAACAGAGTAGCATACAATGACTCTGTGGGAAAGCTTCCAAGCCCTATTTAGATTAATCTCAAGGAGTGATACCCATGTGAATTTAATCAGTATATGTAAACAGAGAAATAATCCAAGCATTTAAAACTCCGACCATTTTTACCAGGGATGGGAAGAGAGGAAATTTTACATGGTACCTCTGGGCTACAGTCAACGAATATTTGTGAGGATTATCCAACAAATTACAAAATTTGTCTTCAAAAATTTGATGGGTACATCTATATTATCAGAAACATGAAATGGTAAATGGAGTGGGAAACGGGAATAGAACGGGGAACGGAACCAGGAAGAAGGAATGGAACGAGAAAATGGATTGAAGGGTTTCAGGGGACTAAAAATATAAAAAACCCATCCTCAAGATATATTATGCATATAATATCGATTACTAATGTATAATGCAGTGTGAAGACGGAATGGGAACGGAACAAGAATCTAATCTCCTGGTCAGGTTTCTGATAACATAGCATTGTGGAAAACCATCTGAAATTCTCATTGTCTATTAGGAGCAATATAGGAGCAATAGTGGGAATCCTCATCTCATCTAACATCGCATGCCACACAGAATAGGCACAAATGGTGAGAATCCATCCTACTTTTCCCTATTGAAGCTAAGCCATTCAAGGAATTAAAATAATTTTATTAATGTCCAAGAAATGACCACAAAAATAAGTCAATGGGCTAGTGAAGCCATTAAAAATCCAGTAAAGGAGAATTATAAGATATGATAAGCCATTAAAGGAACTATAAAATTAAATAATTTTATTAATGTTCAACAAATGACTTGCTTTTGTAGGTCAATGGGACTAACAAAAGGAGGTCAATAGGACTAGTAGGTCAATGGAGCTAATGAAGCCATAGGTCAATAGGACTAGTAGGTCAATGGAGCTAGTGAAGCCATTAAAAAATAATTAAAGGAATTATAAAATATGATAAGATAATTTTATTAATACCCAACATATCACCACAGAGTAGGGTGTCAATGGGAATGAAGCTGTGTAGCTTCTATAAGAAGAAAAGTTAAAAACAGAACTCAACTCAAACCAAACCCTACCTCTATAAATGGAGGGTTTGAATGAGAGCGCTGATCCAAGAAAGGAAAGGTATGAAGAGAGCCGATCCAAGAAAGGAGGGTGGATCAAGAAAAATATATTAAAAAAATATACGAGGAGATACATGAGAGAGCTGATCCAAGAAAGGAGAGATATGAAGAGAGCTGGGCCAAGAAAGGAGAGTGGATCCGAGACAGTGATGCAAAAATGAAAATGGCGAACTGACACTGTCATGGGCCGCTGGAAGCATTGGAAGCATTGCGAGTGTCTCTCCTACCAGTAAACATAGGTTAAAGGAAAAATATAAAGAACAGGTCAAATGCTAAATTATAATAAAGTTAGACTGGATCCTGTTGCTGGATATCTTATTGTCAAACGACGCCTTGAACGAAACCCTCCTTCACTAAATATTGGGAATTATAAGGGAGTTACCATGGAAGAAAATGAAGTCTATGTATAATATAATTTATTAGTATTATAATCATAGATAGCGACCACTGAACAGATCTAATCTACATTCAGAGGCTTTTCCAAGCCAGTAAACGAAAATTTCAGTAACAGTGCATCGTATCAATAAAATGCTGGATCAGCTTGTCGATGAATAAAGAAAATTTCATTCAGCTAAACAAAAGTTGGTATCAATAAATACCCCATTCAAAAGTTTCCGTCCAGCAGGCGTAAGAATGTTGACATACTTGGACGCCATGAGACAGCCAAGCGAGCACATCAAAAACACCTTTATGATTGGTAGAGCAGAAAATTTTAACATCTCAAGCATCGATTCGCTCTGCACCGCCATCGCCATTGTTTTTTTGCCTCTCAGAGCCCACTTGCTTTCTGATCCTTTATATATTTATTTGAATTAGAACATTAAACCAACACGAAAGGAAACTTCAAATCTTTCCAAACCCTTCCTGATTCAGTCCGGTCTACCGGAAGCAGGAAACGGCAACCAACTTTGAGAGGCGCTTTATAAAAGCCGTGAGAAGGGCTCCAAATTCCAACTGCTCTATATAAAAATAGTCACCGGGAGGACTCAGGAGTAATGCCCGACACAATTTCCCGGACTCTTAGCGGGAAAGAACTAAAATATCGAATCGCAAAAGTTCCTTTTGGTAAACTTAACAGCTCACGGGAAATAACAAACAGATCTAAGTCCAATATCCCCAACACATGAACTCTGAATTTACCTAAAGTGGCACCAAGACTGATTGGAAAACGGGAATTCAAAATCTTCGTCTACATAAAAACTAACAAAAATTCCCCTTCCCTAACGAGAGCATATAAACATACAAAGAATTCGCCGCCCCTTACCAACCCTTCCTTCAATTTAAAGCTTGTCCTGCCAACAAGTCAAAATAAGCTTAAATGACAGAAAACCGCTGCTCAGGGTTCAAGAAGCACAGGAAATCTAAAGAAGTGTTTCAATTTACAAACGAAGAAAAGGAATACATGGCCTGATAACACAAACAAGCAAAAGAAGCCAACATGAGGCTCAGAAGCGAAGGCAATGGAGCCGAAAAACCCCACTTCGCGACTGGAGAAAGAACTGACAGAAGAATTGGAGTTCTACTGACTGTCAAGTTCCAGAAAAATGACGTAATAAGCGCGCCATGACAAAGCCTTGAGCGTTAAGAGTCGTCCGTAAGCGTACTATTGTAGACAGATAGATACAAAACAAGGGGAAACGGATTCAAGTTTTCAACCACCTCCGCATCTGCGAATCTGAAGGAAAGAAACAACGGTTGCGGCAACTCCTCAAAGGCCCGTTACCGTCCCAGACTCCCGTCGTGTCGAACTCTGCAGGAGCCCCGGCATTCCGAGGAGTGGGACCTGTAAGGTAATTAGAGCGTTCTTTACGTGTCGACAGATAGCGGCATCCGACTTTATTACAAGGAATGAAAACAGAGAGACGTGTTAAATACTGCGAAACTTCAACATTCCAGTCGCCTCGCAAACTATTCTACACACGCAATCTCGAATCCAATATCTCACGCTCGTCTTCCTCTGTATGATTTTCCGCATAGCGTCAACTTTGCCGTCACGACTCGCCAGTGTCGGTTGAATTCGACACGGACAATTGCCTGACGACATTACTACGTCTATCGATTTTATTTTTATTACGTAAAGGCCATGTTATATCTGAAAAAGTGCATTCTGGAATAAACAAATTATTAAATGCATTAATTATTCATTAATAAAGTATTATTATAATTAGAGAGCATTAACTATATGTATTTCTAGGTGGAACCCATTCCATATGGCCATGATCAGTGAGCATCATTATTTCATACTTATCATCTTTGCTTACTTTTCTATGATTTTTTTGGTACTATGAAGGATTTTGGATTAAGTGCACTTTTGAGGTTTGATTAACTTGAAAGTTGTGTTTCATAGATTAACTTGGAAGATGTGTTTCATAGCTAATGGTTGGGAGGATTTTGGATTAAGTGCACTTTTGAGGGCCGATTAACTTGGAAGTTGTGTTGGCCGTGTGTCTTTTTTAATGTGTTTCATAGCTAATGGTTGAGAGGATTTTGGATTAAGTGCACTTTTGAGGGCCGATTAACTTGGAAGTTGTGTTGGCCGTGTGTCTTTTTTAATGTGTTTCATAGCTAATGGTTGAGAGGATTTTGGATTAAGTGCACTTTTGAGGGCCGATTAACTTGGAAGTTGTGTTGGCCGTGTCTCTTTTTTAAAAATAAATTGAAAGCGTTCATGGAGGAGCCTAACATGAATATAATATGTTACTAAGTAGTTATATATATATATATATATATATATATATATGTATATGTAGGAAAATGGTAGATTGTTAGTGAGTAACATGAATATAATATGTTACTAAGTAGTTATATATATATATATGTAGGAAAATGGTAGATTGTTAGTGAGTTGATGATGCATGAGATATGACTCGGTTGAAGATGGTGATAAGGTATTTTAGATTGACATGGCTTTACTAATTGTGGACTAGGGAGCTTTCAGTCTTAGAACGAGGGGTTGAATGGGAGGAGAGTGGTTCTCTATATATATGGTTTTTTAAGTTATTGATGATGTTCGTTAGTCTACTTACTTTAAGTGTGAGTTTAAGTAGGTCTTTTTCTTATTTTGTTTAAATTTATTGTTTATGTTGCAAATTTTTATTATTACTATGAATATAAGTTAAAGAAAATGCAGATTAGATTACTTTTATATGAAGATATATCTTTTAATTTGAAGTTAAAGCTTTACATTTGTTTTATTTGAAATATTAAATGAAAAAATTTAAAAATATATGATTTTTTTTATAAAAAGACATATCAAGTAAACTACCACAAACTAGTAGCTTCTATATTTAATAGACTTGGGTAATTTAATAATGAAGAAAAAAAATGTTAAAAATTAAAAACCAAAATTTTACAAAGTATAATGTTTTATAGCTCACATAGACCATCCACAAATAAAACCACAACTTAAACATGACTTAAGTAATGATAAGAATCATGCATACATGTATTGAAAGGTGGGTCATATATATTGTTTAGGGGAAACCCTCATCCATCTAGAATAGGGTTTGGATCAATGATAATGGAATCCCATACATCATTGCCGTACTTGGGTTCAAGAGGCTTCTCAGTTTTTAAAATGTTAAGAGGCAACAACAAGAACTTATTCCCCTATAATGGGGGCAAAGGAGGTCATTTATGGCATTTCTCATTCCAATCAAATTATAAGCAAAGGGATTGCTTCATATTATCTTCGTCTTGCACTAACTTCATTGCTTAGTTAATTATGGTCTCGGTACATATAGGTATCATTTCCTCACATTTGACTACCACAAATAAAACATAACTTAAGCAACGATAAGAATCATGCATACATGTATTGAGAGGTGGGTCCTCATCCATCCACAATAAGGTTTGGATAAATGATAATGGATTTCCACACATCATTACCTTACTTAGGCTCAAGAAGGTTCTCAGTGTCGTCTAAAATGGTAAGAGGCAACAACAATAACTCATTACCCTACAATGGGGGCAAAGGAGGCCATCCATGGCATTTCTCATACCAATAAAATTATAAGCAAAGTGATTGTTTCATATTATCTTCGTCTTGCACCAACTTCCTTGCTTAGTTAAATTGGTATTGGTACATATAGATATCCTTTCATTACATTTGACTCTATCATAATGTGTTCTAGCGACAACTTGGAGTAGTTGTTGTGACAATGAACCGGTCTCAAATATTGCTCACTTTTTCCCTCTTTGCGTGGAGTTTAATAGATGTGGCTATTAATATTGATGTAACCAATGTAACCTCCAGGATATTATTGATATTACAAAACATGTCATTCTTTACTTAAGTGTGGGAGGGTGGAACAACTTATTTTCAAGATTACCATACTTAGAAAGTTGACTTATTGTTTCAAAGAAAAATCATTTTCTTATACTTCAATCTTCCTTGCCACTAGGTAGATAACGATTTTGGTAATCTTGGTAGAAATTTTATGACTTGTTTTGCCTCTTTTGATTTGGACACTAACAATCTTCCACCACAAATGATCCAAATCTCCCCATAATCCTAGTCTTGGTGACCATATGGGGACATCTCATAAATTATCTTAATACTAATAGCTTTCAGATCATGAACTTCTAATGCATTTTTCAAGTTAGCTTCATCTAAGTCGATGTGCACACTCAATCCTAACTTCATCTTAGGATTAAGGTTCTTACATCTCAAGCTCGCACGGGTGTGGCTCATTGGCGGTTCACTTGATATGAAGTCACATGTTGTAAATTGGAGGTCACGAGTTCAAATCACACCCGGCTTTACCCGTGTCCCATGCTTGCGGGGTGTGTGGGGCACGTAGGGGTATAGTGGTAGAGAGATTGGATCCCTGGACCCCGTGTCACGCGAGTACCAGCCCAGCCTCCAGTTACTGATTCCCCTAGCACAAAAAAAAGGTTCTTACATCTCAGGGTTTCCCTCTCTTGGGGTTTATATATTGATCAAATGTAGTTTCAACCTCTTGTTATGAGCTTTTTGCAAATGAGCTTAACATAGACATATCTTCGTGGAGATAGCTACCACCATTCTAGCCATTGTATATATATAGTGTTTTTCTCCATCATTTAAGTAATAAATTTGGTTTTCAATGTATCGTTATGTTACTTTTTAGATTATCTTTCTAAATCAAAGGTTATCTTTTCAGATCAATCAAATATCTCTAGTATTTCATCATAAAGTAGCTAAAAGAGATGCTCCTAGAGCAATTATGGAAAAGGTTCACATAGCATATCCAAAGTATACTTGGATTTCACTAAGAGGTCACTTTCTCCTTAAATCCCTCATTATTAGACAATTCATCTCCAAATTAAAATTAATTTTATCATTGCATTAAGTAATATTGAAGGAAAAAACTTTAATATGCTTCACTTTCCTCTTCCATAATTAAAGGTTTGTTCTCGTGGATTGTTGGAACAATAGGCCTTGCCAGTTCATCACATTTGGACCTTTGGAGACAAATAGTCGATTGAGTGATTGACTAGTTGAACAACTTATGGCTTGACTAGGCTCTTGGCTAGTCAAATCAACTTACTAACGAAGGAGTTGACTAATCAACTGTGTTGTCTAGCAATTAGAGCATAATCATTGACTATGGGATAGACAGGGCAGAAATCAAGGAGGTTGGTATGTGCTATGACACAATCTTCCTCACTTTAAGGGCCTTAGTTACATCTTATAACTATAAACATGTGACCTTATGGGTCAAATGTGTGTGTCTAATGAATAATGCATTTTGATGTATTGTCGATTGTGATATGTTGTGCTTAACTGTTGAAATAGTGGATCTTATATCGACACCCTCTTATTGGAATAATTAGCTCTCTAATCTTTTTAATTTCCTGGTTTCTCAAACATGGAATCAAATTTGTTGGTTTGAATCATAGGTTGTTGTCGACAAGTCCTTTGAGGAATCGACTAGACAAGCTCTATTGAGTTGGATCTATCTGTGATTAACTCTAGGTTTTGACTTGCAAACTATATTGGGGTTTCTATATTGATAGATCAATGTTATGGATTCCAAGTAGGAACTAGTTATATTGAATGGTCACGGTTATGGAGTATGGGCACAAGATGTGGAGACCTTGCTGAAAATCAAGGCCCTCTGACAATTTACTAAGATCACAATCCCAGATCCAACGAACGATCAACAAAATTTCATCCTCGGTCGTGAGAAGAATGAGGATGAAGGAGCGATTACCACCTACATTTCGAGGGAGATTCACTTTGATACAAGTGGAATCAACTATCCTTATCGGGTATAGAAGAAAGTGAAGAATATGTTTGACAAAGTCATTGAAATTCAGATTATACTGATTGAGAAAGAGTTGAACTCTCTAGATCCTCTCTCCTTTGAAAGGATAGAGGACTATTTGGCTCATGTCAAAGAGTTGTGATTGAAATTGGGTGAATGTGGAAAGGATTTTCTGAAGAAAGGTGGTCATCTCATTGAACTGATCCTGGTGAATGTGAAGACTGTTGAAATTTGGTTGAGCTTTGATCTTTGATTTTTTTAGATGCAGAGACTTGAAGCAATGAGACAATTCAATCCATGAAATTCATACAACCATAACACAAGATATACCCTAGGGAAAATCCTCAAAATTATGAGAACAAAAAACCCCGAGCAATTCTTCTCGGTATGATATAATGGATAGCAGAGAATGCTTTATTTTACAACATAGCAGATTGCTTTTGGAAGATAAGAAATCACCAAACACTCTTAATGAATATACAAAAGAAATAGAGAAGAGAGATCAATCATATGTGTGTCCAACACAACAATAACAAGCACAAATTATACCCTGCACAAAGAGAAGCACCTTGCCTTCAATGGAGAAGAGAATTCGCTTCACACTAGATTCAACAATCCTGTATATCATATTTATACATTCTTCTCTTCTATTTTTTAACTTATAACTTCAGGATAAACTCGCTCTCAAACTGGATGTATTAATCTTGAATGGAGTGGTGCGCCCCACTTCTCATGCAATGCTTCATCTCACTAAGATGTCACTTAGGATGAACTCACCCCTTAATTGAAATCTTGCCCACTTAGTTAGGTGGCTAACTTAAGTGTCGACATGCAAGTGTCACAACTCACATGTCATATTTTAGTTTAACATAAGTGTCGTCATGTAAATAACACTTAGTTAACTACATCTTCTTTGTTGTCACTTAGTTAACTCTCTTTAACCGAGGTGTCGTCTTTTAGTTTAACTAAAGTGAAAATACTTTAGTTAACTAGTTCCTTTTATTTAACACTTAGTTAATTGAAATCATGTTGATTGATTTACTTGAAGTGACCACTGTGAGTTCTTTAGTTAACTGAGACATATATTTAACTGATGCTTTAACTGAAGCATTGATACTTAATTGAAGCTTTATAACTGAAGCTTTAATAATTCAAGTTCTCTTTAATCAGTTGAAGTGTCTGCATGGGAAATTTCGAATTCTCTTGATCTCTATGCTTTATCTTTTATTTCTTTATCTCTTAGTGCATGGTAAATATGTGCTAACTTTAATTATCCATCGCATTACATTACACTAAGAAGAATTATCGGATGCTCTGATCATATTATATTATTCGATACCAAATGATCATATGCTAAAGTAATTCACTTTAGAGGTGATCAATCTCTAAAGGATACTTAATAGCAATCTGGTGATCATGGTTAATAATATATCACACAACATTAAATGGTTTTAACAAGTAAAGCGTGACCTTATATGGAAGGTCCACCTCTATACGGGAGGTCCATCTCATGGATACCTTTATACGGAAGGTTCACATGATAATCATGACTTGATACACACAAGTTCGGAGCCTTGTCCAACAAGACTTTACAACATCATTACTTTTATCAATTACCTCTATACGGGAGGAATAACCTTTACATGAAAGGAAATCAAAGTGCTCACCTCTATATGTGAGGATCTATCTTGACTACACAAGATTGGTTTGGATAATGTCTTTTGATGTTGTATATTTGACAAAGACAACCTACGATGTATTATGTTCAATGTTTCGTGCTAGTTGGGCATCCAAAAAAGAAGACGGTAAAGACTATACCTTTGAATTTTTTGTGGTTTGTTGATTAGGGCATAGGAGAAAATTGATTGGTGAAGGTAAATTAAACGTCGAGTAGTAGGCCCATCTGTTGAAGGGAAAAGGTCGATAGAACTATAAAGAGAGGGGTCAACAGTGTAACCTAGAGAAAAATCGAGAGTGCATCGACTAAAATGAGAAGAAAGGAACAATGAGACGACTAAGAAAGACGGGAAGAAGAAGACCTATTATTAATGTGCAAACTTAGGATATATGGAGAAGGCTTGATAAAAGAAGACCATTGATTTGGAGGAAAAAGCCAAAAAACTTGAAGCATGCATGTAGATTGAATGATCAACCAATGTTCAAAACCAACTTCCAGAAGGTTTGGCATATAATTATACATTTTTTGTTAGTGCTTCTCAATCCCTACATGCCCACACTACTCACAATTGGTGGATGGTTTATTTCAGTTATACTTACCATATGGCTCTTCTCTCTTTTCTTCCTTAAGTGAAGCTTCCAAAAAGGATTTTTGTTGTTGTTGATGATTATGTACTTATTGCTCTTAGTTGTGGTAAAATGGGAGGTAAAATGGGAGGTAAAATGGTGTGATTACAAATGTGTATCATCTACCCAACCTGAGTGCAAACTTGTTATCGGTACCCCAACTTACCCAGATTTGCAAAAAGGTCAAGTTTTGACCATATCAGTTTGTTGTGAAGGATGTGAAGAATTGAGAAATTGTTGTTCAAGGGTTCGTTGATCCCAAAGATGAACTATACATGTTTCATGATTTTCCCAACAAATATACAAGATCAACTAAACTGATAGCTCATACTAACGACCGCGGCAAAGTTTGGCATGAACAACTCAGACAATTAAATTTCTAAAGCTTGAAATCAATGGTGAAACATGACATGGTTGTTATATTACCTAAAATTGTTCCCCTTGGTGGAGTATGTGAAGGGTGTCTGCATGGAAAGCATCACCAAGCTCCCTTCGAGACAAGAAAGGCATGGAGAGCAAAGACCCGAGTGTAACTTGTTCATAACGATCTATGTTATATGAACAAAGTATCACTAGCAGATACTAAGTATATTTAACCTTCATTGATGAGTTTTCTGAGTACACTTAGGTATATTTCTTGAATAATAAGAGTCATGTCTTTGAAAAGTTCAAGGAATTTAGGGAATTAGTTAAAAATCAATGTGGTCAACCTATGAAATGTTTAAGATCGGACAATGGGGGATATTATCTAGGCATATTTTTTGAAAACTATTTATAACATAATGCAATCTCTTAGTAGAGATCTGTACCTCACACATATCGGCATACTGGAGTAGCAGAACCTTGGTCAAAATGGTACGATGTTTGCTTAAAGCCAAAGACTTGTTGACTAGATTTTAGGTAGAAGCTATCTATTGTCAAACTATTTGTTGAACCTTATTCCAACTAAATTTGTCACTAATATTACTCCTATTGTGAAATGGAGTAAAAGTAAACAATTAATTGGTCACCTTAGAACGTATGGATGTAGTGCATGGCCATTCCAAATGACCACATAAATAAATTGGATGCAAAGAGTCATGATTGCATCATGATGGGCTAATCTGAAGAGTCGAATGCCTATATATTATTCAACCCAATAAAACAACATATCATCATTAAAAGGGATGTTGTCTTTGATGAAAATAAATCTGGCATTAAATTGTCAATTCCTCTTTTGGCTTGATGAGCAATGATCCCTTTGAAATTTTGTCAGAAATGGGATTGATTGAACCCCATTTTGGAGTTTCGATTGGCAATTCGGCTCACCTACCTACTTCAACTTATATTCAACTAGCGACTGCAGAATAGACTACCAACTTTGGAACCCCGGATCGACTCTCTATTGAATTGGTTAGTATAGGAAATCCTCCATCTTGGAAACCTTGTTCACCTCATTGGACTACTAAGAGAATTGAAGTTGTTGGAGCTGATGCAGGAGATATTAATGATTCAAGGAAGACTAGAAGCAAACAAAATGTTGTAGTGTTGCTCCATTGGCACGCATGCCAGAGGCATGTGATCCAAATACATATGCTAATGCACATGGTTGACATGAATGGGATAACGTTATGACTGAAGAATAATGTTCCTTAATGAAGAATAAAACATGGGATTTTGTTCCTTGATTGCAAGGAAATAATATAGTGAAGTGTTGATTGGTCTACAATACCAAATTCACATCTCATGGTGTTATTGAAAGACATAAGGCTCATTTGGTTGCAAAAGGTTTTTCTCATCAAGAAGGCATCAACTACACAAAAATATTTCCCCATGTTGCAAAGATGAACTTGGTTCAACTGATTCTTTCACTTAATACTCAACTTGGATGGGAGGGACATCAAATGGATGTCAAAAGTGTTTTTATTCATGGATTCGAATGAAGAAATCTATATGGATCGACCCCCTAGGTTTGAGAAGGAATTTAGCCTTGTTTGTTGACTAACAAAATCCTTGTATAGTTTGAAACAAGGTGCTAGGGCTTGGTATGAGAAGATTGATTTTTTTATATCAATATTGGTTTCAAATGTTGTGAATCATATCATAACATCTATGTTTTACATGTAAATGGTGAAACCTTAATTGTTTCACTATATGCAAATGATTTAGTCGTTATTGGAAACAATATAAATCTAATATTGGATTTTAAGAAACAAGGGGTTGATACCTTTGAAATGATTGACCATGGTCCCTTAAATTTCTTTTTGGGCATTCAAGTTCTATGGATGGATGACATTATATTTATTTCTCAACCTAAGCATGTAATGGATATTTTGCAAAGATTCAAGTTGAATGACTTAATGCTCATGCTACATCTTTTAGTCAGGAGTAAAGTTGACAAAGGAATGTGACACATCGTAAGTCGACGCAACTCTTTATCAATAGTTAGTTAGTATTCTAATTTATTTAACCCACAATCAACCTAATATTTCTTTTGTTGTTAGTTGGTTTCTCAATTTATCCAGGATCCTCAAGAAAGTCACTGGAAGGCTGCAAAGAGAATTATTCATTATATCAAGGGCACTTATTAACTTGGTATAAAATATTGCATTGATACCACAAACCCACTAGTCGGTTACACCAAATCAGATTGGGTTGGGGACATCAATGACATGAAGTTAACATTTGGCTATGTGTTTCACCTTGATTTGGTCATGCAAGAAGTAGAGGGTGGTCTCTCTTAGACCACATAAGCTAAATATCATGGTGTAATTAATGCTAGCGTAGAAGCGATATGGATTCAACATGTCTTGGGAGAAATTGGTTTTTTAGCTGACTCAGTGGTTGTAATCTTTTGTGATAACCATAGTGCAATACAGGTTGTTGACAATCATTGCACACGGTTAGATAATCCATGTGGAGATTCATGATCATTACGTGAGACAATCCATAAAAGATTTTATTGTGAAGCTTGTTTGCTTCAAAACAAACGATCAGATTGATTATATATTTACAAATCCTTTACTAGAATCTAAGTTTGTTAAAATTCAAGTTGTGCATGGGATTCAAGAAGCTACAATTATGGGAGGGTGTACATAAGTAATTTCACCTCCTAAATCTCCAAAGCCTTGTGTTGATGGGGCGTGTTGGAGCAATAAACCTTGTTAGTTCGTCACACCTCTGGACCTTCTCGAGACAAACAATCAATATAAATTGATAGTCGACTGAGTGATTGACTGATTGGTTAACTAATGGGCTGACTAAGATATCGATTCGTTAAATCAATTGATCAAAGAAGGTTTCGACTAACCAATTGTTTGGTTGGGAAATTTAACAAAATTGTCGACTATGGAACAAATAGGACATAAATCATGGAGGTCATGATGTGTTATGACCTAAGCATGCGGACACATTCTTCCTCACTTCAAGGAATCTATAAAAAGATGACACTATGGGTTTAATATGTGTGTGTCTAATGAACAATTCATTTCAATGTATTGTCAATTGCGGTATGGTGCATTGATGTGCCTAAGTGCTGAAATGATGTTTGATAATTGTATACATTGTGATTAACATATCTACAAATTATGTAATAAGCTTGTTTGATTTATTATCGGATTCATGATAAGTATCATACCCTTTTTAGATGTCCCCATACCCAAATTGGAGTGGCAAAAAGAGAGTTTCTTGCTAGGTCAAAAATTGGGTCCATGGCTTCATGCATAATTTGGAGTTGCCTCAAAAGCAAGTTACAAAGTTGAATATCTAATCTCTATTTTATGCTAGGTTGAATTCAACTATGAAGAATCCTTTTTCACACTAATAAAATGAACTCTTAATTCTTTATTTTAAGGTTGTTGTAATATATCTGTGTACATATGTTAGTTTTGGCTAGAGGTTGTTGAATATGAAATTGAGTGCATTGTCCTTGAATTATTGTGATTGATCCACTGCATCTTTTGCCATGTGAATTATGAGAGTAATCATAAGATGTGGTATACTTGGCATTAAGCACATGGTTCAGGCGATGATTTTGAGGAATCAAGGCTACATAATCTCAACAAACAACCTTATAAGTATATTAGGGGTCTTCCCATGCTCATAAACAACCTTCAAATATGAAGTCATATGCTTCACTGAGAACGATGTGATAGAGCTTGGGAAATATGGGATTGGGTTCAATGATGTTTTTTTATTTTTGGCATAACAATGAATTTTGCAATGAATCCATTGAGAGGGGGCATCGATTCCTACTCAACTATTTTTTAAAAGGAGAAGGTCACCATAGAGGCCTATTGTAATTGTATCGACAACTTACATGAGACGACTCTTAAAGTGGAGGATATTGTTGAGGATGGGAAGTATTTTGTCAACAATGAGGCTACGTATATAAAAGGCATAACCTTGTAGTGAATGGAGGATTGATTGTTGTTCAATCACTTACGGGGATCTACTGATCATAAATCATCATGTTGTTGCTATCTAATTCAATAATTATGTGAATAGCTCATGGATGAGCATACGTACCACTGTGTTTTTAGCAATTGTATGTAATTAAATTTATGAATAGGATAGTGTTTCCATTATCCATTGGACATTTCTCATTTTTTGTGAATGAATGAAGCAAATTTACTACAAATACTTAGAGCTTCACATATGCTTACGGTTGTGCTTTTCGATATGAAATGATACATAATACATATTTCTCTTTAAAAAATGCTCACCTTATACACGAGCTATATGTTTTAATTTTGTCAATCCAGTAGTATGAAATGTCAATAAAAGTTCCATTATAATTAAGTTTAAATAGTGAATGTAAAATAATAGTAAGATTAAGTAACATATTTACTAAACATATGATAGGAAATGCTTAAATAATTTAATAGATTTTTATTTATTTTTGGTATTAATCTGAGTAATAAGAATGGTTTGACCTAAGGAGGTTATATATATTGTTAAATGTATATGATATGATCTCAGGGGAGGTATATATGAGGTTAATTATATTTGTAATGAAGTAAATGCATATATAATAATGGTCGGCCTAACGAAGAGTGTGCATCTGCAATGAATGAATACGTATATATAGAGGTCATGTAGTGATTATTGAGTGGAACATGTGATTTTGATATATGAATGTATTGGGGTATTTGAAAGGGAGTAGTCTATTTATTCTATGTTTTTTACTTTACGGTGGGTTTTGATCGAAATCCGGTAATTTTTCTTTTGGTAAAATCCAAATTTCTATTTAAATTGTATTTTTGAATCCAAAAAGTAGATTCAACACCCTCAAATACCCCCATGGCACCCAAATTATGCAATTTGCATAGTTAATATATGTGATTCTAATATTTTTTAAAATTTCCAATTGGAATACGAACAAAAATAGACAAAAAATATGCTCCAAAAAAGTTGAAAACTTAGAATATTACTACACCATTTGAAGGAGGTATATGAATGATTGGGGTATTATGTAAATCATCTCTATTATCACTTTAAGGATCGTACTTCACATTCACATTTAGTATATATATAATGTGCACTCTAATTTATTATAATATTTTAAACATTTGGTATATATATATATATATTTTAATAATTATTTTAGTGAAATATCACGTCATATTTTTATTCTTTATCCTATAAAAACAAAAAACATATATTGTAATTTCTTCCATGAAAGAACTCCATTTTAAATTATACATAATGACAAACAATCATAATGCAGGAGAAGTTTAATGAATTATATTATCTCTTCATATCAAGGAATCATAATCTCTTTCCATTTATGTATGTCTATTTAAATTTTGTCTACGAAAGATGGTTACTTTCCATCTTTTTATATTCTCTTTTCATTTATGCATGGGTATTTAAAATTTGTCTCCAAAAGATTGTTACTTTCCATCTCTCCATATCAAGGAAACATAGTATCTTTCCAGTTATGTACGAATATATTTAAAATTTGTCTCTAAATAATTCATACTTTCCAAAAGATTGTTACTTTCCATCTCTCCATATCAAGGAATCATATTCTCTTTCCATTTATGTATGGCTATATTTAAAATTTGTCTCTAAACAATTGTTACTTTCCAATTGATTTCCTTAATATGCTAAGTGAATAGTTTTTTCTTGTGGTCGTGATTCGATTGAAGGGATTGCTTTATTGGAAATGTACATAAAGTTAATGTATGAAATGTTTATATGTGATTTAATGCAAAATCATTATTGGAAATGTATTTAAACTTGATTTTAGGGTAATAAAATAATTTGTAACTTCTTTGTCAGTCGTTTTATAAATTTAGAAAGACGATTGCTTTAATTTAGTAAAAGAAATTCAGAATTGAGTAAATATTATATTCTATTTATATTTAGTTTAAACAAAATCATTTTTTTAAGGCTTGAGGAGGAACTGGAAGAATGACGTTTAAAGAGTCCGGTTATATGGTTGAGTTAGGGGAAAAGAATACACAACTTTTTCATAATTATGTTAATCGGTGCATAAATTTGAATTATAATTATGGTTGAAATGATATTCAAGGTGTTTTTATTTCAAGCTAAAATGAACTCGAAAAAGTTGCAGTTTATCATTTTAGTTATATTTTTCAAGATTTTGGTGTAAAATTTATTGGGGCACAATTGAAAGTAATTCAGTCTTATTTTTGTTTTTTCAGTGAAGGTGACGCAGTAAGTATTGGTTCTCCAGTGACACTAGTGGAGATTGAAAATATTCTTAAAAAGTTTGCAAAGTTGAAAAGTCTAGGCCTGGACGGGTGGGCGATGGAGTTTTTCTTCAGTACTTTGATCTTGTCCATTTAGATCTACTAAATGTGGTTGAGGAATCTAGGACTAAAGGAAAGGTTTCAGGTGCCCCGAACACGACATATATTGCTTTAATTCCCAAGTCAAATACGCCTTCATCTTTCAATGACTTTCGACCTATTTCATTATGCAATTTGGTGTACAAAATTATTTCAAAGGTTATAATCAATATATTAAATTCGTCCTTAGTTGCATGTATGTCTAAAGATAAATTTGGCTTTTTACACAATAGGCGAATATTTGATGCTATCGGGATAACCTATGAGAGTCTTCATACTATCAAGGTGAAGAAACTGCCTGCTTTAATATTAAAGATGTATTTGGTAAAAGCTTATGACAAAGTGAATTGGACATTTCTTAGACTGGTTTTGCTTCAAATAGGGATATAGTTGGAGGTTACTGATTGGATTATGGCATGCATGTCTTCTGCAAATTTCTATGGTCTTGTCAACAATGCTCTTATTGGTTTTCTAAAGAGTACTAGAGGACTTAGAAAGGGTTTCCCTTTGTCACTCCTACTATTTTTTTTATTGTAGTTGAAGGAATAAACTGACTAATTGATCAGGTTGGACGTGATGGAAAAATCAAAGGGGCAAGGCTCTCACAGAATCTTTTCATTTCACGTGTCCCGTTTTGTGGATGATGTCCTTCTTTTTTATGACGGAAGAATGGAGGAATGGAGGGATTTTTAGGAATTAATCCAATTGTTTTGTGAGCCCACATGTATGGAAGTTAGTATACAAAAGTATTATTTCCTGGTTCTTGGGGTAATAGATGATATACTTGGTCTTATAAGCTCTTTTTTTCCTTTCCACCTGGAAAACATAGATTCTAGTTTTAAATATCTGGGATATTTTTTAAAACCCAACAACTACTTAACGATTGATTAGTTATGGCTACTGAGAAAAATGGAGAAGAATATTATAATTTGGGTACATTGTTCAGGTACTTTCGTTGGGGGTGGGGGGGGATTGACTCTGTTAAACTTAGTCCTCCAAAACATTCCAGTGTATTGGATTTCATTAGCCAAGGTTCCTAAGAGCATACTTTATAAAATTCGGCAGTAGATTTTTAGTTTTTTATGGACGGGAAACAAGTTGAAGGATGTGTTTCATTTAGTTAAGTGGTCTCAAATCTCTTTGCCCAAGCAAATGGGGATGGTGTTGGTTGTGAAGCCTGGTCTTCCTTATTCAGAGGTCGTGTTTGGATCCCAGTCCATGATGGGGGGGTTTTGGGGGGCTCCCCCCCCCCCAATATAGTCGCCATGGGGGGTGGCGACTACATTTTAGGACCCCCCCCCCCTGGTGGGGGTTCGGAGGCAACGCCCCTGTAGCAAAAATTTCGGAAAAAAAATGCCTTGTAAAATTTTGTAATTACATACTCATGACTTGGTCAATAATGGGTGATTTACGGACCCATGGTATTGGGTGTTCCATAGTATTTTCCCATGGTAATCCCTCTTTAAAATGAAGGCATTGTAATATGGCTGGGTATTATAGCATCGTAAAGATCTCTAAGCTTGTGTAAGAGATACTGTGAGAGAGTGAAGAGAAAATTGCAGTGGATGTGCTACGGGTTGTATCCCTTCATTTTGTTGAATGGTATAATAATAAGTATTGGAAAATTTCTGTGTGGATGTAGCCCATCTTGGGTGAACCATGTTATATTGGTGTCTCTCTTGTAATGTGTTTTATGTGATTTATATTTGCATCTTGTTTATTGTTATTGCTCTACGATCCTTTTTTTCTAACATGTGGTGCATTAAGAACCTATTTTGGTTTGCTCAAGGTTTGGCTATGAAAATCTCGTGGAGGGGTCTATTTGGTCAAGGAATCTAGTGTGAGACCATTCAAACAAAGTACTTAAAGAAGATTTCGATTGTCAATTGGTTTCGTCAACCTAAGAAACATATTTATTCCGCTTCAAATAGTAGGAGAGGTCTTCTTAAATCGGTTTCTTCATTAAGTTGTTGGTTAGTATGGAAGGTGGGCACCATAAATTAGGTTAAGATTGGGGTTGATACTTATGTTGGTTGTGACGATAGATACAGGCTATCTCTAGGATTTACACACTTAAATTCCTTTGGATTTTGGTATCTGTCACATATTAGGAATCCTCTTATAGGTTTGAATGACTTAAATTATTGGCATCGCTCAAAGGAATTGGGACTCGGTGGTTACTTTGTTGAAGAATGGAACAATTATATAAAATGAATGGTTCATTGTGGAATTAGACTGATGGATCAGGAGTATCAATTTGTATGGTCTTGGAATACTTCTACTTGTCAAGTAAGTTCTTCATTAGCATATGAGTATATCTCCCTTTACTCCGATATATCGGTTGATAAGTGGTGGTACACGTCTTTATGGAAGTGGGATGCGCCTATGAAAGCTCTATTATTTTGTTGGTTGGTTCTAGAGAACAAAATTTTGATTGGTGAAAACTTGAAAAAAGCGAGGTTTTAATGGTCCATTTCACTGTCCGTTGTGTTGTCTTGATGATGAATTTGTCGAACATTTATCTGTTAAGTGTGTATTTTCACATAATGTTTGGTGTGAAGTATGGCTTTCTGTTGAATATTTCTGCTAGTTAGGGTCAGGATTCCTTCGAAGATAATATCAGGAGGCGGGTTTCTTCGGACATGCCACATTCAAATATTCCTTTGTTTGTCATTTGGGGACTTTGGTGTTAGAGGAACAAGATTATTTTTCAAGATGCATAATGGAGCTACTATGGTATTTTGACTAAAATTGTTGGAGCCTTTAAGGAATCTCATAAGAAGACTAATGAGGACTTTGTTCATCCTTTAAAATATCCATCTTTTCCCGAAGTGCTTCATGTTGGATACTTAGATGGTGCTTCGTAGGACAATCATTGTGGGGTTGGAATGTTTATTACAGTTAAAAAAGATCACTTCTTTTAGTTGTGGATGGATTGTGGCATTGACACTAATTCAATGGCTGAACTCTTAGCTCTATGGGGCTTATTACTTTTTGCTTTGAGATGGAATTTGTTTATCTTACAGGTGGATGGGGACTCTCGAGTTATCTTGGATAGGGTAGCTGGGAGAACTCAATTACAAGTGATCATTTTGGATTCCTGGAAATTAGAATCCAAGAGTTATAAAAGAATTTAAAAGAATTTATAGTTTCCTTTTTATAATCAAATTTATAGACCGTTTAATGGTATGGTGGATTGTTTAACTAAGAAGGTTGTTGGGAATGTAGAAAGGCTCTTATTTTATGAAGAGAATCATAATCATACTATGATCTCTTTAGGATCATTTCATGTATTAAACTTTTGAATACATTTTAGATACTAGTTGGATAACATGTTTGTTATTCTGACTATGGTATAGGAGAAGGTAGCATGTAGTGATGGTCAAACATAGCTTTTGTGTTTTGGGAGACTTGGCTATTTAGTTTTATGTTTTTTTTGGTTGCATATGTGATGTTATTTTTTATTCATATTAATAAATATTAAGTAAAGGATTTTTTTTAAACAAACATTTTTAAATATATAGTTAAATTTAAAATTTAAAATAAGAATAAGTTATGGTTTATATTTCTTTATATTATAAATATCATAATTGGAAATGGTTAATTTTTCATTGTCAATTGAAAAGTTGTAATTGAGTTGATATTTTATAACATATATATAAAAGATGAGTAGTTTTTTTATTATATATAATAATCAACCAATTGTAATGAATTGGTTTTAAAAAAAGTGTTGATATAGAGAATGAAATTTGTTTTCAATTTGAATATTAAATTTCGATTAAAATATGTTCTTCATTTTTTAATATTTAATTGCACCAAAGAGTGTTTTTTTTAAGGGAGGGAATTTCTCAAGTACAAAATTTTGTTGAATCAAATTATGACTTTTGAAAACATTTTACTTATCTCTCCTTGTTGAATCAAACTAGCCTAGATCCAAATCTTAGGCTTTATCAAGCATCGAGAGGGATCAAATATCCCGAGGTGCAAACCTCTCCTTGAGTGCAATACCTGAGTCGAGGTTTGCACCTCGGGAGATTTGATCCCTCTCGACACTTGATAGAGCCTAGGATTTGGATCTAGGTTAGTTTCAGTCGTGGGAAATGACACAAAACTGGAGTTTGATCAGCATTGTAAGGAACAAGTTAAGTTGAAAACATAGATACATTTACGAGGATTATCATAATGTAAGTAATAAGTATTAAGGATTGAGTAAATTGTTAAACTGAAAAATAGAGACAATTCGCCTAATTTTTTTTTTCGATTCTCTTTTTGTTGATCTGCATTTTGTTTTGTTTATTCTTCTCCTTCTTCTACCGTCATTTCTTCATTTCGTACATATCGTCCATATCGTCGGGGCATTGAATGCAACCATGTCGGATGGTACATAGTTAGGGTTCGTTGCATTTGGCTTATAAAAAGCCATGATCATGCCAAATAGTGTCATATACAACATATTTATAGGGAGGTTGCGTATGGTAGAAATAAAGGATACCTAACTATTAAAATCACGGGTTTGTCATCACGAGGATATCAATCTCTTAGCCAATGAAACACATATCAATCATTAACTAAATAACAATATTAGCAATTAAATTATTTTATAATACTACTGTTTAATTACTTATTATAAAATCTATGAGATGTAGAACACTTGATGGCGGGTGATGGTTAAGACACCCCTAAGCAGAAAGGTCGCCAGTTTGAAACACCACGGATACTAAAATCCAACCATGCTAGGGGTTGGTGTGGTCCACGCCATGTGCGATCCTTGTGTGATTTTGACAGGTTAGATGCCCTTAGTTCATGAAATCTATACGTCCATTCACTGAAACAATGAGTCCATACACTAAAATCTATGCATCCATTCACTGAAATCAATGCATCCATACACTGAAATCTATGCATCCATACACTGAAATCAATGCATCCACAGAATAACATCTACACTGAAAAATATGCAATAAAAAATTTCAACATTGTAAGGACCAAGTTAAGTTGAAAACACAGAAAGAATTATGAGGATTATAATAATGTAAGTAATAAGTATGAATAAATTGTTACACTGGAAAATAGAGACAATAATTTTGTAAGGATTAAATAAATGAAAATATGGTTCACATCGTGATCATTCTCAATCTATCTTCTTCATTTTTTCTTATTTTCACACCTGGTAGTTTTAATATTTTCTCATATTGATCATATGAGAATCTACATTGGACCTGTACTTGTATTACGTACTTGTATTCTAGCATATGACTCTCGGCAGACATGACACATTTGAACTTCTGCTAATTGATCAATTCGTTTACGAAATTTTCGATGTCTAGTATACATTTCTTCAGATGGTACCGATATTGTCGGTTATTAGATATGAACTATAGTGCACGATTGGAAGTTTCCATATCAACAAAATTAGAGTTCAAATTTTCCTTGTGATCACATTCCATGTATCCAAGTATGTCATATTTAATGGTAGTTATATTGATTCCTATATAACCCTGAAATTATCTCCCATTCATGCTTTTGAGAATCCCTTTGCACAAATAACACTTCTTCACAATCTCTTTAGTTCATGGTCACGTTTTCTTTGTTCTTCTGTATGTTCTGATGCTTCTTTTTCTATTATGGATTCAAAACGTTGACTAAAGAACATGGATACTATGGATTCTCCAAAACATCCTGAAATCAACAACCACATAAATCTTGCTACAAAGGTTATTTTTATCTTTCTATTCTATATATTTGTCATACTTTTCTTCTTTGATAATCAATATCTTCATTATTTGCAATATTATCATGAGGATCCACGATATACCTTGAAATAGAGAACACCGAAATTTAATTTATTGAAATCACTGTAGAATAGTTTTTCTATTAAATTGATAAATTCAATGTATAGATGTAAATAACAAAAAACAATGCATTGTTGAAATCAATGAAAGATTTTTTTATTTATTAAATTGATAAATTCAATGCATACATGTAAAAAACAAAACAAAAAATGCATTGCTGAAATCAATACAATGAAGGAAATAAATATGCATCTTTTGTTGTTTAACAACATTTGTGTGTGGTCTATAGGTAGGAATTAAGGTGATGGAATTGTGTTAAACTAGAGACCAAGATTCAAAACCCTTTTTGCTTGGAATTATAGTTAGTTATCAAATCTAACTATTATTGTGGCATTTTTTTATTATCAAATCTAATTATTAGTTAGCAAATCTTAACTTTATGGTTGCTTTTCTTTTCTATTATTGTCTACTTCTTTATTCTATGTTGGGTATAATATTATGTTTCTACTTTTCATATCCACTATAATATTTTTTTAACTTCTTTATTTTATGTCGACTATAATATTTTTTTAACTTCTTTCGTTTTTGTTTATGGCCGACAATAATATCACAAACGTAATGTTAAAAGTTCTCACTCATATTGTAATTTTTTACTTTATATTAAATTTTATTAATGGCCGACAAACTATTAATTTTTACATTTTATTTTTTTCGAACAAACATTACATCCATTACATGTTACATCCGTTACATGTTACAAGATAAGGGTGTGTCGACATAATATTAATTATTTTTTACTTTTTACGTTTTATTAGGTGTAACACTACAGGTTACGGGACACATACACGTTACACGATCTCCCTCATATTATCATTTTTTACTTTTTATGTTTTATTAGGTGTCCCCTTACATGTAACGGGACACATACATGTTACAAGATCTCCCTCATTTTTTACTTTTTATGTTTTATTAGGTGTAACGGGACACATACACATTACAAGATCTCCCTCATATTATCATTTTTTACTTTTTATGTTTTATTAGGTGTAACGAGACACATACACATTACAAGATCTCCCTCATATTATAATTTTTTACTTTATATGTTTTATTAGATGTAGCGGGACACATACACGTTACAAGATCTCCCTCATACTGGACTGTAGAGCACCTCTCGGTGCAATTATGACTTTTGAAAACATTTTACTTACCTCTCCTTTTTCACATGTTATTTTCGGAGCATCTATCAACACAACTACAACTTCAACTCATTTACCCTCAAAAACTCTAAATATGTATAAATGAACTTCTAAAATGTTTTGGATCTTCAAATCTAAAAAAATATTTTTTCAAATGATCTTAAATAATTACTTTATATCCCATCCTTTTTATAGTTAAAATTAAAATTTATTTTTAAAATATAAGTTCCTTCCGATGGAATTATCTTAAATAATTACTTTATATCCCATCCGTTTTATAATTATAATTAAAATTTATTTTTAAAATATAAGTTCCTTCCAATGGAATGTAAATATATGTGTAATGCTTTTTGGATATTCAAATCTATTTTTTTTTTCTTTTCAAATTATCTTAAATAATTATTCTATATCCAATCCTTTTTATAATTAAAATTAAAATTAAAATTTATTTTTAAATATAAGTTCCTTCCAATAGAATGTAAATGTATGTGTAATGCTCTCTTTGTTTTATGGATTTCTTTTCACTTATTTAATATACAAATAAAAATTGTTTTATTCGAAGAAAAAAATCCTTTCAATAAGGAGTGTGTATGTATATATATACACACACATTCACGGAAAAAAAAACAAACATATTTTTGATACTTTATGATAAAATAAATCTATATATAGAAGAGCGAGGTTGCTCTATTCAGGTTAGAGAGTTCAAACTTATATAGTCATTTGACTCTGTTTTCCAACTTAGACAGACCCCTTGTAGGAAAACAGATCTTTATAGACCTAGATTAAAAATGTTTTTAATTTCTATTGGAAAGGGACTTAATTCAAAATGTTATTAAGATATGAGAGATCCATATTCTAGATATAAAACTTACTTTGAAAGAGAATCTTCCCTTTGATTGAGTTCTGTATGAATATTCTCAGAGGAAATATGTTGAAAGGCCAATTTTGCTTCCTTCACTCTGTCTAGAAAAGGGAAGAGAACAATATTTGAGATAGAACAACAACCATTACACTAGTTGATAACAAGCTTTGAATCACCATAAACTTTGATATGATGTATACCTTTCTCGGTTTTAAATCAAAGGAGGATCCATACCAAATTGGCCTCTGCCTTGTTATTTGATCCTTTTCCAACACCATATTTGATTGTAAAAAAATGTTGATAATTGAGGAAGAGAATCGCACCATCTCCACATAAAGCTAATGTCCCTTGTCTTGCCCCATAGAAAAATGCTCACACATAAGAATTATTAATGGAGGTCACATGTAAAGACCGAACTTTGACTTTGGTAGACCGTGAATTGCTTTCCAAAAACCATATTCTTACCTTAAGCACCACAAGGTCTGGACCCATAGCTTTTTCTTCAAAAATCATGAGATTATTGGACCACCACATGCCCCAAATGACGAAGCATGGGAGCACTTTGAAGGGATGTATCATACATTCATCAAACCACGATGCAAAACAATGCTCAATAGATCCTCTCGACCATTGTATCAAACATTTTAGCACATAAACTACCTCTTTCCAGACGTGAACCAAATAAGGACAGTGTATGAAAAGATGGGAGGCAAACTTAACATTCATTTTGTAGATGATGCAATAACTAGGCCCATGCCAATTTTGTTTGATGTAGTTATCCCATATCAGGATGTTATTATCCAAAGTTAACCAAGTAAACAATTTGATCCTTAAAGGGCACAAAACCTTCTAGATGGTTTTCCACCACCACTTGGTTTCAATGCTCGATGGAGCAGGACATAACAAAGTGTAACCACTCTTGGCAATGAGCTAGCCATGAAGCCAAATTCTTCGACCACATTAGAGCATCTGGGTCATTTGAGAGCCTTACTGTACTTTGATAAAGTAAATTCTGATAAGAAGACCACTCCTCCTGCATGCAGATCATAATATTCAAATCTTCAGTAGACTTCCAAGATTAGGTCCCAACCATTTCATTCATAGGCACAACAACATCCTTCATTTTCCTAATCCCTTAACATAAGAGAAGATGTATCAAGTCGATCAAAAGTCTATGATTTATAGGGAATTTGATCCAAGGGTATTCCCCAACTTGAACTCTATCACCTGTCCCGAATTTCCATGCAACCCAATGGCCTAGAGTAGGATGTGAATGCATGAGGTGTTTCCACACAATCGACACCCCTTTTGAAACCAACGGTTGGGGTCTAATCCAATCATACACTTTCTTTCCATGCATATATTTGGATTTCAAAATATTTGTCCATATTCCTTCATGTGTGATCACCCTCCACAAGGATTTCATGCCTAAAGCTAACAAGAACAAATGAATGTTCTTGAGCCCAAACCCTTATGGGATTTTGGTCTGTACAGAGAAGACCACTTAACAAGAGGAATACCATCCTTTTTTTGACTTCTTGTCCATAAGAAATGAAAGCATAGCTTCCAAATACTATTGAGAATGCCTTCCGGGATATGAGAGATAGTGATCCAATAAATAGGAATGCTCTCAAGCATAGATTTTATAAGAATCAAATGCCCCCTCATGAGAGCCCATTACACCAAAATATCGTCATCATGAGTTATGTGTCCTATATTTTTCCTGGTTCCTAAAGCACTTAGGCCAAATGATTGAAAAAAGGGTTGTTGTTTCTCCTTTTACCTTTTGTTGTCACCCTGACGCACCCTGCTCATTGACAAGGTACATCAGACCATTGGTGACGTGCTCTGCACATTGACAGAGCATGTCAGTGACACATGCTGCCTTTGTACAAGGTTCGTTACCCTCCAAAGACGTGAGTTTCCTGTGTACAAAGTGCGACACTGTTGGTTTAAAAGGAGAAAGAGAAACTTCGAGTGGCTTATAGAACCCTTGGTTATGTGGAGACTTATCCTTATGAACTAGGAAATGTGGCATTTGATCCCTTTATGATACCGATGGATATAGGTGGCCACCCACCTATTGCACTGGCTCAAAACAGTTTTTCATTCTGGTAGTTTTCTTGTAATTTTTCTACAGCTTTTTGGGTCCCAAACTTTCAAGGCCATTTTGAGGCCCTAAATGATATTTTTTTGGTGATTTGGGGGGACAAATGGTTTCCAACAACAATCATTCAGCCTCATTCCAAATTTGTAAATCTCGAATAAAGGTTTCCAACGGGCTACCGAGCGCCCCAAACAGAGATCGCATGCAAAAGTTATGACCTCGGGAAGTTGACTGATCAACTAACCACCTTGGGGCCGTAAACTTTATGACGGTTCATCTTTTGGGGTTTTTGGATGTTTGGGATTCTTTCCCTCATGCTTATGATAATAGGCCTTTCGGCCTCTTTTTGTATTCAACTTGTCATGAATGAGCGTAGCCGCCACATCTCTTCTCAGAGATATAGCTACCACCATTCTAGCTACTTTTATTTTGGAGTTTGTTTTATTTCATTCATTTAATAGAATCTGAGTTTGTTGTATCGCTGTGTTTCTTGCCATATATCTGTGTATGTGAATATATATATGCCCTTTCATTTCGTTCTCACATAAATCCGAATCAGTGGTATCAGAGCTTTCTGCTCTTGTGATTTCTCAGTGCATGTCCTCGACGAGATCTGAATATTGAGAGTTGGGTCTCAAACTAGTTGAGCTTGGGGAAAATCCTCCTCGTCGACCCAAGCAGGATCCCATGGCGGGAGAGGAAAAGAGAGATGACGGAGTAGGATATCCTATTAAATTGTTGCTCGAGGAATCCCTCACACGACAGAGGAACAAGATGATGGATAATTTTGCACAAATCCTTCGCAGGATGCCAACGGCGGCGGATGCACCTTCAACGAGCAGCCATTTCAGGGGTGCGAATCCCTTCAAGGTACAATTTAACTTTGACATTCCCCTATTTGAAGGAAATATAGATGCAGATGATTTAGAGAAATGGTTGAATCTATTAGAGGGTTACTTCTCTATTAAAAAAAAATTCCGACAACGAAAAAGATCACATTCGCACTCCTTAAGTCCCTTCCCCATATTAAAGACTGGTGGGATGGGTACTGTAAGAGGCATGCAAGAGACGAGTCTGAACTATTCAAGACAGACCCTACTTAGGAGTCTTTTGTTGATGCCTCAAGGAAGAATTCTACCTAACATTTTCGAGACCAAAAGGGAGTTTAGGATATGTAAACGTACCCCAAGGGCAGATGAAAGCGGTCTTATGTTGGTCGGCCGGGTGGATCTCAATCTGGTTGTAACCGGAAAAGCCTTGCATGAATGAGAAGATGACACTTCTGGCACAATTGTCAATGATCTGATTGATGAAGGGAGTGGGGTAGTTGTCCTTAGGACAAGCCTTGTTCAGATCCCTGTAATCGACACAGACTTGGATGGTGCCCTACTTCTTGGCCACAGGGCCGACATTGGAGACCCATTCTGTTAAAGGAACAGGGTAGATGAAGCCGACCTTCAAGAGATTTTCAATCTTTGCCTTAATTGTCACATTCTTTCGAGGGTGCACTGGTCATAACTTTTGATGGACTGGTTTAGCATCGGGATAGGTTTTAATCTCATGTGAAACAATGGCACGATCTATCTCGGACATCTCATTGTCAGTCCAAGAAAACACGTCGCGGAATTGCTTGAATAAGGCCATGTACGTAGTGATCTCTTCGGGAGACAGTTCTACCCTAAACGACACTAGGGGTAACCGAAATGTCAACCGGAATGGAGGGTTCGATGTTTTCCAAGTTACCCTCAGTGACCATATGACATGTAAGTATCAGTGACTGGGGGGCAAGGATAGACATTCGGTGTGAAAATGGTGGTGATGTTGTTCTCTATAGAATCCAATGGGGGTAGGAAAGACGATCGGTGATGGAGGTCTTCCCACGGAGGGTCATCAACGCTCATAATCTCCATAATGGACTCGTCAGAATGAAAAGTTCAGAGCAAAGGATCTAGTAAGGACGACATCCGCTGTAGAGAACAAGGTGTAGAGGCCACAACCAAGTGGTCCTCGGGTGCCGACTGGATAACCTCATAAGTAGTTTCAACGAGTGAAAGAGGCATTATGTCTCCAATCAAATGCATGGTGGTGTCATCAGGTACAAGCCATTGATGGGTAGAGTTGGGAAAAGATGGATTTATGGAGGATATCATGTTCACCGTGGCAACATGGTTGGGGGGATCCGGGGTTGGAAAGACACCCATAAGAGATGAATATTTTATGAGGTCGCCCCCCACACTCTCATATGGCTACAAAGATTTCTCGAGTAACAAGACATTATCGCCAGGATGAGTAGCGGTGTCTGGTGTACAGAAGTCCAGTTGGTCGATAGTGACAATTCGGCCTTGGTGGGGGAATTTCACAATGTGGAAGACAGATGGCATGACCGCAGTCATGGCATAAAAGGAATTACGAACAAGTAAAAGATTATAATCCAAAGGGGCTATGACTACTTCCACGTAAATGGTTGCGGTCTTACCCCCCAACTCAACTGCTAAAGCTTGTAATATAGCCCATGGGGTTGAAAGCCACAACCGTCGAATGCTTTTAGGGTAATGGGAGAACGATTTAACTCGGGAGAACCAATGGCTCTCCAACATGATAGTGACATGACCGAGGTGGAAGCGCCTTCGTTTAGTATAGTACGATGGACTGTCTTCCTAGAAACTTTCGTAGCAACTTGAAATGCTAGCTGGTGGGAAAGCCTCGGTTTAAAGTACTCAAGTCGAAACATGATTGTATTCGAGGAATTCGTATCTATTGCGCCAATGGTAGTGAGAAGAGTCTTGCGCTGGTTGGGACAATTCTACAAGACCTCTAGCATCAACATAGCACAAGGAGCTTGTGCCAAGTCCTCTACAATTTTGTAGTTCTGAGCTTCCTGAGCATTGAGGTTGAAAATGACTTTTCGAATCATGCTCTTAGGCAGACGCAACACTAACTCTAATGAAGGATTCTCAATGGTGAGGGGAGCCTGTGGTACGGTAACATCGGGAATAGAAATGGAATCTTTTTCAGTATTACTTCCAACGAATTCCTTCGGAGGGACTAAGTCATATGAGCGCGAGCGTGTGTTCAGGTTAATCGTCTCACTACTCATAATGAGAACATGCGCGGTGGAGGATGTGTCTCCGTGAGAAGGAGAGGGTTGTGCAATCGGTTGTTGATTCTGAGTGGGGAAGGGATCATTGAGAATTGCGGGTGTGGGGTTTCCCTTGAGAAACTTCTGCACTTCCTCTCGGTGGAGACATTCCTTGGATAAATGGTCACCACCACACAGTAAACAAGGATACTTTAGCTTCCTCTTATGTTTGGTGTCTTCAGGGGTGGTCTTGTGCTCCCGTTGATTGGAAGATTTCTTGGGTTTACCTTTGTTTTTCTTCTTGCCACCGAACTTCTAAGGAGAAGATGATTGAACAAAATTCACCTCCTTGGTGGAAGCAGGAGTGGGTGACTTGGTGGTGTTGCTTCCAGCCTGTGGTGGGGATGGGGAAGAACCCTGGGGGTTTGAGGATCCACCAGTTTGAGGAGAATGCTGGGAGTTAAGGTAACCGATAATGTCGTTGGCCTGAGGTCCCTTGGGTGGTTTTGAAGGGTCATATGTAGGGCAGGGTGTGTCAGGAACAATGTCATACAACGTTCCAGATTGAGCATAGACAAGGTCTAAGTAATGGGCACAAGCGATAGCCTGTTCCTTAGTGACGGCCCCTCCCATGGCCACGTCTCGAGCTATGACAGGTAAAAGAGACTTCGTGAACCGGTCAGCTAAGAGTTGGTATGTGATGGGAGCCTTAGTGAGATGTCATCTCCTCCACCACTCATGGATATGATCAGAGATATGAGTTGCGGTAGTTTGATGGGTGAAGTCAATAGGTCCGTACCAGTTTCGTAGCATATGGGTAACAAATGAGTCAGGAAGGACATAGCAAGAGAGCGAAAATCGAGAAATGAGTGTGGTGGTATTTCAATATACCACTTGGTAGCTAGGCCGGTGAGGGTCCTTTGAAACAACCTTAGACGGATCGAGTCGTCCATCAAGGAATTGGATGAGCACGAGAGATGGTAGGTCATCACATGGTTTTTCGGGTCCTCACCGGGTTCGCCATCAAATTTGGGAATATCAAAGGGTAGATTGACCGGAATGGGTGGCCAATTATAACCGTGTAGGATGGGATCATTAGTCAGATGAGATAGGTTGGGTAGGTCCAGAGTAGCAAAAAATGGCAGCTATTGGTTTGGCTACGGATAATGATAGTATTGATATGACATATATGGACCAGTGGGACCTTGAATCGACTGATTATAAGGTGTTCCCATCTGGAATTCACCATAAGAGGGGTGGGCCTCCACGGTTGGGTGGTGGACCATATGTAGGTTTTCCGCCATAATAGGGTGGTCCACCGCTGGAAGGTGGGGGTCCTCCACCGCCGGAATAAGGTGGACCTCCACCAGAAGGTGGGGGTCCTCCGCCGCCACCGAAATAAGGGGGTTCGTCGCCTCTGTCGCCAGAATAGGGCGGGCCACCGCCTCCACCGCCGAAATAGGGTGGGCCTATGCCTCTAGAATGAGGGGGGGCGTCTCCATAAGGTGGAGGTCCGCCACCACCAGAAGGTGGTGGTCCTCCGCCAGAAGGTGGAGGTCCGCCCCCTCCAGAAGGAGGTGGACCAAACGGTGGTGGGGGAGGTGGGGCGTGAGGAAAAGTTAGTGGGGGTTTAATCGACACAACATTAAAATGTCCCCATGGAGTGTATGAGTTTTCGGGATAAGGTATCCAGTGGAGTACGTTTACGGGATGGAATTGTCCTGACATAGGATTAAAGTGACCTGGATACGTGTGACTCCATGGTGGTTGAGTTGGGTTGGACGGGCCTCCACCATGATGCAATCCCATGGTGGATCCCACAACGGGTAAGGAACTACCAAGGGATTGACCAATTGGCGGTCCTCCATTCGTACTATGGCTAAAAAACAGGGGTTTCTCCCCAGTAACAACGTGTTGACCACTAGTGGATGGTTGACTCGAAATGAGTTGTTGACTACTTACTATTGGAGAAACACTACTCGTAATAAAATTAGGAGGCAAAGAGTATCCTCCCCGCGAGTTTTGTGGTGGGGGAGGGGTGGGTAATGTTCCAGTAGTAGTAGGAGGGGTGTTGGACTGTTGTCCCTTAACATGTTGAGTCATTTGGGGTGTGGAACTAGTCTCTTGATTAAGAGGTGTACTCGTAGGAAACGAGGGTTGACCAGGTTCGTAGGTGGTCACGTTATGTACGGGTGTTTCCGGTGAAGTAAGAGATAATGAACGAATGGGAGTATATTCAAACATGGGTGTCTCCGAGATGTTTCTTCTTCGTGAGAGACTCTGGCGACGAAGCTCATCACCACGTTGGTGTGTTGGAGAAAACTTCCTATGGCTTGGGGTGGGCCACAATAGATAGCTGGCTACCAAAAATTAACTCAATTCTCAATGCTATGCTATATAAATGACAATATTGAGATAATGAAGAACATAACCAACCTCGATCTAAACGTTTGATGTAGATCCCCGTTATAGCTTTCAATCCGTGCACTTGAACCTGCAAATTAGTCTTGACAACCGATATACAACAATCACATATAATGTATAAATGACATTAACATCATCAATAACAATGGTCCATGATATTATAAGTAAATGCAACCCAATGTAATATAAATAACATTCACAACATTAATGGACGAGAATATGAGTATTTCTATTAATAAATAACAAGAAGTACAATGTGATACGACCTCTTGTCAACAACCAATCTGAACCAAGATCTGGGTCAATCCACTTGTGCCTCCACCATTTCAATCCTCCATGGAATGGTAAACTCAAACTATGATAGGAGTTTGGAAGGTGAACATAAAGGGTTCACAACTACAAGGATCAATGAGTGTAGACTCAATATAGGGAAAAAATCCACTAGAGTTCTCTTGCTTTCCTTTCTCCTCCCGTCCATAAGCCATATGTGCTCAATATATAGTCCTCTCAAAGGTAAGTGGAAGGACACATCAAGGCGTTTCAGGGCAAATGGAGGGCCAAAGGTAACCCTATGATTTCTTTTTGGGAGTAAAAAGTAATTGACTAGTGATTTTTACCATTTTACATGTTACCCGCGGGCTATAGTTATGCAACTCGCGGGTACGCCCATTGTAGTGATGTAGCTAGCGTACAGGGGGAAAAATAGGGAAAATAGTGTGTCTGAAGGATATAAAGTGGATTTGAGTCATAAAAATGGATCCTGCAGGCCAAAGAGTGCTAATGCTCACAAGGTGGAAGATTACGTTGTAACAGATGCCCCCTAATGTGTGAGGTCAGAGACTGATGCTACGATGGCCGAAATACATTATAAATCTCAAAAGTGGAGTGATGGAGACACAAGTGGAAGGAGCAACTCACTCGTCATAATACAATAGTATCCCTGAGTACATGTCAGTCTAGTACAACAATCTGATACAATGGCCATGAATAGGTAGTACATAGTGAATACATGTCATAAGTGATCATAGCCATGATCCCTCTACAGTAAGATATGGTCTCCTGCTAAAAAGGAAACAATTGGTACGAATTGGAGGTACAAACTACTGATACCTGAGAGGTGATATCTCAGATGTAAAGTCATAATCATAAGTAGCATACTGAATGCCACTATCGCCCGGGGTCTTCTACACAAGTCTTCGATGGTGCAAGTCCTATCAAGTGAATAAAGGAGTTGAGGTCGAACCCGATGTGACATTGTCTGATTACCGGTCAATGATGTATACCGTTAATAGACGCGAGATAACCCACCAATAATGAAAATGGGCATCAAGGCACATAGCACAATCATCAAAGTGCGAATAGATGTGTTGAAGTCAAACACTGAGATGAATCCATCGATCAGGGGACATTGATGTATTCCCAAAACTATCGATGGCGAGAGAACCTGCCACTAATGACTGCAAGCCTCAAGGTACTCAACCGAACTCTAAGCCTCAAGTTCAGGAATAAATGGGTTGAAGTCGACAGAACGAGACTTGCTGGAAGGAGGGCATTAAGGCATCCCCCATCAACCAACACGAGGTACCAACTACGCTGAAAGATTTGGAAGATCTCAGGTGAAACAGACTGACTCAATAAGGATGGACGACATGGAATAGTCAAGATATCTGAGGATTGGCCTACTCTGGTTTTAGGACTTCCTTTGAACAAGAGCATGAGCAGATGGATAGACTCACGCAGCATAGACTCAATATAAACTGTGCGATGCAGGAGGCACCACAAAGGGCTCCATAATGATTGGAAGCTTAACCAATCGGTGGAGTAAACTGAGAAACAAGTACAACTCCTAAGGTCCAACTATAGTCCCGACTCATAATGTATGGAGTGGAATGAATGCTTTGTTCAAAGGCGACACAACAGCTGCCAACATAAGTAGCAACCATAATCCCGTCCGGCTTTTTGGAATATTTAATTTTTTCGGTCTTTTTCATATTTGGAAAAGCTTGAAAAAGAATAAAATTGCTTATAGTACAACAAGTGAGGGAACGAGTGTCAAATAGCGAGCATACTAGTCCCAAGCAGTGGAACATACCTATGATCAATGCAAGGAAGCATGTGCAGGATGTAGACACTCGGGGGGGTGTTCCCTCAGGGTCAAAAGGTCATCAAATTGTGAAGGACAAATGGAAACTCTGCAGGGCTTGACAGGGAAAGTGCATAGGCACCAGGCTAACAACTGAGTAAGCGGGAGCCGGCACAAGGCTCAAGCGGAAAGCAGGATGATGCAATGCAATCACAACTTGATATAAAAGGGAAGTCATTTTTCGTAAAGTTAGTCTCCTCACCTGAAAAAGTGTAAAATAATGAGAGAATAACTCTTCTAGTCATGTATGACTAGAGTATACCTTTTTCGTAATTAATCCACAAAGGTCCGGAAAAGGGTTAAACTTATACCTAAGTGGATGTCACTTCAAATCCTTTAACAAGTCTGAAATGACAAGTATACTCGGCAATCTTGTTTGATTTGAAAAAGTCTAACAAGGGCTTAAAAAAGACTTTATAAAAATCTTTTCCGTAAAGGTTTAACGAGCCCGAAAAAGTAAACTCATGACCTCCTTACTGTTTTTAACGAGCTCAAAGGAGAGATGGAAGAATGCTCGTAATGGGAGTAGACAAGTGTCAGGGACATGTGATATTAGTTCCAAGCACATGGAAGAAAGATATGCATAATGTAAGGAACAGGGGGTGTCTGTGAATTCAGATGGCAAAAGGTTCAAATGCATCATAACAATGGGGGGGCCTAAACCTGTATGCCAGGTTCCGAATATGCCTGCCATGACTGAAGCAAACGTCAAAAAGGACCATTAAACAAGTATAAGTCCAACTAAGAATATTGTCTCCAAGAAACATAAGTGCCAAGATCATCTCTAAAACATACGTAAAGAAGAGTCTGATACAAGTCACTGCGGTAGAAAAATTTTCAACTTCACTATTGTTAACCTCAGACAAGATGCAGGTAGAGATAACCACTGAAGGTGCCATAGTACCAATACTTGAGGGATCAAAATGATCAACTTCAGAATGAAGAGCAAAGCTGAAGGATGTGAAGGAATATGCAGTGGCAAATTCATCATCACGGGAGTTAGAAATTCTAGAAGTAGAATCGAACTCATTAGGATCACCAATTTGCGGATCTATAGGAGAGTCTAAAGACTCATCACTAGGGAGATAAGACTTTAATGTCAAACCGGGGCTAGACAAAACTATGCATGGATCAAAATGTATTGCAGATTGTATTCTAGACTCATCTTGTTCAATAAGATCAAGGGGAGGAGGGGAATGAGATCTATGATAAAGATACCCCCATGGCTTGTCATTACCACTCATGGCATCGATAAAAAATTCATCTGAAGGTAAAATACCATCGAGGAAACCATGTGAACAAGATAGCTCGACTGCACACACGGGCAACATAACAGGATATTCTTCCCTTGTCCGTGAAGAAGAGAGATCCAGCTCTGCAGTGGCTTGTTGAATATCTTGAGAAGCAAGCTCGGCTACAGACAAGGGCATATCCATTCCGATGTGCTAAACGTCTCTAGACGGGGATCTCGTGGAAGGTAGATTCCACGAATCACTGAAATACGATGTCCGGGAAGGTACATGATTTAACGAGGAAGGAGCATCATTAGAGATGGTTCCTAGAGATTGGTGCAGGGAAGTCGAAAGATCCCATCAACGAAGGGTACATACCAACACCCATGTTCCTAGCTGCCAGATGAGAATCTGTAACCTGCAAGATTACATGTCCCGTGGATGCTGTGGGAGGAGGATTAAAGAAATCCAGCTGATTGATGGTCACAATATTGCCTTGGTGTGGAAAGCAAATGATTCTGAATATAGTGGATGTGACAGCTTTCATAGTGTACATCCAATTCCGACCCACTAAAAGGTTGTATTCGATGGGCACATCAACCACTTCGACTTCAATAGGCATAGGTTTACCTCCCAAGCAGACAACAAGGGAAGGGATAATCCCATGCAGCTTAAATGACCGACCGTCAAATGCAGTGAGCATGGTCCTAGATGTGAGTAGAGGAGGAGATCCAAGAGCTTTCCAACAAGCTAACGACATCACTGATGCGAAAGCACCTTCGTCAACCACCGTTTTCTTGATGAAATTTTTAAGGAACTCCACATGGATTTGAAAAGCCACGTGGTAAGGTAAGCGAGGTTGAACATCAGTAGTGTCGAACTTGATAACGTTGGGATTCCCCCCATCCTGAATTCCTAACGCACTCAAAAGGGCATGTGTTTGAGAAGGACACACCTGTAAATATTCAAGAGCCGACATGGCACACGGAGTTTGGACCAAATCTTGTGCGATGGAGTAGTTTTGGGAGGCTCGGGCATTGGGATTATGTGTAGAGCGCTTAAGAACACCTTTTGGTATCCATGGCATAATAGAGGGCTTCTCGATATGCAAGGAATTATCAAGAAGAGGGGGACGCTCACTCCCCATATTAGGTTTTGGTGCACCATAATCATGTTGACGAGTAGCAACACTAACTTCCGATTGAACCATATTCACGCATCCATAACCACTAGTATTGGAAGAAGACGTTGCAATCTCAATAGGTCCATAACCAGTGGCGGGAGCATGCGAAGCCATGTTTTGATGATGAGGAAGGGGATCCTTCAACACAGCTAGGCTCTGTGCAAGATGCTTCGATGCTTCTTTGATTCGAGGACACAAGTGAGTAAGATGATCTTCTCCACAAATATTACAAGGAAATTTCACCTTACGCCTAGGTTTACGGTCCTCACCAGCATTTCCGCCTTCCCGAGGAGGTTTGGCATTCTCTTTACGAGGGGTATTGCGATTGCTATTATTATTCCCATTGTTTCCACCCTTACAATTATTTCTCCCCTTCTTCTCACCACCAAGCTACTGGTTACCCGATGGGTTTGCCGTTTGCACAGTGTGTACATCGGACGATGGGGTGGAAGTGGACAAGGTGTGAGCCTGTCTGGGAGTAGACTAGTTGAGCGACAAATTTTGCATTTGATTAGCCACCAAATCTATAGGGCGAGTACTTGCGGATCCCACAATTCCATCGGCATGCGGTCCAGGAACTATCTTGGGATCATGTCGTGTTCGCGATACGTCAGGAATAATGTCATATAAAATGCCAAACTGAGAGTATCGTAGATCTAACTGCTGGACTTTTAAGATGGCTTGTTCCTCAGTCATAATACCAGACATCGAAACATCCTTAGCAATATATGGGAGTAGAGACTTGAGAAACCACTCCAACAAAAACTCTAGAGAAATGTTGGATTTCACTAATCTCTTCCACCGACGCCACTCTTAAATGTAGTCAGAAATATGCGTGGCCTTATTCTGACGGAAGGTAGACAAAAGTTCAGTACCAGTATCATAACGAACCGAAAACTGGAAATGATCCAAGAAAACCAAAGCGATCTCATTGAATCCCCTATAAGTGTTCCTAGGCAACTCAACATACCACTTCGTAACTGCCCCCGTGAGGGTGCATTGAAATAGTCGTAATCGAATGGAATCGTGATTCAATGAGTTGGAAGAGTACCAAAGGTGAAACGTTGTGACATGATCACTCGGATCCTCACCACCTTTCCCCTCAAAATTAGAAATGTATGGAGGAAGCTTGGTAGGAACCGGAGGCCAACTAGGGTCGTGACACACCGGATCATTCGTGAGCTTCGAAAGATCCAGAAGATTCAACATGCAAGGAACGGGAGTTGCAGCTAGAAAGCTTGATTATAAGCTCCCATAAAAGGTTGATTGTAAGAACCTGAAGGATAAGAAGGACCAAATGCTTGACCATGATGTTGATGTATATGTAACTTCGGAATGTATTTCACATATATGTATATTGTATTCCTATAGAGATGTTATTATTCCTCTATACGGAAGTGTCATCATTTATATTGTAAGTGTCGTAACTTATACTTGATGGATTATTAGACCACCTTGTTGGGGTCGGCCCTGTATAAGTCATGTGGGTCAAAAGGTTATTAGACCACCCTATTGGGGGTTGGCCATGTGGGTCAAAGGGTTATTAGACCACCCTAGTGGGGGTCTTCCCAATCAGCATTATGTTAAGTGGTTAAGTTGAGGCCGACCTAGTTGAGTAAAGGTCAAGTCAAGTTAGTGTATAAATAGAGAGTGTGTCTCTCTCATTTTACACATTCTATTCTCTCACTCACACTTGGGAGAGTGGCGCACTTGTGGAGGAGGAGGCTTTGCTGCTAAGAGAAGACTATCTCTTGTATTCTGGTTGTATCATTGCTCTATCTATCTCTGAGGAAGCTATTGGGGTTTTTCACCTTTATGGTTTTCCCCAAGTAAACTTTGTGTCTCTTGTGTGCTTGCATTATTGTGTCCATGATTGATATGTTGTAGATTTGCTGTACATGTTGTTCTCTCAGTTAAGATCCTAGATCAGATTGAAGTAAATTCTGAAAATTTAACATGGTATCAGAGCTAGCCTGAAAGAAGGCATGATATGGCATGTATGACACTTGTTGCACTTACGATGCTAGGGCTTGATATAGCAAAAACCAGTCATCGTAGCACTTTCGCCATAAATCCGTTTTGGCGAAGTTTTCGGATCTGAAACTTTGACAGGTCAAATATCATATCCCCATGTACCTTGTGTCCAAAGGAAAACCTCTAATTCGTTGTACATTGTGATTTATGATCTGTACAATATAGGGTTTCTGCCTCTTCCAGATCTGAGTCAAAATCAGGTGACCTTGGGAAAAAGGTCATAACTTGGGCTAGGAAGCTCCAAATGAAATTTCGTAAAAAGTGACAGGTAGTACACAGACTGTACTATCTCAAGAAAATGTTTCAGGGGCCGAAGGTGAACTAGTGACACATGGCACACCGTACAAGTTCGCTCTCCTATATTATCCCATTAACAGGTCATGTTACGACACTTGGCATAACTCTCTCTCAGAGAATCCAATTGAGGTTAGACCTATCAGGATGGAAAGATAACAGGTCGGGCTATCTCAGGAAAATTGTTTAGAGGCCGAAGTTTAAACAGTGACACATGGCACGCCGTACAAGTTTGCTCTCCTGTATTATCCCATAAACAGGTCACGTTGAGACACTTGGCATAAGTCTCTCTCAGAGAATCCAATTGAGGTCAGACCTATCATGATGGAAAGATAACAGGTCAGGCTATCTCAGGAAATTTTTTTAAACCCTGTGGATCAAAAAGTTTGGAGTTACACCAGAAACAATCAGGTACATATTTCTTTCAAAACATAATTATTTTTGAGTACCTTCATTCATGGCTTTCGGAATTTAGGGCTTTGGAGAAAGTTGGAATTTTTGTAATCGGAGACCACGGCTAGATGCTACTCATCAAGAGAAAAATTTAGAGACAAAGATCAGAATTTTTGGTTGGGAAGAAGGTCGGGCTTGATCAGACCCTAGTTCAGGACTTTGATCAGAAAAGTGGAAAATTAGGGCTTCTGCAAAAATGAGAATTTTTGAAATCTGTGACCACGGCTAGAAACTCCTCATAAAAATAGAAGCTTAGAGATTTGGATCAAACCTTTTGATTGGGCAGAAGAGTGGGCTTCATCAAACCCTAGTTCGAGGTCACGTCTAGCGAATTCAAAAGTTTCAAAGGCAAAATTGAGGAGTGAAACTTTGCAGTTTTCAAATTTTGAATATACCAGCTTGATCAGCTCATCAAGGCGCATATTTATATCCTTTCAGAAGTTTGAAATTCAAAGTTTGAATTTTTGGGGTTTCTCTGACAAACCCTATTACAGCTCCAGATCCGGTTTCTTGCAAATCAAGTAGATTGGATTAATCCTAGAAGAAGATGGATTGGTCACCTGCATAAGTGAAGAAGTTCCTGTCTTAGAGGGAGATGAGGCTAAGGCTTTGCATAAGAAGATTACAAGCAATCTTGACAGGTATGTTTCATGGTTAAGTTTATCATATGCTTGTCTTCATATCATTACAATACAATCTTGATTAATTACTGGACTTGTCATATCACCTTAATAGAAGATATTCATTGATTAAGGTTTTGCCACTTATGATTGTACTAATGCATTGTGATGTTGTATGAGGTTTATGATTATTTGCTAACACAAAAGGTACACCAAGAAAGTCAAATCATGTTCTACTTCAAGAACATATGCTCATGGTGACATGAAGACAAAGATTCATCCATTGCCATGGATCACATAGAAGATCTACTTTCGAGGTATGTATAACTTGGTTCTACAATGGTTAACTTATGAGACATGCAGGTTGCTAGCACAAGTCACTGAAGAGAACCAAAAGACATTATGCGGGTATATTAGACATAACTAGCTAGCATGCTAATCCAGGTATGTTTTTCCTATATCAAGCTAGAATCCTACCTTGTGTTAGGATCTTATACTTTTGTGTTGTTGATAATGATTATTCATGAAGTCATAGGTTTGAATAGTCATGGTTGTATGCATATTATGTTTCTTACCATAATTGATGATATGACTAAACAGAAGAATCATGAAGGTATAGGTTTCAGTAATCACGAGTTTTATGCATATTATATCTCTTATCTTGATTGATGATTTAACCAACCAGAGGAGTCCTATGATCAAATAAGAATATGTATGAATAAAAGAAGACTTCCTTGAAACCTTGAATACTAATGTTTATTATCTGTGTTTGAATTGATCCTGACTATACATGCTTGATAATATTAAGATTATACTAATGAATGTTTGATTATGTATGAGACCTAGAGGATAACACAATGATGATTCTAACAAGCAGGCATAGGGATCGAGAATGAATATAAGTTCAAGGACAAGTAATCCAGGAAGCAAAGATCAAGAGGGAGTACACTCCAGTGGTTTATGCAAGGGTGCAGATATTCAGAGGGAGTTGACCATCTCTCTACATTCCACAACAGAAAGGTGTAGAAGAAGCTACTTCAGATTAGGACTCCAGCAGCTCCTGCAAGGAAGCGAAGACTCAAAGGGAGTCCACCCAACGAACAAACAAAGATAAGTATTTTAATTATCATTTCTTGCATATTTGTTTGTTTAAATAAAATTGTTCAATGATGTATATGCTCATATTCCTAGACTTAGGATATGTATTATGCATATTAGAATGATTGCATTAATGAATAGTATACTACTAATATGCATGTGATGGGTAAGTGGCCTATGGCACTGTACAACATTCCATTGCTACTTATCTAGAATGAAACCTCTTTGCTGACATGTTGGGAGTTGTGCACACTCTTAACAATGTTCTGGTAGAGATTGGAAGGCATCTAGAAAGTTACGGAATATGGATAAATGTTGTATTGAAGCATTGGCTAAGATAATTGCATGATTGTATGACATATTTATTTATGTGTAAGAATTTGTCTGAAAACTATGAGATGTTTTCTAATCGTGCAATTTAAGTTGTTGTGTAGGAAAGATCGTATACCATCACCTACAAAAGAAGGACTACAACATTTGTTCAAGCAACAAAATTATCTATTGAAGATATTGAAGTTCCCAAGATACGGGAAGAATGCCATGATATGTCGATCATGAAGAACGATGTTTGGGATGTGGTCTCAAGAGCTGAAGGGAAGTTTGTTGTGACTATCAGATCAAGCATGCTACAGATGACAGCATAGAGAAATATAAAAGTGATGAAATAGAAGATACACTAGATGGATTTCAAGACAGTTTTCTTGAATGGTGTAGTTGAAGAAGAAGTGTATGTGGAGCAACCACTTTGTTCTGAGACACATGACAGGGAGTCATATATGTGCAGAACTTGGGTATGATGCACCACTTTCTAGGTATGGAGGTGTGGTAGAGTGCAGATGGAATTTTCCTTGGACAAGGGAAGTATGCAGTAGAGATCCTGAAGAGGTTTGGGATGATGGACTGCGAGGCTATGGCATCGAACCTGAAGCTTCTGTGTGATGCTTCATTTGAACCAATTGATGTCACTATGTATCGTCAGATGATTGGGTCCTTGATGTACCTGACGAACACGAGACCAGATATTTGCTTTGTGATGAATACATTGAGCCAGTTCCTGACGGATCCGAGGAGTGTTCACCTGGTTGTTGTAAAGCATATTCCGAGGTACCTGAAGGGTATAGTGGATTATGGGCTCAAGTATGAGGTGAATCAAAAGTTTAACCTGCAGGGTTATGTTGATTCAGATTGGGACGGCAGTGCTGCAGATAGGAAGAGCACATCTGGGTGCTGCTTCAGCATGGGATCAAGTGTGATCTCTTGGTTCAACAGGAAGCAGTCCTGTGTAGCACTGAGTACAGCTTAGGCAGAGTATGTTGCAGCCTGTTCAGCTAGTTGTGAGGCAGTATGGCTACGGAAGCTACTGTCTGAGTTATTTGATCTCCCTTTGGATGCTACTGATATCTTTTTTGATAACTAGAGTTGTGTGAAGCTGTCCGAGAACCCAGTGTTTCATGACAGGTTGAAACACATAGAGATCAAATATCACTATATCAGGGATATGGTGCAGAGAGGAGCTGTGAAGCTCCTGTACATTGCGACGGATGAGTAGATTGCAGATGTGCTGATGAAGCCACTAGCCAGGGTGAAGTTCAAGTACTTCAGGGAGAGGCTTGGTGTTCTTCAGATTGATGACACTTCGAGGAAGAAGTGATGGACACATTTGTAGAAGCCATTCCAAGCATGTTGGAAGGAGGACCTTCACATGGCTGTGGATGTAAGCGCTGGATGATGAGCATTAGGACGATGCTGCAGTTACTACTCTGTATACGCATCATGTTGGATGCTGGATAAGATCAGTTGGATCATTTATATATGTACGCATCATGTTGGATGTTGGATATGATCAATTGGATCATTTATATGTATATGTATGTACGCATCATGTTGGATGCTGGATATGATCGGTTGGATCATTTGTATGTATTTTGTATATGCATCATGGTGGATGCTTGGACCATGTATCTATATTTGTATCAGGTGGATACACTGTATGATCAGGTGGATCATGTATGATTATATGTATCAGGTAGATACTTGGTATGCATTAGGTAGATGCATTGTATGATCAGGTGGATCATGTATGGTGATATGTATCATGTATTTGTATTTGTATCAGGTGGATACACTGTATGATCAGGTGGATCATGTATGATGATATGTATCAGGTAGATATTTGGTATGCATCAGGTAGATGCATTGTATGATCATGGATGACGAGCTTTAGGATGTTGCTCCAGATGACATGCAGCAGGATGTTGCAGTGATGATGATCAGGATGATCATGTGTACATCAGGATGATGTATGGTGAGTATCAGGTTGATACTCTGTGGCCGTGGAACAGGTTGTGCAGATAAGCATGTAATTTGTGCCTTGGGAGATTTGCAGATAGTATTTCGAGGTTTTTCCTATGGCATGTAATTTGTACCCTAGGATATCTGGAAAACACTCTTTTGAGGTTTTGCTTGGGAGGACATATAATTTGTGCCCTGGGAGATTTGCAGATAGTCTTTCGAGGTTTTGCCTATGGCATGTAATTTGTGCCCTGGGATATCTGGTAGATTCTCTTTCGAGGTTTTGTCTATGGCATGTAATTTGTGCCCTGGGAGATCGGATAGGTTGAGCCATGTGCTCGTAATCAGTCCTAGGATGCTCTTTCGAGGTTTTTCCATGACCACATGTAATTTGTGCCCTGGGAGATCCGATAGGTTGAGCCTTGTGCTCGTAATTAGTCCTGGGATGCTCTTTCAAGGTTTTGTGGTGACCACATGTAATTTGTGCCCTGGGAGATCCGATAGGTTGAGCTATGTGCTCGTAATCAGTCTTGGGATTCTCTTTCGAGGTTTTGTGGTGGGGTCACATGTAATAAGTCCTGGAGATCTGGACAGGATGAAAAAGGCCTCATATGCTCTTTAGGGTTCTTGCTAGTCAAGAGACTCTTTTAAGGTTTTGTGATGCACGTAATAAGTCCTTAGATTTCCACAGTATGGCCAGTGATGATGAAGATCTGCAGGTGGTGGGCCTACATCCAGTATGAAAAAGGACTAGCTCTGTAGAACTTCCTATGACAAGTATATTCAGAGATTGATTGAGATAGCAGCAGCAGTGACGATGATCCAGAGAAGATGACTTGTGCTAGAAGACCTGTGTCGAGAAATACCTTCCTAGTTAAGAGGGAGTGTTGATGTATATGTAACTTCGGAATGTATTTAACATATATGTATATTGTATTACTATAGAGATGTTATTATTCCTCTATACGGAAGTGTCGTCATTTATATTGTAAGTGTCATAACTTATACTTGATGGGTTATTAGACCACCTTGTTGGGGTCGGCCCTGTATAAGTCATGTGGGTCAAAAGGTTATTAGACCACCCTATTGGGGGTCGGCCATGTGGGTCAAAGGGTTATTAGACCACCCTAGTGGGGGTCGGCCTAGTCAGCATTATGTTAAGTGGTTAAGTTGAGGCCGACCTAGTTGAGTAAAGGTCAAGTCAAGTTAGTGTATAAATAGAGAGTGTGTCTCTCTCATTTTACACATTCTATTCTCTCACTCACACTTGGGAGAGTGGCACACTTGTGGAGGAGGAGGCTTTGCTGCTAGGAGAAGACTATCTCTTGTATTCTGGTTGTATCATTGCTCTATCTATCTCTGAGGAAGTTATTGGGGTTTTTCACCTTTATGGTTTTCCCCAAGTAAACTCTGTGTCTCTTGTGTGCTTGCATTATTGTGTCCATGATTGATATGCTGTAGATTTGCTATACATGTTGTTCTCTCAGTTAAGATCCTAGATCAGATTAAAGTAAATTCTGAAAATTTAACACATGAGCATTAAACTGCTGATTATATGGACCTATTTGACCATAAGCATGACCATGGCCATAAGGTTTATAACCTCCTCCAACTTGACTCGTGTGAGAGTAAGCAGGTATATATATGTTTTGAGCACCATATTGAGGTGGGTTGTACTGGTGGCCAACACCGACTGTATTGTAGTAAGGGTTGCCACCATAAGTATGGGGCATATACGTACTATTCATAGTGGGAACTGTGTTGTAATGACCATGATGGTAAGGTATGTTCCCACCCCCAACGTAAGCATTAGGATTAGTGTGGGAAGTCATCTGGTGACCATAAGTATGAGATGTATTCCCAACCCCAATATTGGTGTTACTAGTAGCAGGAATGGTGTTGTTGTGACCATGAGGATAAGGTATATTCCCACCTCCTACATTAGCATTACTAGTAGCGGCAACAGACATAAAAATATGCGGTATATGTCCACCCCCGTGATTGGGAGGAGCGTTAACATTTATGAAAGTGGTCATAGGTTGATGGGTAGCAGCATGTGTGTTAGGTGGTGGATGGCGAGTCAGATTGCGAACAATATTCCTATTAGGTTGGGTAGTCCTAGGAGGCGGCCGTCTTCCAACATTAGCATTATTCGGAGGAATGTGACCGGTCCCCATACTATGTGTGTGAGTGGACAACGTGGTGCCCCCAGTGAGGGTATTTCCCCCAGTGGGTGCAGTGTTGCTAACACCATGAATAGTGCCAGCATGAATACCAAAAGCAGTGGAAGGATCAACTGTGTTTTAATTAGGCATACCATGTGAGAACGCGGTAGGGTTGATTGTAGGACCTGTGTCATCATGTAACTCTGGCATCCCGTATAAATAATTATGTGGAAACGAAGGATCGAACGGGTCGTCCTTGGACGGATCTGGACCAAACAAACTAGGTTGAGTCTTGCGTGGATCCGGACAAAAGAAACTAGGTTGAGGCTCAGGTGGATCACCCCCCACGCCTCACGAGGAGTAGGGGTGTCTGAAGTGTGCTAGACTCTACCCGATGGATTCATAGGGATTTCTCTCGTGTCAGAGTGTGGAGTCATAATGTCGAGGACGTATGTCTCGTAAGAATCTGAAGACTCGGAGGGAGCCCGCTCGGCGTCCCCTAGCAACACGGCGTGAAAGCTCGGCTGGTTGTAAACCAGCCAACCGACGGGATCAGCAGAGAGTAGGACTTCGCGCCACGATATCTCTGGAGAGAATATAAAATCATAGTGTCCCCTAACGGCCAACTATTGATAAAAAAATAGCAAATCAAGAGCACACACCTAGAGAAACTACAACCAAGAGCAGACAAATAGAGTGGCTAAATGAGCTCCCGACACTAGAGCCGGTATGTCTCGCCTAGGAGATACTTGAGACTCCCAAACCGGAGGTAACAAAATCAGTTATAGAGGTTCCTAGGCTTCACTGCGTGCAAAGGGCCGTAACCCTCGGCAACAAACAACTGTGCTGTCCAATCCCTATCTGACTCAGGACACAAACAATATAACCACTGCAAGTACCCTATGCGATACTTAGGTAAGGCAACTATGGTCACCGTAGTATAACCAATGCTTAGGGGGACAGTCGCAGGTGGGATCCGTCGTATGGGAAGGGTAGCTAAGCTCGAAACTCAAGAGGGTCAAATCCCCTAAGAGTCCCTAGATACGAACAAACCCTAGAAATATCTCCCACGTTCAACCGGTATTGGAGGGATATCTCTGCAACCAACCTCCCGTGACCTCGTGCTTAACTCTGGTCTAAATAGAGCTTCCTGAGAACACTGATGTATACCATGGATTTCACCACTCCCTGGTCAGACACATAATGTTTTGTCTAGTAGTCTTGGATTGTTTACTCACAATGATCTATTCCAAGACTCTAAACCTATGCTAGTTGGTGTACCCTATAAATAAAATCGTTCTAATCAATTTTAGATTAAGCGTTAATTTTAATGGCTGTGGTTACTCAAAGGATATGGTCGTGAAACTAGTGATGTATATGACTCAATATTATGAAAAATCATCAAACTCTAGACTCATATATCCAATAAAAACAATGCCACTAACATGCAAAATCAATCCAACAGTTTCGAAATAAAAATACAACTCTTTTATATTTTCAATGCACAAGCAACACCTAAATGAAAGCAACAAGCACTCAATGTGAAATGCAGTACATAAAAGTAATTTTTTTTGTATTTTCACTTATAAGAAAAAGGAAAATGCAAAACTATTTTTGTATTTTTCAATATAATGAAATGAAAAATGCAAGCAAAATATCACTATTTAGTTACAAAAATGCAAAGGAAATCACTCAGACAATCTAGCAAATCCTAAACAGTAAGACTCAGCCAATGGAATGAGCTTAAAAATTAAAAATGGGTAAAAACCAATGTGGCTCAAAACCAAGATAAAAGAGGAGTTCTAGTCACAAATAAGGCTTGGAACAGTTAGGAACAAGGCCAAAGAAGACTCAGGAACACTCATAATCAACCCAACAACAACCAAAGGCCATAAACCAATCACTCCCAGATTTGTATGCTACTATTGAAGGAATACCCACGGGTACCCACGGGCTATAGTGTAGATAGAAGCGGGTAGACGCGGGCAGAGCTAAGCTCACCTGCGGGTAGGGAAAATCAAATGAGCAACCAAAGAGTCCAATGGCTAAGAAAAATGGTGTTTTCTACAGAGTATCCTAACGGCTAATTAATGACATAGAGACTCGACACACAACAACTCTAAATAAGGATTAATGCTAAAAAATCCCCAAAAATGGATGTTCTCCCCAGTGGAGTCGCCATTTCTGTGTTGGAGAAAACTTGCTATGGCTTGGGGTGGAACACAACAGACAGCTGACTACCAGAAATTAACTCAATTCTCAATTCTATGCTATATAAATGACAATGCTGAGATAATGAAGAACATAACCAACCTCGATCCAAACGTTTGATGTAGATCCTCGTTATAGCTTTCAATCCGTGCACTTGACTGCAAATTAGTCTTGACAGCCAATATACAACAAGCGCATATAATGTATAAACGACATTAACATCATCAATAGCAATGGTCCATGATATTATAAGTAAATGCAACCTAATGTAATATAAATAACATTCACAACATTAATGGACGAGAATATGAGTATTTCTATTAATAAATAACAAGAAGTACAATGTGATATGACCTCTTGTTGGCAACCAATCTGAACCAAGATCTGGGTCAATCCACTTGTGCCTCCACCACTTCAATCCTCCATGGAATGGCAAACTCAAACTATGATAGGAGTTTGGAAGGTGAACATAAAGGGTTCACAACTACAAGGATCAATGAGTGTAGACTCAATATAGGGAAAAAATACACTAGAATTCTCTTGCTCTCCTTTCTCCTCCCGTCCATAAGCCATATGTGCTCAATATATAGTCCTCTCAAAGGTAAGTGAAATGACACATCGAGGTGTTTTAGGGAAAATGGAGGGCCAAAGGTCACCCTATGACCACTTTTTGGGAGTAAAAAGTAATTAACTAGTGATTTTTACCATTTTACATGCTACTCACCGGCTACAGTGATGCAACTCGCGGGTATGCCCACTGTAGTGATGCAGCTAGCGTACAGGGGAAAAAATAGGGAAAATAGTGTGTCTGAAGGATATAAAGTGGATCTGAGTCAGAAAAATGGATCCTGCAGGCCAAAGAGTGTTGATGCTCACAAGGTGGAAGATTACGTTGTAACAGTTGGCGTAGTTGGTCCAGGAGTTCATAGACTGGAGCCAAATGATGGGCATGAGGAGCCCAGAGATGGGAGGTTTTAGTGCTTCGATCGATAGCCAAGTGGGCCCATTGTTGCCTGAGAGAGGTGTCCCAAAAGGATGCAGATGGACCAAATGCTGCGGATACAGGGTCGTCCTTGGATGGATTTAACCATTCTATAGATCCAGGCTCTCCTAGCATCACGCGATGGAAGGATGTAGTGTCCCCTCCTACCATATCAGCATGATAGAGAGGACGTGGTGCTCAATCCGGGCAATTAGCCCCTTATTCATTGAATTAAACTCATTGATACAAAGAACTGTATATGTGCATGAAATAGAAACACAACTGAGATTAAATAAATCATGTTGAATATCTAACATACATTCATAATTCTGTGATAGTCATTAAATAAAGACCTCTGCAGAATTATACAAGATCATATGGAAATGCATAATCATTTGAATACACAGCGGAATCGAATTCATTAGCAGATCCATGATACATTCAAAATATTCATCAAATGATAATTGCAAACTCAACACAAGAAAAATACTTATCTCAATAAGGTAGTCCCACGCAACTGGCTATGCAACTGCAACGTTCCACCCAACCGTAGGCCAGTGTGCTCCTCAATCTCTCAGCGCCACTGCCACCCCCCGAGCTGGGCATGATCTCTACAAGGAACCAGGGAACAACAGACTCACACATAGCCAAGCATACACCAAAATGAGCCAAGCCAATCTACAATTGGGTTTATCAGGCTGCTAGGAGATAGAAAGGAAGAGTTGCTAAGCTAGTGAGCTCCAGCACAGAGCCAGGGATAACCTTGCAAGATCTATCTAGCTTGGCACCTACAATACCTACATACCCAGCACAAGGAAGTATTCTTTTCTCTGCTATACAGTCCCTCAAGCCATACCTTCCCTATCTAGTGCTCTCCGGGGATGCATAGAAGAGTAACCAAAGCCCTCTTGATCTTCTTGAGAGGTTGTCTCCCCCACTAGGTTTATCAAGCTACTTCTGTCCACTACCACTCCAAAACTTCAATTCACAGGTTCAAACCAAAATGAGGATGCACACAACAGCAGAACACAATTATGGGGCAGGATAAAACGTTTTTACAGTGAGATGCATGAGATGGGGTTTCAGCTAACTCAGAAAAACGTGGGAACCCACAAAAACGAAATGGGAAGTTGGTGAACAACCCAGGAAGCCAAATCCATTTTTAGTGAAACGTCCAGGGTCAATTCGGGGCAAAAACGGCCTCCCTCCTAGTCCCCAATTCGTGGCCTTCCTCTCCCAATTGTTATACAAGGCAAAAACGACTCCCAGGCATGGAAAAAATGCAGGATTTAGATGAAAAACGTATATGGAAAGACCCAGCTAACTCCCCCTGCGTGAATGAGTGAAGACTGCCTATTCAGAATGGCTTTTGGGCACCATTTCGTGGGTGATTTCTTGCCCAAGGAGACAAAACACGAATTTCAAGGTTGATGGCTTTCCCATGCACGAAATTGGCTGCCATACTTCTTCATTTCCAAGGCATTAACTGCCTTAACCAATTTCTTGGAAGAATTAAATGATTGGGTGCATGAGACAAAATGGGTAGTTGGTGGTTTATGAGTTTCCCCATTGACACATGGATTAATACCATTGGCTCAAGGGTTTGAATAATTTCCCTCCCTCTTCCTTGTAGAGTCATGCCCCATCTCTTTTGTTGCATTGCATAGCCGGTTGTGGGTTTTTCATTAAAAATTCGTAATTACATGATGTCTTATATACATTGTGCCTATCTAGCACAAGAACCATAGGCATCTATTTTTAATTGCCGATACATGAAATGCTAAATCAACGGTGGGGCCTTGGCCTTGAGCTCCTCACCATGATTAAATTACAATATGCACATCATTTACGATTTAATACAAAGGGGTCAAAATGGGGACATTACAAAGGATGCGTTTGATGAAGTGGAAGGTTCCGCCTCTTCAACCCTTGATGGGTTAGGGGTTGGTGAATAAGGAGGAAACATATTCGCTCTGGACTCCATAGTGCATTTTTATGCTTCAGGTGACACGAACGTAACTTGTGCGTCCATGCTTACCCTCGAAATTACCTCATGATTAAGGGGATATTTGGGTGGTAAGTTTAAAATTCTGCAGGACCTTCTCAAAGGTTGTTTAGCCAGAATGACCGAACCAGAATTTCTCCTAAGGGTATTCTATACAAAAGAAAAGCAATCTAGAAAAAATCTACTCAAAATAAGGCCGCAAGCAAACTTATGTGATAGGTGTGGATTCAAAATTCTGGAACCTCACGGGATTGTCAAGGCTTCGCAACTTGCGATATACTCCAGGGTCCAACAGTTATACTCAGCCCAATATTTCAGAGCAATAACCAGGGAGGATTAGGACTGTACCCCTGACCATATAACCTGACTAGCTGATAGTGTGTGCGCAGTAGCTCCCCAAGTGTTGTTCTCGATGTATTGCTATGCCAAGACGACCAAATGGTTAGCTCAATCGGTCTCAGGAATCCTACGAGCGTCTCCCGATATACTCAAGGTACGTGGGAGCTCAAATCCATAGTGGTGTTGTCTAATGCTTAGTCGTATGATAAGAGCCTTTTGATATACTACCGAGTACGTGAAATGCCTTTCGATATACTACCGAGTACATGAAGTTCCTTTCGATATACCCTAAGGTACGTGAAGGAGCCTTCGATATACCGGTTGGTACGTGGAAGAACTACAGTGCCCCTGGGATGCAGTTCGGGCAAATAACGACAACTACCACGTTTTACGATGCCGGAACACGTCTCTAACTTAACACACAAGTTACTTGTAAATTTTAACCTAGTTCTACCGGTAAATTTTATCTGAACAGTTAGGTGAATACATGGGGTGAGTACATAAATGTAAACATAATGCACCCTAACTACATGAAAATGCACTCTTTATTTTGATGAAATCTATGTACGGGAAGGAGAAATCTTTTTCCAATGGTCTCACAAAATAGTAAATTTCAACAAATCCCATATCCACCAAAAATGATAATGAAAGCACTCTTTTCCATTTTTCAAGCAAAACATCAACAACACATCAAATCCAAATCAAAGTACTTCTGTTTTCGTTTTCAATTAGAATGGAACTACATGATGAAAAAGGAGAAGCTCTACTTAGAGCACACTAACTCTTCAATTTTCACAATGATAACCTAAAAGCATGAAAAATAAAAAAATGCATATAACTTCTTCAAGCATGGAGTCACTTTTGCAAAAAAATGACTTCACTTGGATTTTTCAAGAAAATGAGCAACTCATAATTCAATAAAAATACAAACGATTTAATTCTCTTTCCAAACTCTCCAAAAGAAAATGATGAATCCCAATACATGAAACAATTTTTACAACAATCCTGAAATGAACTTGAAAATGGTAAAAATGAAGCACTTTTAATTTTTTCAATGAATGTACCTAGACAAAACTTGATAACAATAATGCTTTTAAATGTAAATGGATGAAAATAGGAGACTACTTGCAACACTCTAATTGCTCAGAAATTCTCAAAGAAATAACAAGCACTCCAATGACCTAAAGACACAAAAAATTACTTAAAAACCATCAAAATGCAAGCCAACAAATGATGAATAAACTCAAAAAGGGTTTGGAAGCATATCTAGCATGCTGGATAGATCCAGTGAGGTGACCAGGGAGAACAAGGTGGAGTGGATGACCATGGGGGATTGAAATTTCCCACCACTTCAATCAAAATCACTTGATGAAAAAGACTCAAAAACCAACATAAACAAACCAAATCAAACAATGTTGGGTAAAAGGATCTCTACCTGGAAGATACAGTGCAGAGATGTCTGTTGAACAACCCAAAAAATAAAAAATGGAGAGGAAGATCCCAAGTCGTAAGCTTGAAAACATGGTGCAGGCTATGGTTAGTCACAGAGTGCCTGGTACAGGTTGTATGTAGAGGAAAAGCATCGGTGGTGCAGACTATCAGATCGGAAAAAGCGTCGGCGGTGCAAACTGCCAGATCGGAAAAAGCGTCGGTGACGCAGTATGATCAAAGGAAAATTGCGCTTTGGATAGATAGGCGCACAGGGTGCACTGCTTAGGTGTGTTGGGCGAATAACTCAATGCAAATGATGAAAAAACTCCAAGCACTGACTAAGTAAATGGATTGAGGATGGTTCAGATAAACCCAAAGAAAGCCAACAAACTCTTAAAGAAGAGAAATTGATGGTGAAAATAGGCTCAAGAGGCAAAGGAATGGCTCATTAAGAAAATCAAGAATAACACATCCAAACTGGAAATCAAAACAAATGTATATCCCTAGTATGGTCGCCAGATTTGTTATTGGACAATCTACTCGAGCAGACGCAAGCCAGATATCCCTAGTTCAATGCAAATCTGGAACAAATAAAGACAGAACATAAAGCTACTTTCCTAGATCTAGTTAGAGGTTAGACGTCTTACCTTTAGATTGCAGATCTTTCTCCTTGTTGTTGCTCTAAGCTCCGCAGTCGTCAGATCTTTAGTTGCAAGACCTGCCAAACATGTGGAAACAATACAAGTAGTAAAACATGTCTAAACAATAACTGATCTAAGTAAACAATTAAGGAAGTAAACTACAAACATTATCAACACAATAACATTTGTGGAAAGAGTTTATATTATTGTATAAATAGAGGGAAATGCAAAGTAGAGAGATGATTACAACCCAAGCCTTAATGTTGCAATCCTCCTCCAACAAGCCAAGCTAAAGCTTCCAAAGGAAATGTAAGCCTCCCAAGAGATGGATAGGGATCACCTAGGCTAATTCCACCAGCATGTAAGTGCTATAGACTTCCTCCCTTTGGAATGGAGAGGAGCTTTGTATTTATAAGACCAAGTGGATAGAGTAGTTTGAGAATCATGGGGAGAGGGCTAAGGGATCCTCTCTTGAGGTTAGGGAACCGTAGGACAACTCACCTCGGAGTTAGGTATAAGTATCCACCTCATCCAACTTCTAGAAATCGCTTGAAATCCACCTTTATCCAAATTAACCAACTTCGGTGCAAGTTGCGTGAAGACAACCAGCGCTTGAGAGGGGAAACACAGGCCGCACAAAGACAATATGCGCCATTGGCGCAGTCTGGCAAAATACACTCTGCGCCAAACCTAGTTGGGCGCTTCTTGCTCAAAGACAACATGCGCTAGCCCAACTAGAAACTGTGGACAAAGGGCATCGACTTGTTCTAATTGATGCCTTGATCATGGAGACTTCAGGGATCAAGGCATTAAGTTAACAAGGGACTCATGATGACAAGATTTAGGTGTAACATGCCACAAGGTCTGGACCCATAGATTTTTCTTCAAAAATCATGAGATTATTGGACCACCACAAGCCCCTTATGACGAATCATGGGAGCACTTTGACGGGATGTAGTATACATTCATCAAAACACGGTGAAAAACAATGCTCAATAGATCCTCTCGACCATTGTATCGAACATTTTAGCACATAAAATACCTCTTTCCAGATGTGAACCAAATAAGGACAGTTTCTGAAAAGATGGGAGGCAAACTTAACATTCATTTTGTAGATGATGCTATGACTAGGCCCATGCCAATTTTGTTTGATGTAGTTATCCCATATCAGGATGTTATTATCCAAAGTCAACCAAGTAAACAATTTGATCTTTAAAGGGCACAAGACCTTCTAGATGGTTGTCCACCACCACTTGGTTTCAATGCTCGGTGGAGTAGGACATACCGAAGTGTAACCACTCTTGGCAATGAGCTAGCCCTGAAGCCAAATTATTGGACCACATTAGAGCATCCGGGTCATTTGAGAGACTTACTGCACTCTGATAAAGTAAATTCTGATAAGAAGACCACTCCTCCTGCATGCAGGTCAGAATATTCAAATCTTCAGTAGACTTCCAAGATTAGGTCCCAATCATTTCATTCATAGGCACAATGACATCCTTCATTTTCCTGATCCCTTAATATAAGAGAAGATGTGTCAAGTCTATCAAAAGTCTATGATTTATAGGGAAGTCGATCCAAGGGTATTCCCTAACCTGAACTCTATCACATGTCCCGACTTTCCATGCAACCCAATGGCCTAGAGTAGGATGTGAATGCATGAGGTGTTTCCATACAATAGACACCCATTTTGAAACCAACGGTTGGGTTCTAATCCAATCATGCACTTTCTTTCCATGCATATATTTGGATTTCAAAATATTTGTCCATATTCCTTCATGTGTGATCACCCTCCACAAGGATCTCATGCCTAAAGCTAACGAGAACAAATGAATGTTCTTGAGCCCACACCCTCATGGGATTTTGGTGTGCACAGAGAAGGCCACACAAGAGGAATACCATCCTTTTTTTGACTTCTTGTCCATAAGAAATGAAAGCATAGCTTCCAAATACTATTGACAATGCCTTCCAGGATATGAGAGATAGTGATCCAATAAATAGGAATGCTCTTAAGCATAGATTTTATAAGAATCAAATGCCCCCTTATGAGAGCCCGTTACACCAAAATATCATCATCATGAGTTATGTTTCCTATATTTGCCCTGGTTCCTAAAGTACTTAGGCCAAATGATTGAAAGAAGGGTTGTTGTTTTTCCTTTTACCTTTTGTCGTCACCCTGACGCACCCTGCTCATTGACAAGGTGCATCGGACCTTTGGTGACACGCTCTGCACATTGACAGAGCACGTGAGTGACACATGCTGGGTTTGTACAAGGTGCGTCACCCTCCAAAGACGTGAGTTTCCTGTGTACAAAGTGCGACATTATTGGTTTAAAAGGAGAAAGAGAAACTTCGAGTGGCTTCTAAAACCCCTGGTTATGTGGAGACTGATCCCTATGAACTAGGAAATGTGGCATTCGATCCCCTTATGAACCATATGGATATAGGTGGCCACCCACCTATTGCACTGACTCAAAACAATTTTTCATTCTGGCAGTTTTCTTGTAATTTTTCTACGGTTTTTCAGGTCCCAAACTTCCGGGGCCGTTTTGAGGCCCTAAACGATGTTTTTTGGTGATTTGGGGGGCCAAATGGTTTCCAATGGATTCCATTTGGACCCATTCGAAATTTGTAAATCTTGGATAGACCTTTCCAACGGGCTACCGAGCGCCCCAAATGAAGATCGCATCCAAAATTTATGACCCCGGGAAGTTGACTGTTCAACTAACCACCTCGGGGATGTAAACTTTATGACGGTTCATCTTCTAAGGTTAGGTTTTTGGATGTTTGGTATTCTTTCCCTCATGCTTATGATCAATAGTCCCTTTCGACCTCTTTTTGTATTCATCTTATCACGAATGAGCGTAGTCGCCACATCTCTTCTCAGAGATATAGCTACCACCATTCTAACTGCTTTTATTTTACAATTTGTTCTATTTCATTCATTTAATAGAATCTGAGTTTGCTATATCGCTGTGTTTCTTGCCATATATCTGTGTATGTGAATATATATATGCCCTTTCATTTCGTTCTCACATAAATCTGGATCAGTGGTATCAGAGCTTTCTGCTCTTGTGATTTCTCAGTGCATGTCCCCAACGAGATCTAAATATCGAGAGTTGGGTCTCAAACTAGTTGAGCTTGGGGAAAATCCTCCTCGTTGACCCAAGCATGCTCCCATGTCGAGATAAGAAAAGAGAAATGACAGAGCAGGCGATCCTATTAATTTGTTGCTCGAGGAATCCCTCGCACGAGAGAGGAACGAGATGATGGATAATTTTGCACAAATCCTTCAGAGAATGCCGATGGCGGCGGATGCACCTTCAACGAGCAGCCATTTCAGGGGTGCGACTCCCTTCAAGGTACAAGTTAACTTTGACATTCCCCTATTTGAAGGAAAGATATATGTATATGCTTTAGATAACTGGATGAATCTACTAGAGGGTTACTTCTCTGTTCAAAAATTTTCTGATAGAAAAAAGATCACATTCGCGCTCCTTAAGTCCCTTCCCCATATTAAAGACTGGTGGGACGGGTACTGCGAGAGGCATGCAAGAGACGAGTCTTAACTATTCAAGACATCCCTACTTGGGGCGACTTTTGTCAATGCCTCAAGGAAGAATTCTACCCTGTCGGAAACTATGAAGACTAGTACACCAGATGAACGATCTTGCACTAGGAGAGGGACCAAACAGTCCTAGATTTTACCAACATGTTCCATACCCTGTTCTCCAAGCTGGGTATTCGAGACTCTGAATGACACTTGGTCCTAAAGTGTTAGAAAAACAAGATCGTAGAGCAGTAACAATAAACAAAAATGCAAATATAATCACACATACACATTACAAGAGAGACACAGATATATTGTGGTTTACCCAACTTGGGCTACGTCCACACTGAATTTTCCAGTCCTTATTATTATTACCGTCTAGCAAGGTGAAGGGATACAACCTGCAGCACAACCGCTGCACTTCCTCTTCTCTGTTTTCACAGTCTCTCTCCTGATCTCAGAGATCTTTACAATGCATAAAACCTAATACATCATCTACCCTAGCCATATTACAATGTCTTTATTTTATAGGGGAAATACAATGGAAAAATACCACGGGATACCCAAAACCAAGGGCCCGCAAAACAGCTGGAGAAAACAGCCCCAAATTTTTTCTTCGGGGGTATTCCCCCCAAACCCCCATTTCTCGGGGGCGCTGCCCCCAAACCCCCCAAACAGGGGGAATGGTCCCCCCTGGAACCCCGTGGGGGGGCGATGACCCCCCAACCCCCCCACTGGGGTGAGTGTACAGTCCACCTACATATCATATAAAACTGGGGTACAAACACAGCTGATACAATATCATCTATGAGACTAGAAGATCTGGCTCCACAACCAACAATCTCCCACTTGGAGACTAATCACAGCAACTCCACCGCTGCTGCACTTGCTGGACTTGGACTTGCAAATTTCTCCTCTTCACCTTCATGCTAGAAGGCCAACTGAAACCAAGCACGAACTCAGTTTCTCTCTGGTCACTACCTTTGTGAACATGTCTGCAGGATTCTGGCTAGTATGTATCTTTTCCATCTTCAACAGTTCATCTTCCAGAACAGAGCGTATGAAATGGTACTTGAGCTGTATATGTTTAGTCCTGGAATGGAATGCTGAGTTCTTTGCAAGATGAATGGCACTCTGGCTATCACTATACAATCTGCTATCCTTCTGCTTCTTACCCACTTCCTCCATAAACCTCTGCAACCAAATCATCTCTTTACTAGCCTCTGTAATGGCAACATACTCTGCTTCTGTTGTTGAAAGTGCAACAACCTTCAGTAGTTTCGAAATCTAGCTTACTGCTGTTCCACCTACAGTAAACACATACCCTGTGGTGCTCCTCCTGCTATCCTTGTCACCTTCCATATCTGCATCAACATATCCCTGTAGAATAGTGTCTGAACCTCCAAAACATAATGCCTCAGTGGTAGTACCTCTCAAATACTCGAGAATCCACTGTACTGCCTTCCAATGTTCTTTACCTGGATTGTTCATATATTTGCTCACAACTCCCACTGCATGTGCAATATCTGGTCTTGTGCACACAATAGCATACATCAAGCTGCCAACTGCTGATTGATAAGGAATCTTGGACATGTAATCTATCTCTTCTTGTGTCTTGGGACACATTTCCTTACTTAGACTGAAATGGCTAGCCAAAGGTGTACTTACAGGTTTTGCATTCTGCATTCTGAACCTCTCCAACACCTTTTGTATGTACTCACTTTGAGACAATGTCAATTTGCGATTTTTCCTGTCTCTCGTTATTCTCATACCAAGGATTTGCTTTGCAGCACCCAAATCCTTCATCGCAAATGAATTAGCTAGCTTCCTTTTGAGTACATTTATATCCTGCATGTTAGACCCTGCAACAAGCATGTCATCCACATACAATAACAAGATAATATATCTTCCATTGTCTAGCTTCTTGAAATAAACACAATGGTCAGAATGACATCTACTACAACCTTGTTCTGTCATAAACCTGTCAAACTTTAGATACCACTGCCTTGGAGCTTGCTCCAAGCCATACAAGCTCTTTTTCAACCTGCATACCAGATCCTCCTTACCTTTGACCTCATACCCTTGTGGCTGCTGCATATATATTTATTTCTCCAAATCCCCATGGAGGAAGGCTGTTTTTACATCTAACTGTTCAAGATGCAAATCTTCTACCGCCACTAGACTTAAGATAGTCCTAATTGAAGTCATCTTAACAACAGGAGAAAATATTTCATCAAAATCTATACCTTTCTTCTGTGCAAACCCCTTTACAACAAGTCTGGCCCTGTACCGCTTCTTACCTCCTTCTTCTTCCTTCAACCTGCAAATCCATTTGTTTTGCAATGCTCTTTTACCAGCAGGCAACTGAACCAAATCCCAAGTCTGGTTTCCTACCAATGAGTCCATCTCCTCATTCATTCCTTGCTCCCACTTATTTCTAGTTTCCACCTGCATTACTTCTTCATAACATTCTGGTTCACCAGAATCAGTCATCAATATATAATACATTGAAGGAGAGTATCGTTTAGGGAGTCTACTTAACCTGGCAGATCTTCTTACAGTTGCAGGAGTTTCAGGTACTTGCTGCTGCTCTTGATTTTCTGGCACCTTCGGAACTTCATTTTCTTTAATTCATCAAGCACTATGTACTCTGTGTTTTCCTTTTCATGTTTCTTTCCTTGCAACTGATCTTTATACATGACATTTTCATTGAATATCACATCTCTACTCCTGATGATTTTGTTATTTTCATAATCCCATAAACGATAACCAAATTCATCAACCCCATATCCAATAAAGGTACATTTCTTGGATTTAGCTTCAAGCTTTGTTCTATTTTCTTTATCAATATGGACAAATGCTTCACAACCAAACGTTCTCAGAAATGAGTAGTTTACCTTTTTATCTATCCATGCTTTCTCTGGAATACCACCATCCAACGCACTTGAAGGTCCTCTGTTTATTAAATAAACAATAGTATTTATAGCATCCGCCCAAAACTGTAAGGGCAACCCTACATGCAGTCTCATACACCTTGCACCCTCCATGATCGTTCTGTTCATCCTTTCTGACACACCATTTTCCTGTGATGTTCTTGGGACTGTCTTCTCTCTACGAATCCCATGGTATGAAAAATAAATATCAAACTCCTTGCCACAGTACTCACCTCCATTATGAGATCTGAGACACTTCAATCTTTTTCCTGTCTCATTCTCAACCAAAGATTTCCACTTCTTAAAAGTAGCAAACACATCAGATTTCTGTCTAATGCAATAAACCCAAGTTTTTCTAGTTGCATCATCAATAAATGTAACATAATAATGAGAGGCACCAAGAGATTGTACCTGAGCCGGTCTCCATACATCTGTATGCACAAGCTCTAATTTTTCATTCTTCTACTGTTTCCCAACCCTGAGAAATCTGACTCTCTTATGTTTTCCATAAACACAGTTTTCACAGAATTCCAAAGTTACCTGCTTCAAATCCGACAACAACTTCCTTGAGTGGAGAATCTGCATCCCCTTCTCACTCAAGTGGCCAAGCCTATGATGCCACAATGCTGTATCTGTTCCTGTGGAAGCTAAAGAGATAGAATGGTCAGTATTATGAGGACATAAATACAACGTACCTACTCTGTCTCCTTTTGCTATCACCATTGATCCTTTAGTGATCTTCCACCACTTTTCTCCGAACATAGATAGACAGTCGCCTTCTCCCAACTGCCCTATTGAGATTAGATTTCTTTTCATAGTAGGAATATGCCTAGCTTCTTTCAACAACCAATCAGTTCCATTCTTAACTTTTATCCATACCTTACCCATTCCAACAATTTTACATGGCTCATCATCACCCAATAAAACATGTCCAAAGTCGCCAGGAACATACTCATGAAAGTATTTCCTATGGGGTGTAGCATGACATGAAGCTCCTGAATCTACTACCCAATAATCACTAGTATTATCTAATGCAAGAATCAAAGCATCTTGTAACACATCACCTGCTACATTTGCTTCCTGGGTAGTTTCCTTCTGTGCATCTCCTTTCTTCTTTAGAGATTTGCAGTCTTTCTTCAGATGTCCTTTATTTCCACAGTTCCAACACTCTATCTTTCTCAGTCTAGACTTGGATCTGCCCGTTTTAGACTTTCCACGATTACCTTGGCTATTTCCTCTCTCCTTTTGTTTTCCCCTGCTCTCCATGGTCAACGCATTACCTGATGTCTCACCTGTGCTTTTTCTTTGCATTTCCTCGCTAAGAATAACGCCAATAACATCATCAAACTTCAAGGTGTTTGAACCAGAGACAGAGTTACTTACAACCATGACCAAGCTATTCCAGCTTTCTGGCAATGAACACAAGATTAGAAGAGCCCTAACCTCATCATCAAAGTTCACACTTACAGAACTTAATTGATTTGTAACCGTATTAAACTCATTTAAATGATCAGTAACAGATCCACCTTCAGACATCTTCATATTAAATAAACGCTTCATTAGAAATACCTTGTTTGAGGCCGAGGGTTTTTCAAACAGCTTACCCAATGCTTTCATCAAACCCTCTGTTGTCGTTTCTTTTGAGATATTGAAAGCCACCGACGAAGCCAAGCTCAACCGTATTGTTCTCAGAGCCTTTCTGTCAAGAACCTCCCATTCTTCGTCCTTCATAGCCGTCGGCTGCTTTGCTTTTCCTCCCAACGGTAGGAATAGATCCTTCTGGTACAGATAGTCCTCCATTTGCATCTTCCATAACCCAAAGTTTTGGCCGTTAAACTTCTCAACCTTAAACTTTCCTTCTTCTGCCATTGCTCCCACTCGAACCAGAAACCCTAGCTTCCTGCGGGTTTAACTGCTAAATAGACCTTTGGCTCTGATACCAATTGTTAGAAAAACAGGATCGCAGAGCAATAACAATAACAGAAATGCAGATATAATCACACATACATATTACAAGAGAGACACAGATATATCGTGGTTCACCCAACTTGGGCTACGTCCACACTGAATTTGCCAATCCTTATTATTATTACCGTCCAGCAAGGTGAAGGGATACAACCTGCAGCACAACCGCTGCACTTCCTCTTCTCTATTTTCACAGTCTCTCTCCTGATCTCAGATATATTTACAATGCATAAAACCTAATACATCATCTACCCTAGCCGTATTACAATGTCTTTATTTTATAGGGGAAATACATTGGGAAAATACCACGGGATACCCAAAACCATGGGCCCGCAAAACAGCTAGCGAAAACAACCCCAAAAATTTTCTTCGGGGGAATTGCCCCCGAACCCCCATTTCTCAGGGGCATTGCCCCCGAACCCCCGTCGGGGGACCGCTAGACCCCGGACTCCCCAGGAACCCCATGGGGGGGAGATGCCCCACACCCCCCCGCTGGGGTGAGTGTATAGTCGACCTACATATCATATAAAACTGGGGTACAAACACGACTGATACAATATCATCTATGAGACTAGAAGATCTGGCTCCACAACCAACATAAAGTACCGCAGTGGCATACACAGGTACATTCAGATAGAGATGGATTTCTTGGACATATCCTCACTAGGAGTAGTTTATCGATACGTCGTCAAGGTCGAGCAGAAGTTTAAGCAAAAGAATAAGCGTGATTTTAGGTATGCAAATCAGCAGCAGAAGCCTAGAAAAGGTGGCCCCAACTCACAAGGAAAATGATAGAGCAAGGATGTCCAAAAACCCAACAACCATCCCAAGCCACATGCAAAGAAGGGTAATGGGAAATCAAAGAAGGACACTGGAAAGTGGTGTGAATTCCACAAGATCTCTTGGCGCAACACTGATGAGTGTCGCTCAAAACAATCCTTATTAGCCGAGACAAAATACTTAGATCTAGAATCTGACTCAGAACTTGATGGAGAGACAGAAAAGGGAAAGCAGATCATTGATGTGGAACCTAGTGCTACCATCGCAACTACAAATATTAAACCAGAAGAGTTAGAAGAGCAAGAGGAAGGGGAGCGCCTCTTCCATTCACAATTGTGGGTGCAAGGAACTCCGCTACACTTCATTTTTGATAGTGGTAGCTAGAAAAACCTCATCTCGGCCGAGGTCTTCAAAAGATTGAAGCTTCTGACTATTCCACATCCCCAACCATACAAAATCAATTGGATGAGCCAGGGACGAGACATCCACATTAGTCAACAATGTTGCCTTTCTTACGGGATCAAGCCCTTCAAAGATGAGGTAATGTGTGATGTTGCCTCGCTTGAAGTTTGTGATGTTCTTTTAGGACAACCATATATGTGGAAATGTCATGCCATGTATGAGTCTAAACCTCATAGTGTCATTATTATGTCGGGAAAGAACCTCTACAGGATACCAGAGACACTTCCCACCTCTGTAGTGTCCCTCATCACAACTAAGTAGTGCAGGAAGGTAATCTCCTAGACATGGAAATTTGTCCTCTTCATGGTTCGTTCTAAAGGTGAACAAAAGATTGCAACAACATCCACCAGCTCCATGCAGAACCCCTCTACGTAGCAGAAATAGGTGGACAAGATTGTGGAAGCATACAAAGACATCTTCACCACACCCACCGGGGTGCCAATACATTGCCCGGTCAAGCATTTCATTGATTTGACACCTAGTGCACCTTTACCTAACGGGCTAGTATACAGGCGTTCGCTCATGGAAAATGAAGAAATCAAACGCCAGATTCAAGAATTGATCCAAAAGGGGCACATTCAACCTGGCTCCTCGCCTTGTGGGAGCCCAATTGTGTTGGTACAGAAGAAAGACGAGACATGGCGACTCTGTATTGATTACCGAGATCTAAACAAGATCATAGTCTGGAATCAGTATCCCATTCCCCATATTGACGACCTTCTTGACCAACTCAAGGGCGCGAAATATTTCAACAAGATTGATTTGAAGTCTGGCTATCATCAAGTGCCAATTGAGCAGACTGATGTTTGGAAGACTACCTTCAAATCTCGGGAAGGCCTTTTTGAGTGGTTGGTCATGCCTTTTGGTTTGACTAATGCTCCAACAACTTTCATGATGATGATGCATGATATCCTACAGCCATTCACTAACTCTTTTGTGGTCGTATATCTGGACGATATTCTCATATACAGTAGAACATGGGTAGAGCATCTGCAACATATCCACCAAGTCCTCAACACCTTGCGCCAGCACAATATATATGCTAATTTAGAGAAGTGCTCATTTGGCATGAAGAGGGTTCAATATCTGGGATACATCGTGGATGAACATGGTGTTCGTGTGGATCCAGCCAAGATTCAAGTCATCCATGATTGGCCAACCCCAACATCTCTCACAGAGCTTCGCAGCTTCCAAGGCCTTTCCAAATTCTATCACAGATTTGTATTGGGCTTCTCTAATATTGCTTGGTCCCTTATCCAGGTGACCAAAGGGGGATCTAAGTCCAAGTTCAGCTGGTCCAAGCCACAACAACAAACATTTGAGGAGCTAAAGAAACGCTTATGTTCGGCACCTGTCCCTGCCTTACCGAATCTGCAACAACCCTTTGAGATTGAAACGGATGCTTCAGACTATACTGTTGGGGCAGTCCTCACTCAACATGGCCATCCAGTGGAATATCACAGTGAGACACATTCAGATACAGTCCGCAAGTACCCCACCTACGACAAGGAAATGTATTCCATTGTCCAAGCCTACCACCAATGGAAACATTACATCCTTGGAAAAGGGACAGTCATCCACACTAATCACAGGCCCCTACAGTTCATGCAAACCCAATGGAAGTTACAGAATGAACGCCACCAGAAGTGGTCCACTTACTTGCAGCAATTCCACCTGAATATTAAATATAAGAAGGGCAGCACCAACCAAGTTGCTGATTTCCTCAGTCGGCCTCCAATAGCTGCACTTACCATAGTGCTCCACTCTTATGGCCATGAGACCTCAGGGTGGCCTCAACTATATAGCAGTGATCCTGAGTTTTCTCCCATATATCAAGCCCTATGTGTAGGCACATCCGTAGCAGAATTTCATCTTCAGGAAGGCTTACTATTCCACCTGATCCATCTCCGCGTTCCTTCAAGCGAGCGTGCAGAGATGATTTGGGAAGCTCAATACAGTCGGGTGGCAGGGCACTTCAACATCGAAAAGACAGTGGTCATATTGCATAAGTATTTTTATTGGCCTAATCTCTGACAAGACGTCGGTTGATTTATAAGATCTTGCACTGCCTCTGCCATCGCAAAACCTTCCATAGAAAAGCAGGGGTTGTACACCCCTCTGCCCACTCCTAATAGGCCATGGGAATCCATCTCCATGGACTACATGTCTGGACTACCTTCAACCAAGCACGGAAATGACTGTGTGTTTGTGGTCGTGGACCATTTCTCTAAGATGGCCATTCTAATAGCTTACAAGAAGAACGTCTTTGCTGAAGCCACTGCTAAGCTCTTCTTCGAGCGTGTTTGGGTTCATTTAGGGCTGCCACAGACTATCATTTCAGATCGGGACAACATGTTCCTAAGCACTTTATGGTCCATCCTATGGTCATTGATGGATACCAGGTTCACCAAATCAACTGCCTTCCACCCCCATATCAATGGACAAACAGAGGTAGTCAACAGGATGATTGTGTGTATTTTGAGAATGTACAATTCTAAACATCCCCGCACATGGGATGAGAGCCTTCATTATGTTAAACATAGCTATAACAGAGCCCTTCATAGCTCTACCAGCCACATCCCTTTTCAATTTTGTCTGAGGTTTCAACCACTCACACCAATTGATGTAGCTCTTCCCATTGCATCCACACGTGAGGAATGTTCCCATGCTTAGACCGAGGCTGATAAGGCCACCAAATTTGTTGAACGAATCCAACACATCCGTCAACAGGTCTATGAAATTTTGGAAAAGGACAACATTAAGTACAAGCAATGACATGACCAACATCGGGTTCCACACAAGTTCCAGGTGGGTGATAAGGTTTGGTTGCATTTGCAGAAAGAGAGGCTCACAGGACCCCATCGCAAGCTTCGTCCACTTCGATATGGGTCGTACACCATCACCAAGGCAGTTGGTGACAATGCCTTTGAGCTAAGCATTCCTCCATTCCTTGGCCTACACCCAATATTCAACGTGGAGCTCCTTCGCCCATATTTTCCACTATTGTTGGACACCTCAGAGGTGGTATAGCAATTGAAACCTACAAATATTAATCCCGACTGCATAGAACAAGCAACCATTGATCAAATCATGGAAACATAGGTTAAGGGAACCCGCCAGCAGAGGATCCAGCTATATCGGGTAGTCAAAGCAGGGCAACTACTTCACTAAGGCAAGTGGCTCACCAAGAGTCAAGTTCAACAGAAGTTTCCCCACCTAATGGGGGCACTCAATTCAATGGATACCGTTGGTTCCTAAGGGGGGAGGACTGATCTATATGGATATAGGTGGCCACCCACCTATTGCACTGGCTCAAAACAGTTTTTCATTCTGGCAGTTTTCTTGTAATTTTTCTATGGCTTTTTGGGTCCCAAACTTCCAGGGCCGTTTTGAGGCTCTAAACGATGGTTTTTGGCAATTTGGGGGCCAAATGGTTTCCAATGGCATTCATTTAGCCCCATTTGAAAGTTTTAAATCTTGGATAGACCTTTCCAACGGGCGACCGAGCGCTCAAAACAGAGATCGTATACAAAAGTTATGACCCCGAGAAGTTGACTGTTCAACTAACCACCTTGGGGCTACAAACTTTATGACTGTTCATCTTCTAGGGTTAGGTTTTTGGATGTTTGGGATTCTTTCCCTCATGCTTATGATAAATGGGCCCTTTCGGCATCTTTTTGTATTCAACTTGTCACGAATGAGCGTGGCCGCCACATCTCTTCTCAGAGATATAGCTACCACCATTCTAGCTACTTTTATTTTACAGTTTGTTCTCTTTCATTCATTTAATAGAATCTGAGTTATCTGTATCGCTGTGTTTCTTGCCATATATCTGTTTATGTGAATATATATATGCCCTTTCATTTCGTTCTCACATAAATCCGGATCACCTACCTAGTGGAATGATCCCTTGAGCTTCTCCCACAAATCCTCAACCTCTCCTATCCCTTTAGGCCTATAAATAAAAACCCCCTCTCCATGGTTAAGGGGGATAAAGATAGAGCACTTAAATGCTGGTGGAATTCTGCTAGAGTTGGTTCCCTTTCATCCATTAGGAAGAAAAATATTGGATCTTTGAGGCTAGGATCACTTGGAAGGATTTACGACGCCAAAGCTTGGTTGTAACCTCTCTCTATGTACTTCTTATAATTATATTAATCCAGATTCTTTCTATAAACATCTTATTATTGTAAGATCTTTAGAATTGGCTTCTTTGACTGCTAGTTTAGATTGATCTATGTTTAAATGCTATTAGTACTTGCTTGTTTCCACTTGTCGTATATTGTTTTGCAGCTGAAGATTCAGAGATTTGGAGATAAAGAGCTACCTCAAGCAAGAAGATAGTACTGCACTCATAAGGTGAGTTATCTTCTGATACAATTTGTAATTTGATAAATCTAGGAAAGTAATTTGTAATGTGTATTGCTTTTGTTCTAGATCTGAACCATTCGGACTAGGGAGATTGGTTAGTGTCCGCACTAATGGAATGTCCGCAAACAAAATTGGAGACCATATTGGGGAGAGTAGCCCATAGTCTTTGATTTGTTTGTAATTTTTGGTTTCTTGGTTTTATTCCAATAGCCCCTTAATTGCCTCCTTTTCATTAGATCTCTTTATCAGAGAGTTACTGGGTGAACCTGACTCTGATTGAGATGTTTTACTTAGCCATTTACCTTTTTGTTCTTGGGATTTTTCATTTTTTCATAGTTGGATTTCGCCTGACGCACCTGTGCAGTTTGTGCCTGCATCACTCTTACTTTGACGCTCCTTTCGTTTAAGTAGACTGCGTCTCTGACGTGATCTGTCTGTGTTCAACTCGCGTCATTGACGCACTTCCTGTGTGTGCAAACCACGTGGTTGGGATTCCAACGCTTTGGTGTACACTTGCAGGGCGCGTCGCCCTACAAAATTTAGTGTATATGGTCAAAAAATCCCACAAATTGGTCGATGCAGGAGCATGAGCTCAATGTTGAAGACATTAGTGACTTTCATAAGTCGAGATAGAACTTTCTAGAAGAGAGTTGGGCCTCTTCTTTGTAATTTCTATTTTGAAAGTTAAATTCAATAAGAGGACTCAGATTCCTCCAATGTAATAGATAAGATTAGTTAAGTAGTTAAGAAATTTTAGCCAGAATCATAGGAATTAGGAGAATTTGTAGGGAAGAGTTCAAATTGGCTTTTGATCCTTTGATTGTGGATCAATGAACATAATTTTCTGTGTATTAAGAGACCACAAAGGTTCAATGAGAAGGTGCTTGAATAGTTAGAGAGCTTGGAGGCTCGAATAGCTTGAAAAACGCGAGAGAGGGATCGAAAGAGGAAGAGCTCGGAGTAGGAGTTTCCTTGAGAGAACAGAGATCGAAATTGTGGAAAATGTTTTCTATGTAATCGATTCTATATGTTGTATTCAAGTTCAAAAAGATTGAATAAGGAATAATAGAGTTTCAGTGTTAGTATATATTGTGTTTGAGTTGAATTTGAGAGATTGAAACAAAGTTATTATGATTTTCTTCTTGTACGAAGAGATTTCAAATTATATGCTTTGAATTCCTATCGCATTGCTCACATACACTGAATATATGTCTAAATTAGTTATAGACTTAACGAATAAAGTCTGATTGAAGGGTAAACTCTTTGTTTAATCCCCTTTTATGTGAAATTCCTTAAGACATAATGAGAATTTCGAGAGAATTCGTGTTCCAGAAGAAGAATAGGCAATCCAAGATCGGACCAAGGTGGCAGTCGAGCTGAAATCTTTGTGAGTTGGGCCTATGGTAAGCACCTCGTGGTAAAGATCAAATTATATGTGATCAAGTGCTAGCGCTTGTGTAAGTATTGCGAACTAGTAGTGGGTTTTGTTGAACTGTCGGGGTAAGCCAAACTTGGTAGTGGTTTGCAAAAAAAATAGCTCTGCGCACATATTAACTCTATACTTAGCATTATTACATAGTTCCGTATGCTTTTGAGCATGAATTTGATGGTTTTTATGTGATTTTGAGTATATTTTTTGTTATACCTTGAGTATGATCCTCATTGGTATATCATAGAGGGTATATCTACATCATTGGTTTTGGGTTTGGTTTGCTGAGGTCTGTGTTTTGTCCATTACACCCACAGTACCCCTTAGACCCAGTGTGTTTTGTCCTTTTTTTTTTTTGGAATTTAGAGTTTGATTTGAGTCCTAGTTAGTGAAGCAGATGTTTCTCCAGTCATGGGAAATTTCAATCCCTCGTGAGTACAACCAGGCTTGTGACTCCCTCTCAGTATTTTAGATTTGTTCACTCTAATTTCTAAGCCCTCCAAAAGTTAAGTTGTGATTTTTGCAAAATTTGGTGTGGATTTTGTGTTGGATTACGATTTTGGGTGATTAAATTCTTGAGAACTTCTAGTTGCTTATGGATTGCAGTAGTAAATACTCTCTAGTGGTCTGAATCAATATTAAAGAAGTGGCATAATTCTCAAAAACAAATTGAGCACATTAGTTCAAAAAATCAAGAATTCTTTATTATCTTCATTTGAGTAAATTACTTGAGATTGTTGTGAAGAGTTTCGCATGCTTTGAATAGTTGCTTAAAAAACTTTGAAAAAGACAAAAAATTGTCAATGCTTATGTTCTCTTGGTTTTGAAAAGTGTTGAATATTGTAACTTCTAAGAATATTATATTTGTATATTATTTATTCCGGAGATGTTCCATACCTCCAATGTGATTATACTATGAATCCGGAGATGTTTATTCCTCCGAATTGGTTGTGGTAACTAGGGTTATTAGACCCACCATGTGGGGGTCGGCCCAGTCAGTTATAATAGGGTATTTAACCTAATGGTTAAATACGAGCCTACATGTACTTGTGTAAAATATATGTCAGAGTAGTGTATAAATAGAGGAGGTGTGTTCCTCATTTGACACACTCACACACTTGAAAAGAGGAGCACTTGTCTGGTAGATTTGCTAAGGAGGATTAGAAGGAGGGAGCACATCTTGTATTTTGGTTTATCATCTTATTGAGGAAAGCTTTGCTGGGTTTTCTACCCCATGAGGGTTTCCAAGGATAAATCTGTGTCTCTTGTGTTTATGCTATGCTTGTTGTTTCTTCAGTGATCCTGTATATGCTATTACTGTGAAATGGAATGTAATGCTGATATTTTCTGTCTTAGCATATTGAATTTTAACATGGTATCGGAGCTAAACTGAAGGAAGGCAAGGTATGGCACTTACGACACTTGCTTTACTTACGACAATTTGAAGGTTAGGGTTTTATATAGCAAAAACCAGTCATCGTGGAAATTTCGCTATAAATCCATTTTGGCGAAGGTTTAGGATATGAAACCTTTACAGGTCGTAGATAACATCTCCAGGTATCTTGTGTCCAAAGGGCACCCTCAGATTCGTTGTACTTTGTAAGTTATGATCAGTACAAGTTAGGGTTTCTGCCTCTTCCAGATCTCAATCAAAATCAGGTGACCTAGGAAAAAAGGTCATAACTTGGGCTAGGAAGCTCCAAATGAAATTTCGTAAAAAGTGACAGGTAGTACACAGACTGTACTATCTCAGGAAAAGTTTGCAGGGGCCGAAGCTGAACCAGTGACACGTGGCATGCCGTACAAGTTCGCTCTCCTATTTTATCCCATAAACAGGTCATGTTGCGACATTTGGCATAACTCTCTCTCAGAAAATCCAATTGAGATCAGACCTATCAGGATGGAAAGATGACAGGTCAGGCTACTGCAAAAAAAGTTTTCAGACCCTATGGAGCAAAAATTTCAGAGTTATAGCAGAAACAATTAGGTACATATTTAGGGTTTCGGAGAAGGTTAGAATTTTTGGAATCGGAATCCATGGATGAATGCTACTCAGGAAAATCGAAATTTAGAGACCAAGATCGAATTTTTTGGTTGGGTAGAAGACCGGGCTTGATCAAACCCTGGCTCGGGATTTTGATCGGAAAGATGGAAAATTAGGGCTTCACCAAAAGTTGGAATTTTTGAAGTCTGTAACCACGGCTGGAAGCTCCTCAGAAAAATAAGAGTTTAGAGCCTTGGATCAAACGTTTTGATTGAGTAGAAGAGTGGGCTTCATCAAACCCTAGTTCGAGATCCTGTCTAGAAGATCCAGAAGTTTCAAAGGCAATTTTGAGGGGTCAAATTTTGGAATTGAAGTATGCTAGTTTGATCAGCTCAGCAAGACACATCCTTCCATTCATTCGGAAGTGTGAAAGTCAAAGATTGAATTTTTAGGGTTTCTCTAGCAAACCCTAATCAAGCTCCAGATCAAGTTTCAGGGGGAGTTGAGGCTAAGGCCTTACATAAGAAGACTACAAGAAGTCTCGACAGGTATGACTTAAGGAGGTTCAGGTATGTCTTGAAATCTTATTCTTGATTAAGTTCATGATGTGTTTGTCTTCATATTATTTATTAGTACAATCTTGATTAATGTTAGAATTGTCTTATCACCCTAGTAACAGTATGAATGCATGAAGACATTCATTGATTAGGGCTATATGATTGTACTAATGCATTCTGGTGTTGTGTGAGGTTGATGTTGTCTGCTAACAAGATACAGGAACATCAAGTTCCATGACCATGACAACATGAAGACAAAGACTCACGAGGTATGTATGACTTTGTTATATTATGTTTAACCTATGAGACATGCAGGTTCTAGCTCAGGATCTCTAAATCATTGAAGAGATTGTTTAGGTATGTTGTACATAACTAAGCAGGTATACTAATCCAGGTATGTTTTCCTATGTCATGTTAGAATCTTACCTTGTGTTAGGATCCCTTATATAAGTATACTTGGTATGATTGGTGAGTAATCAAGGGTTTATGCATATTATGTCTCTTATCTTGGTTGATGATTTAACTAACTAGATCAAACAAGAATATGCATGAGTAAAAGAAGACTTCCTTGAAACCCTGAATACTAATGATCATGACTGTACATATTCAAGATTATTTAAAATTAGAATGTTTTGATAATATTGAGAATATACTAATGAATGTATGTTTGTGCATGAGATCATGAGGATGACACTAGTGTACACTTGAGCATGCACAATGGTACATAATGAATAGAAGTTCAGGAGACATACAGAAGATCAAGCGGGAGGCAACCACACAAACATAAAAGATAAGTATTTGAGTTGTTATTAGAAATAGTAAATGATATTGCTTGTATGCATATTTGTATTCCTAGAATATATCATGCTGAGTGTAAACATTCATAAAGCATTGAACAGTATACTACTAATATGCATATGATTGGCAAGTTGGACAAACATTCCATTGTTGCTTGTCTAGAATGAAACCTCTTTGCTGACATGCTGAGAGCTGTGCACACTCTCGATAGTATGTTCTGGTAAAGATGGAAGGCATATAGATAGCTACTGTATGCATACAGGATATGGGAAAGTGTTGTGCCAAAGTATTGGTCAAAATAGTTGCATAACTATGTAAATGATCTCTGTATGCATAATAGGTTATCATGTCAATAAGATTTGATGATTATGAAGTATTACTAATCATGTACTTAATTTTGATTTGTAGGAAGAGAATCATGATGAGATGTTTTGCTCCAAGGGACTAGATAAGACCATTCTCTTAATGATGTAATTAAAGAAGAAGTGTGAATCAGGTTCTGTATGGGTACCCAGGATCGGTAGTCAATTGATGAGCTTAATGATCATCATGGGTGATGTGGATCTCAACCTTTGCTACAAGGTTGAATATGGCTTCTATACACATATGACATGGATGAAAAAAGGAACTCACCATAGAGTTCGAATGATTTTGAGGCTCATATCAGTAGACCCATCTGACGAGAGATGGCACAAATAGATATGCAGAAGATCACTCAATGCAGAGTGTGAATAATGGACAATTGACATCTTCATGACAAAGCTCGGGCTTTACCAGAAGTAAAGTTGTTCCTAACCTTTACCTTAAGGTTGTGGATGATGAACCTATCATACCATTATTGTATGACGATGATCTCTTTCTGACAAGGAATGAGAAACAGGTCATGAAAATGGCTGCAGAAATGAAAATGAAAGATCTCAGATTAATGCACTACTTCTTAGGTCTAGAAGTATGGCAAGATCCAAAAGGAATCTTTTAAATCAAGGTAAGTATGCTATGAAGTTTCTAAAAAGTTTTGATATGTTGGAGTATAAAGCCATGGCCACTCCCATGGACTCCAACTTGAAGTTATTAGTTAATGACTCATCGTATTTAGTGGACCTAACCCTATATAGACAACTCATTGGGTCATTGATGTATTTAACAAATACTAGGCCAGATATATGCTTTGTTGTAAATACCCTAAGTCAGTATCTAGTAGAACCTAGAAAGGTTCACTTAATAGCTACAAAGCATGTAGTGAGGTACCTAAAAGGTACATTAGATTTTTGGTCTATATTATCTTGGAGGTCATGAACTCCGTTTACATGGTTACTCAGATTCTGATTGGGCAGGAAGTGTCTCAGACAGAAAAAAGTACATTAGGTGGATGTTATAGTCCTAAATCTTCCATGATATCATGGTTCAACAAGAAACAATTTAGTGTGGCTCTCAGTACTGCTGAAGCAGAATATATGGCTGTCTGCTCTGCCAGCTGTGAAGCAGTATGGCTTCAGAAGCTTTTATATGGAGTGTTTGACTTAGAAATGGATCCCACTGTGATTATGTGTGACAATAAAAGCTGCATTAAGATGACTGAAAATCCTGTGTTCCATGATAAGTCAAAACACATAGAGATCCGATACTTCTATATACGAGATATGGTGCAAAGAGGAGTTATCAAGCTCGAATATATAAGCACTGAGGATCAGATTGCTGATATCTTGACTAAACCTCTATCTCGAGTGAAGTTTGAATACTTTCGAGACAAGCTTGGTATAGTTCAAAAGAACTCTCCTCGAAAGGGGGAGTAGCATAGTATCTGATAACAAGTCTGCCTCATCAATGATGAGGTTACCTATTCACTACACTTAGTTACTTAGAATTATTTAGATTTAGGACTCTTATATTTTTACTTTTGATGATAGATGTATTTGTTAGAACATTTTTCCACCTATGTACATTAATCATTTATTAATGATGATTAATTAGCCCAAGTGATTAATGATTACATCCCTAAGTTGATTAGCTACTAAATGGTCAATTATCATGAACTAGATGGCAAATGTGAACAAGTGCTGAGTCAAACCAGCTAAGTGGAGCGCTCCCCAGGGCAATTAATGCACTCATCATGCCTAGAGCGCCCTCCTCAGGTCATTTAATGCACTGAGCATGCTTCTCTTCTACCTAGGGCGCATTTGCTCTCTTTGTGGACAATCTTGCCTTGTTTTGTCACATTTTTGACCAATTTTAGACTCCAAACCTCTAACCAACCAGTTTCTTCACATGTGTGAGGTCACATGGGCCTGTCCAGTCATTCCCAGCATTCACACTGCAGATTCGAACCAGTTTGGGATGGTTTGGGATATTTTGGTCAACCTAGGGGGGTTTGAGCTTTTTCTAAGCTAGATCAGTGTGAACACTCCAGATGGATTCAAATTCTTCCAGATTTGTATATATGGGTGTTCTTAACCTTTGTTAAGGTTGGACAGTTAATAATATTGACATTATTCACCATTTCAAGTGTATTGTTCTTCATTCATTTAAATTTTTTTATGCCATTCTTGCAAATGTTGTGCAATCTTTCACCAGTGAGGAATCCACAGTAGCTAGATTCAGCTGTGCTTGAGATTTTACATGGTATCAGAGCTCTTGGAGCTAGAATTCGAACTAGCAGACTGTTGTAGTGGATTGCCAGAAACAGTGGAGAAACCACATAATTCCTGAGGCCATTGCCTTGAGCTTACTGGAGAAATCTAGTGGCTCCTCTCAGGTGTGATGCTCTCCCGAATGCACCCACTATCCATACAGGGTTCGAATCTGTGAGTGTAGATCCCTCCAGAGTGATTTGAGAGTTGTTTGCAGGTATTGGAGTTCAGCATTGTCAGCAAGTGCGAATTGCAGCAGAGGAGAATGGAGCCATCTCACCCAAACGTGCTCACACCCTTCAACTATTTCGATTGGAAGGCAGAAATGGTGATTTTGCTGAGATCTAAGGGTCTCTACAGAATCACGATGGGTACTGAGGTTGAGCCAAACTCAGCTGTGGAGAAATTCAAGTTTTTTAACAGAATGGATGAGGCATTTGGCCTCCTTTGTCTCAGCATTTCGAGAGACCTCCTGTTTCATGTAGAAAGTCTAGCAACTCCAAATGAAGTGTGGCTCAAGCTTGAGACACTGTTTGGAAAGACTGATGAGATGAGAGGCCACCAGCTCGAAAATGAGCTTGTCTCACTGAGCCCAGGGAATTTCGATTCCATCCAGGACTTCTTCACCAAGTTCAAGAACTTGGTTTTGCAGATCAGACAATGTGGCATAGAGAAGAAAGAAGAACAGTTGGTGTTGTCCATTCTCTCCAAATTGGGTTCTGAATACTCAGTTTTTGTGTCTTCCTTCAACTCCACAAGGCTCACAGTTAGAGGTTGGAAGATGCCATCTCTGGCTGACTTCATGGAGATGCTAACTCAACAGCAAGACAAGCTGGTCTTGATGGGCTCCATCAAACAAAAAGATCAAGTTCTTGCAGCTGGAGATTCGAAATGTGGAAGAGGCAAGCAAAAACCCAGGGTTTCGAAACCTCAAGAGAAGAAGAGAAAGGATGAGAGGCCCAAATCCTCTGAGGGGGTTTCGAATCCTGTCAAGAACAAGGGAAAGAAGGCTGAGAAGACAAAATGTAGCTACTGTCAAAGAGGTTTTCATCCAGAGAGCTCATGCATGAAGAAAACCATAGACACCATGACACATCTCCTACAGAAAAATATTATTCCTCTTCCTGAAAGTTCCAAGAAGAAGGAGTGCGTTTCTGAAGACAAGGAGAGCTGCCATGCTTTGGTGGCTAGCTCATCTCATTCACCTTTGTTTATCATTGATTCAGGTGCCTCAAGGCACATGGCTTCCTCAAGAGACTCGTTTTCTGAACTTGCTCCCTACAGTGGCCTCTCAATTCGAATGGGAGATGACTCAGAAATCCCTGCTCATGGCATTGGGAAAATTTCTATGGAGAATGGCTTCTTCTCCAATGTGCTGTACGTGCCAAATCTTGCAGCAAACTTGCTCTCTGTATATCAAATGACACATACTGGAGCAGCAAAGAAGGTGGTCTTCACTCAGGATGATGTGGAGATATCAGAAGTTTCCACCGGGAAAATTGTTGCAAAGGGCGTTGCAGACCATGACATGAAGATGTACAAGTTCTCCCACTTCCTCGAATTCTCTTCACCAAGTGTGCTTCTGTCACATGGGAATGAGACCAGCAAGCTATGGCATCAAAGGTATGGGCACCTAAACTACAGATATCTTCAAGTTTTAAGCAAAGAAAATATGGTAGAAGGGCTGCCCCAAATCAGATTTTCGAGTGGAACATGCAAGGGTTGCATGATTGGGAAACATCCTGAAAGGAAGTATGACAAAGGGAAGGCTAGGAGGGCTGATCAACCTCTTGGGATAGTACATTCTGATCTCATAGGGCCACTCCCCACACCCTCCTATGGCTGCAGCAAATATGTGCTCACCTTCATCGATGACTACTCAAGGTACTGCTGGTTATTTTTCCTTAAGCAAAAATCTGAAGTCTTTGAATGTTTCAAAATTTTTAAGAGCATGGTTGAGAACTTCAGTGGGAAGGCCATGAAGGTTTTGAGGACTGATAATGGCAGAGAGTATGTCAATAACAATTTGCAGCAGCTCTGTCAAGAGCATGGCATTCAGATGCAACACTCAGTGCCCTACACACCTCAGCAAAATGGTGTTGCAGAGCGCAAAAATAGAGCACTGAAAGAGATGGCAACTTGCATGTTGCAAGCAAGGGATTTGTCTCCTAAATTATGGGCTGAAGCTATGAATTGTGCAGCATATGTTCAGAACAGGGCACCACACAAAGCATTGCAAGGAATCACTCCATTTGAAGCTTGGATGGGCCACAAGCCAAATGTCTCACATTTCAGAATTTTTGGCTCAAGGGCTTGGGCCAGAATTCCACCGGAGAAGAGAAAGGCATTGCAGCCCCAAAGCAAGGAGTCAATCATGGTTGGGTATGCAGAGGATTCCAAGGGCTACAAGCTCTTTGATCCATCCACTCACAAAACTTTCATTGAAAGAAGTGTCAAATTCGAAGAGGAAGAATTCTTGCAAGCTAGTGAACAAGGTGATGGGGAATGCTCATTCCCTCGTCTTGATGATTAAGTAAGTAGTGATTCATTCTCTGATATTTCTGATTCTGATATTGCTAAAGATGATGTTGATATGGATTCTGAACATATCCCTCCCTCAAGGCCCAAGTGGGCAGAGAAAACAATTCAAAGTGCCGGAGAGCTAGTGGGAGATCCCCAAGATGCTAGGAAAACTAGATCTCAATTTCACAATTCCTTTGCATATAATAATTCTGATCTGAGTGAGGCATGTTATTTGATGGTTGGATCTGATCCAATGTCATATTCAGAAGCATGTACAGACCCAAGGTGGCAATCAGCCATGCAAGAGGAGATGAACTCACTCCATGAGAACAAAACTTGGGATTTGGTCCCTCTTCCTCCCAAGAGGAAACTAGTGCAATGCAAGTGGATTTATAGAACCAAAATTGGATCTGATTGCTCTGATCTGAAGTATAAGGCCAGGTTGGTAGCTAAGGGTTACTCTCAGGTCCAAGGAGTGGACTATATAGAGACATTTGCACCGGTGGCAAAGATGGACTCCATAAGACTAGTTTTGGCAATTGGGGCTTCCAAGCGCTGGGAGATTCATCACATGGATGTAAAAAGTGCCTTTCTTCATGGGGATCTGAATGAGGAGATTTATATGCAGCATCCTGAAGGTTTTATTTCTGATCATACACTTGTTTGCAGGTTGAACAAATCACTCTATGGGCTCAAGCAAGCTCCTAGAGCATGGTATGCAAAAATGGACAATTTTCTGCTATCTTTGGGGTTTGAGAGGTGTAAGTCTGATCCAAATGTGTATATGCAGCATGTTAGTGATCTGATATTGATTATTGTACTGTATGTTGATGATCTTTTGATCACTGGTAGCTGCACCAAAGAACTTGACTCAGTTAAGAGAGCATTGCACAATGCATTCTCCATGACCGATCTAGGATTGCTAAAACAATTTCTGGGTTTGGAGATTGATCAATCTGTGAATGGAATTTCTGTATGTCAGTCAAGGTATGCTTCAGATTTGCTGCAGAAATTTAAGATGGCTGAATGTAAGTCTGCAAAATTTCCATTTCTTTCAGGAGTTAAGCTTACAGAATGGGGTTCTTCACCACTAGTTGACAGTTCGTTGTATAGACAACTAGTTGGGAGCTTGTTGTATCTTACACACTCTCGACCATATTTGTCTTATGCTGTTGGGGCTGTTGCAAGGCACATGCAAGAGCCTCATGAGATCCATTGGAAGGCAGCCAAGAGGATCCTTCATTATGTTCAGGGTACTAAGTCATTTGGTATCCATTATGCTGCTGGTTCATCCCTTGAACTAGTAGGATTTACAGATTCTGATTGGGCCGGTGATTGTATTGATCGGAAGTCAACTTCCGGTTATGTCTTTATGCTTGCACATGGACCTATATGCTGGTCAAGCAAGAAACAGAGCACTATTTCCTTATCTTCAGCTGAGGCCGAGTACAGGGGAGCAGTTAATGCAGCCACACAATGTGTTTGGTTGCAAGGTATTCTTGCAGAGTTCGGGATTGTCTTTGATTCACCCACTATTCTTTGGTGTGATAATCAAAGTACAATCAAGATTTCTACCGATCCAGTACAGAGACAGAGGACCAAGCACATAGAGATACACATGCATTACATTCGGGGTTTGGTGCATGACCGGATCATAGCATTGCAGTATTGCCCATCCAGTGAGCAAACTGCTGATATCTTCACCAAGTGTTTTACCGAGAAGACCTTCACTCACCTTAGATCTTTGCTTGGGGTGAGTGATGCATGGTGATGATTGGTGTATTTTGATATATGCCACATGTCCATTTTAGAGGGGAGGTTTTATTTCCCATGTGGTTTTCCTCCTTACCTTGGTTACATGGACAAATAAATTTTATGATGTAAAAGGTGACTTGAGCCTAGTTGCCAAGGCCTTAATTTTTGATATTTCACTAAGTCTAGCTTAAGGGGGGGTGTTAGAACATTTTTCCACCTATGTACATTAATCATTTATTAATGATGATTAATTAGCCCAAGTGATTAATGATTACATCCCTAAGTTGATTAGCTACTAAATGGTCAATTATCATGAACTAGATGGCAAATGTGAACAAGTGCTGAGTCAAACCAGCTAAGTGGAGCGCTCCCCAGGGCAATTAATGCACTCAGCATGCCTAGAGCGCCCTCCTCAGGTCATTTAATGCACTCAGCATGCTTCTCTTCTACCTAGGGCGCATTTGCTCTCTTTGTGGACAATCTTGCCTTGTTTTGTCACATTTTTGACCAATTTTAGACTCCAAACCTCTAACCAACCAGTTTCTTCACATGTGTGAGGTCACATGGGCCTGTCCAGTCATTCCCAGCATTCACACTGCAGATTCGAACCAGTTTGGGATGGTTTGGGATATTTTGGTCAACCTAGGGGGGTTTGAGCTTTTTCTAAGCTAGATCAGTGTGAACACTCCAGATGGATTCAAATTCTTCCAGATTTGTATATATGGGTGTTCTTAACCTTTGTTAAGGTTGGACAGTTAATAATATTGACATTATTCACCATTTCAAGTGTATTGTTCTTCATTCATTTAAATTTTTTTATGCCATTCTTGCAAATGTTGTGCAATCTTTCACCAGTGAGGAATCCACAGTAGCTAGATTCAGCTGTGCTTGAGATTTTACAGTATTAGTGAGAATACATGCTTTTGATGATAGATGTATTAGTGATATACATGTTTTGATGATGATATACATGTTTTGATATACATGTTTTGATGATGATATACATGTTTTGATGATGAGGTTACATGATGCCTTGATGTATTGATACGTGTTTGTACTTGTATGGATGAAGATACTTGTACCCATAGTGATGTGGGGATTGGATCATCCCTGGACTTCAGTCCTAAAGAGAGCCGTAGACATATGTCTTCGAGAATGAAGTCCTTGGTGGACTTGAGGGGATTGGATCATCCTTGGACTTCAGTCCTAAAGAGAGCCGTAGACATATGTCTTCAAGAATGAAGTCCTTGTTGGAATTGAGGGGATTGGATCATCCCTGGACTTCAGTCCTAAAGAGAGCCGTAGACGTATGTCTTCGAGAACGAAGTCCTTGGTGGACTTGAGGGGATTGGATCATCCCTGGATTTCAGTCCTAAAGAGAGCCGTAGATGTATGTCTTCGAGAATGAAGTCCTTGGTGGACTTGAGGGGATTGGATCATCCTTGGACTTCAGTCCTAAAGAGAGCCATAGATGTATGTCTTCGAGAATGAAGTCCTTGGTGGACTTGAGGGGATTGGATCATCCCTAGACTTCAGTCCTAAAGAGAGCCGTAGAAATGATGTCTCCGAGAACAAAATCCTGAATGAACAGGTAAGGGGATTGGATCGTCCTCGGACTATTAGTCCTTTGAATTGATCCGTAGACATGATGTCTCCAAGAACTAAATTCTGAATGAATAGGTAAGGGGATTGGATCGTCCTCGGACTATGGTCCTTTGAATTGAGCCGTAGACATGAGGTCTCCGAGAATTGAATGATAGGATTGGATCATCCCTGGACTTCGGTTCAAAAGGTACATGATAGGACTGGATTGTCCCTGGACTTCGGTTCAAAAGGTACATGATAGGAATGGATCGTCCCTGGACTTCGGTTCAAAAGGTACATGATAGGACTGGATCGTCCCTGGACTTCGGTTCAAAAGGTACATGATAGGACTGGATCGTCCCTGGACTTCGGTTCAAAAGGTACATGATAGGACTGGATCGTCCCTGGACTTCGGTTCAAAAGGTACATGATAGGATTGGATCGTCCCTGGACTTCAGTTCAAAAGGTACATGATAGTACTAGATCATCCCTGGACCTCAGTTCAAAATGTACGTGACAAATCCTAGAATTGTTCTAGGTTACATCCAGCATGAAATAGGGCTGGCTTTGTAGATATGTTACATCCAGCATGAAACAGGGCTGGCTCTATATATGTGATACATCCAGCATGAAACAGGGCTGGCTTTGTAGATATGATACATCCAGCATGAAACAAGGTTGGCTCTGTAGATATGATACATCCAGCATGAAACAGGGCTGGCTCTGTAGATATGATACATCCAGCATGAAACAGGGCTGGCTCTGTAGATGTGATACATCCAGCATGAAACAGGGCTGACTCTGTAGATATGATACATCCAGCATGAAATAGGGCTGGCTCTGTAGATGTGATACATCCAGCATGAAACAGGGCTGGCTCTGTAGATATGATACATCCAGCATGAAACAGGGTTGGCTCTGTAGATGTGATACATCCAGCATGAAACAGGGCTGGCTCTGTAGATGTGATACATCCAACATGAAACAGGGTTGGCTCTGTAGATGTGATACACCCAGCATGAAACAGGGTTGGCTCTGTAGATGTGATACATCCAGCATGAAACAGGGCTGGCTCTGTAGATGTGACACATCCAGTATGAAAAAGGACTGGCTCTGTGGCGGTAAATCCTAGATCTGATCTAGGTCACATCCAGTATGAAAAAGGACTGGCACTGTGGTTGGGATTGGATCATACCTAGACATGAGACTTGTCTTAAAGAGATAAGGATTGATCATCCTGGAACTTGATCTGGATTGCATCATCCATGGACCTATGTCTTAAAGAGAGCAGGATTGATCATCCTGTAATATGATCGTGTGATGACGATGCTGCTGATCGTGTGATGATGATGCTGATCATATGATGACGATGCTGATCGTGTGATGACGATGCTGCCGATCGTGTGATGACGATGCTGATCGTATGATGACAATGTTGATCGTGTGATGATGATGCTGCCGATCGTGTGATGACGATGCTGATCGTATGATGACGATGCTGATCGTGTGATGATGATGCTGCCGATCGTGTGATGACGATGCTGATGATCGTGTGATGACGATGTTGATGATCGTGTGATGACGATGCTGATGATCGTGTGATCGTGTGATGACGATGATGATGACCGAGTAATATCAACTCTGATGATGTTGATGTTCCAGTAACTAGTTGAGTTACTGATGATGATGAATTGAAGAAAGCTTCCGATGATATATAGATGACGTATTCAATGACTCCTTGCTCCTGCATATGTTGTTATAATATCCTTCTCGTTAAGGGGGAGTGTTGAATATTGTAACTTCTAAGAATATTATATTTGTATATTATTTATTCCGGAGATGTTCCATACCTCCAATGTGATTATACTATGAATCCGGAGATGTTTATTCCTCCGAATTGGTTGTGGTAACTAGGGTTATTAGACCCACCATGTGGGGGTCGGCCCAGTCAGTTATAATAGGGTATTTAACCTAATGGTTAAATACGAGCCTACATGTACTTGTGTAAAATATATGTCAGGGTAGTGTATAAATAGAGGAGGTGTGTTCCTCATTTGACACACTCACACACTTGAAAAGAGGAGCACTTGTCTGGGAGATTTGCTAAGGAGGATTAGAAGGAGGGAGCACATCTTGTATTTTGGTTTATCATCTTATTGAGGAAAGCTTTGCTGGGTTTTCTACCCCATGAGGGTTTCCCAGGATAAATCTGTGTCTCTTGTGTTTATGCTATGCTTGTTGTTTCTTCAGTGATCCTGTATATGCTATTACTGTGAAATGGAATGTAATGCTGATATTTTCTGTCTTAGCATATTGAATTTTAACAAAAAGTTCATCCTCTGTCCCCTTGAAAATATTAAGTGAATTTAGGCCTTCTTGAAGTATTTGAAAAGCTAGTGAATGCTCTCGTATTTTTTATTTTCTTTTCACTTCTTTTGTTCTTTGTTTCTAAGTAGAGTTATTGCAATCCGAAGTGAAGTTCATCTTTTCATTTTGCTCATAGATTTTTCTTAGTTGAAAAGAAAAATATTTTTGGTTTGGTGTGTTGTCATTTTGTTGGATTAAGTGAAATAATGATTTAGTCTTTTGGTTAAATTGGAAAAGAAAATAAAAAGGGGTACTTTGTTCATTTGATTTCGGAAAAGAAAAGACTTCTCCTTACTTTAATTAGTTTTCATCGAAAATAAAAATGAAAGACTTGCATCTCATTTATATTAGTTGTGCACCTTGTTTACTTTACAAGTCCACACTTCATGCATTTACCTAACCATACATGATAAAATCAAGCAGTAGTCTAGGTTAAAACTGTATAGAAACTTGTGTGATAGGGTAGAGACGTGTTCCGATGTCTTAAAACGTAGCAGTTGTCTTTATCTGCCTGCACTGCATCCTGGTGGCTTGTATTTATTCCACATACCAGTCGGTATATCGAATGGCCTTTCACGTACCTTCAGGTATATAGAAAGGTACTTCACGTATTCGATGGTATATCAGAAGGCTTATGTCGTACGATTGTGCATTAGACAACACTACTACGGATTGCAGCTACCACGTACCTTGTGTATATCGGGATACCCCACTAGGATTCCTGAAACCATCCAAGTTAACTATTGGTCGTCTTTGCGTAGCAATACACCGAGAACAACACTCGGGGAGCTACTACGCACGTACTGCCAGGTAGTCGAGTAATACGGTCACGGGTACTATCCTAAACCTCCCTGGTTTGTGCTCTGAAAAATTGGGCCAAATATTACTTTTGGACCCTGTAGTATATCACGAGTTGCGACACCTTGATACTCCCGTGAGGTTCCAGAATTTTGAATCCCACTTATCACATAAGTTTGCTTGTGGCTTTAGATTGAGTAGGACTTGAAGTGTGTTTTTTGTTTTAGAAGAACTTTAGGAGAAGCTTCACATCAACTGCCCTGGATGAACATCCCTTAATAAGGTCCCGTAGAATATTAAATTTTTCGCCTGAATATTCCCTTATCTAGGAGGAGAACTCAGGAGCAAGAATGGATCAACCCACAACATCTGAATCACGTGAAGAAGGAATTCCTACCATTGAATTAGGAGTAAACTAATCTCCTGTAAATTCGTTCATCACTCGCTTGAAAGTAACCCTGGAGCTGTCGATTGAATTTTCACCTAACCCTAGGATGACCCGATAACAACTGCTTTTGGTCCAACTAAATCATTTTGGGGGACCTCCCTAGGGCATAATATTTATGATTTTGGATCACTTCCGATGGTGGAAACTCCACCACACATGTTCCCTTCCCTATGGATTCCAAACGAGGTAATCCTCGCACCCGTTTATGAGACCATCGAACATTTACACTCACTCGGTGAGTGGGTTAGGTGACATAGTTTTCCTCTGCGACCCAATATGGAGGTACCAATCCTTGAACAACATTCCCCTATACATTCTTTTTATTTCTCTTCACCAGGAATATCTACACCCATTATGACCACCTATGAGCTAGGCCAACCTTCTTTTCCATCTAGTACGCCTCAAAATCATTCGACCGGTTCTACACCCCACTTGACCTCAACAACAGGAGGGAAACCTTCAGCTACTATCATCTTCATAACTGGAAAACTACCTCTGCCTCAAATTTCAAGTGGAGGATACCCTCTAGTTAGTGGTTAACATATGATCATGGGTCAACCTATAGTTAGTGGTCAACATATGTTTACTGGGCATACTCCAATAGGTGGACAACCTTCAACTGGGGGGAAACCTCTAGTCAATGGACAAAATCTAACTATGGGGAAACCTCTAGTTAGGGGACAAAATGTAAGCGAAGGATATCCTTCATACATGAACTACAATATGGTTGGAAGTTCACTCCCAGCCATGGGACAATCTACGTGGTCCCATCATGTGGGGGGGTTGTTTGCTTGGACCCAACCCCCATGGGAGCATACATACTCGGGTAATCACAATATCGAAATAGGTAAAAATTACCCATGAAATATTTTTCCTAGACTACCCTATCCAGGAAATATGAACACCCCATGGGGGCATCATAATGTTCCATCGACTGGACCTCCAGCCAGCAGCCCAACCCCTCGATCACCCCCACCACCACCACTTTTCCCACCACCTTCTCCACCACGTGTCCCATTGCCACCCCCACCACCTAGAGGACCCTTGTACTCTAGAGGAGGACCTACACACTCTGGAGGAGGACCCCCTTCAGGTCCACCTCCTAATCTGGGAGGACCACGTCCATATGGCTAACACTCTATGGGAGGACCTTATGATAATTCGATCCATGGTCCTACTGGTACCCATATGCCTTATCAATACTACCAGTATCCGCATCCAAACTGACATCTACCATTTTTGGCTACGTTAGATCTGTCGGATCTGTCATGTTTGACCAATGATCCCATCCAACATGTTATAAATTGGCCACCTATTCATGTGAAGTTACCATCGGATATCCCTAAATTTGATGGAAAACCTGGTGAGGATACTAAGAACCACAGACTAACATACCATTTGTGGTGCTACTCCAATTCCTTAATGGATGGTTCTATCCTTCTGAGGCTTTTTCAATGAACCCTCAACGGTACTGCCTCAAAATGGTACATTAAGTTACCACCACACTCTTTCACCGATTTCAGATCTTTAGCTATGGCCTTTTTGACTCACTTTCAACTACTGATCCGCTATGAAACCGATACAGATCTTTTGACATCCCTTCGACAATCAACCTCCACTCACATATTTGATCATATTCATGAGTGGAGAAGGAGACATCGCCTCATTAAAGCTCCTAATCCGGATCAACTACTCCCTGATTGGTTCATGAAGTCATTATTACCCGTCACAGCTAAAGAAATTGCTATGGGAGGGGCTGTTACGGAAGAACAAGCCATCTCGTGTACTCAGTACCTAGACCTAGTCTATACTTAATCTGGAATATTATATGACATTATTCCTAATTCCCCATGCCCCACACACGACCCAAAAAAATCTCCTACAGGATGACATGTCGATGGAATCATTGATTCTGTTCATACCCAACCTGCTACTCAATCGAATGGATCACAGAACCACCTTAGTTCAACTCCATCCTTGTCACAGGATGGCAACAACACCAATTGATCACCCAGCCCTACATCCGTTGCGAAGGTGAATTCAATTCAATCTGATTCACCTCAGAAATCCAGTGGTAAAAATAAGAAAAAAGGAAAATCCAATAAGTATTCTAACCGACAGGATCCCAAAACCAATCCTGATCCTAATGACACAAAACCGAGACAGAAGGCCAAATATCCTTGTTTACTATGCGGTAATGATCACTTCACGAAAGAATGTCCACATTGTGACGAATTCCAAAATTTTCTCAAGGGAAAGTCCACACCTGTAGTTTTAACACACCCCTGCCCCACACAACATCATCAAATGGTTGCACAACCACCACCTCCTTCTCAAGGAGAACCTTCCACAACCGCTCATCTTCTCATGATGTGCAGCAAAATGGTCAACTTATCTACCAGGTCATGTACATATGACTCTATTCCTGACAAGGAATATAACGAAGGTAATACTTAAAAATCCTCCCTGTCTATGTCCAACATTCCTTCACCTCAAGGTCCTTTAACCATAGAGAAACTTCTACCAGATGCAGTACTGCGTCCACCAAAAAGCTCAATTCGAAAATCCATTTTCAACCCGAACGCTCGGGCCGCTCAAAACTACAACATTTTAAAAGATCTAGCCTAGGCACCTTGTGCTATGTCAACGCTTGAAGTCTTACAGAATTGCCCCAATAGGCATAAGAATCTGCTATCTTTTATAGGCACAGTAGATCCTAATTCCTCCAACACTATTATGTTTCGATTAGCTTACTTTAAGATGAGGCTTTCCCACCAATTAACATTTCAAATCATTACCAATGTTTCTGGGAAAATTATCCATCGTATTGTTTTAGACGAAGGAGCTTCTACTTCTGTTATGTTGATATCCTGCTGGAGAGCCATCGACTCTCCCGAGTTGAACTGTTGCCGTACTACTTTGAAAGCATTTGACGGACATGGATTTCAACCCCACGCGCTGTTACAATATTTAGTCATAGAGTTGGGAGGTAATACTGTTTCCATCAATGTGGAAGTCGTCGTTGCCCCATTGGATTATAATTTGTTACTTGGTCGAAATCGGTTCTATGCCATGACTGTGGTCGCATCATCAGTATTCCGCATTGAGCAATTTCCCCATCAAGGGAAAATTGTCACTGTCGACCAGTTGTACACCAAACACCACTACTCATCTTGCTGAAATTATCCTTATATTGGGACACTCTTCTCAAGTCTATGATAGTTTGGGGGTAGGAATCCTAAAAGATTCATCCCTGATGGGAGTCTTTCCAACACCATATCCATAAGCACATGTTTCCATGGTGAACATTATCTCATCTATGAACCCATCCTCCTCCAACTCAACAGACCAATGGATTGTGCCCGATCTTAATCACCTGGATTTGATTGGATATGTGATGCCTCTTAGCCCCGCTGAAGCCACTTATGAGGCCATCCAATCAACACCTGATTTACTGGATGCCCACTCTTCCATGACATCTAAATCAGGTTCTCTGCCACCCTGGCGGAAATCATCCCCACAATCATCAGATTGTCTACTCCATATTTTTCACTCTGATGAATCGATCATGGATATTATGAGTTTGGATGAACCTCCATGGGAAGACCTTCATCATTTATCGTCTTTCCTCCTACCTCTCGACACGGTAGAGAATGCGATTCATACTATTGTTTCACCAGATGTCTTTCACCACCCTCAATATCCTATTCTCATCTAGGATACAGTAATTGAGGGGAATTCGGAAAACATCACGCCTACCATCACTTTAGACATCTCGATAAAACTAGGAATCGTGGAACACATCCACATAGGAAAAACTTGTTCTCCCGATGAAATCAAGAATTTTATGGCCTTATTTAAATAAATCCACAATGTATTTGCATGGAGCTACGAGGAAATGCCCAGGATTGATCTTGCTATTGTTATGCATGAAATCCAAAACTATCCCGACGCAAAACCTGTCCGGAAAAAAATCCGTCCAGTGCACCCTAGGAAGTTGCGGCCATCAAGGCAAATATTGAAAAGCTGTTGAAAGCTGGGTTCATTTAGCTTGTTCCCTTGACATATTGGGTCTCCAATTTCATCCCGGTTACAAAGAAACAAGGAACCATCAGAGTTTGCGTTGATTACATGGATCTTAATAAGGCTTGTCCCAAGGACAATTACCCTACCCCCTTTATCGACCAAATTATTTACAACTGCGCCGAAAGTGTCATCTTTTCATTTATGGATGGCTTCTTTGGTTATAATCATATTGAGATCCATCCAACCGATCAACATAAGATTGCTTTCATCTGCCCATGGGGTATGTTCGCATATCACAAATTACCTTTTGGCCTTAAAAATGCGGGTGCCACATTCCAGCGGGACATGTTGTATGCCTTTCATGATATAAAGGATTTTGTGGAACCCTACCTCGACGATCTGCGTTCTCATTCAAATCGTCGTGACTTCCACATTGAGCATCTGATGACTGTGTTTTTTAGATGTCGGTGATACAATATCCATTTAAATCTCCATAAGCGCATATTCTATGTGGAGTCTAGATGCCTCCTTGGTTTCATCATTTCCAAAGATGGGATCTGCATTGATCCCCTCAAGGTAGAGGCCATTGTTTCCCTACCCCCACCCACATATATTATAGAAATTCAGAGTTTGCAGGGGAAGGAAAACTACCTGCGCCGTTTCATGTGTAATTTTACAGAAAAAACACAGGGTTACATGCGATTTTTAAAGAAGGATGTCACGTTTACTTGGGATGACTACACCCAAAAGGCCTTTGACAATCTCAAGCACGCTATTACTCATGCACCTGTGTTACAACCACTGGATTACACCAACGATTACATCCTTTATCTTGCTTTCTCTACTTCAACTATTGCTATGGTTTTAGTATAGGAAGATAACAACGCGCAGGAACATGTGATTTACTACCTTAGTATATGTCTCATTGACTCTGAAACTTGTTATTCACATGTGGAGAAGTTGGATTTGACCATCCTGCTCTGCACTACTACCATCATTGCCGATTCTAACCCTATGTACCACATCCTTACACGTCAGGTACTAGGGGGAAAATACTCGCGCTGGATCGTAATTCTCCAAGAATTAGACCTCCAGTTTGAAAAGGCTAAATCCAAAAAGTCATTGGTATTCGCGGATCTCATTTGTGACCTTCCCCGTATTGATCAAGAATCTGATCCCATTGACTCTCTCCTCGATGAGTCATTGTTTTTTATTAGTACTTCTAACCCTTGGTACGAAGATATCACATTGTATCTCTAAACCAAATGCTTTGGTCCTCACTTATCCCGCGATGAACACCGTCGTATATGTTACCAATAAAAATATTACCTAATCATCGGTGATACCCTATACCATCGTGGTATTCATTCAATCTTATGACACTATTTAACCCACGAAGAGGCCAAGTATGTCTTGAATGATTGCTACTCGGAGGCATGTGGCGGTCATCTTTTTGGGATGGCTACTGCCCAGAAGATATTGTGTGTTGGATACTATTGGCCCTCCATTTTCAACGACTGTATAGAATTGGTCAAGAAGTGTCCTCCTTGCCATCTTTTTCATCATAAAAAGCGCTCACACCCAACCCCACTACATCCAGTTATCGCTGTTGGCCCCTTTGCAAAATGGGGCATTGACTTCATGCATTGTAAGCCTACCTTGGCCGGGGCATGGTTACATCATTATCGCTGTAGACTACTTTAACAAATGGGCCGAAGCTATGCCTACATATAAGGAAGATGGTGAAACTGCCACACTCTTTATGTTCAATCATATCATCGCTAGATTCAGAGTCCCTCAAGCCATCGTCACCGATCACGGATCCCATTTCAAAAATAAGATGGTGGATGAACTAAGTGCTAAGTTGGGATTTTGTCATGAAAAATTACCCCCCTACTATCCTCAATCAAATGGACAAGTAAAGGCCATTAACAAGGTCTTGAAAACCATGACTCATCCATTTTAGGCACTTACAAGTCAAATTGGCATGTAATGCTTTTTTAGCCCTTTGGGCAATACCGGACTTCCGTTAAAACTTCCACTTGTTTCACACTTTTCTAGTTGGTGTATGGACTAGAGGAATTATTTCCTATTGAGTGCAAAATTCCTTCTTTGAAAGTGGTCGTTGAACTTCTATCGAACACAACTGTTGAGGAAGAACAATTCTTATACTTGGAAAAACTCAATGAAACCCGCCGTGATGTAGCTCTAGCCAATGAAGCGCATAAGAAACACATCAAGGCCCAGTATGAAAAATCTGTAAAACATCGTATTTTCAATGAAGGTGATCTGGTCCTTACTTACGACCAAAAACACGATAAGTTGGGGGAAGGTAAACTTGAGTTCATGTGGCATGGCCCATATATTGTAAAACGTGTATTGGAAAAGGGAGCGTATGAGTTGGTTGACTATGACGAAATATCATTAGGGGAGCCTCCCAAAAGGCTTTACCTAAAATGGTACTCTGCTTAAATTATCTTGCATTAGTACTTTGTATATATTGTACATCACGTGTGTTTGTGTTTGGTGTGACACTTTCGTTTAGTGTGTCAGGGTCTTATCTCAATTTTCGCTTATACTATGTTCTGCCTAGATGTGTAGATGGAGACCTGTTATGGATTCGCAGATGGTGATAGCCGACACACCTGAAGCCTCTCCTGGGAAACATGGGTACTCTATTCCCTTGCCGGTGAACTAATAAGCTCAGGAGGAACTTGCCTAGGTCCTGCAACTAATAACGTCTCCGAATATCAAGCGGTGATCAGATTATTGACTGACGCTTTTTCCCTTGGTATAGACCACGTTATCATCTACCTCGATTCTCAACTAGTGGTGTCTCATTTGAACCGAGTCTACGCCATCCGTGACCCTATATTACTCCTCTTGTTTTAGCGGGTACGTCTCTTGGAAAGGTCTTCTGAATCCATTCAATACCTACACATTCCAAGAAGTATGAATACAATTGTCGACTCATTGGCTAGTTTTGTATTAGATTGGCACATTGCACAGTCTTAAACATTTTCATCAAAGAAACAAAATCAGCATGACATGTAAACTATTCATAGTGTTTTATATATATAATGTTTGGCAAAATGTTGTACAAAAAGGTACTGATTCAAAAAATATGAAGCATGCAAATCCATAAAATCACTCAACTAGGGTGCTTAGTGTTAGCACTCAAAATGATCCTCAAGGTTGTGGGAAATGACACTTTGAGGTAACCACATAGCCACTTTAGGAAAGGGAGCCAAATTCTTCCTTTCCAGAGAGGGATCTCTCACCAATTGTTTAGCAAGGCCATATATGTGATTAAAAATTAAACTCAGATTTGTTGTTTGGTTGAAACAAGGTGAATATTCATTGGGCAATGGAGTAAAAAACACTTATGATGATAAAGTGGCAATACTTTGCAAATAATTCAGAACATAGGTAGGGTAGCTACCCATTTACAGTCAAAGAGCTGTTTGTCTGGTGATAAGGAAGAAAATAGGAACAGTCCATCAACACAGAGCATTATTAAATGAATTTTGCATTAAATTTGGTAGAAATTGGTTTGTGGATGTTTGGAATAAAAGAAACAGAGCATAATCATATGAATTCTGCCTCAATATACACTTATCCAAACATAAAATAAAACAATATGAAGTAGATAACAAGGAAACATTCACATAAAGAAAAGAAGGTACAGACTGCAAATCAAATAACACAAGAATCTCTGCATCAAAATACTTGCTCGGCTCTGCCAATTTTATTAAAGGAACATCTCAAAATACACAACGCAAAATCCTCATGGGTTCCCATAGGTTTCAACCAACAACCCCTTCTCTTCTCTCTTACATATGATTATATAGGAACAAGATATCTTTAGATTTCAAGCTCGAGGTGCCATAACCTAGCTCTTGATAGCAAGAAGTTGTTACAACTGAGAGACACCTACACATAGAGTTTAACAACCTTCATAATTGGTTACAACATAAATAATAATAAAGTTTTTACAACCGAAAGGTGCCCACAGGAATTTGACACCTGGATTTGACCTTTAATTCTTGCTGTGACTGCTGAAAAATAGACTTAAAATCCCCAGCTATATATCTTAAATGGTGACAGCCATGTACATTCTGAGAGGTTTTTGTAATTGAGCATGTTCCCAACAAAACCCATGTCTCCATTTTCTCAGATTCTCCTCCAGCTCATCAGAATCTTCCTTTGAAATTGATGACTCAGATAGGGTTGCGAATTTATGGAAAAATATCATGTGAAGATGACTTCGATTCTCTTCAACCATGATACCTGTGTAAAAACTGATAGAGGTTATTGTAGATAAGAATGTTCTGAAGAAAAATTTCACTTGGTTTCTCAAAATGCATCTTGGTTTGGTGGATATAGGTGTTTGAAATTGATGACTAAAACAGTCGCTTTCAGAGAAAAAACATTTTTTAAGCTGCCAATTGTGCAAGATTTCGCTAATTTTGAAAGTTTCTCTATCCTTGCATGTTGGATCAGTGAAGTAGATGCTTATCGTCGATCTATTTCACCCCAGATCTCAGCCGTTGAAGGATGCGGGGCCTACCCCAATTTCACAAATTTGGAAAGTTTCTTCATTCGTGCATGTCCCCACTGCGAAGTTCACCTTCGTCGTTGGATGGTTTGGGATTTGATTTGAGCCATTGATTTATTTTCCCATTTAACACCCTTTCTCAATTCCTCAAAACATTATCCTACTCACCCTTCCATCAGTGAAATGATTCTGGTCCATTGGATGAAATCGGGCTTTGATTTGAGCCGTTGATCCCTGCTACCCATAGTAGCTTCCAGCTCTTCAAATGAAAATATAGTTATAAGAGTGACCTAAGAATCATACACGCTACCTCAATTGATGGTGTAGTGATTTCAAACTTGTCCCTATCCCACACGCATAAAGTGAAAAACATTTCCATGCCTTATATGTGCAAGCCATTTCCATACTATATCAAGGAACAACATGATGTAGTATTTCTTTGGGAGCTCAACAGTTGGACTTTATTTGATTAATGAATTGGATTGTTTGTTGGTGTGGATGGTCTATGCGTGGAGCTTGGCCCTTGGGCAAAAATATTTTGATAAAATTCTAAATGAAGATGGACAAGAAACCTGCTAAAGGCCGAGAGGTCAGAATTAGACTTAAAATCCATTATTTTTATGTTTTAATTGCACAAATTCATATATATTTTTGCCTAAAATTATACTGTGCTAACAAATGGCTCCAATTGGGTATGCTATCCTCCCTTTGAGGTAGGAAATAATCCCGTAGACCAAGTGCCTGATCCATTGGGATGCTCCCAACCTTTTCTGAAATCCTCAACCTGTTCTGACCTGTAACCATCCACTAAAAAACACACTAAAATTTGCTGAACTGAAACTTGAAACTGAAAACTGAACTGTAACTTCTTCATCTGAAGAATGAAACCAAATAGAATCCGTAAACTGTGTTCTTAAAGCTTCAAACTGAAAAAATGAAAATTCATACTAAAACTGAAATGCTGAAAGTATGTTATAATTGAAAACTGAAATTGCTTGAAACCAAACCAAAGCTGAACCGTACTACACTACTGCAACTAAAAATGCTGAAAAAGATGCTCGCCATGCCGAGCTTATTTAACCTTCCTACCTACTCTAATTTGTCAAAAACTTATGTTCAATCAAGTAATATAGAAATCCCAATGAAGCCAACCCAACAAATGGTTTCTTGACCGAAGCATGTATTCAGTTCTTCCAAATAAAAAGAAGAACTCAGAAAATGGCAACTCAAACTTCCTACTGAAAACCTCTTCATGATCCATTAATACAACAACATTCCCCTATTCTAATGACTGCAACAAGCTGGCAAAACGGTCTTGAAGAACAGGAAGCATTTCATGCTGGTAAGTAGAAGAAAAAGAGCAAGTTCCATGCTTATTTGTTCTTGCTTTAGATGTAACCATCAGCTTTTGAAAATGAGGAGTATCCCTTTGAACATCAAACAATTATAATCCTGTAAATTTTAGAAGTGTATTTTCATGATTTACCTTTCTCAATGATTCCAACAAACTTAGGAAGGGGTCCTGAAAAACACTAACTGCTATGCCTTGTTCTGTTTCGTCTTGTTCAAGATAATTTTCAAATGGAAAAGAATCAGTATGTTTATCTCTCTTATCATCCATAGCATACATATTTAATCCTTCATGTAACCTAATAGGACTAAGATCATCTGCTTCATGCACATCATTTTCTCGGTTCTTTGAAATTTTTGAATATGAAATCTGATTCTCTACATGTGCTTCAAAAGAATTATCAATCCGACTCCTAAGATTTTCTAAATATGCCAATTCAAATGATGTGAATTCGTGAATAGATTCTGCAACATCCAAATGATGTAAAACAATCCACTCTTCTCCACCATTTTCTTGCAACTCAGAGTAGTTATTATCGTGAACCGGTTGACTACTTAAGGTTTCCATGCATGTAATTTCATAAATATGTTTTGGACAGACCTATTCTTGAAATGAAATCTCATAAAATGTATGGAATTAAGAACAAACTGAAAGACTGTCTTCTTCTCTATCTAAGTCTCTTGAAATCTGGAAAGTTGCATCATTCTCTTGTGAATGTGGCTCCACAATATAAACATGACCGATTGACTCAACAAGTAAACCATCAACAACATCATATTCTCGGTCTTTTGAAATTTCTGAAAAATCATTATTCCCTTCATGTGTTTCAAAAGAAGGATCACACAGATTCTTAAGAGAAACAAGGGAAGCAATTCCTTCTTGACACAATAATTCTGAAAATGAAAGATATGAAGAGAGACTTGACTGAGAAGGCTAATCTTCTTCCTGATTATATGAGACTAGATAAGATTGTTGCACATGTTTCACATCAAGGATACTGCCACATTCACTTTCAGTCAAAGGAGAAACTACATTATGAAATTTTTCCTGAGTGTTGTGACAACTATATTCTACTATGGTTTCTTCCTCCTCACCTAATTCAACAGAAATCTCAACTTGGCTCTCAAAAGAATTTGAGATAATATTTTTTTCTTCAATGCCTAAACCAGAAAATGGATAAAGAGCAGAGAAAACTGATTGGCTACCTTTATCACTAACTTGGTCACACAAAAAATGGCAAGAGTGTTGCAGACTTTCATCAAATTTAGGTAAAGGAACATGACTTCCAACAATATGTTGTCCTTTTTCATTCACAACCAAAGGAAAAGCTAGTGTTTGCTGGAGATTGTCGTGAGTGTCATGGCGTTTATTTTGTATTTCTTTCTTATCAAAGGAGTTTCCATGTAAAATTTCTAAAATCTCTTCATCCATAAACTCATCATCACCATACATGTTCTCCAAATCTTCAATGAAACCTTTAACATGCATGCAACAATCTTGAACAAGTAGTAAGGAAGGGTATTGGTATTTAAAATGTTCATGAAATACCGTATGAAAATCTTCAAGGGAGCATAAACTATCTAATGGTAACCCCTCATACTGTGACCTTGCATTTCCTTCCAAACTGACCATGAAAATTTTCATTAAAGAATCCTCATGCAATGCAACTCCAAGCTTATGTATATGCATATGAAATCTAACCAAATGAATAGCAACATCATCACCATTTCCATCTTTGAATATAGGCATGTAGGATTGCCAATCTATATTAGGTATTCAATTTGGAAAACCTGGAATAAGAGACCTGTTCATAGGAGCATACATTTTTGACAATGAATCCATCCTGAAATAATGGTGCTACAAATTCTCACTGAAGATTGAGTGCACTAGCCTGTGAAACTGTGAAATGTTGGATTTCTCCCCAGTGGAGTCGCCATGGAACCTTCAACATCTTAGCTTTGACATGGAGTCACCAATATCCCCAGTGGAGTTACCTTCAAACTGAAATCTGGATGAGTGGAGTCGCCAGGGAAAATGTACAACCTTCTAGAGGGCAACAATCTCTGTTTTCCCACATAAATCCTTTTCTTCTTGATATCTGGAACTCTTTGTCGTTTCTCCCAGGGATAATACAACTTTCGCTCCCGGGAAACGACGCCAATTATGTTAGCACTCAAAATGATCCTCAAGGTTGTGGGAAAGGACACTTTGAGGTAACCACAGAGCCACTTTAGGAAAGGGAGCTGGCTTCTTCCTTTCCAGAGAGGGATCTCTCACCAATTGTTTAGCAAGGACAGATATGTGATTAAAAATTAAACTCATATTTGTTGTTTGGTTGAAACAATGTGAATATGCATTAGGCAATGGAGTCAAAAACACTTATGATGATAAAGTGGCAATGGTTTGCAAATAATTCAGAACAGAGGAAGGGTAGCTACCCATTTATAGTCAAAGGGATGTTTGTATGGTGATAAGTGTTGATGTATTTGTAACTTCAGAATGTATTTCACTTGTATATTTTATATTGCATTCATATGACATTGTACTTCCGATGGAGAGGTTTCATTCCTCCGATTAGGATCATTATTGTATTTGATAGGGTTATTAGACTCCCCTAGTGGGGTCAGCCCTAATTCATGTTGTGATGGGTTATTAGACCCTCCTAGGAGAGGTCGGCCCAGTTAGGGTAAAAGGCAAGTGAAGTAAAGCATAAATAGAGAGTGTGACTCTCTCATTTGATCATTCACTCACTCACTCATTCATACAAGTGAGAAGTGCGCACAAGTGGAGGAGGCGGAGTTGCGGAGGACTATCTCTTTGTTTTGGGGTTTTGTACTATTGCTCATTCTATCTCTGAGGAAGTTGTGGGGTTTTCTCCTTTATGGTTTCCCCGGGGAAATGCTTTGTGTCTATTGTCTCTTGTGATTGATTATGTTGTGCTTGTTATTCTCTCAGATAAGATCCTAGATCATATTGAATTAAATTTTGACAAAACTAACATGGTATCAGAGCTAGCCTGAAGGAAGGCAATGCATGGAATTTACGACACTTGTTTCACTTGAGACAATTTGAAATCTAGGGCTTTGCATCGCAAAACCTAGTCATTGTGGAACTTTCGCTATAAATCCATTTTGGCAAAGTTTCAGGATCTAAAACTTGGAAAGGACGAAGATGACATGTTCCTATACCTTGTGTCCAAGTTTCAGCCTCATATTCATTGTACTTCGTGAGATATGATATGTACAAGTTAGGGTTTCAGCCTCTTCCAGAATGCTGCCCTAAACAGGTGACCTTGGCACAAAGTTCATATCTCAGGCTAGGAAGCTCCAAATGGAATTTCGTAAAAAGTGACATTTAGGGCACAGACTGTAGTTTCATAGGTCCAAGTTTCATATGCCTAAGTTGAAACAATGATACGTGGCACTTCATACAAGTTCGCTATGATTTTTCATCCAATAAACAAGTCATGTTGCGACACTTATCATATCTCTCTCATGGAGAATCCAATGAAGCTCAAATCTATGGGGTTGGAAATATGACAGGGCATTCTACCACATGATGATGTTTCAGACCCTAAGGATCCTAAATTTCATAGATACACCATAAACAATATGGCATATCTTTCTGTCAAAACATAATTGGATTCTGAACATTTTCATTTTTGGCTTGTCACTGCTACGGGAAATTAGGGCTTTTGAAAGAAGTGTAATTTTGGAGTGCTCTCAGTATAGGATTGCTCTCCTCAGCAAAAATGAAATTTAGAGACCAAGATCAAACCTTTTGGTTGGGTAGAACCCATGATTTGTCAAACCCTAGTTTGATTTTTGGACCAGAAAAACCAGAAAACCATAAAACCAGAAAACCAGAAAAGCATAAATTGACAGTAACTGTAAATCCGAAATTCGGAGTCACTTTTGAGGGATCAATTTTTTAAGTTTTCAAAATCCAAGTTTACCAACTTGTTTATCTCAACAATAGGCATCTTTCTATCTAAACAGTAGTTTGGAATTCCAAGTTTGAAATTTTAGGGTTTCTCTGTCAAACCCTAGCCAACTCCAGATCCAGTTTCAACAAGACAAGTGGTAAGACCTAAAAAAAAATTCTAATTCCATTTGAAGTACTCTTTAAGATGTCTCACCACACCAAGCTTGAGGATAAGCTTGAAGGGGCTGATAACTTTCGAGCATGGAAGTATAGGATTGGGTTAATCCTAGAAGAGAATGAATTGGACACCCACATAAGTGAAGAGGTTCCAGTTCTAGAGAAAGATGAGTCTAAGGCCTTACATAAGAAGAACTTGGTCAAGTCCAAGAGGATCATTGCAGAATCTATCAAAGACCATCTCATACCTCATGTGTCTTCTCTAAAGACACCCAAGGATATGTTTGATTCCTTGACCAAGCTATTTGAAGGGAAGAACATAAATCGAAAGACGACTTTGCGGAACCAATTGAAGAATGTGAAGATACAAAATGTAGAGACCATGCAATCCTACTTCACAAGGGTATCTCAAATAAAAGAACAACTTGAAGCCATGGGAGAAGATATAGAGAATGGTGAAATTGTGATGACCACCTTGAATGGTCTTCCTAGGGCATGGGATTCCTTCATTCGAGGAATTTGTGCTAGGAAGAAGCTAATCTCATTCAGTAGGCCATGGGAGGAATGCTCACAAGAAGAATCTTGTATTGTAGCTTGAGAAGAGAAGATGGGTAGTGAAGATCAAGCTCTCACAACACAAACTAAGAAGAATTACAACAAGAGGGAGCATCCTCAGCACAAGAAGGGTAAACACCACCACCAGAACCGAATGAAGAACTTTGGAGGATATATGAAAGATCTCTCCCACATTCAATGCTATACTTGTGATGAGAGGGGACACTATTCCAGTGATTGTCCCAGGAACAAAAGCAGCTCCCACAAGAAGAAGATCACCAAGAGAAGACATCATGCTCACATTGGAGAGGATGATGAACCTCCAAGGAAGAGAACCAGGGAAGATTATTCAAGTGATGAAGAATATGTATTGTAATGAAGATTGTTAGTTTTTCAGAATTTACTTCAATCTAATCTAGTATCTTAATTGAGAGAACAACATGTACAGCATATCTACAACATATCAATCATGGACACAATAATGCAAGCACACAAGAGAGACATAGTTTACTTGGGGAAAACCATAAAGGTGAAAAACCCCAATAACTTCCTCAGAGATAGATAGAGCAATGATACAACCCAAGCATAAGAGATAGACATCTCCTAGTAGTAGCTTCTCCTCCTCCACAAGTGTGCCACTCTCCAAAGAGTGTGTGAGAGAATAGAATGATCAAATAGACTACCTCCCACACTCTATTTATACTTGACTTGACTTGCCTAATAACCTTTACTAGGTCGGCCTTAACTTAACCACATAACATAATGCTGACTGGGTCGACCCCCAATAGGGTGGTCTAATAACCCTTTGACCCACATGACTTATACAGGGCCGAACCCAACAAGGTGGTCTAATAACCCATCAAGTATAGGTTATGACACTTACAATATAAATGACAACACTTCAGTATAGAGGAATAATAACATCTCTATAGGAATACAATATACATATATGTGAAATACATTCCGAAGTTACATATACATCAACACTCCCTCTTAACTAGGAAGGTATTTCTCGACACAGGTCTTCTAGCACAAGTCTTCTTCTCTAGATCATCGTCATCGAATCATCATCATCATCACTACTGCTGCTATCTCAATCAATCTCTGAATCTACTCGTCAAAGGAAGTTCTACAAAGCAAGTCCTTTTTCATACTAGATGTAGGCCCACCACCTGCATGTCTTCATCATCACTGGCCATACTGTGGAATCGTCAAGAATTATTACGTGCGTCACAAAACCTCGAAAGAGCATCCCAGGCTGTTATGGGTACACAAATCCAACCTATAGGATCTCCCAGGATCTTTTACATGTGACAGTCAGAAAACCTTAAAAGGGTGTCTTGCCAAGTAAGAACCCTAAAGAGCATCTGAGGCCTTTTTCAACCTGTCCAGATCTCCAGGTCTAATTACATGTGACTCCTACCAAAAAACCTTAAAAGGGTGTCTTGCCAAGCAAGAACCCTAAAGAGCATCTGAGGCCTTTTTCATCCTGTCCAGATCTCCAGGTCTGATTACATGTGGTCATGGCAATGCCTCGAAAGAGCATCTGAGGCCTTTTTCATCCTATCCAGATCTCTCAGGTCTACTTACATGCCATAGGACAATGCCTCAAAAGAGCACCTGAGACCTTTTTCATCCCGTCCAAATCTCCCAGGTATACTTACATGTCCTCCCAGAGCAATTACTCGAAAGAGCATCTGAGGCCTTTTTCATTCTGTTCATATCTCCCAGGTCTACTTACATGCTCATCTGCACAACCTGTCCACGGCCATAGAGTATCAACTCGATACTCACCATACATCATCCTGATCATCAACATTGCATCGTCCTGATGTATGTCATTTGGAGCAACATCCTAAAGCTCGTCATCCATGATCATCCTGATCATACAATGCATCCACTTGATGCATACATAGTATCTGCTTGATACATATCATCATACATGATCTACCTGATCATACAATGTATCCACCTGATACATATACAAATACATGATCCACCTGATCATACCTGATACATATCAACATACATGATCTACCTGATCATATAATGTATCCACCTGATACATCTAAAGATACATAAACATGATCTAGCATCCAACATGATGCGTACATACATATACATATAAATGATCCAGTTGATCCTATCCAACATATGACATGATGCGTACATATATATACATATAAATGATCCAACTGATCATATCCAGCATCCAACACGATGCATACATATACATACAAAGCAATAACTGGAGCATCGTCCTGATGCTCATCATCCAACGCTTATATCCATAGCCATGGAAGGATCCTCCTCACACCATGCTCAGAATGGCTCCTGCAAATGTGTCCATCACTTCTTCCTCGAAGTGTAATCGATCTGAAGAAAACCAAGCCTCTCTCTGAAGTACTTGAACTTCACTCTGGCTAGTGGCTTCGTCAGCACATCTGTAACTTGCTCATTCGTCGCAACATACAAGGGATTCACTGCTCCTCTCTGCATCATATCCCTGATATAGTGATATTTGATCTCAATGTGTTTCGACCTGTCGTGGAACACCAGATTCTCAGATAGCTTCACACAACTGGTTGTCACAAAAGATACCAGTAGCCTCCAGCGGGAGATCAAATAACTCAGATTGTAGCTTCCGAAGCCATATTGCCTCACAAGTAGCTGAACAAGCCGCAACATACTTTGCTTTAGCTGTAATCAGTGCCACGTAGGACTGCTTCCTGTTAAACCAAGAGATCACACCTGATCCCATACTAAAGCAGCACCCAAAAGTGCTCTTCCTATCTGCAGCATTGCCTGCCCAATCTGAATCAACATAACCTTGGAGGTTAAACTTTTGATTCGCATCATACTTGATCCCATAGTCAACCGTACCCTTCAGGTACCTCAGAATATGCTTTACAACAACTAGGTGAACACCTCTGGGATATTTCAGGAACTGGCTCAATCTGTTCACTGCAAAGCAAATATATGGTCTCGTGTTCGTCAGGTACATCAAGGACCCAATCATATGACGATACATAGTGACATCAACTAGAATAGATGAAGCATCACATAGAAGCTTCAGGTTTGATTCTATAGGTATGGCCATGTCCTTGCAGTCCATCATCCAGAACCTCTTCAGGATCTCTACTGCATACTTCCTTGGTCCAAGGAAGATTCCATCAGCACTGTGCCACACCTCCATGCCTAGAAAGTAGTGCACCATCCACAAGTTCTTCATATCAAACTTGGCAGCAAGCTTCCGCTGCGTTTTGGCAATCAATCTATCTTCACCTTTAATAAATAGGTCATCCACATACAAAAGTAGTATCACTGGATTTCCTTCCTCAACATTGTAGTAAAGGTTGGAATCCGCTTTACTCTTGGTAAATCCCAAACTAGATAGAAAGCTGTCTATCCTACCATACCAAGTTCTGCACATATATGACTTCCCGTCATGTGTCTCAAAACCAAGTGGCTACTCCACATACACTTCCTCTTTGAATACACCATTCAAGAAAGCTGTGTTGACATCCATCTGGTGTATCTTCCATTTCATCACTGCAGCCAGAGAAAGTACTGATCTGGTGGAAGTGTGCCTGGCTATAGGTGTAGAAGTCTGTTCATACTCAATCCCTTTTTCTAGGAGAATCCATGAGCTAAAAACCTCGTTTTGTATTTCTCCATGCTACCATCTGCAGCATGCTTGATCTTATAGATCCATTTGGAAGTCACAACAGACCTCCCTCCAGGTCTTGGAACTGCATCCCAAACATCATTCTTCATGATCGACTGATCATGGCATTCTTCCATTACTTCATCCCAGATCCTGGGAACTTCAATATCTTCAATAGATATCTTTGTTGCTGGAACAAATGATGTAGTCCTTCTTTTGTAGGTGAAAGTATATGATCTTTCTTACAAAACAAGTTAAATTACATGATTAGAAACATCTCATAGTTTTCAGAACAAATTCTTACACATAAAGAAATATGTCATACAGTCATGCAATTATTTTAGCCAATGCTTCAATACAACATTCATCCATATCCTGTAACTTTCTAGATGCCTTCCAATCTCTACCAGAACATTGTTAAGAGTTTGCACTACTCCCAACATGTCGGCAAAGAGGTTTCATTCTAGATAAGTATAAATGGAATGTTGTACAGTGTCATAGGCCACTTACCTATTACATGCATATTAGCAGTATGCTGTTCATTAATGCAATTATTCAAAATACACAGCCTAATTCTAGGAACATTATTGAACAATATTATTTAAACAATCAAATATGCAAGAAATGATAATTCAAATACTTATCTTTGTTTGTTTGTTGGGTTGGCTCCCTCTCAGTCTTTGCTTCCTTTCTGCAACTCCATTCTAATGCGGATTGTGAGAAGTGGCCGACTCCCTCTGAATATCTGCATCCTTGCAGAAACTACTGGAGTGTTCTCCCTCTTGATCTTTGCTTCCTGGATTACCTGTCCTTGAGCTTATATCCATCCTCGATCACTATGCATGCTTACAAGTATCATTATTATGATATCCTCGAGATCTCATACATAATCATACATTTATTAGTATAATCTCAATACTATCAGAAACACAATAATCTTAAACATATATAGTAATGATCATTTAAACATAGATAATAAACATTAGTATTCAAGGTTTATATGGGACTCTTCTGGTTAGTCATATCATTAATTAAAGTAAGAAACATAATATGCCTAAACCCATGATTACTCAAACCTATACTTTCATGACTCTTCTGGTTAGTCATATCATCAACTAAGATAAGAAACATAATATGCATACACCCATGATTTTTCAAACCTATGAATAATCATTATCAATCATGCCATGTATACTTATCTAAGAGATCCTATCACAAGGTAAGATTCTAACTTGATATAGGAAAAACATACCTGGATTAGTATGTTAGCTAGTTATGTCTAACATACCCACATGATGTCTTCTTGTTCTCTTCAATGACTTGTGCTAGTAACCTGCATATCTCATAAGTTAACCATTATAGAACCAAGTTATACATACCTCGTAAATAGATCTTCTATGTGATCCATGACAATGGATGAATCTTTGTCTTCATGTCACCACGATCATATGTTCTTGAACTAGAACATGATTTGTCTTTCTTGGTGTACCTTTCATGTTAGCGGACAAGATAAACCTCATACAACACCATAATGCATTAGTACAATCATAAGTGTCAACACTCTAATCAATGAATATATTCTATCATGCATTCATAATTTTATTAAGGTGATACGACAAGTCTAAATTTAATCAAGATTGTACTAACCGTAATAATATGAAGATAAACATACCATAAACTTAATCATGAACAAATCTCGAAACATACCTGGATAAGTCATACCTGTTGAGATTGCTTGTAAGCTTCTTATGTAAGGCCTTAGCCTCATCTCCCTCTGAAACAAGAACTTCTTCACTTATGTAGGTGACCAATCCATTCTCTTCTAGGATTAACCCAATCCACTTGATTTGCAGGAACTAGATCTGGAGCTGGATTAGGGTTTATCAGAGAAACCCTAAAAATTCAAACTTCTGAAAGGACAGAAAGATGGGCCTTGATGAGCTATTCAAGCTGGTATACTCAGAATTTGAAAACTGCAAAGTTTCACCCCTTAAAATTGCCTTTGAAACTTCTGTATCTTCTAGACAGGATCTCGAACTAGGGTTTGCTAAAGCCCACCCTTATTCCCAACAAAAAGTTTGATCCAAAGCTCTAAACTTTGATTTTTCTGAGGAGCTTCCAACCGTGGTCACAGACTTCAAAAATTCCAACTTTTGTAGAAGCCCTAATTTTTCACTTTTCCGATCAAAGTCCCAAACTAGGGTTTGATCAAACCCGGCCTTCTTCTCAACTAAAAAATTTGAACTTAGTCTCTAAATTTTGATTTTGATTATTAGCATTCATCCATGGTCTCCGATTGCAAAAATTCCAACTTTCTCTGAAACCCTAATTCCCGGAGCCATGAATGAAGGTGCTCAAAATCCAATTCTGTTTTGACAGAAATATGCACCTAATTGTTTCTAGTGTAACTTGGAAATTATGAATCCACAAGGTCTAAACTTCTACCTATGGTAGCTCGACCTGTCATCTTTGCAACCCCACAGGGCTGACCTAAATTGGATTCTCCGAGAGAGCTTTATGCCAAGTGTCGCAACATGACTTGTTTATGGGATAAAACATGAGAGTGAACTTGTACGGAGTGCCATGTGTCACTGGTTCACTTTCAGCCTATGAACCTTCATCTTGTGAAAGTGCAATCCGTGCCCTACCTGTCACCTTTTACAAAATTTCATTTGGATCTTCCTAGCCCAAGTTATGACCTTTTTACCTAGGTCACTTGTTTATGACTAAGATCTGGAAGAGGCATAAAACCTAGATTGCACATATCATAAAACACAAAGTACAATGCATTAGAAGTTCTTCTTCGGACACAAGGTACATGGGCATCTTATCTTCGACCTGTAAGAGTTTCAGATCCTGAAATGTTGCCAAAATGGATTTATAGAGAAAGTTCTACAATGACTGGTTTTTTCTATATCAAGCCCTAGCATCGCAAGTGCAACAAGTGTCATACATGCCATACCATGCCTTCTTTCAGGCTAGCTCTTATACCATGTTAGTTTTTCCGAATTTACTTTAATTTGATATAGGATCTTAATTGAGAGAACAACATGTACAACATATCTACAACATATCAATCATGGACACAATAATGCAAGCACACAAGAGACACAGAGTTTACTTGGGGAAAACCATAAAGGTGAAAAACCCCAATAACTTCCTCAGAGATAGATAGAGAAATGATACAACCCAAGCATAAGAGATAGATATCTCCTAGTAGCACTTCTCCTCCTCCACAAGTGTGCCACTCTCCAAAGAGTGCGTGAGAGAATAGAATGATCAAATAGAGTGCCTCCCGCACTCTATTTATACTTGACTTGACTTGCATAATAACCTTTACTAGGTCAACCTTAACTTAACCACATAACATAATGCTGACTGGGCCGACCCCCAATAGGGTGGTCTAATAACCCTTTGACCCACATGACTTATACAGGGCCGACCCCAACAAGGTGGTCTAATAACCCATCAAGTATAAGTTACGTCACTTACAATATAAATGACGACACTTTCGTATAGAGGAATAATAAAATCTCTATAGGAATACAATATACATGTATGTGAAATACGTTTTGAAGTTACATATACATCAACACTCCCTCTTAACTAGGAAGGTATTTCTCGACATAGGTCTTCTAGCACAAGTCTTCTTCTCTAGATCATCGTCATCGAATCATTGTCATCATCACTGCTGCTGCTATCTCAATCAATCTCTGAATCTACTCGTCATAGGAAGTTCTACAGAGCTAGTCCTTTTTCATACTGGATGTAGGCCCACCACCTGCACATCTTCATCATCACTGGCCATACTGTGGAATCGTCAAGACTTATTACGTGCGTCACAAAACCTCGAAAGAGCATCCCAGGATGTTACGGGTACACAACTCCAACCTATAGGATCTCCCAGGATCTTTTACAGGTGACAGTCACAAAACCTTAAAAGGGTATCTTGCTAAGCAAGAATCCTAAAGAGCATCTGAGGCCTTTTTCATTCTGTCAAGATCTCCAGGTCTGATTACATGTGACTCCTACCACAAAACCTTAAAAGGGTGTCTTTCCAAGCAAGAACCCTAAAGATCATCTGAGGCCTTTTTCATCCTGTCCATATCTCCAGGTCTGATTACATGTGGTCATGGCAATGCCTCGAAAGAGCATCTGAGGCCTTTTTCATCCTATCCAGATCTCCCAAGTCTACTTGCATGCCATAGGATAATGCCTCAAAAGAGCATCTGAGGCCTTTTTCATCCTGTCCAGATCTCCCAGGTCTACTTACATGTCCTCCCAAAGCAATGCCTTGAAAGAGCATCCGAGGCCTTTTTCATCCTGTCCAGATCTCCCAGGTCTACCTACATGTTCATTTGCACAACCTGTCCACGGCCATAGAGTATCAACCTGATACTCACCATACATCATTCCGATGTACACATGATCATCCCGATCATCAACACTGCATCATCCTGATGCATGTCATTTGGAGCAACATCCTGAAGCTAGTCATCCATGATCATCCTGATCATACAATGCATCCACCTGATGCATACACAGTATCTGCCTGATACATATCATCATACATGATCTACCTGATCATACAATGTATCCACCTGATACATATACAAATACATGATCCACCTGATCATACCTGATACATATCAACATACATGATCTACCTGATCATATAATGTATCCACTTGATACATCTATAGATACATACACATGATCCAGCATCCAACATGATGCGTACATACATATACATATAAATGATCCAACTGATCATATCCAGCGTCCAACATGATGTGTGCATATATATACATATAAATGATCCAACTGATCATATCCAACATCCAACATGATGCATACATATACATACAGAGCAGTAACTAGAGCATTGTCCTGATGCTCATCATCCAGCGCTTATATCCACAGCCATGGAAGAATCCTCCTCGCACCATGCTCGGAATGGCTCCTGCAAATGTGTCCATCATTCTTCCTCGAAGTGTAATCGATCTGAAGAACACCAAGCCTCTCTCTGAAGTACTCAAACTTGACTCTGGCTAGTGGTTTGTCAGCACATCTGCAACCTGCTCATCTATCGCAACATACAGGGGATTCATTGCTCCTCTCTGCACCATATCCCTGATATAGTGATATTTGATCTCAATGTGTTTCGACTTATCGTGGAACACTGGATTCTCAGAAAGCTTCACACAACTATGGTTGTCACAAAAGATACCAGTAGCCTCCAACGGGAGATCAAATAACTTAGACAGTAGCTTCCGAAGCCATACTTCCTCACAACTAGCTGAACAAGCCGCAACATACTCTGCTTCAACGGTACTCAGTGCTACGTAGGACTGCTTCCTGTTAAACAAAGAGATCACACCTGATCCCATATTGAAGCAGCACCCAAAAGTGCTCTTCCTATCTGCAGCATTGCCTGCCCAATCTGAATCAACATAACCTTAGAGGTTAAACTTTTGATTCGCATCATACTTGAGCCCATAGTCAACCGTACCCTTCAGGTACCTCAGAATATGCTTTACAGCAACTAGGTGAACACCTCTGGGATCTGTCAGGAACTGGCTCGATGTGTTCACCGCAAAGCAAATATCTGGTCTCGTGTTCGTCAGGTACATCGAGGACCCAATCATATGACGATACACATTGAACTCAACCGGATTAGATGAAGTATCACACAGAAGCTTCAGGTTTGATGCCATAGGTGTGGCCATGTCCTTGCAGTCCATCATCCCGAACCTCTTCAGGATCTCTACTGCATACTTTCCTTGTCCAAGGAAGATTCCATCTGCACTGTGCCACACCTCCATGCCTATAAAGTAGTGCATCATCCACAAGTTTTTCATCTCGAACTTGGCAGCAAGCTTCCGCTGCGTGTCGGCAATCAATCTATATTCACCTTTAATAAATAGGTCATCCACATACAAAAGTAGTATCACTGGATTTCCTTCCTCAACCTTGTAGTAAAGGTTGGAATCCGTTTTACTCTTGGTAAATCCCAAACTAGATAGAAAGCTGTCTATCCTACCATACCAAGTTCTGCACATATATGACTTCCCGTCATGTGTCTCAAAAGCAAGTGGCTGCTCCACATACACTTTCTCTTCGACTACGCCATTCAAGAAAGTTTTCTTGACATCCATTTGGTGTATCTTCCATTTCATCACTGCAGCCAGAGCAAGTACTGATCTGGTGGAAGTGTGCATGGCTATAGGTGTAGAAATCTCTTCATACTCAATCCCTTTTTCTGGGAGAAGCCATGAGCTACAAACCTCGTTTTGTATTTCTCCATGCTACCATCTGCAGGATGCTTGATCTTATAGATCCATTTGGAAGTCACAACAGACTTCCTTTCAGGTCTTGGGACTGCATCCCAAACATCATTCTTCATGATCGATTGATCATGGCTTTCTTCCATTACTTCATCCCAGATCCTGGGAACTTCAATATCTTCAATAGATATCTTTGTTGCTGGAACAAATGTTGTAGTCCTTCTTTTGTAGGTGAAGGTATACGATCTTTCCTACAAAACAAGTTAAATTACATGATTAGAAACATCTCATAGTTTTTAGAACAAATTCTTACACATAAAAAAATATGTCATACAATCATGCAATTATTTTAGCCAATGCTTCAATACAACATTCATCCATATCCTGTAACTTTCTAGATGCCTTCCAATCTCTACCAGAACATTGTTAAGAGTTTGCACTACTCCCAACATGTCAACAAAGAGGTTTCATTCTAGATAAGTAGCAATGGAATGTTGTACAGTGCCATAGGTCACTTACCCATTACATGCATATTAGTAGTATGTTGTTCATTAATGCAATTATTCAAAATACACAACTTAATTCTAGGAACATTATTATTTAAACAATCAAATATGCAAGAAATGATAATTTAAATTCTTATCTTTGTTTGTTTTTTGGGTTGACTCCCTCTCAGTCTTTGCTTCCTTTTTGCAACTCCATTTTGATGCGGATTGTGAGAAGTGGTCGACTCCCTCTGAATATCTGCATCCTTGCAAAAAATATTGGAGTGTTCTCCCTCTTGATCTTTGATTCCTGGATTACCTGTCCTTGAACTTATATCCATCATCGATCACTATGCATGCTTACAAGTATCATTATTGTGATATCCTCAAGATCTCATACATAATCATACATTTATTAGTATAATCTCAATAATATCAGAAACACAATAATCTTAAACATATATAGTAATGATCATTTTAAACATAGATAATAAACATTAGTATTCAAGGTTTATATAGGACTCTTCTGGTTAGTCATATCATTAATTAAAGTAAGAAACATGTTAACACCCAAAAAGTGTTCACTACCTCGTCTAACCCATTACATGGCTCATTTGTCCATTTTCCTACCATATTTCCCTTAAAAACCCTAAAAATCCCACTAAAAAGCCTCTAAAAGGCCACAAAACCATCAAAAAAGCCTCCAAAAGGCTAAAAAACCCCTTTTTCCTACAAAAATATCCAAAATTCCTCTAAAATAGCAAAATCCCTCTAAAAAGGGAATAAAAAATATAAAATAATAAGGAAAAAGAGGAAAAAACCCTATACAGCTGCCGTAAACCATATGGTTCCCAAAACCATGGGCCAACACTCCACCACCAAAAAACTATAAATAGGTGATGGAGACCCCTTATTCCATATCCACAATCAAGTATACCCTTACTTTGCCAAAATCTCTCTTGAAACCCTAGCTCACCATTGAGCCACTTTCACCTTGAGAGTCCCTTTTGGCCCATTACCACCATTGGAGAAAGAGAAGGAGCACATTGGAGCTTGGAGCAACCCTCTTGGACATTGCAAGAGCTTCACCAACCTTCACATTGGAGGTAATATTAATACAAAAACCATTACTTACATTTTGTTGTTTATGTTTCATGCACATGTTTTAGAGTAGTTTAAATTTATGTTTTAGCTTAATAATTTCCATTTACTGAACTGCTACTAAGGAGTCCATTCTCCTTAGTAGGTGCTCATTTGCACAAGCTAGGGGTAAAACCCTAGCTACAGTTTTGGCGACTCCCCTAGGTTTGAATTTTTGGTTATAATTTTTAAATCTTTTTCTGTTCGGCTGTCCCTTTCGGCCGTCGTATACCGCGTTTTTTACCCCAACAGTCGCGTCCCGACCGCGTCTTTTCGGCACTTACCTGCGACCCAACCGCAACTCTCAGACTATTTCCTGCGACCTGCCGGCCGCTTTCAGTCTGTTACCTGCGATTTGGGCGCGGCTATTAGCTTGTTTGATCCAGTCTAACTGCGGCTATTTCCCTGTTTTCGGCGTCCCGCTTGCGGCTTTCGGCTAGTTTCCCGCAACCCGCCGGTGCCTTTCGGCGTCTTTTCTGCGTCCTGCCTGCGGCTTTCGGCTAGTTTCCCGCAACCCGCCGGCGCCTTTCGGCGTCTTTCCTGCGTCCCGCCTGCGGCTTTCGGCCAGTTTACCGCAAACCGCCGGCGCCTTTCGGCATCTTTCCTGCATCCCGCCTGCGGCTTTCGGCCATTTTTCCGCAACCTGCCGGTGCCTTTTGGCATTTTTCTTGCGTCCCGACTGCGTTTTTTAGCCCAGAACCTGCAACCCGCCTGCGACTGTTCATCTGTTTTCCACGGTCCGACCGCGCAGATTTGCCCAAAACCCGCGGTCTGATTTCTGCAAATTTTTTCCCTGTTTTGAACCCAGAACTTTGCTGCACTATTTTCTGCACCAGCACAGCCCTCTGTCCTACCTGCATCCACCCTTCCTTACAGCATTTTTCTGCAGTTTTTATTTATGTTTCATTTATAGAATTGTTTTTATTTTTTCAGCACTTTACATTGGAAAAAGAAAATTGTGCATTTAAAAAGTTCATTTTTGTATTGTTATTGCTAGATAGAAAGTTGCCCTCCCTAGTAGCACTTTCTACTTGGGTTCATCATTATCTCACGAGCACACACTCTATCACATAATTCAAGTGAGCCTTAAAAACTATCTAACTCAACCAATATTCTAACCCCACTTGGGGAAGACAAAAGAATCTTTGTAGTTAGGTAGGATCGGGGGGATAGTCTTCCAATAACACCCCTTAGTTACTTACACTTGAGACATAGCTGTTGTCCAATTAGGGAACCAAAATCCCCTAGTACTTTTTGGCACGGTCACAACCAGTTTACCAGAGGGCCTCTCCCCTAGGAGGGTTGAAGTCACGAGACTGGTTCCGGAGGCCTGAGTGGAATACCGCACTCCATTCAGTAACCGAAGGGCTATCTTTCGCAGTTATCGAGATATCCCTGTATTGGGGTATTGCGGTAAAAGGACCAAATGACAGATTCACCTTTCTGGACGTGTCATGAACGGGGTATCATAGTTTCCATTCTTCTAGCATTGACTACCCGGTGTCCCTCCCGGTAGGGGGACATCTTAGCCACTTGGCTTTCCTATTCATATTGTCTGACTTGGATTTCATCACCTTGCAGAGGATATGTCTAGTTGAGTCAGAATACTTTTTAGCTAGGTGTTTGCATGCTCCCTTACCTCCCTTTGGTCTAGTGAGTTCACCATTTTTTATTTTTAGGAAACCTGCTGCTTGTTGGTATTCTGACCATTTTGTTGGTACTCCACCTATTGTAGCACAGCTGTTACAGTGGGTGTTTTGAGTTGGTTGTTGGCCCGAGTGCCTTGTTTTTTGAGCTCTCCTTCTGCACACTCGGTTGCATTAGGGTTTTTGAGCTGTTTTTTACTCACCTCAACCCACAGAGATTCGACACCATCTGTCACCATTGAGTCCCCGAGACATTCTCGGTGCCTCAGGAGCGAGCCCCCACAGCACGGTTCACTTGACACCACCCGTCATTGCTACAGATCATTATCACTTGATACCACTTATCATAGATCTAGAGCCTTGTCACTTGACTCCACTCGTCAAAGGAATAGGACTCCGTCACCAGATATTGACGCCCCTTACTTTACCTCCTATTCCGAGGAAGAGTCTGAGAACCCCATTTACACTGCCCCCACTAGCCCCATGGCTGGAGCGACTTCCACTCCTTTCATTGTAGGGACCATTGGTGGCACGTCCACCACTACACCAGTTACCACACCTGCTCTGGGAATGCCCTCGATGGTGGCCACATCCACCATCCCGGTCACCATTCCCATTCCCATAGCTGGCATACATATCACCACTCCACCAGTGACTCACATTACCCATGGTGGTGCCGGCCCATCCTATACTACCTTAGTTCCCCTAATTGGGGGCAACATTCCCAACCCTGCCCCTCTACTTGGGGGCATGGGCCCCAACTTGGTCCAACCCACTCCTGTGTCACATCCTTCTTCCAGTCTGCCATTCATGGCTAGCCTCAACCTACCTGACCTAGCTAGACTGACCAACGATCCTATCCGACACGACCCTGCATGGCCTCACATGCCTACCAAGCTCCCCTATGACATCCCTAAGTTCGAGGGAAACGCAGGTGAGGACCCACAAAACCATATCATGTCCTTCCATCTATGGTGTTCCTCCAACTCCATAGTGGATGACTCTGTTCGCCTCCGTCTGTTACAGTGCACCTTCACTGGCTCTGCAGCCAAGTGGTATATCGAGCAACCCCATGGGACCCATGCCACCTTTACTTCCCTTGCCTCGACCTTCCAACAGTTCTTCCAGTTACCTGTCCGCTATGACACGGGCATTGAGATCCTCCTATCTTGCAGACAAAACATCGCTACCCACATCACGGACCACATTCATGAGTGGCGTAGACGCCGTAGCTTATGCAAGATCAAATTGGACGACCGTATCTTCCTAGATTGGTTCCTCAAGTCCCTTCTTCCTGTCATTGCTAAGGATGTAGCTTCCGAAAGACCCCAGTCTGAAGAAGAGGCCATCCTTAAGGCACAGCAGTTCGACCTCATTTACGCCCAGTCGGGTTATCTCTATACCATTATACCTGACGCCCCTCGCGGCGAGTCCTCCCAACATGATGCGCCTGGGGCATCCCACGCTGTAGACGACATCATTGGCCATGTTTCTTCACATCCCCAACCCTTTTCCATAGCACGTCCTACCCCGGGCCCCGACCTTTCGCGCGCCACCTCACAGTTTGGGGCTACCAACTCATATGCTCCTATGACGCATCACCATCACTCCCATGGACCCACCTGTCCACCTCAGTGCTTCGGTCATGCGCCCCCTGCTTATAACCTCCCAGTCGCACCTCACCCCTATTACCACCAGCAGGCTGCACTAGCTCCTGCGCCTTCTCAGGCCCAACCCGCTTATTACCACCAGCAGGCTGCACCAGCTCCTGCACCTTCCCAAGCCCAACCAGCTTATTATCCGCCACAGGCAACCCCTGCGGCAAACCCACAACCTGCTCCGCAAACATATCAGCAACCTCCTCAAGGTTCCACACCTGTGCAGCCTCCACCTACCTATCATCCACCGCAGCCTGCTCGCGCACCTGCACAACCTCAAAACCCACCTGCTGCCCAAGGGCAAGTGTACTCCCAACAAAATCAGCAGCAAAACCAGAATAACCAGCGCAACCAGGGCCAACAAAATCACGACAAGGGCCGTAATCGTGGGAACAACCAACCTACAGACCAAGGTGGTCAACCGCCTAATCCCCCAGATAACAACAACGTGGCCTTCGCTAACCAAAACCCTGATCGCCCTCCCAAGCAGGCTAAAAACCCTAATTTGCGAACGAACCATCCTTGTTCCATCTGCGGTGTCTATGGCCACTACACACATGCTTGCCCACATTTAGAGCGAGCTCGACAACTTTGGGTTGATGAAGCCCATCACCAAGGGCATGCGGCTCCTCAAGCACCGCCCAACCCCCCTCAACCTCAGCAACCCCCTTTAGTGCTGCAAAACCCCTTACCAACTCAAGGCGTAGTAAACACTCAGCCGTTGGCCCCACCCCAAGCCAACGCTCAACCTCAACAACAAATCACTTACGCCGCTCCTGATCAATCCATGTTTGACTCAGGTACCCACCACTTGTTGATGATGTCTTCTACTGATTTCAACCTTCAGACTCGCCGGAACCAATATGGCTCCACCTCTTAAGCCCCTCCCACTGATAAAACCACCAACGCTCATCCCACTGATTAGGCGTTGCGTATACCCCCACCCCCAATACATGGTTCTTCCAAAGCACCTCGCTTCCCACTTCACCGTATCAACAACAACCCCAATGCACACGCTGTGTCAAACTACAACATTGTAGACGACCTAGCCCAATCTCCCTCAGCCATGTCTGCGTTAGAAGTCTCTAAGAACTGCCCTTCCCAGCGCAAGACTTTACTCTCAGCCATTGGGGCTATTGACCCAAATGATTCGAATTTGATGGCATTTGATTTGGACCAGTCCGAACCACGCCTGCCTTCCACCTTAGCATTCCAAGTTTCTGTTTCCATTCAGAATCTTGTCATCCATCAGTGCATCATCGATGAAGGTGCCTCCACATGCGTTATGTCTACATTCATATGGCAGAAGTTGGGATCCCCTACCCTCCAGCAGTCCACCACTGCATTACGTGCCTACGACGGTCGTTCGGCTCAGCCCCAAGGTCTCCTCACCAATGTCCCTGTCCAGTTAGGTGGTAAAACCGTCCTCATCGATATCGAGGTCATCAACGCCCAGCTTGATTACAACCTCTTACTCGGTCGCAGCTACATGTATGCTATGCGGGCGGTCGCTTCCTCTGTCTTTCATACCATGATGTTCCCCTATGATGGATGCGTGGTTAAGATCGACCAACTTACTTATTATGATCCAAATGCCCCTGCTGCACCCGAGAATGTTCTCCCCATGGTTGAACAACCTGTTAATGGTGCCGCTACCTCGTTTGTTTCCTCCTTGGGACCTGGAGTTTACTCAGACCCGCCGATGACATCTACCTTCCAATCCATTCCTCCCCCATCATCTACGCCCAAAGTGTCTGACTTATGTACCCTGTCCCATGATAACCAAACACCTAATAATCAGCCACCCTTGTTTCCTAAACCACCATTGGTACCTAGCCACATTGGTGTTACACCTATCCATACAATCCCCTTCCTAGTCCCTCCCTTGGGAGTAGTAAGTGCCCTGGTTATGGCTACCCTTAGCCTCCCTAGTTTAACCTTGGTATTACCCGTCTGGTATCTTTCGCCTCCCGTTCCCCCGCCGACACCTAGCGTCATCCTACAACCGGTGCAACCCATGGCTACTACCACTCATCCACCCCCTGGTGTCTCTACCCCGTCATCCTCCACGAATCCCCCTCCTCCTCCCAAATCCACTGGGGGCAGAGACCCTCAACCTTACACTGCTGTACCACCCCCCAAGACAGTAAAAAACCCCCCCGTGTTTCGTGCTCTTCCCAAATGCTTGTTGTGCGATGAGTTAGACCATCCAACTCACCAATGTCCACAGTTACCTGCATTACAGGAACACATGCAGATGCTTGACGATGACCCCAATATCCCGGTTGTCAAACTAGATCCAACCCCTAAGCCTCGCAACAAATCCCTGCGCACTAACTACCCCTGTGCAATATGCGGTGTTTACAGGCATTACTCACATCACTGTCCCGATCTCCCCGATTACAGAGCAGCTCTCTATGAGATGAACAATCTGGATTTTGAGACGACACCACCCACCATTGAAGAGATTCACCGCCCGATCCCACCCCCATCCGAGGAGATCAACACCATTTACATGCTCTCTTCAACTACCATTCCCTCGTCAACCGATTTGATAGCCCACACTTTTCGTACTGATGAGGAGATTCTTGAGGCACTCACTGCCCCGGAGTATCCCTGGGATGACATGCACCATCGTTCGTATTTCCTCCCAGAAGCATCTTCCTCTAGCACCGCTACCCAATTTGCGGTTGAATCCAAAGATTTCCTTCCTACCAAGGTAGACTGGTTTAAGGACCCGATTCCTGCTCCAGATGCCTTTGAGGAAGGTAACATGGCCAATATTTCACCCGTCATCCAAATTGATATTGCTTCCTCAGGAGGTACACCTGAACTCATAACTTTAGGAGCATCCTGCAGTGAGTATGAGATTGGAGAGTACAAAAAACTATTCCAAGAGTTCCATGATGTCTTCGCCTGGTTCTATACCGAAATGCTTGGTCTTGACCCTGCTATCATAGAGCACCACCTTGACACCTCTGAGTCAAGGGGCATAATAGATTCCCTCGAACCTGTGATAGGGGGCATGATCAATCATTTTGAACCTTCTCCATCACATCTATCTCAGCACGTCAATGAACCCATCATTCAAACCAACACATATGTGATCCACAATCACAAACCCTATGCACATAGCATGGGGGCAGGTCATTAACCCTGCTCACTTTGTCACATTTGTGATCTCAACCATTTTTGAGGTCACATATCACTTGTATATTTGATTTTATACACCTAGTTATTTTCTTTGACCATTCCGGAGTCCTTATGACCTCCGTTTTTCGCATCATTTGCACTGCCGGATTCATCTTTCTGTGCTCATGATGATGCTTGAGATCATTTCTCGCTCTCACTAGGACCAATATCAACATTGTGTCCCGACACCTTGTCGCCCCGGTTTGAATGCCACATCAGCCGTTCTCCGTTTTTCACATATTTTATATCATCGGATTCATTTTTCCGAGCTCGTGATGATGCTTGAGATCATTTCTCGCTCTCACCCCCAGATTTTTTGGGTCTTTTTTCCAAAACGCACCCCACCTCGGTTTGCGTGCCACATTGGCCATTCTCTGTTTTAGACAATCTTTATATCGCCGGATTCATTTTTTCGAGATCGTGATGATGCTTGAGATCATTTCTCGCTCTCACTTGGTACAGTTCCAACATTGTGTCCCAACACCTTGCTGCCTCGATTTACGTGCCACATCGGCCGCCATCGGATTGTTCCACAATTGTACATGAGCCATTCACTCCTGTCATACTGCAAATGTTTCGTTATTTTGCCACCATTTCCTTCACCCCGCAAGGAGGCCCACCAGTGTTCCCCCCCACCCTTGTTCTTGGTCATCTTCAATGTTCCTTGATTGAACACTTCCTCCTTGCCTGGCCATTCCTTTTGTTCGGTATAATTTTATCCATTTTTCGGGCCGGACAAGTCCTTTACGAAAAAGGCACTTAGGGAGTTTCTGTTAAGCTCTTTTCTGACTCCTAAAAATAATGAAAAGATCGCCGAGCAATCTTGCTTCCTTTCATGCTTGTTAAAGTACCTGAAAGGGTGTCTATCTGGTATAAGTTTACCTCTTTTCCGGACCTGGTAGACTAATTACGAAAAAGGAATACTCTAGTCACACCGGCTAGAAGAGTTATTCATTGCATCATTTTATGCTTCTTTGGGCCTTGGAGACTAACACACGAAAAAGCAACCCCCTGGAGTTTTCTTATCGCTTTCAGACTCTTTAAAATTGAAAGCAACCACGTGCATGAATTGTCCTGGGCTCGTAAAATCCACACGACAATACCATTCCATCATTTCAGAGTTTTCTTATCGCTTTTAGACTCCTTAAAATTGAAAGCAATCACGAGCATGAACTATCCTGGGCTCGTATAAATCCACACGACAGTACCATTCTACACTCACTTCTTCTAGTTCCTTAACCCATGAAGAAGTCATCCCGTGCCTCCAGGCACTCTGATCGATCATCTCGGCAGCACCCCCAATCAGGTTGCCTTTGTTCAGAGTATTCTGCAGTCTCCTACCATTTTACACCAGCTTGAGTCTCCCTCATCCCAGTCACTTCCCAGTACAGCTATGATCCCTTTCCCCTTAGTCAGTTTCATATGTTTCCCGATCATCCCCGTTATCATACTCTGAACAAAGGAAGTTTGAGTCCACCCACTCAACTTGCCCAGTTGTCCCCCCAGTTTGTCAGTCCTACCATCAGTACTATCACATTTCGGTTCTCCACCTCGTGCTCATGTCAAGGAAACATCATTGCCTTGATAGTTGCAGGTCTCCCTCTGTCGACGACAGCCCCTCTATTCCAGAGGATAGACCCAGAGGTCCCTGTGCCTTGGACCCATCACCATCTGTGGTGAGTGCCTACGGACCATTTTGGGAGGAGTCATCATTGCCTCTCCGAATGGTTGTTTCTCACATGCTCGACTTTAGCACCTTGATCACATCGTTGAGAATCGCGCAGGATTCACATCCCTACAAAATCTATACCCAGTTCCGTTCCAGTTCAGTGTACCATCGAGGTTATTGCTCCCAGTCATTATGATCCAGCAGCTCATCAGTTCCTCTGGTACCCTAGTCAGCAGCACTATTGATATTCCAGTGCACCATTTCTTCAGTTCACACATGATCAGCTCAGCAATATGTCCCAGATTTGTGTCATCTTTGGACTCTTATGATGTACACAGTGGTTATGTATCTTACAGGTCCCTCTTTTCGGGCCTCACAGTTCTTTTTATGTATCTTACGAGCATGGGTATGCCCGCCTCGTCCATATATTGAGATTATCTCTCATTCAGTATTTGAGGTCATGTATATGTCAGGTCCCCATTTTTTGGACCCCATTGTTATTATTATGTTATATCTTGATACGAGCATGGGAATGCCCGCCTCGTCCATATGATCAGATGATTCCTCATCCATTATTGAGGCTATGCACTTTTAGTTCTTGCAGTTTGTTCGGGATCGTTGTTCCAGGCTTCAGTTTGTTTCTTCTCTTCTCCACACCCCAGGAAAACCATATATGACTTATGATGTCCATCGGCCATACGATGAGCTACTGCCCTCACACATCAGGGGGCAATCTGTTAACACCCAAAAAGTGTTCACTACCTCGTCTACCCCATTACATGGCTCATTTGTCCATTTTCCTACCATATTTCCCTTAAAAACCCTAAAAATCCCACTAAAAAGCCTCCAAAAGGCCACAAAACCATCAAAAAAGCCTCCAAAAGGCTAAAAAACCCCTTTTTCCTACAAAAATATCCAAAATTCCTCTAAAATAGCAAAATCCCTCTAAAAAGGGAATAAAAAATATAAAATAATGAGGAAAAAGAAGAAAAAACCCTATACAACTGCCATAAACCATATGGTTCCCAAAACCATGGGCCAGCACTCCACCACCAAAAAACTATAAATAGGTGATGGAGACCCCTTATTCCATATCCACAATCAAGTATACCCTTACTCTGCCAAAATCTCTCTTGAAACCCTAGCTCACCATTGAGCCACTTTCACCTTGAGAGTCCCTTTTGGCCCATTCCCACCATTGGAGAAAGAGAAGGAGCACATTGGAGCTTGGAGCAACCCTCTTGGACATTGCAAGAGCTTCACCAACCTTCACATTGGAGGTAATATTAATACAAAAACCATTACTTACATTTTGTTGTTTATGTTTCATGCACATGTTTTAGAGTAGTTTACATTTCTGTTTTAGCTTAATAATTTTCATTTACTGAACTGCTACTAAGGAGTCCATTCTCCTTAGTAGGTGCTCATTTGCACAAGCTAGGGGTAAAACCATGGCTACAAAACATAATATGCCTAAACCCGTGATTACTCAAACCTATACTTTCATGACTCTTCTGGTTAGTCATATCATCAATTAAGATAAGAAACATAATATGCATACACCCATGATTATTCAAACCTATGAATAATCATTATCAATCATGCCATGTATACTTATATAAGAGATCCTATCACAACGTAGGATTCTAACTTGATATAGGAAAAACATACCTTGATTAGTATGTTAGCTAGTTATGTTTAACATACCCACATGATGTCTTCTTGTTCTCTTCAATGACTTGTGCTAGTAACCTGCATATCTCATAAGTTAACCATTATAGAACCAAGTTATACATAACTCGTAAATAGATCTTCTATGTGATCCATGACAATGGATGAATCTTTGTCTTCATGTCACCACGATCATATATTCTTGAACTAGAACATGATTTGTCTTTCTTGGTGTACCTTTCATGTTAGCGGACAACATAAACCTCATACAACACCATAATGCATTAGTACAATCATAAGTGTCAACACTCTAATCAATGAATATATTCTATCATGCATTCATAATTTTATTAAGGTGATACGACAAGTCTAAATTTAATCAAGATTGTACTAACCGTAATAATATGAAGACAAACATACAATAAACTTAATCATGAACAAATCTCGAAACATACCTGGATAAGTCATACCTGTCGAGATTGCTTGTAATCTTCTTATGTAAGGCCTTAGCCTCATCTCCCTCTGAAACAAGAACTTCTTCACTTATGTAGGTGACCAATCCATTATCTTATATGATTAACCCAATCCACTTGATTTGCAGGAACTGGATCTTGAGCTGGATTAGGGTTTATCATAGAAACCCTAAAAATTCAAACTCTGAATTTCAAACTTCTGAAAGGATAAAAAGATGTGCCTTGATGAGCTGATCAAGCCGGTATACTTAGAATTTGAAAATTGCAAAGTTTCACCCCTCAAAATTGCCTTTGAAACTTTAGGATCTTCTAAACAAGATCCCGAACTAGGGTTTGATAAATCCCACACTTATGCCCAACCAAAACGTTTGATCCAAAGCTCTAAAATTCAATTTTTTTGAGGAGCTTCCAGTTGTGGTCACAGACTTAAAAAATTCCAATTTTTGTAGAAGCCCTAATTTTCTACTTTTTCGATCAAAGTCCCAAACTAGGGTTTGATTAAACCCGACCTTTTTTCCAACCAAAAAATTTGAACTTAGTCTCTAAATTTCGATTTTGATGAGTAGCATTTAGGCGTGGTCTCCGATTACAAAAATTTCAACTTTCTCCCAAAACCTTAATTCTCGGAGCCATGAATGAAGGTGCTCAAAATCGAATTATGTTTTGACAGAAATATGCACTTGATTGTTTCTGGTGTAACTTGGAAATTACGAATCCAAAGGGTATAAAACTTCTACCTATGGTAGCCTGACCTATAATATTTCCAATCCCATAGGTCTAACCTAACTTGGATTCTCTGAGAGAGAGTTATTCCAAGTGTCGCAACGTGACTTGTTTATGGGATAAAACATGAGAACGAACTTGTACAGAGTTCCATGTGTCACTGGTTAACTTTCAGCCTCTAAAACTTCAGCTTGTGAAAGTACAGTCCGTGCCCTACCAGTCACCTTTTATGAAATTTCATTGGGAGCTTCCTAGCCCAAGTTATGACCTTTTTTCTTAGGTCACCTGTTTATGACTCATATCTGGAAGAGGCAGAAACCCTAGATTGTACATATCATAAAACACAAAGTATAATGAATTAGAAGTTGTGCTTCGGACACAAGGTACATGGGGATATTATCTTCGACCTATAAGAGTTTCAGATCCTGAAACCTCACCAAAATGGATTTATAGCGAAAGTTCTACGATGACTGGTTTTTTCTATATCAAGCCCTAGCATCGCAAGTGCAACAAGTGTCATACATGCCATACCATGCCTTCTTTTAGGCTAGCTCTGATAGCATGTTAGTTTTTTAGAATTTACTTCAATCTGATTTAGGATCTTAACTGAGAGAACAACATGTACAGCATATCAATCATGGACACAATAATGCAAGCACACAAGAGACACATAGTTTACTAGGGGAAAACCATAAAGGTGAAAAAACCCAATAACTTCCTTAGAGATAGATAGACATCTATTAGTAGCAGATTCTCCTCCTCCACAATTGTGCCACTCTCCAAAGAGTGTGTGAGAGAATAGAATGATCAAATAGAGTGCTTTCCGCACTCTATTTATACTTGACTTGACTTGCCTAATAACCTTTACTAGGTCGGCCTTAAATTAACCACATAACATAATGTTGACTGGGCTGACCCCCTATAAGGTGGTCTAATAACCCTTTGAACCACATGGCCGACCCCCAATAGGATGGTCTAATAACCCTTTGACCCACATGACTTATACAGGGCCGACCCCAACAAGGTGGTCTAATAACCCTTCAAGTATAAGTTACGACACCTACAATATAAATGATGACACTTCCGTATAGAGGAATAATAACATCTCTATAGGAAGACAATATACATATATGTGAAATACATTCCAAAGTTACATATACATCAACAAATATAACCGGCTACATGGGTTCCTCCTCATAAGGTGAAGCTAAAGATGACTTTTAGTTTTACATGAAAGGAGTAGAAGAAGCTACTGCACAGTTGGGACTCTGGAAAACAAATAATCTATGAAGAACCTGTCATCCATTTTCAAGCATTGGTTAAGGTGCACACTATCAGAGACTCCAATAGCTCCTGCAAGGAAGCAAATATTGAGAGGGAGTCCACCCAACAACCAAACAAAGATAAGTATTTGAATTGTCATTTATTGTATATATGATTACTTAAATGTTGTTGTTCAGTCATATCCATATTTATGTTCCTAGATTTAGGATGTATATTATGCATGTTATAAAAGTTGCATTAATGATCAAGATACTATTAATATGCAAGTAATGGGTAAGTGGCCTATGGTACTGTACAACACTCCATTTCTACTTATCTAGATTGAAACCTCTTTGCTGACATGTTGGGAGTAGTGCACACTCTTAACAATGTTCTAGTAGAGATGGAAGGCATATAGAAAGTTACGAGATATGGATAAATGTTGTATTGAAGCATTGGGTAAGATAATTGCATGACTGTATGACCTATGTCTTTATGCGTAAGAATTTGTTTTGAAAACTATGAGATGTTTCTAATCATGTAATTGAATTTGACCCTTAGGAAAGATCATGTACAATCACATACAAAATAAGCACAACGACATTTGTTCCAGCAATGATGTTTAATAAAACTACCTATTGAAGAATCTGAAGTTCCCAGGATCAAGGATGCAGTAATGGAAGGATGCCATGATCGAGGAGTACCAGTCGATCATGAATAATGATGTCTGGGATGTGGTCTCGAGACCAGAAGGGAAGTCTGTGGTGACTTCCAAGTGGATCTACAAGATCAAGCATGCTGCAGATGGCAGCATAGAGAAAGACAAGGCAAGATTTGTGGCACGTGGCTTCTCCCAGAAAGAAGGAATAGACTATGAGGAGACATTTGCACATGTAGTCAGATATGCTTCCACAGATCAATACTTGCTCTGGCTGCAGTGATGAAATGGAAGATACACCAGATGGATGTCAAGACAACGTTCTTGAATGGTGTAGTGGAAAAGGAAGTATACGTGGAGCAGCCACTCGGGTTTGAGAAACATGACAGGGAGTCTCATGTGTACAAACTGAAGAAATCCTTGTATGAATTGAAACAAGCACCCAAGACATGGTAAGGAAGGATAGACAGCTTCTTGACTAGTTTGGGATTTACCAAGAGTAAAGCGGATTCCAACCTTTACTACAAGGTTGAGGAAGGAAATCCAATGATACTCCTACTGTATGTAGATGACCTGTTTGTGACAGGTGAGAATGGGTTGATTGCTAATACAAAGAGGAAGCTTGCTGCCGAGTTCGAGATGAAGGACTTGGGTATGATGCACTATTTTCTAGGCATGGACACATGGCATAATGCATATGGGATCTTCCTTGGACAAGGGACATATGCAGTAGATATATTGAAGCGGTTCGGGATGATGAATTGCAAGGCCATGGCCACACCTATGGCATCAAACCTGAAGCTATTGAGTGATGCTTCATCAGAGTTGGTTGATGCCATGATATATCGTCAGATGATTAGGTCCTTGATGTACCTGACGAATACGAGACTAGATATTGTCTTTGCTATGAACACATTGAGCCAGTTCCTGACGGATCCAAGACATGTTCACCTTATTGCTGCAAAGCATATTCTGAGGTACCTAAAGGGTACGGTTGATTATGGGCTCAAGTATGATGCGAATCAGAAGATTAACCTGGAGGGTTATGTTGATTCGGATTGGGCAGGCAGTGCCATTGATAGGAAGAGCACTTCGGGGTGCTGCTTCAGTATGGGATCAGGTGTGATATCTTGGTTTAGTAGGAAGCCGTCCTGCGTGGAACTAAGTATAGCCGAAGCAGATTATGTCGCAGCTTGTTCGGCTAGTTGTGAGGTAGTATGGCTAAAGAATCTACTATCTGATTTATTTGATCTCCAGTTGGATGCTACTTGTATATATTGCGACAACTAGAGTTGTGTGAAGTTGTCTGAGAACCCATTGTTCCATGACAAGTCGAAGCACATCGAGATCAAGTATCACTATATCAGGGATATGGTGCAGAGAGGAGTAGTGAATCTACAGTATGTTGCGATGGACGAGCAGATAGCCGATGTATTGACCAAGCCGTTGGCTAGAGTGAAGTTTGAGTACTTCAGAGAGAAGCTTGGTGTACTTCAGATTGAGTTTCCTTCCAAGGGGAAGTGATGAGTCTAGAAGACATAAATGCACACGAGTCATTCTCACATGGTGGTAGGTGTGTTCTCCCATGGTGCAGATGTAAGGGCTAGGGCCATTCCGACATGGTTGAGGTGTGTCTTCCCATGGTCGCTGATATAAGTGCCGAGCCATTTGAGCATGGTTGAGGTGTTTATTCCGATGGCTACGATATAAGTGCCGTGCCATTCTCGCATGGTTGAGGTGTGTCTTCCCATGGCGTAGATGTAAGGGAAGTGCCATTCTGGCATGGTTGAGGTGTGTCTTCCCATGGCGTAGATGTAAGGGCAGTGCCATTCTGGCATGGTTGAGGTGTGTCTTCCCATGGCGTAGATGTAAGTGCTGAGCCTTTCATGGATGGTGGTAGGTGTATCCTCCCATGCTGGTGAGTGCAAGTGCTGTGTTATGTGCATCTAGGCTATGCTTCGTGGATGATGAGATGATCTGAAGATGATGAGGTGACTGTATGGTACACAAGTTTTGTAGAGGCATATAATCAGTCCTGTGATGCTCCTTTAGGTTTTGCAGTAGCATATAATCAGTCTTGGGAGATCTTGCAGGTTTTGCAGAGGCAGTGTAATCAGTCCTGAGATGTACATACTTGATGGCCTGCTCGCAGAGATGATGAATACCTACATGGAGGCTAAGCCTACATCTAGCATGAAAAAGGGTTGGATCTGTAGAACTTCCTATGACGAGTAGATTGGAGATTGATGATCGAGATAACAACAACAATGACGATGATGATACATTTTTGATGATCCTCCAAGTGATGAAGACTTGTGACGATGAGTTGTGTCAAGAAAATACCTTCCTAGTTAAGAGGGAGTGTTGATGTATTTGTAACTTCGGAATGTATTTCACTTGTATATTTTATATTGTATTCATATGACATTGTACTTCCGATGGATAGGTTTCATTCCTTCGATCGGGAAGGTTATTATTATATTTGATAGGGTTATTAGACTCCCCTAGTGGGGTCGACCCTAAGTCATGTTGTGATGGGTTATTAGACCCTCCTAGGAGAGGTCGACCCAGTTAGGGTAAAAGCCAAGTGAAGTAAAGTATAAATAGAGAGTGTAACTCTCTCATTCATACAAGTGAGAAGTGCACACAAGTGGAGGAGGAGGAGCTGTAGAGGACTATCTCTTTGTTTTGGGGTTTTGTACTATTGCTCATTCTATCTCTGAGGAAGTTGCGGGGTTTTCTCCTTTATGGTTTCCTTGGTGAAATGCTTTGTGTCTATTGTATCTTGTGATTGATTATGCTGTGCTTGTTATTCTCTTAGATAAGATCCTAGATCATATTGAATTAAATGTTGAAAAACTAACAATGAGGAAGAAAATAAGAACAATCCATCAATAGAGAGCATTATTAATGAATTCTGCATTTACTTTGGTAGAAATTGGTTTGTGGATGCTTGGAATCAAAGAAACATAGCATAATCATATGAATTCTGCCTCAATATACACTTATCCAAACATGAAAGAAAACAACATGAAGTAGATAACAAGGAAACATTCACATAAAGAAAAGAAGGTACAGACTGCAAAGCAAATAACACAAGAATCTCTGCATCAAAATAATTGCTCGGCTCTGCAAATTTTATTAAAGGAACATCTCAAAATACACAGCACAAAAGCCTCACGGGTTCCCACAGGTTTCAACTAACAACCCCTTCTCTTCTCTATTACATATGATTATATAGGAACCATATGTCTTCAGCTTTCAAGCGCGAGGTGCCCTAACTTAGCTCTTGATAACAAGAAGTTGTTACAACTGAGCGAAACCTACACATAGAGTTTAACAACCTTCAGAATTGGTTACAAAAAAAATAATATGAAATTTTTTACAACCGAAAGGTGCCCACAGGAATTTGACCTTTAACTCTTGTCGCGATTGCTGAAAAATAGGCTTCAAAGCCCCAGCTATATATCTCAAATGGTGACAGTTGTGTACATTCTAAGAGAGGTTTTTTTAATTGAGCATGTTCCCAACAAAACACATGTCTCCATTTTCTCAGATTCTCCTCCAGCTCATCGAAATCTGCCTTTGAAATTGATAACTTAGATAGGGTTGCGAATTTATGGAAAAATACCCTGTGAAGATGACTTTTATTATCTTAAACCATGATACTTGTGTAAAAACTAAGAGAGGTTATTATAGATAAGCATGTTTTGAAGAAAAACCTCTCTCGGTTTCTCAAAATTCATCTTGATTTGGTGGAGACAGGCGTTTGAAATTGATGACTAAAATAATCGCTTTCAGAGGAAAAACATTTTTTAAGCTGCGATTGTGTAGGATTTCGCTAAATTTGAAAGTTTCTTTGTCCTTGCATATTGGATCAACGAAGTAGATGCTGACCGCCAATCTATTTCACCCCAGATCTCAGCCATTGAAGTATGCAGGGCCTGTCCCAATTTCACAAATTTGGAAAGTTTCTTCATTCGTGCATGTCCCCACTGCGAAGTTCACCTCCACCGTTGGATGGTTTTGGGTTTGGTTTGAGCCATTGATTCATTTTCCTGTTTAACACCCTTTCACAATTCCTCAAAACATTATCCTGCTCGTCCTTCCATCAGTGAAATGATTCTGGTCCCTTGGATGAAATCGGGCTTTGATTTGAGCCATTGATCCCTGCCACCCATAGTAGCTTCAAACTCTTCAAATGCAAATATAGTTATAAGAGTGACCTAAGAAGCATACACGTTGCCTCAATTGCTGGTGTAGTGATTTAAAACTTGTCCCTATCCCACATGCATAAAGTGAAAAACATTTTCATGGCTTATATGTGCAAGCCATTTCCATACTATATCAAGGAACAACATGATGTAGTATTTCTTTGGGAGCTCGGCACTTGGACTTTGTTTGATTACTGACTTGGATTGTTTGTTGGTGTGGATGGTCTATGTGTGGAGCTTGGCCCTTGGGCAAAAATATTTTGATAAAATTCTAAATGAAGACGGACAAGAAACCTGCTAAAGGCCAAGAGGTTAGAATTAGCCTTAAAATCCATTATTTTTATGTTTTAATTGCACAAATTCATATATTTTTTGCCTAAAATTATACTGTGCTAACACTTAGTGTTTGTTAGGGTATTTAGGGTCATTTAGGACCTATATTAGTGGAACGCATCTGAAATTTTTATTTCTCCAAACACATTGTCTTGATCTGGTTTAACGACAAGCAGACGAATGGATTTTGACTTAGCTAATAGGAATACACATAATAAACAAGGGGTAGAACACTTGGTAAAATATTATGAACTAGATAATATGTGTTACTCATATATCTTTATATACTACTACTTTAGGATCATATGATACAATCATTGGTATCGATTGTTGGAAGCACATGGATCCATACTACATTGGAAAAGTAAGATACTTCATTTCAAAGATGATTTAGGATAGATAAAAGACATAGTGGAAACCAAGAGAGAAGTATATGTAAGGTTTACTTCTAACTTACAATTGAAAATAAGCCTTAGAAAAGGATAATGGATGTATACAATAGTGGCTATGAACATGAAGGATGGTCTAATGGATATAGCACAACATCCTATGTTATCATAATTTTTTTAAGTATTTTTGAAAGAGTTTCTTAGATTACCACCTAAGATTGAGTTGGATTTAACTATTAAACTCAAACCAAGAATAAATCCTATGTATAAGGCTCTGCATTCTATGTCATAGTAGATCTAAGAGATAAGGACACCTCACAAAGAAAGAATGAGCATAAAAGTTGAATAAGAGTGAAAACTGCAGTAAAAAAGAGCAGAAGAATAATTATGCAGCAGAACTCAGATAGGAGCATAATAATGTCACATTGTCCAATAATTAGTATAATCAACAATGATATTACAATGGAGAGAATTCAAATCACCTATGAGAATTCGAACCTCAGTTGGTCTAGCATAGGGATTATCATCACTGGAGTGCTCCGGAATACTCAAACTCAACTGAACTAAACCTAAACTCAGCTAATTGAAGTCACAATCAGTTAACTGATTACGGAGGGCGAAATAGTGAGATTGTCATGCATGCAAATCAGAAATGGGTGCATGAGGCCATAATCAGTGGCATACGGATCTCTAACCCCCCACAAGAGTCAACTGACTCAGGTGGACTGCACTGGAACACTGAGTGGATTCTTATAAAATAGTGAACTGACTCAAGTGGTCCTAAAATGATGCATGCAGGGCTCAGAAGGTGGTAGATGGATCTTGGATGGCATCTTCACACCACTAGGGGGAAGATGACATCATCAACTACTAGGAATAATAAATAATGCTAGGTAGGACAAGGATGGAGTATTAAAATATCCTAATACCCCCCCTTAATCCATACTTTTGCATACTGGGCCCTGGTTATTAAGACCAAAGGTCACCCATACAATCAAATAAATGATAAAAAATAAAGAATAGTCCATGAACCAAGGAAATGGGAAAGCCTCATGGGAACACCCCCCCCCTCAAAATAGACTGAAACAAACCAAAAGATTAATTGCTCCAAACTCAAGTAGGTGTGATGCTTGATCATATGTCCGTAGTTATCTTCCTCTTGGGAATAAGTGGATCATGATCCAAAAACATGTTCTTGTATTCTCCTTCATTGGATGCAAGCAAATATGGAGGCTTTTTGAACTTGCTATTCAGACCGAACATGGTGAGAACAAACAAAAAATATGAAGATCATCCTGGAACCTGTAATTCAAACCAGCTGAGGTAGGATCAAATCCAGGAATGTGTAGATAATTATTTGATATCTCCTTTGAACCCACATAGGTGAGATCATAACCAAATGAACTATGACATGATGGTGGTGGCTTGGACTCCAAATCAGCTCCAAGAATAGATAAATGGTTTCTTGTTATCTTCTTTGAACCAACAGGGGTGAGATCAAAACCAAAATCACCAAAATATGTCTGAGACTTGAACCCAAGCAAATGGTAATGTCCTCCATATTCAATGAAACTCTGAGAACATGTGCCAATGATTGGATAGAAGTACATAGGAAGCATGTGATCAAGGATGGAAAATGCATCACCTCCAAACTCTGATTTAACCTCCAAAACATTCAATAGATCATCATTCTGCACACCAGCAGACTCATGTGAAAGAGAGGATTTAAGAACCTCTTTAGATTCTAGAGTATGAATTGGCTTATCTTGCTCAGAATTCGAAATAGAATACATTGAGAACATGAGTGTTGAATATGCAACTTCTTCTCCATATTGAACAACTTCATCATGAGATATGATGGAGCCCGAGACATAATTAGAGAGAACACTTAAGGAGGTATCACTAGGCTTGTTCTCCAAATGATTTGCACCAATCTCTTCATTATGCTTTCCAAATGATTTGTCTAATTGGGCCCATAGATCACTTGGATATTCAACAGTTTCAATGACGTAGCGCATAGTAGGAGACATAACAATACCCATTGTTCCAAAGGCTATGTCACAATCATTTATCCAATCATTCTCCTCTTCATAGGAAGCAAAATATCTCATAACACCAATACACATATCAAAAAGACCCTGTCTCTTCAGATATGCTATCATATTTGGTTTCCACTCATCATAGTTGAATGGAGAGAGAGAGGAGGAATTGCTTTCAAATTCATGGAAGCTGTTGTAGAATACCTGCAAAAATAATGGAAAATATATACTGCTGCAATTGCTGATGCACTCTAAAAAATTCGAATAACGAACAAAAAAATCTCAATTTTTGGAGATAGAATACTATTGAGCAGTGCTTTTGGACAATAGGCACATTTTTCCGGATCCTTCACACATTGCAAGACCTCATTGGATTTCTCCAATGAATTCAATGCAATGGCACCAAGATTTGTTGTGGAAATTTAGAGGCTTCTGGTGCACTACCGAAAGAAGCTGCTCAACCTATTCGCTCATGGGATCTAATACCATGTGAAATTCTATGTCATAGCAGATCTAAGAGATGAGGATACCTCACAAAGAAAGAATGAGAAGAAAAGTTGAATAAGAGTGAAAACTACAGTAAAAAAGAGCAGAAGAATAATTATGCAGCAGAACTCAGATAGGAGAAAAATAATGTCACACTGTCCAATAATCAGTATAATTAACAATGATATTACAATGGAGAGAATTCAAATCACCTAGGAGAATTCGAACCTTAGTTGGTCTAGCATAGGGATTATCACCATTGAAGTGCTCTGGAAGACTCAAACTCAACTGAATTGAACCTAAACTTAGCTAACTGAATTCACAATCAATTAAATGACTAAGGAGGGTGCAATAATGAGTTTTTCATGCATGTTAATCACAAATGGGCGCATGAGGCCACAATCAGTGGCATTCGAAGCTCTAAACCCCCACAAGAGTCAACTAACTCAGGTGGATTGCATTGGAACACTGAGCAGGTTACTATAAAATAGGGAATTGATTCAAGTGGTCCTAAAATGATGCAAGCAAGGCTTAGAAGGTGGTAGATGGATCCTGGATGAAATATGCACACCACTAGGGGGAAGATGACATCATCAACTACTAGGAAAAATAAATAATTCTAGTTAGGACAATGATGGAGTATTAAAATATCCTAACACTTCCAACAATCGATACTAATGATTGTATCATATGATCCTAAAGTAGTAGTATATAAATATATATGAGTAACACATATGATCTAGTTCAGAATATTTTACCAAGTGTTCTACCCCTTGTTTATTACGTGTGTTCATATAAACTAAGTCAAAATCCATTCATCTGCTTGTTGTCAAACCAGATCAAGACAATGTTTTTGGAGAAATAAAACTTTCAGATGCGTTCCACTAATCTAGGTCCTAAGTGACCCTGAATAGCCCTAACAAACCCTAAGCACCCCAGTTGAGTGATTTTATAGATTTGCATGCACATACAGTCAGTTGCTTGTACATCGCTCAATCATAACTAGTGATTGGGGTGTCTTGGGATAGTTAAAATCAGTCTAGGTGAGTGTGCATTTCTAACTAAGGGTCTTTGGCTCTAGTTAAGCTTGACTAGCCTCCAAGCACTACATGAGAAATTCAGATAGCCTCCTAACCTAATTTGAATTGAATTTCTATTTATATTATTCACCTCTGTTTATTCAAGTTAATGAAATACAACATTATTTCCTTCTTATCTGTTCTAGTTTTTTCTAATGATCTATGATAAATCATTCGTTATAGGATTAGTTGATTCTTGATCTAAGTTTCATAGTATATCTCTCTTGTTTATGTGCTTAGATATATATGTTCAAATTTTACATATTCAAGTTCCTTTAGGCCTGTACATTGCAAGTGTTCTTCCTTTTTGAATTTTGGTCCAAGCTCCCAAAGTTTGGTCCAAATTATGCTCTATAATATTTCTCCAAGTTTCTTCTTTGCTAATCAAAATGAGCTTACTAGTTGACCACCCTATCTTATCCAAAGGCAAGGGTTGTATGAAGGTGTGTATGTTGAAATTTGGTTGTCATTGATGTCGAATAATGTCAAAGAGGATTAAGTATTCCTGTGCCAGTTTGAAGAAGTATATGGATTCCAACATGAAGAAGTATATGCAAGAAAGTTTGAAGAAATACATGGAATCCAATCTAAAGAAGTATATCCAGAGGTACATGAAGCATATCCAGTTTCAAGAAGTACATAAGGAATACATTCAGTACATGTGGTACACGTAGGTCTCAAGTCCACCTAGTCATAGTCCCTCAAAGTAAAAGCTAAAGGGTTGGTTGGACAAAGGTTTGGAGCGCACAAGCAAGCCAAAGAGTTGATTGGAAAAAGTTCAGGAGTGCGCAAGCAGCTCGGAACAAGAAATGGTTGATCAATTATGAAAATATTGAAAGCGCACAAGACTCACCAATCATAAGAAGCTTTCAGTTGTTGAAGCACGCACAAGTACCAAGAAAGCTGTAGCGGTTGAAGATGTCAAGTGCGAAAGTCCCACAAACAATGGTAAATCAAGGGTGCAATACCACACCACAAGGGTGAAATTCCCACAAAGGAGAGGACCATGTATACACAAGACCCATAAGTGATGGTAACTCAGCAATGCAGAGCATGACAAGTGGCGAAAGCATTAAACGTGAAGCAAAGAAGAAGGAAATCCACAACCAACTTGTGGACATACAATCTGCGGAAGACAAGTATAAATAAGAATCAAGTTGAAGATTTGAAGTAAGATTGAAGTATGTTTTGAAGGGGAAATCTAGAAGATATAGATTTATCAAGATTCTAATACTTGGGGCATCAAGGGCTTGTGGAACGAGAATAGGATGATCTAGCAGAGAGCCAAGTGCGCACAAGCAGAGGAATGGAATAGTTGATGGTGTGTAGAATGATGCTGTGAATATGTGACAGTTGCACAAAGAAAGAAAGACAGAATTACAGAAGATGCACAAGTTGTTGATGTATATGTAACTTTGGAATGTATTTCATATATGTATATTTTACTCCTATAGAGATGGTATTATTACTCTATACGGAAGTGTTTGTATTCCTATAGAGATGTTATTATTCCTCTATATGGAAGTGTCATCATTTATATTGTAAGTGTTGTAACTTACACTTGATGGGTTATTAGACCACCTTGTTGGGGTCGGCCCTTTATAAGTCACGTGGGTCAAAGGGTTATTATACCACCTTATTTAAGGTCGGCCATGTGGGTCAAAGGGTTATTAGACCACCCTATTGGGTGTCGGCCCAGTCAGCATTATGTTATGTGGTTAAGTTAAGGCTAACCTAGTAAAGGTTATTAGGCAAGTCAAGTCAAGTATAAATAGAGTGTGGGAGGCACTCTATTTGATCATTCTATTCTCACACACACTCTTGGGAGAGTGGAGCACTTGTGGAGGAGGAGAAGCTGCTGCTAAGATATATCTATATCTTATGCTTGGATTATATCATTGCTCTATCTATCTCTAAGGAAGTTATTGGGGTTTTTCACCTTTATGGTTTTCCCCAACTAAAATCTGTGTCTCTTGTGTGCTTGCATTATTGTGTCCATGATTGATATGCTATAGATATGCTGTACATGTTGTTCTCTTAGTTAATATCCTAGATCAGATTGAAGTAAATTCTGAAAAATTAACATGGTATGAGAGCTATCCTGAAAGAAGGCATGGTATGGCATGTATGACACTTGTTGCATTTGTGATGCTAGGGCTTGATGTAGAAAAAACCAGTCATCGTAGCACTTTTGCTATAAATCCATTTTGGATCCATTTTCGGATCTGAAACTTTTACATGTTGAAGATAATGTCCCCATGTACCTTGTGTCCAAAGGAAAACTTCTAATTCGTTGTAATTTTTTTTTTATGATCTGTACAATCTAGGGTTTCTTCCTCTTCCAAATCTGAGTCATAAACATGTGACCTAGGTAAAAAGGTCATAACTTGGGCTAGGAAGCTCCAAATGAAATTTTGTAAAACCTAAACCTGAACCAGTGCACGGAATTTAATTTCTCTGGTAATTTTTGCAAAGGCCAAACCTGAACCAGTGACACGTGGCACGCTGTACAAATTCTCTCTCCTATTTTATCCCATAAACAGGTCACGTTGCGACACTTGGCATAACTCTCTCTCAGAGAATCCAATTGAGGTCATACCTATGGGGTTGGAAAGATGACAGGTCAGGATATCACATGTAGACGTTTCATACCCTTTGGATTCATAATTTAGGAGTTACACTAGAAACAATCAGGTGCATATTTATGTCAAAACAGAATTGGATTTTGAGCACCTTCATTCATGGCTCCGGGAATTAGGGTTTCGGAGAAATTTGGAATTTTTGTAATCGGAGACCACGGCTGAATTCTACTCATCAAAATCAAAATTTAGAGACCAAGATCAGATTTTTTGGTTGGGCAGAAGGCCGAGCTTGATCAGACCCTAGTTCGGGACTTTGATCGGAAAAGTGGGAAATTAGGGCTTCTGCAAAAATGGGAATTTTTGAAATCTGTGACCTCGGCTGGAAGCTCCTTAGAAAAATAAAATATCAGATCTTTGGATTGAACCTTTTGATTGGGCAGAAGGGTGGGCTTTATCAAACCCTAGTTTGGGATCCTGTCGAGAAGATCCAGAAGTCTCAAAGGAAATTTTGAGGGATGAAACTTTGCAGTTTTCAAATTATGAGTATACTACCTTGATCTGCTCATCAAGGCGCATCTTTCTATCCTTTCAGAAGTTTGAAATTCAAAGTTTGAATTTTTAGGGTTTCTCTGACAAACCCTAATCCAACTCCAGATCCAGTTCCTGCAAATCAATTGGATTGGATTAATCCTAGAAGAGAATGGATTGGTCACTTGCATAAGTGAAGAAGTTCATGTTTCAAAGGGAGATGAGGGTGAAGCCTTACATAAGAAGATTACAAGCAATCTCGACAGGTATGACTTATCCGGGTATGTTTCGATATTTGTTCATGATTAAGTTTATGGTATGTTTGTCTTCATATTATTACGGTTAGTACAATCTTGATTAAATTTAGACTTGTCGTATCACCTTAATAAAATTATGAATGCATGATAGAAGATATTCATTGATTAGGGTGTTGACACTTATGATTGTACTAATGCATTATGGTGTTGTATGAGGTTTATGTTGTCCGCTAACATGAAAGGTACACCAATAAAGACAAATCATGTTCTAGTTCAAGAACATATGATCATGGTGACAAAGATTCATCCATTGTGATGGATCACTTAGAAGATCTATTTACGAGGTATGTATAACTTGGTTCTATAATGGTTAGCCTATGAGATATGCAGGTTACTAGCACAAGTCATTGAAGAGAACAAGAAGACATCATGTGGGTATGTTAGACATAACTAGCTAACATAATAATCCAGGTATGTTTTTCCTATATCAAGTTAGAATCCTACCTTGTGATAAGATCTCTTATATAAGTATACATGGCATGATTGATAATGATTATTCATAGGTTTGAATAATCATGGGTTTAGGCATATTATGTTTCTTACCTTAATTTATGATATGACTAACCATAAGAGTCCTTGAATACTAATGCTTATTATTTCTGTTTGAAATGATCACGACTATACATGCTTAAGATTATTGTGTTTTGATAGAATTGAGAATATACTAATAAATGTATGATTATGTATGAGATCTCGAGGATATCACAATAATGATACTTGTAAGCATGCATAGTGATCGAGGATGGATATAAGTTCAAGGACATGTAATCCAGGAAGCAAAGATCAAGAGGGAGCACACTCCAGTAGTTTCTGCAAGGATGCAGATATTCAGAGGGAGTCGACCACTTCTCACAATCCACATCAGAATGGAGTTGCAAAGATTTAGAGGGAGTCCACCCAACAACCAAACAAAGATAAGTATTTGAATTGTCATTTCTTACATATTTGTTTGTTTAAATAATGTTGTTCAATAATGTATATGCTTATGTTCCTAGACTTAGGTTGTGTATTATGCATATTAGAATAATTGCATTAATGAACATTATACTACTAATATGCATGTGATGGGTAAGTGGCCTATGGCATTGTACAACATTCCATTGCTACTTATCTAGAATGAAACCTCTTTGCTGACATGTTGGGAGTAGTACAAACTCTTAACAATGTTTTGGTAGAGATTGGAAGGCATCTAGAAAGTTACAGGATTTGGATGAATGTTGTATTGAAGAATTGGCTAAAATAATTGCATGACTATATGACATATTTCTTTATGTGTAAGAACTTGTTCTGAAAACTATGAGATATTTCTAATCATGTAATTTAACTCATTTTGTAGGAAAGATCGTATATGAGCACCTACAAAAGAAGGACTACAACATTTGTTTCAGTAACAAAGTTATCTATTGAAGATATTGAATATATTGAAGTTCCCAGGATTCGGGAAGAATGCCATGATCGAGGAGTACCGGTTGATCATGAAGAATGATGTTTGGGATGCAATCCCAAGACCTGAAGGGAAGTCTGTTGTGAGTTCCAAATGGATCTATAAGATCAAGCATGTTGCAGATGGTAGCATGGAGAAATACAAAGCGAGGTTTGTAGCTCGTGGCTTCTCCTAGAAGGAGGGATTGAGTATGAAGAGACTTCTACACCTATAGATAGGCACACTTCCATCAGATCAATACTTTCTCGTGCTGCAATGATGAAATGGAAGATACACCAGATGGATGTCAAGACAACTTTCTTGAATGGTGTAGTCGAAGAGGAAGTGTATGTGGAGCAGCCACTTGGTTTTGAAACACATGATGGGAAGTCATATATGTGCAGAACTTGGTATGGTAGGATAGACAACTTTCTATCTAGTTTGGACTTTACCAAGAGTAAAGCGGATTCCAACCTTTACTACAAGGTTGAGGAAGACAATCCAGTGATACAACTTTTGTATGTGGATGACCTATTTATTACAGGTGAAGACAGATTGATTGCCGACACGCAGTGGAAGCTTGTTGCCAAGTTCGAGATGAATAACTTGTGGATGATGCACTACTTTCTAGGCATGGAGGTGTGGCATAGTGTATATGGAATCTTCCCTGGACAAGGGAAGTATGCAGTAGAGATCCTGAAGAGGTTTTGGATGATGGACTGCAAGGCCATGGCCACACCTATGGCATCGAACCTGAAGCTTTTGTATGATGTTTCATCTGATCCAGTTGATGTCACTGTGTATTGTCAGATTATTGGGTCCTTGATGTACCTCACGAACACAAGACCAAATATTTGCTTTGCGGTGAACACATTGAGCCAGTTTCTGACGAATCCGAGGAGTGTTCACATCGTTGATGTAATGCATATTCTGAGGTACCTGAAGGGTATAGTTGATTATGGGATCAAATATGATGCGAATCAAAAGTTTCACTTGCAGGGTTATGTTGATTCAGATTGGGCAGGAAGTGTTGCAGATAGGAAGAGCACTTTTGGGTGTTGCTTCAGTATGGGATTAGGTGTGATCTCTTGGTTTAGCAGGAAGCAGTCCTGCGTAGCACTGAGTACAGCTGAAGCAGAGTATGTTACAACTTGTTTGGTTAGTTATGAGGCAGTATGGATTAGGAAGCTACTTTTTGAGTTATTTGATCTCCCGCTGGAGGCTACTAGTATCTTTTGTGACAACTAGAGTTGTGTGAAGTTGTTTGAGAACCCGGTGTTCCATGACAAGTCAAAATACATAGATATCAAATATCACTATATCAGGGATATGGTGCAGAGAGGAGCGGTGAAGCTTCTGTATGTTGCGACAGATGAGAAGATTGTAGATGTGCTGACGAAGCCACTAGCCAGAGTGAAGTTTGAGTACTTTAGAGAGAGGCTTGGTGTTCTTCAGATCGATGGCCCTTCGAGGAAGAAGTGATGGAGACATTTGCTGAAGCCATTCCAAGCATGTTGGAAGGAGGATCCTTCACATGGATGTGGATGTAAGCGCTGGATGATGAGCATCATGACGGTGCTCCAGTTACTGCTCGACATATGTATGTGCATCATGTTAGATGCTTGATATGATCAGTTGGATAATTTATGTATGTATGCATCATGTTAGATGTTGGATATGATCAGTTGGATCATTTATGTATGTACGCATCATGTTGGATGCTGGATATGATCAGTTGGATCATGTGTATGTATTTGTATATGTATCAGGTGGATACATTGTATGATTAGGAAGATCATGTATGTTGATATGTATCAGGTATGATTAGGTGGATCATGTATTTGTATATGTATCATGTGGATACATTGTATGATCAGGTAGATCATGTACGATGATATGTATCAGGAAGATACTGTGTATGCATCAGGTGAATGCATTGTATGATCAGGATGATCATGGATGATGAGCTTCAGGATGTTGCTCTAGATGACATGCATCAGGACGATGCAGTGATGATGATCAGGATGATCATGTGTACATCAGGATGATGTATGGTGAGTATCAGGTTGATACTCTGTAGCCATGGAAAGGTTGTGCAGATAAGCATATAATAGCGCCCTGGAAGGTTTGCAGATTCTGTTGCTAGGTTTTTCCGCTGGCATATAATAGCTCCCTAGGAGATCTGGAAAATGTTGTTTCGAGGTTTTACTTTGGGAGGACATATAATAGCGCCCTGGGAGGTTTGCAGATTCTCTTGCTAGGTTTTGTCGCTGGCATATAATAGCTCCCTGGGAGATTTGGTAAACGCTCTTTCGAGGTTTTGTCCTATGGCATATAAGTAGACTTGGAAGATCTATACATGATGAAAAAGGCCTTAGATGCTCTTTCGAGGCATTGCCATGACCACATGTAATAAGTCCTGGAGATCTGGATAGGATGAAAAAGGCCTCAGATGCTCTTTAGGGTTCTTTTTTGACAAGACACTCTTTTAAGATTTTGTGGTGGGGTCACATGTAATAAGTACTGGAGATTTGGACAGGATGAAAAAGGCCTCAGATGCTTTTTAGGGTTCTTTCTAGTCAAGAGACTCTTTTAATGTTTTGTGACAGTCACATGTAATGTGCTCATGGGAGATACGACAGATAGAGCTGTGTGCTCATAATAGCCTGGGATGCTGCAGCCATGTTTTGTGATGCACGTAATAAGTCCTGAGGATTCCATAGTATGGCCAGTGATGTTGAAGACCTGCAGATGGTGGGACTACATCCAGTATGAAAAAGGACTGGCTCTGTAGAACTTTATATGACGAATAGATTCAAATATTGATTGAGATAGCAGCAGCATTGACGATGACGATGACTCGATGACGATTATCCATTGACGATAATCCAGAGAAGAAGACTTGTGCTAGAAGACCTGTGTAGAGAAATTCCTTCCTAGTTAAGAGGGAGTGTTGATGTATATGTAACTTTGGAATGTATTTCATATATGTATATTTTAATCCTATAGAGATGGTATTATTCCTCTATACGGAAGTGTTTGTATTCCTATAGAGATGTTATTATTCCTCTATACGGAAGTGTCGTCATTTATATTGTAAGTGTCGTAACTTATACTTGATGGGTTATTAGACCACCTTGTTGGGGTCGGCCCTGTATAAATCATGTGGGTCAAAGAGTTATTAAACCACCCTATTAGAGGCAAGCCATGTGGGTCAAAGCGTTATTATACCACCCTATTGGGTGTCGGCCCAGTCAGCATTATGTTATGGGGTTAAGTTAAGGCCGACCTAGTAAAGGTTATTAGGCAAGTCAAGTCAAGTATAAATAGAGTGTGGGAGGCACTCTATTTGATCATTCTATTCTCACACACACTCTTTGGAGAGTGGCGCACTTGTGGAGGAGAAGAAGCTGCTGCTAGGAGATGTCTATCTCTTATGCTTGGGTTGTATCATTGCTCTATCTATCTCTGAGGAAGTTATTGGGGTTTTTCACCTTTATGGTTTTCCCCAAGTAGACTCTGTGTCTCTTGTGTGCTTGCATTATTGTGTCCATGATTGATATGCTGTAGATATGCTATACATGTTGATCTTTCAGTTAAGATCTTAGATCAGATTGAAGTAAATTTTGAAAAATTAACACAAGTGCGTGAGGACTGAATGACAGTACCGAAGACAACACGTAGACTGTCATAGATGATCTAAGACAGAAGCACAGAGATAGATTTGAAGTATATATTGTAATGTGAGTATTGAAGAAGTTTATCTGATGCATAGAGATTGAGTTGATGTGTCCGAAGTAAGGCAGTCCATAAGATGTGCTAAGACAGAATTGATGCACAGTGAAGGAAGCGCATTATGATGAGGATGATCTGAGACACGTGCGTTAAACATAAAGTATGAATCAGATGATGTACAATTTGTCATAGATGATCTAAAATCCATTGCACCAAGACGGAACGAACATATTTGTAATGTCCTTTGTTAGGAATTTTATTAAAATACCCAATTTCCCACTTTTTCCCCAATTTCAACCTTTGACTAGTTTTGATGCCTAGGTCCCAAATTTGCCCCAAATGATCCCAAATACTTTGAGAAGGTATATGAATGATATTAGAACATAAATATGTGTTTCATGGATTTATTTGGAACTTAAAAATTCTTCTGCAAATCGTCTTTCAATTTTGGCCAATGTAGGTAACTTTGGTAGTGATTTCCCTTTGACTAGTATTGGTATTTAGGTCTCAAATTGACTCCAAATGCCTTCAAATATTCAAGTAAGGTGTATGAATGATATTAGGAATTGAATATGATTTTCAGGGATGATATATGGCCACCAAAATACCTCTACAAACCCTCTTAAGATTCTGTACCAAGTATGCAATTTTACGAGTAATTTGGGGTTCGAATCCCCCTGGGATAAGTACTGAAAAGTGGATTCCCAAATGCCTCCAAACCCACTCAAATTTATAAACATAGGTAGGGAATGTATTAAGGATTTTATTAAGGTCTCATTTTCACCATTAATTTATTATTATATCTGTTCCAACCCTCTCCCATTCAGCTGCAAAAATCACCCATTCGACCCTTGGGGAAATGACACTATTTCTTCTCCCAATGCAATTAAACTAAGTAAAAATACTTCAAATGCTCAAGTACAGTACATGAAACTTGTAAAATACATCCATGGTAGTCTATTAATCAAAAATTTATCATATAATAATCCATTCATTCGAAATCATCAGCATTACGTTGGTTCACAACAAGGTACTGGGGAAATGGCATTGTTCTTTTGTTAAAAGTGAGATTTACACATTTCTACTTGGAATTTCGACCTGAAACTTTTTGGATATGAATAAAAGAGTATTTAATTCATAGTAAAAAATAAATGGGGCATTATAATCTCCCCCAAAGAGTACAATAACTCACCAAAAATGCTCTCCCTCAAGGATTAAGAATATGCCATCAAAACTGGAAATGGTTGAAGGAGTGAGCTGCAACAGAAGAAACCATGAGCTTCCCTGTAGCTTATGCCTACAAATAAATACTCTATTAAAGCTCCAAATGAAAGGTCTGAATGGACTTTCCAATTACCAACTTGGATGGGAATCTTCCACCCTCAAAATTGGCTAAGGCAAGAAACTAGTCATCCACTAGCTCTCCCTCTTCACAAATGCAATTGCAAATTCTACAAATGATCAAAATCTGGTTTCATTCTTTGTTATTGACATTTCTAAAGTTCTCATGTACTCCATGGGTCGAATTCCTTCCAAGAGACTCATGCCAACTCAAATTGGGAAGAGATTCCAAAGAACACCACTTGTACAACAATTCCTAGTCTCCCACTTCCACCAAATCACATGTGGAAGCATATTAGCTGCCCTCACACCCTCGAGCGCCATCTTGGAGTCTATTTTTAGCCATGAAATTTCATATATGTCATATGTCAGCCTTTAGGTATGATTTGTTTCATAGGTGTCATAGCATCTTCATCATTGTTGTCAGAGAGCTAGGGAATCTAGCCCAAGTGTCTCACTAGCTTCTAGCCCAAGTGTCTCACTAGCTCCAAATTGCCTCTTCCTCTTCCATGGGAGTTAATCTTACTCTATATTTTTACCTTGGATGAGTCATGCCATGAATAATACTTTTTGAACTCCCCCAAGTATGTTACCATTCACCTTGAATTTGAATTGGTGAGAGAATGATGCCAAGACTAGTGGGGAAATCTAGCCATATGTGGGTCCCACTTCCTCCATGTGTCTTCATGATCAAATGCCAATTTGATTTTCACTTGTATATATTTATTTATATCCTTTATTAAATATTTATTCCATTCTAATGTTCAAACATCATTTATTATCCCTCTTATTCCAAATCCCAAAGATTCCACCCCAAACCTAGGAAACTAGTAATTTTCCTCCTTGGCAATTATTTGACCCTTAACATCAATTTGAAAAAATCTAATGAATATTGCCAATGTGATTAGGCCATTGTGACCCAATGCCAAATTTGGGACATGACAAATCCTCCCTTCCCAATATTGCTTGTCCTCAAGCAATTTCAAACATGGGTGTTGAAGAACTTGCTTTCTGTATAATTCTCTGAAGTTGCCATTGAATTGCCCAACCTTGAGTCTTTGAGTTTCCATGAAGATTTTAGAGAGGAACCGCCATGCTTGCTGCTGCACTACTCTGATAAAAATCACTTTATTAAGTGGGAAATCCATCTCCTATACTGCTTGTTTCCCCCAAAAATTGAAACCAATGAGACTAAGAATTATCCGAGGGTCCCATTGCTTGTATTGCACTCCAACAATTAGAAGTGCTCTCCAATTCATAGTTCGCGGATCCCATTTTCTTGTATGCATTCTTCCAAACATCACGAATACAAAATATATATCATTAAAGTACATAACAACATAATGAAAATGAACATCAAGAATATGCTTCATCAAAGAATCATGAAAGTGCTTATACCTCCAAGCAAGTAGACCACCGTTTTCCAAAGTGCATACAAGCATCAAGTAACCAATCAAATCTGCTCCAATGACATAGGTGAGGATCCCATGTCCTATAATGATGCTCCAAAAGGATGTGACATGTATCAAAATATTCAACCATGTATTCTTTCATCCAAGAAGTGAATGAAGAATCTCCACCAAAATCTGAACCAAGTAATGAGCAGAAAAACAAGGAGACTTCAAATGACTCAACGAAGTCTCACCCATACATCCCTGAATGTGAGAATCATAAAGATATAACAAAGTATGTGGCTTCCAACAAAAAAATTATCCAATCATAAATCTATTCACCCAAGTGTTGGATGAAGTTCCTCCAACATCAAATGAATCAAGTGTTGAGCAAGAAAAACCATGAGTCTTCAAGTGACTCAAATGCATATCATAGGTGCATCCATGTAGATGTGCATCATCATAAAGTAACAAAGGATGCTGCTGAAAATGTGAATAAGAATGTGCTCCAGCCATATCATCATAAAAATTAAATCTAGGAGTTCCATACTCCTCATGTGGCACCATCAAAAAGAACCCTTCACACCCATACTTCATTGAGACTAATGCTGCAAAACATGTGATTGTAGGATGTAGGAGAATGAAATAACTCACCCAAATGATCAAAAAGTGCAGAAGTTTCATCATGGGAAGGATCCAAATGGGTAGTATCATGCAGCTCCTTCAAAAGTGTGAAACCTTTGTCATAGATTGGTTCCAATGTAGAGGAATCATGCTCTTCTTTAAAAATTGCATAAACTTCATCAAGAGACAATTCAAGTTCCTCTTCCACCACATCAAGTGTTTGGATCTCTTCAAGTTCATATTCAAACACATAAAGCACATTAAATTTTCCACATTTCTCATGATCCACCATGTCATGAGAATCCTCCAAACAATCTACCATTTGACAATCTGAAATATAGGAGGAAAAACAAGTATCTTGCAACTTTTCAATAAGTTGCTCATTTTGAATTGCGAGCTTATGATTATCCTCATTATTCTTCAAGTATGCATCATGTAACAATTCATTAAGCTCAAACAATTGGTTTCTATCAAAAAGAAAAGACATGAAATTACCTTTGATGTGGCACATTGCTCTTTGAATCTTCTCCATGTCTTCAAGGAAGGATGTTTCCTCCAATGAAGTAGCTCTCCAACAAGAATTTGACACCAATGATTGAGTGTCATGGAGAATGCTGAGGGACTCTTGGATCTTCTTTTCATTAATATTTAAGGACCCTTCAACAAAATGAGGCTCTTGCAAATGAACCTCCTCATCTTCTTCATTTTTGCTTGGACCAACTTCATGAAGCTCAAGTGGTGATGGGGAAGTTGATCTTGGTTCTTCTTCAACTGCTACAAGGTCTTCATTATCATGCGTAATGGAACTTGGGCTTGCAACAACACTTTCAGAAGTGATCTCTATGTCACCAACATAGAGGTGTGAGAACCCATCAATAGGTACTCCTTCATATTTTAAGCATCCATCAGTAGATGCTCTTTGGTTCAAGCAAGTTGATGCATTTTGCCCCTTGTTTTCCTTAGGATCAATATCTTTTAAATCTCTCTTTGAAGAATTCCCAAAAGCTCTCCTCAAGTGGGACATTATTTCATGAACACATATATGATACTCACTCCAAGTTTCTTTACAAGAAGGGAATAAACCTTTCTTTACTAACTACACATCTTCATTTTTGGGCCTATTTTCAAAAATATGTTCAGCATAGTACTCAAAAGACATGGCATTTTGTGTATTTTTGCTAAAAGCAAGATATTCTTGATATTGTTGGGGCAAGATTTTATTTGTTGCTCTCCATCTTTGGAACTCACTCATAGAATTATCCTTGGTTGGTGTGACACACTCATATTCATCATATTTAAAGTCATAAGAATAATCTTCATTTCTCCTGAAATTGTAAGAAGTGTTGCATGATGCAACCTCTTCCTCGTACCATTCACATTCTGCTTCATATTGCTCATAAGCATTTGCATATTCGTCATAAGAATTGTACTCATAGGATTCATCATAATAGTAAGACATGGCTACCAATTATCCTTGAATGTATGTACCTAATCCACAGGTGCAAGGACCATGCTCTGATACCACTGTAATGTCCCTTGTTAGGAATTTTATTAAAATACCCAATTTTCCACTTTTTCCCCAATTTCGACCTTTGACTAGTTTTGATGCCTAGATCCCAAATTTGCCCCAAATGATCCCAAATATTCTGAGAAGGTATATGAATGATATTAGAACATAAATATGTGTTTCAGGGATGCCTTTGGACCTTAAAAATGCTTCTGCAAATCCTCTTTCAATTCTGGCCAATGTAGGTAACTTTGCTAGTGATTTCCCTTTGACTAGTATTGGTCTCTAGGTCTCAAATTGACTCCAAATTCCTTCAAATATTCAAGTAAGGTGTATGAATGATATTAAGAATTGAATATGATGTTCAGGGATTATATATGGCCACCAAAATACCTCTGAAAACCCTCTTAAGATTCTGGACCAAGTATGCAATTTTACTAGTAATTTGGGGTTCAAATTCCCCTAGGATAAGTACTGAAAATGGCTTCCCAAATTCCTCCAAACCCACTCAAATTTCTGAACAGAGGTAGGGAATGTATTAAGGATTTTATTAAGGTCTCATTTGCACCATTAATTGATTATTATATCTGTTCCAACCCTCTCCCATTCAGTTGCAAAAATCACCCATTCGACCCTTGGGGCAATGACACTATTTCTTCTCCCAATGCAATTAAACTGAGTAAAAATACTTCAAATGCTCAAGTACAGTACATGAAACTTGTAAAATAAATCCATGGAAGTATATTAATAAAAATGTATCATAGAATCATCCATTCATTCGAAATCATCAGCATTACATTGGTTCACAACAAGGTAGTGGGGAAATGACATTGTTCTTTCATTAAAAATGAGATTTACACATTTCTACTTGGAATTTCGACTTGAATTTTTTTTGAGATGAATAACAGAGTATTTAATTCATAGTACAAAAGAAATGGGGCATTAGAAGCTCCCCCAAATAGTATAATAGCTCACCAAAAACTCCTTCCCTCAAGGATCAAGAATATGCCATCAAAATTGGAAATGGTTGAAGGAGTGAGCTGTAATAGAAGAAACCATGAGTTTCCTTGTAGCTTACACCTACAAATAAAGACTCCATTAAAGCTCCAAATGAAAGTTCTGAATGGCCTTTCCAATTACCAACTTGGATGGGAATCTTTCCCCCTCAAAATTGGCTAAGGCAAGAAACTAGTCATCCACTAGCTCTCCCTCTTCACAAATGCAATTGAAATTCTACAAATGATCAAAATCTGGTTTCATTCTTTGTTATTGAAATTTATAAAGTTATAATGTCCTCTATGGGTCGAATTCCTTCCAAGAGATTCATGCCAAATCAAGTTGGGAAGAGATTCCAAAGAAAGCCACTTGTACAACAATTCCTAGTCTCCCACTTCCACCAAATCACATGTGGAAGCATCTTAGCTGCCCTAACACCCTTGAGCGCCCTCTTGGAGTCTATTTTTAGCCCTGACATGTCATATATATCATATTTCAGCCTTCAAGTCTGATTTGTGTCATAGGTGTCATAGCATCTTCATCATTGTTGTCATAGAGCTAGGGAATCTAGCCCAAGTGTCTCACTAGCTCCAAATTGCCTCTTCCTCTTCCATGGGAGTTACTCTTCCTCTATATTTCGACCTTGGATGAGTCATGCCATGAATAATACCTTTTGAACCCCCCCAAGTATGTTACCATTCACCTTGAATTCGGATTGGTGAGAGAATGATGCCAAGTGTAGTGGGGAAATCTAGCCATATGTGGGTCCCACTTCCTCCATGTGTCTTCATGATCAAATGCCACTTTGATTTCCACTTGTATATATTTATTTATCTCCTTTATTAAATATTTATGCCATTCTAATGTTCAAACATAATTTATCATCCCCCTTATTCCAAATCCCAAAGCTTCCACCCCAAACCTAGGAAACTATTAATTTCCCTCCTTGGCAATTATTTGACCCTTAACATCAATTTGAAAAAATCTAATGAATATTGCCAATGTGATTAGGCCATTGTGACCCAATGCCAAATTTGGGACATGACAATATCCCTGAAGGTGCGTAGTTCCATCAGATACTGATGCACGAAGTCAGAACAATACTTTATTAGTAGATGCGCAGTATTAGTTGAGATTGCAAATGCACAATAGAAGAATGGAATATTGAATCTTGGCAGAGATTGCAGAAGTTGATGAAGTTGCACAAAACATATGAAGTGCGGGATCAGTTGAAGTGAGGAGTTCACTATGAATTCAAGTGATGTATGCAACATGTAACAAAAATACGACAACATATAGAAGGTGCACACAACAGAACAAACAAACAATATCTGAAGTGTGCATGGATATTAAGTTCAACAGAGCAACATCTTATTCTTATATATCAAGGCGACAGGATGGGGCAAGGAGTAGGGGGTCGTAGCTTCCTTCAAGTTGGTGCTGGTAAAACAAGGAGTTGGTGCTTCCTTAATTTTGGTTTTTATAAAACGTCGATGTCTCCTTCAGGTTGGTGCTGGAGAACTTAGGAAGTTGGTGCTTCCTCGAATGTAATATTTTTAGTATAAAATAGCATTCAGTGGTTTTCTCCCATTTGGGTTTCCACGTAAAATTTTGTGTTATTGCACATATGTGGATGAATGTTTTATTTATGGTGGATGCATAATTAAAGTTCAGATTAATCAGTTAAGAAGTTAAAAAAATTTCATAACTGCGTTAATACCGATTCACCCCCCCTCTCAGTATTAAACAATTTCCAACAATTGGTATTAGAGCGTGTGTCTTCAGTAACAACTTAACATTTGGAAGATAGATCCGCGCACAGATATGGACAATCAAGAAGGTATCTCCACCAACAGAGCACCAAGGTTTGATGGCACCAAATACACCTTTTGGAAGGTCAGGATGGAATTATACTTGCAATCTCTCGAACCTGATGTCTGGCAGTCCATTGTGGATGGTTACAATGTTCTAGCAGTCGCACCAATTGAACCAACTGAGAAGAGATTATATGAGTGCAATGCAAGTGCCGAAAATGCACTACTATGTGGGTTAACAGACCCTGAATTTATTAAGGTCATGCATTGCGCCTTGGCCAAGGATGTATGGGATAAGCTCAGAAGTGTCTATGAATGTGATGAGAAAGTAAAGAACGCGAAGCTATAGAATTACTCTAGGTTATTTGAATCCTTGAAAATGAAAAATGAAGAGAATATTGCCTCTTAATTCTTGTAATTTGATGAGATAGTTAATGCTATCAAGAGTCTGGGAGTTACTCTAGAAGAAGAGTCAGTAGTACATAATATACTGAGAAATCTGCCTTCAAGATTTGATGCAAAGGCATCTGTGTTAGAAGATAGAGCCAATATTGAAGACCTGAAAAAATGACGAGCATCAAGGGATCTTGATAGCATATGAGATGCGAACGAGAAAGAGAATCCCATCAGAAAGGAAGTATCCTTTAAATCCACTGGAAAGGCTAAGCATGAGCATGATAATGAATCTTGCAATGAATCAGATGAAGAGGATTCAAACTTCGTAAGGAAGCTGAAAAGAGAATGTGGTAAGTATAAAAAAAATTGCCTTTCACATGATTCAAATGTGGAGGAATAGGCCACTTTACTTCTAAGTTTCCATATAGGAAAGATGGAGATAACGACCTTGAGGAATAATTCAGTTCCCATGAACGAAGAATAGTGTGCAATCAGGACAAACCAGAGACTAGAAAGAAAGTTCCAAGGCAGAAGAAGAGTCTATACACTGAGGATGACAACAATGTGTCCGAAGAAAGTGACTGCGACGAGAAGCCAAAACAAGTACTATTCATGGCCTTCATGGAAGAATAAATCAATGATGAAAAGAAGAATAGCTATCCGTAAATCAAGAAGAATACATCATTTGCGCAAAGAAAACCAGGATCACTGGATAAATACTTCTTTAGTGGGTTCTTCAATACACCTCCAAAACCTATTGCAGAAGTTAAATCTAATAGTCAATCTGAAGAAGAAGAAGTTTCAGAAGTTGATTGGGAAGGTGAATTGATTAGTTCCCTTGATGAATTAAAGAATTCAAGAAAGAAGAGTAAACTCTTACAGGACCAACTGTCGAAGTTTGAAGAATAGGTCAAGCAAGTAAAAGAGGTTCAAGTATCTCATGATAAACAAGTATGTGAAAATATGATGAGTTGTGAAAAACAATTGAATTGCACATTCGACAAGTTCAAAGTGCTTGAACAAGAGAAATCTGTATTGAAGGATTCTTTGGAAGAGTTAGTGCAGAAAAATAAGATGCTAACAAGTCAGATTGAACCAAAGGATAGAGAGATCTCTCACTTAGAAGAAAAGTTAATTGAAATAAAGGGAAAGAAACAAGTTCAAGATCCCATCATAAGTGACACTCCAAATTGTGCACATCCAGGAAGTGACAACACCGGTCTTAAAGATAAAGTGAAGAACAAGTTCAAAGGTATCACATCAATTTTGAACAAAATTATGAATGAATAGAGATCACCAGAAGACAAGTCAGGACTTGGTTATGAAAGAACATCTAAGAAGGTATGCGACATTGAACATCGTCCAAATCAAGTGAAGTCTTTCAGGTATGAAAATTCCTTCAATGATTACAACTCTTTCCATTACACTACTAGAAGAAGGACTAACATAGTGAAGTGCGCAAGGTGCAACTTTATTGGTCATATTGCTAAGTATTGTCAAACTATGAGATGCTATGCATGTGATGGCTTTGGACATAAGGCTATGTATTGTCAAAGAATAGTAAATTGTCCTGATGAAAACTTGTCGCGCAAAAGCAATCACAATACAAGGATCAATATGGAAGGCATTCAAGCACATAATCATAATAGAAGTGTGCACATAAAAACTTGGGTAGTGAAATATCCTAAAAAATGCATATAAGAAGCTGACAATCCACGTACATCCAAAGCAACAAGCAATTGCTGCCCCTCTTGCTAATCTCCAAGAGATTGAGTGAGACCCTTGAATTCAACATGATGCATCTTAGGAATTCAAGGAGTATGTTAGTGAATGTTATAGTTTGAAGATGTCTGTCACATAAATGATTAATGTTGCAAAAGGTTATATGTGTTGAGTTGGATTCTCGCAAAAATATCTTCAATATTGTTGATGAACAAAGATATGTGTGTATTCAATTAGTTGTTGAGTTATGTTGAAGTTAAGTTGTCACACAAAAGCACTTGCATGTAATAGAATGAAGGAAAAGTACAAACAAATACTGTTGAGAAATAAACATGAGTTCGCACAGAGATATATACATAAATGTGACTTGCATTATATTCAAAATTTGTGTGTTTACAAGATGCATAAGTCTTATGTTGCTGAGAACATAGCTGAATTACAAAAGAGACTTCATGCTGAGGCCAAAGAGGTGAGTTCAAGAAAACAATTGAAGCTGTATCAGGAAAAATTGAGAATCACAGAGTAATTCAAAGTCACAATTCAAGATCTAGATCTGCGTTTGATTGTTGTGTGAGATTAAGCTCCAAATCCTTTGGATCCATCTTGTTACACTCAGAAGTTGGCTACAAGGGAAAAAATTGCAGAGTTACAGATGATGATTGTCAAGGAGAATACTCATCTTGAATTGAGTTCAGTGCGTCAATAATTTGTTGTTGTTGCTTCTCCAAGAATTTGACCTGTTTGCTCAGACTAGTCAATCCCTCCGTGTGGCTATGGTTCACATATGACTGAGCGTACAGATGATTGGATTTGGACTCCCTCATTTGGCCCTTCCAAATGTTCATGTATACTCTTAGACAAGTAAACTCAGTTTGTTGCGACTGGACATCAAGGTGCATATTGTCAAGAGAATCAATGAACTTATTGTAGAGGGAAGCCATGGCCAGAAGATGAAAGAAAAGGAAGCAATATGCAAAGAAAGATGGTAGAAGAATAGGGGTGATGAACCAAACATTTTGTAGCTCTCCTATAGAATTGAATGGTAGTTCTTCACGCGCGTGAAATTTAATTGAAGAGACATGGAAGTAAACTGCATTCATGTCCGCGTGATTAAAATTTGGGCATGTAGTCGCTAAAATTAATTGCTCGAGTTAATGAGTCTAGGAAAAAGGATGAAAAACGGAAATCTAATTCATTGTTCCATGTGAAGAGAATGATGTTGCCCTAAAAGCTCAAGTACGATTGTGACATGTCAAAGGTGCCACACGAATGGTTTGTCATATCGCTTTATGGCCAAGTTGGATGACAAATGGAAATGTGTGAAATTTTTTGATTATCGTGGCAAGATATGTGACGTCAGAAAAGGAAACAAGGATTGGTGACAACACAATAAATGCGACGGAGGAACAGTCAAATGCCAGAAGAAATTGACAGGAACAAAATGTAGAAACAAACGTAGATAGAATTTAGCATGGCACGGTGAACATGGGAGGAATATGGCATGAATATTTGCATAAGAAGTGATGAAGCATTGTTATGACAGGAACACAAGATCAAGATACAGAAGGAAGATAACAACTGTACAGGGGGAGCGCATATGCGATGACTATGAAAATAGTGCACAGTTTGCAAGGTATCATCACATAAACTTCAGCAAAAGAATGAGGCAGGAATATAAGGGGAATTATAAAAGAAAGCAAGAAGATGAATGAAGGCCAATGCAAAATAGAAGAACCAATAATTGCGCAGGGATGGCACCTCTTTGCCATTGATGTGAAAGGGGGAGAAAGAGCATGAAGCTAATAATGAAGAGCATGAAGCATGCATTAGTGCAATGAGAATGATCATGAAGCATGTGATCCATGCATAAGTAATAGAAAGCTGAAAAAGCATTGAAAACAGAATGCGCAGATTTCAAAGGCTCAAACTGGCAAAGAACACAGGCGATGTACGTACTATGACAAACATAGAGCTAAAGGGTTGGTTGGCCAAAGGTTTGGGAGTGTGCAAGCAAGCCAAAGAGTTGATTGGACAAAGTTAGGGAATGCGCAAGACGCTTGGAACAAGAAATGGTCGATCAATTATACCAATCTCGAAAGCGCGCAAGACTCACCAATAAGAAGAAGATTTCAGTTGTTGAAGCGTGCACAAGTACCAAGAAGGCTATAGCGATTGAAGATGTCGAGTGTGAAATTCCCACAAGCAATGGTAAATCAAGGGTGCAAGACCACACCGCATGGGTGAAAGTCCCAGCAAGGCGAGGACCATGTATGCGCAAGACCCAGAAGAGACGACACCTCAGTGACGCAGAACATGACAAGTGGCAGAAGCATGAAACATGAAGCTAAGAAGAAGGAAATCAAAAACCAACTTGTGGACATACAATCTGCGTAGGACAAGTATAAATAAGAAGCAAGTTGGAGATTTAAAGTAAGTTTGAAGTATGTTTTGAAGAGGAAAGTTGGAAGATACATATTTATCAAGCTTCTAATATTAGAGGCATCAAGGGCTCGTGGATCCAAAACATGATGATCTAGAAGAGAGCCTAGTGCGCACAAACAGAGGAATGGAATAACCAATGGTGTGTATAATGATGTTGTGAAACCGTGACAGTTGTGCAAAGACAAAAAGATAGACTTGCATAAGATGAGTAAGTGCATGAGGACTCAATGACAATATTGCAGATAACATGCAGACAGTCACAGATGATCTAAGACAGAAGCATAAAGACAAATTTCAAGTATATCTTGTGATACGAATAGTGAAGAAGTTTATCTGATGCACGAAGATTGAGTTGATGTGTGCTAAGTAAGTCAGTCCATCATATGCGCTAAGATAGAATTGCTCCATAGTGACGGAAGCACATTACGATGAGGATGATGTGATACAAGTGCGTTAAACAGAAAGGGAAAAATCAAATGATGCACAGTTTGTAACAGGTGATCTAAAGGATGTTTCCCCAAGACATAACATACATATCTTTGAAGGTGCATAGTTCCAACTAATACTAATGCGCGAAGTCAGAACAACAATTCATCAGTAGATGCACAATATCAATTGATATTTTTAGATGTGCAGTAGCATAATGGAATATTGAATCTTGACGCAGACTGCAGACTGCAGAAGTTGATGAAGTTGCACACAACATATGAAGTGCGACGTCAGTTGAAGTGAAGAGTTGAGTGTGAATTCAAGTGATGTATGCAACACAGTAGCAACAATACGACAATGTACATAAGGTGCACACAACATAACGAACATAAGAATATCTGAAGTGTGCATGGATCATAAGTTCAACAGAGCAACATCTTATTCTTATATATCGGGGCATCAAGATGAGGCAAGGAGTAGGGGGTTGTAGTCTCCTTCCAGTTAGTGTTGGTAAACCAGGGAGTTGTTCCTTCCTTTAGGCCGATGCCTGTAAAACCAGGGGGTCGATGCCTCCTTCCAGTTGGTGTTGGATAACTTAGGAAGTTGGTGCTTCCTCGAATGAAATATTTTTATTATAAAAGAGTATTCCATGGTTTTCTCCTGTTTGGGTTTCCATGTAAAAATTCTGTGTTATTGCGCATTTGTGGATGAATGCTTTATTTATGGTGGATGCATAATTAAAGTTTAGATTAATCAGTTCAGAAGTTAAAAATTGTTCATAACTGCGTTAATAGTGATTCAACCCCCCTCTCAATTTTAAATAGTTTCCAACAATGTACATAATAGAAATTGTGAAAGGGATCTAGCCTCTTAACTAGTAAATTGTTCAACCCTTCACAATGAGCAATTTGGAATCCCCACCACCAATAGATCAAATTGATTAGGATTTTAACACAATTAGATGAATCTCTCTACCAATTTCTACATGAAATTCTCTATGGAACTTATGTAACACAGGTGAGTCCTTGTTAAATCTATCCTATTTACTCTTGGTAAGAGGCTAAGGATCACTAATGAATAAGAAAACCATGTCTTTATTGTGTGCTTCTCAACTAAACCTTGTGATCGTCTAATTTTGCGGCCTACCCTCATGGCAACATGTTACCTCCTAGGTTATCACAAAAATTATCCATTCAATTACTCGAAGGAAGTTAATAGTAGGCTAAGAGTAGGAACAATACTCCCCCTCTCCGATAGTACATATGTCAAATCCCCTTCGTATAACCCTTACATGTTTGTAAGCTTACTTGACAATATTCATCTGTCTCTACACACATAGAGCGCCATATATCAAATATAATTGTCCAAAGAAAATATATAAATCCTAATCACATGTTCTCAATATGTTCATAATTTATGCATTATCACCACATTAAACATAAATAAAAGATCATGTCAACCAAAATAGTTTACGTATAAATCTAGCTAAACAAGGGATGATCATAAGGAACACTCTCAACTAATAATAAAAATATAAAAGTAATACTATCAAATGTCTCCATGCCAAGGATCATCAACATATATGGTGAATAAATGCTTATCTAGCAAATCACCATTGATAAGAGGATCGATTGCATTAGTTAGAACGTATGAAATAAACTCAACCAATGCCAAATCCTTTTTTTCTCTTGGGAGTACCAAATTCAAGATCATATTTTTGGAGGATAAGAATCTAATGAATAAAGTTTTTGATAATGACGTTCCTACCCAAGAGAGATAGGATGGAATTCAAGTTTACGATGACTTTGGTCTTACTATTTGTAACAACTCAATAATTAACTTAATAATTATGCAATACTTTTTATTATTATAGAGATTTAAATAAATGATGTTATAGTCTATAATCCATAACATAATTAATTATTTACTCCACATATGTTAGTATAACTATGAAGGTAGAATTAACCTCTCCAACACCTTTTTTATCCACAAGAAAAAACTATATTTTATTAATAAGTATATGAAGTGCACTAAACAGAAAAGTCTAGCAAAACATCCAACAAGAGCCACCAAATACTGAGACCATTTCAGGTCTCCCAAGACAGTATATAAGCCAATAAAAAGATGGAGCCGAGATATACCAATCCCCCAGAGAGTTTAAAACAAACAATAGGTCCAAAATGTAAATAGTAACCAGAAGAAAAAGAGAAGTAGAAAACTAATCCACCAAATACTAGCGCCGCCAAAAAAACAAGTCATAATACTAAACAATAAAAATATTCCAGAAACCCCTAAAGGGAGGAAGGGATCCCTCCAAGATCTCATGATAAATCCTTCCAGCCGTCGCCTCAAGACCCCGCCAAGAAAGAGAATCCGCCATAGTATTATGCTCCCGATATATGTGGACGATAGAATTCGACGCGCAATGACGGAGAAGTAACCTTGTTTGGTCCAACCAAGACGAGAGTGCCAAAGCACTAATGTCCGAAATAGAGTTTGCCCAATTTACAATGATCATCGAATCGCCAACAATCTGCTCCAGATGAATATTGGCCTTAGCGGAAAAAAATAAAACAAGCCATAAAGCCACAAGTTCCGCTTTCGTATTGGTGCCATCACCACCGTGTAACCATAGTTTGATCCTATTCCCATTATATAGTTCAATGAATGCCCCTGCACCACAGTGGCCAGATGATCTCAAGGTAGCACCATCAAACCTGGCCCTATTGCCCGAACGAAGAAGATTGGGAGACCACTGGTTACGAATAGTGATCGACGGAGTCATATTCATAGAGCATCCATATTCAATAGATACCGAATGGATGTCACATGCAACTTTGCTAACCTCCGAAAATTTATTTTCAAAGATAACCAGGTTCCTCGTTTTCCAAATTGACCAGGATAATAAGCATGCCTTAAACAGCTACCACGCCTAATCTCATATAAATAGTAGAGTGTTAGGGACTTTTGTAATTTTTACTAACATTAGAATGTTTAAAGACTTTATAGTCCCATCATTTTCCTCTAGTAAACTTGGTTTCATAGTTAATTTGTATGAATAAATACTAACTTGCAAGCCATCCACCTTTCCTTTATTTACTAGTAGAAGGAATTTACTATTGTTTAGCTCTGCTATGATTTGTATATTGAAAGGAGTTGTGTATAGCGTTCATAGTATTTAGATTTGTTTATTTTATGGTTAGCCATATATTAAGTTTATACCTTCATAGGTTAATTCCTGGTTAATGTTCTTCCGTAAAGGGTGAGAGCCATGTGGTATGTGTTTTACTTAGCACATTGTGCTAACACCATGCTTGTATGTAGGTTCATGTTGGTAGATTGGATCCTAGCGCACAACAAATAAATCCTGTTATTCAATAATTTTTAATTCCTAGGGGAGTTAGGGTTTATTTTAATTCCTCACATTTCTTGAATTCAATAATTTTTCTTCTTCTTATCTTTCCCTTTTAAAATTTTAATTACTCACACAAGTCATAATTCCCTAGTAAGCTTGGTCTCTCTTTTCAACAAGTTGTCCCATAGCAAGTTAGTAGAAACATTTTATAAATTAAATATCACTTTAATCACATACAATGTTCCTTTTTCATGATGTCCCGCATAATACATAGGTCCAAGTTTCCTGACTTAGTCAAAATATAATCATATCCAAGTCCTCTGGCTTATTTAAATAGGGGTAAACTCTTGGGATGTTACATCCCACCCCCCTTAAAGCAACACCGTCCTGGTGTTATTATTTTAAAACAGAAAAGGACAGTCTTCTCTCATTGCCTCCTTTTCCCAAGTAGCCTCTTCAGGTACAAAGTGCTTCCATTGCACCTTCACCTAAGTAATAAATTTTTCCTGAGCTGTGTTTCCCTCCGGTCCAGTATACATTGTGGTTTTCGCAGGAATTCTCCCTCTGGTTCTAGCTGCAATAAATTCTAGTCAATGACATGTTTGGTATCATAGACATATTTTTTTAAAAGAGATACACAGAATACATCATGGACTTTAATATGATCTGGTAATACCATCTTATAAGCAACATGGATTATCCTTGCTAAGATCTCAAATGGTCCACTGTATGTCGGGGCCAATTTGCTACATCTTCCTAACTTGGGAGTGCTTCTTTTTGCTTTGGCCTTGAAGTAAACATGATCACCCAACTGATTCTCTTTATCCTTGCAAAATTTATCTGCATAACTTTTTTACTGATCTTGGGCTTCTTTTAAATTTTGTTTTACCTTATCCACTAACTGTTCCACGTATTTTAGTAGATTTGATCTCAACATTAACCCGTCCATTGGGTCATCCCAGGTGACCAGTGTTCTACATTTTCTTCCATATAAAATATCGAAAGGGAACATCTTTGTAGAGGTCTGGTACCCGTTGTTATAGGAAAATTCAGCCAAATGTAAATAATCTTCCCATTATGATGTATTCTACATAACATACATCCTCAACATGTCTTCAAGGATTTGATTAGTACGTTCTGTTTGTCCATCAGTTTGTGGATGATAAGATGTACTGAAATTCAACTGTTTAAACCAGAAAACAAAGCTCTACAAAAATTACTTGTGAATTTAAAATCCATGTCTGATATAATTTCTTTTTGGATCCCATGCAACCTGAAAATATCTCGCAGAAATATTTCAGCCATATTAACTGCTTTGTAGGTCGATTTAACTAGAATAAAACGTGAGAATTTTGATAATTTATCCACAGCAACCATTATGGAATCATTTTGTTTTTTTCTCTTAGGTAAACCTGTAATGAAATCCATACCAATTACTTCCCATTTCCACTCAAGTACAGGTAAGGGTTGTAGTAAACCAACATAATGTTGATGTTCAATTTTTATTTGTTGGCATTTTTGACATCTTGCCATGTCCACTCTCATTTTAGGCCAAAAATAATGCTTTTTAATTGATGTTATCATTTTTTGATATCCAGGGTGCCTTGAATAAGGTTTCTTGTGAAATTTTGTTAAGATTTGATGTCTGATACTTGCTGTTTCAAGAATATACAACCTACCTTTTGACCAAAGAAAACCTTTATTATCAATCCTATATCCCTGTTGTTGCTGTCCCAAATTGTTTTTATGCAATTTTTCTCTAATTTCAGCATATAATTGATCATTTTCCAGCATTGTTCTGATTTCTTTTTTTAAATTTTCTTCCGGTTTACTTAAGGAAATTTTATAAAGTAAATGTACTCGCCTACTCAAGGCATCTACAACTTTGTTTTCCCTACCTTTTATATGTTTTACTTCAAAATCATACTCACTGATAAAGGCCAACCAACGTGTTTGCCGAGCATTTAAGTTAGGATGCTAAAAAATGTATTTTAAACACATTATCAGTTTTCAGCAAAAAAATATTTCCCATAAGGTAGTGTCTCCACATTCTCAGGGCATGTATAATAACAACTAACTCTAAGTCATGTGTAGCGTAATTACACTCATTGTCTTTAAGTTTTCATGATTCGTATCCAATCACATGGTCATCTTGCAACAAGACACCTCCCAATCCTTCCTTGCAAACTATAAAGTCTTTATTCGGATCAACAATTTTTATTACGGGTTCTTTTGTCAACAATTACTTAAGATTTTGGAAACTAGCCTCACACTTTATCATTCCAAATAAATTTAGCCTCTTTCTTTTGTAAGGAAGTGATAGATTAGGCTATTTTAGAAAAGTTTTCTATGAATTTTCTGTAATAACCTACTAATTCCATAAATGATCTTACATCAAAAACATTTTGCAAAGTAGGCCAATCCATTATTGCCTTAATCTTATCTGGATCCACTGCTATGCCTTCTTTTGATATAATGTGTCCAAGGTATTGAAACTCTTTCTTGAAAAAGTCACATTTAGAGAACTTGGCATAAAGATGATGGTCTCATAATATATGCAATACTTTCCTTAAATGCTCTTCATGTTCTTATTCATTCTTTGAGTATATCAAAATGTCATCAATAAATACAAGAACAAACGTATCTAAATATTGGCTGAAAATACTATTCATCATACACATAAAGGTTGCAGGTGCATTAGTTAGGCCAAAAGGCATTACCACAAATTCATAGTGTCCATACCTAGTTCTGAAATGATTTTTACAAATGCCCTCTTCTGGAATCGTTACTTGGTGATATTTAGATCTTAAATCAATCTTAGAGAAGACTTTAGCTTCTCCGACTTGATCAAACAAGTCATCAATCCTAGGTAGTGGGTATTTGTTTTTGACAGTCAATTTATTAAGCCAACAATAATCAATGCACATTCACATGGTTTCATCTTTCTTTTTCACAAAAAGAATGGGTGCTCCCCAAGGTGATACACTTGGCCTAATGTACCTTTTTTCAATTAAATCTTGCAGATGAATTTTAAGTTATACCAATTTTGGGGTACTCATCCGGTAGGGTGCTTTGGAAACGTGTACTTCTCCTGGTACTAATTTTATGAATAAATCCAGATCTCGCTTAGGTGGCATACCTGGTATTTCATTTGGAAATACATCCTTAAATTCTGTTAGGATAGGAAAGTATTCTATTTTTTGTTTGGTTTCCTCATCACAATTTTGAATACTCACTGCATACAGTTTACAACCTTTCCTCACACTCCTTTTAAGTTGCAATGCTAAGATTTGCCGCACAAAATTCTTTCTAGGTATACCTTTTACCAAACTGGAGTTTCCTAAATCATCAATAAAAGTAAAAGTATTTTCTAATCAATTTAGGATTGCATGGTGTTTTTCCAGCAAATCCATCCCAATCAAGACATCATAGGAACCCAAGGGTAAGATATTTAAATATGCGGTGGTTTTCAAGCCATTTGGGTTCAACAAACAATCTTTGGTTAGTTCATAAATTTTTCTTTTTGTACCAGTGGCTAATTGTACCAGCCATGTTTTAGTATGCTTACTTTTCTGCAAACCATAATTTTCTACTATTATTGGGGAGATGTAACTACAACATGCTCCGGGATCAATCAAAATTGAAATAGATTGCGCATAAATTTTACCTTCTATCTCTATTATAGATGGCTAGAAATTTGCTTGATGATTTTCTAATGTTGCGCGAATTCGGTGAATTCTTGTCATGTCATCCACTAAGGGGTCTTCCTACAAATTGTTTAAAACCTTTCCTTTCTAATTAGGACAATCTCTATGGAAATGAGGCCCTTGACAATCCCAACACTGCACTTTTTCAGGAACTGTTTTGTTTCCCGTGTAAGTTGTTGGCTTAGTACTACTTTGGGCTGGAATATTTGATTGATACTCACTTTTACTAACAGTTTTTGCATTCTGAAAATTTTGATTCATTGGAAATATGTTGTATATATTTCGGTGGGCAGCTGGTTTGAAGCCCTTTTTCCTCTGTTCAACAAATTTTCTTTTAAAACTTCGAGTTCTTTCTTTGTATTCTGATCTACTTTGACTATGTTCATAGCACAATCTTGCTTTATACAATGCCTCGTCCAAATTTTTAGGAGTATCAAACTCTATATTATTTGGAAAATGAGTTGGCATACAACTTAGGAATCTTTAAATTTTAATTTTCGCCTCCTTTATATAGGGAACACAGTGCAAGAATTCCATAAATTTATTGATTAACCCATCCATTGTCATGGATCCCATTTTCAACTCATGAAGCTACTTAATGTTTAATTTGTCATAAAATATTTCCGATGAGTATTTATCCTTAAACAATATTTTAAATTCCGACCATTTGATTTACCTTCTTTTAACCCCTTGGTGAGTTTTAAGTCCCTCCACCAGTGTGCAACTTTTCTATTAAGGTTATAGATTGCTAAACGAGCTTTTAACTTGCTTGGGTATGCATATACATGAAAATAATTGGACATTCCAAGAAATCATTCCTCTGCTTTTTCTCCAGAATCAACCTTGCCTTCAAATACTGGTGCTTTAATCTTTTTAAATTCCCCTTTTAATTATGAGCTATGTGAATGTTTAGACCTTTTCCTAAACAGGGGTGGGGATGAGGATTCAAAAGAACTAGTGCTGCAACTTCTTTCTGATTTATAAGAGGAACCTGATTCAAATGTTTCTTTCTTTTTACCTATTTCTTCTTTATGAGATCCCCTTATCACATTGTTGGAAGTGTGTGTCGTATTTTGTTCTATTTCAGTTAAATTTTGCAGTAAGATTGCATTTAACTCTTGTTGAGATTGTCTATCCTTCAAGTTATCTGCCTTGACGCTCTGTAGTTTAGATTTAAAAATTTGCATGGTTTTTAATAGTTCATAGGGTGTAATAGTTTGTTTTTCACCATCTAAGCTAACCCAAATTTCCTCTTCTTGTTGAGGTGGTTCTAAATGACCCTGCTGGATGGAATTTATTTCAACACTCATGATTTTCAAAATGTTTTCTTTCTAACATAACTGTATTTGATTATGTACTTGATATGTCAATTCCTCTTGCCTTGCCACAACTTCACACACCCTTTCCAACTCATCCCTATTCCTAGCTTTTCTTAAGATCATATTATAAAGCTGTCCCGAAATTGAATTATGATTCGCTAACTGGATTGGTAAGTTTGGTTGTATCGGTTCTGGAAACACCATTGACTACCTTAATGTGAAAAATAAAATTACTATTAGTTGATGTGTGCAGAAAATCTATTTGCAATTCATAAGTGGACAAGCTCATAGGTTGCATAGTGTTGCAACCTGGGCTCTAATACCATTTGTAACAATTCAATAATTAACTTTTCTTTTACTAAAGGAATCAAGAACTGGAGTTGGGCTGGTACTCGCGTGACAAGGGATCCAGGGATCCAATATTGCTACCACTATACCCCTAGGTGCATACACAGGGCCCAAACCGTGGTGCACAGGTAAGTTTGGGGGATTCGAATACGCAGCCTTCCATTTACAACCAATTACAATTTCTCATCTTTATTACTTGAGCTGTCCCCCACGGGATACTCAATAATTAACTTAATAATTAGACACTATTTTTTTTTTATAGACATTTAATTATATGATGTTATAGTCTATAACACAAAACATAATTAATTATTTACTCCACATATGTTAGTATAAATATTAACCTCTCCAACACCTACCATGCCTGATCTTATATAATTAGTAGAGTGTTAGATACTTTTTGTAATTTTTACTACCATTACAATTTTTAAGGACTTTATGGCCCCATCATTTCCTTTAGTAAACTAGTTTCATAGTTAATTTGTATGAATAAATTCTAACTTGCAAGCTATCCACCTTTCCTTTATTTACTAGTAGAAGGAATTTACTATTCTTTAGCTCTACTATGATTTGTATATTGAAAGGAGTTGTGGCTAGTGTTCATAGTATTTAGCTTTGTTTATTTTATGGTTATCCATATATTAATATTATACCTTCATAGGTTAATTCCTGGTTAATGTTCTTCTGTAAAGGGTGAGAGCCACGTGGTATGTGGCTTACTTAGCACATTGTGCTAACACCACGCTTGTATGCAGGTTCACGTTGGTGTTTCGACTTGGTAGATATTATCCTAGCGCACAACAAATAAACTCTCCAAGGGTCAACACTTGACTTGGAATATATAGATAAGTCGTAAATCAAAGAGTAGTAATTACAAGCCAGCTCGCTAACAGTGGTAGGACGCGTACTGCATGCAACTCGCCTCCACCTAGAGCTCGACATTAAAGAGTTTGTACCAGACATCGTTGGTTGTGCAGGTGAGGGTTTACCTTGGAATTTTTTTCCAAGGATTAAAAATAATGTTAAAAATAATAACAATAACAATATTAGAATCAACTCCTAATTATTATCCCATCATCCAAATTAAATCTTTATAAGAGATTGATTTAGCAAAATTAACATAATTCTCTCTAAATCCATAGCCTAAGAATATTATCAAATAAATGACACATTAAATATCAAATGCATGAAACCTATAACTATAAGCTAATAACAGAATTTAAATAAAATTATCTGTACTTTCAGCCAACTTGCTATGGAACAAGCATGTTCCTCCCAACCATAGATTTCTGCAGCAGTTCATAACCTCTCAACTTTTGTAGAGACCATGCCCGAGCCAAACCAATCTTACTAAGGAACTAAGACTTAGGGCTCTTTTATTGTGAAATCTTTTGTTAAGTAGACTTGTCAATAGGATTACTTTAATCAGCTCTTGGTTCTTGTAAAACTTTTCCTCCTCTCCTGAGGAGTTTTTATTCCAAGTCCCAACAAACTGGAATCAATACTTTGAGCGCTCAACAAGGAAACTAGGATGGACCTGTACTATGGTAATGGGAAAAGTTGCCTCTGCAATCTCCCTTATCTATTGTTTATTCTTATCTTGCTTAACCATTTTACATGATGTTTTTTTCCCTCACTTTTGGCTTCAAAATTATTTTAAGAAAGGAGACTCTTGTAGAAGAAAAATAAAGAGCAATCACTCTCTTTCCATTCTCTTCCTTTTATCTTTTCTTGGTTTAGGAGGGGAGTTAGGGTTTATTTTAATTCCTCACATTTCTTGAATTCAATATTTTTTTTTCTTATCTTTCCCTTTTAAAATTTTAATTACTCACACAAGTCATAATTCCCTAGTAAGCTTGGTCTCTCTTTTCAACAATTTGTCCCATAGCAAGTTAGAAGAAACATTTTATAAATTAAATATCACTTTAATCACATACAATGTTCTTTTTTCATGATGCCTCGCATCATACATAGGTCCAAGTCTCCTGACTTAGTCAAAATATAATCATATCCAAGTCCTTTGGCTTATTTAAATAGGGTTAAACTCTTGGGATGTTACATCCCACCCCCCTTAAAGCAACACCGTCCTGGTGTTGTTATTTTAAAACCGAAAAGGACAGTCTTCTCTCATCGCCTCCTTTTCCCAAGTAGCCTCTTCAGGTACAAAGTGCTTCCATTGCACCTTCACCTGAGTAATAAATTTTTCCTGAGCTGTGTTTCCCTCCGGTCCAGTATACATTGTGGTTTTCGCAGGAACTCTCCCTCTGGTCTAGCTGCAATAAATTCTAGTCAATGACATGTTTGGTATCATAGACATATTTTTTAAAAAGAGATACACATAATACATCATGGACTTTAATATGATCTGGTAATACCATCTTATAAGCAACATGGATTATCCTTGCTAAGATCTCAAATGGTCCACTGTATGTCGAGGCCAATTCGCTACATCTTCCTAACTTGAGAGTGCTTCTTTTTGCTTTGGCCTTTAAGTAAACATGATCACTCAATTGATTCTCTTTATCCTTGCAAAATTTATCTCGATAACTTTTTTACTGATCTCGGGCTTCTTTTAAATTTTGTTTTACCTTATCCACTAACTGTTCCAAGTATTTTAGTAGATTTGATCTCAACATTAACCTGTCCATTGGGTCATCCCATGTGACCGGTGTTCTACATTTTCTTCCATATAAAATATTGAAAGGGGACATCTTTGTAGAGGTCTAGTACCCGTTTTTATAGGAAAATTCAGCCAAATGTAAATAATCTTCCCATTATGATGTATTCTACATAACATACATCCTCAACATGTCTTCAAGGATTTGATTAGTACGTTCTGTTTGTCCATCAGTTTGTGGATGATAAGATGTACTGAAATTCAACTGTTTAAACCAGAAAACAAAGCTCTACAAAAATTACCTGTGAATTTAAAATCCATGTCTGATATAATTTCTTTTTGGATCCCATGCAACCTGAAAATATCTCGCAGAAATATTTCAGCTATATTAATTGCTTTGTAGGTCGATTTAACTAGAATAAAACGTGCAGATTTTGATAATTTATCCACAACCACCATTATGGAATCATTTTGTTTTTTGCTCTTAGGTAAACCTGTAATGAAATCCATACCAATTACTTCCATTTCCACTCAGGTACAGGTAAGGGTTGTAGTAAACCAACAGAATTTTGATGTTCAATTTTTATTTGTTGGCATTATTGACATCTTGCTATGTCCACTCTCATTTTAGGCCAAAAATAATGCTTTTTAATTGATGTTATCATTTTTTGATATCCAGGGTGCCTTGAATAAGGTTTCTTGTGAAATTTTGTTAAGATTTGATGTCTGATACTTGCTGTTTCAAGAATATACAACCTACTTTTTGACCAAAGAAAACCTTTATTATCAATCCTATATCCCTGTTGTTGCTGTCCCAAACTGTTTTATGCAATTTTTCTCTAATTTCAGCATATAATTGATCATTTTCCAGCATTGTTCTGATTTCTTTTTTTAAATTTTCTTCCGGTTTACTTAAGGAAATTTTATAAAGTAAATGTACTCGCCTACTCAAGGCATCTGCAACTTTGTTTTCCCTACCTTTTATATGTTTTACTTCAAAATCATACTCATTGATAAAGGCCAACCAACGTGTTTGCCGAGCATTTAAGTTAGGATGCTAAAAAATGTATTTTAAACTCATTATCAGTTTTCAACAAAAAAATATTTCCCATAAGGTAGTGTCTCCACATTATCAGGGCATGTATAATAACAACTAACTCTAAGTCATGTGTAGCATAATTACACTCATTGTCTTTAATTTTTCATGATTCGTATCCAATCACATGGTCATCTTGCAACAAGACACCTCCCAATCCTTCCTTGCAAACTATAAAGTCTTTATTCGGATCAACAATTTTTATTACGAGTTCTTTTGTCAACAATTACTTAAGATTTTGGAAACTAGCCTCACACTTTATCATTCCAAATAGATTTAGCCTCTTTCTTTTGTAAGGAAGTGATAGATTAGGCTATTTTAGAAAAGTTTTCTATGAATTTTCTTTAATAACCTACTAATTCCATAAATGATCTTACATCAAAAACATTTTGCAAAGTAGGCCAATCCATTATTGCCTTAATCTTATCTGGATCCATTGCTATGCCTTCTTTTGATATAATGTGTCCAAGGTATTGAAACTCTTTCTTGAAAAAGTCACATTTAGAGAACTTGGCATAAAGATGATGTTCTCATAATATATGCAATACTTTCCTTAAATGCTCTTCATGTTCTTGTTCATTCTTTGAGTAGATCAAAATGTCATCAATAAATACAAGAACAAACTTATCTAAATATTGGCTGAAAATACTATTCATCATGCACATAAAGGTTGCAGGTGCATTAGTTAGGCCAAAAGGCATTACCACAAATTCATAGTGTCCATACCTAGTTCTGAAATGATTTTTACAAATGCCCTCTTCTGGAATCGTTACTTGGTGATATTTAGATCTTAAATCAATCTTAGAGAAGACTTTAGCTTCTCCGACTTGATCAAACAAGTCATCAATCCTAGGTAGTGGGTATTTGTTTTTGACAGTCAATTTATTAAGCCAACAATAATCAATGCACATTCACATGGTTTCATCTTTCTTTTTCACAAAAAGAATGGGTGCTCCCCAAGGTGATACACTTGGCCTAATGTACCCTTTTTCAATTAAATCTTGCAGATGAATTTTAAGTTATACCAATTTTGGGGTACTCATCCGGTAGGGTGCTCTGGAAACATGTACTGCTCCTGGTACTAAGTTTATGAATAAATCCAGATCTCGCTTAGGTGGCATACTTGGCATTTCATTTGGAAATACATCCTTAAATTCTGTTAGGATAGGAAAGTATTCTATTTTTTGTTTTGTTTCCTCATCACAATTTTGAATACTCATTGCATATAGTTTACAACCTTTCCTCACACTCCTTTTAAGTTGCAATGCTAAGATTTGTCGCACAAAATTCTTTCTAGGTATACCTTTTACCAAACTGGAGTTTCCTAAATCATCAATAAAAGTAAAAGTATTTTCTAATCAACTCAGGATTGCATGGTGTTTTTCCTGCCAATCCATCCCAATAAAGACATCATAGGAACCCAAGGGTAAGATATTTAAATATGCGGTGGTTTTCAAGCCATTTGGGTTCAACAAACAATCTTTGGTTAGTTCATAAATTTTTCTTTTTGTACTAGTGGCTAATTGTACCAGCCATGTTTTAGTATGCTTACTTTTCTGCAAACCATAATTTTCTACTATTATTGGGGAGATGTAACTACAACATGCTTTGGGATCAATCAAAATTGAAATAGATTGCGCATAAATTTTACCTTCTATCTCTATCATAGATGGCTAGAAATCAGCTTGATGATTTTCTAATGCTGCGCGAATTTGGTGAATTCTTGTCATGTCATTCACTAAGGGGTCTTCCTACAAATTGTTTAAAACCTTTCCTTTCTAATTAGGACAATCTCTATGGAAATGAGGCCCTTGACAATCCCAACACTGCACTTTTTCAGGAATTGTTTTGTTTCCCGTGGAAGTTGTTGGCTTGGTACTACTTTGGGCTGGAATATTTGATTGATACTCACTTTTACTAACAGTTTTTGCATTCTGAAATTTTTTATTCATTGGAAATATGTTGTATTGATTTCGGTGGGCAGTTGGTTTGAAGCCCTTTTTCCTCTGTTCAACAAATTTTCTTTTAAAACTTCGAGTTCTTTCTTTGTATTCTGATCTACTTTGACTATGTTCATAGCACAATCTTGCCTTATACAATGCCTCGTCCAAATTTTTAGGAGTATCAAACTCTATATTATTTGCAAAATGAGTTGGCATACAACTTAGGAATTTTTGAATTTTAATTTTCGCCTCCTTTATATAGGGAACATAGTGCAAGAATTCCATAAATTTATTGATTAACCCATCCATTGTCATGGATCCCATTTTCAGCTCATGAAGCTACTTAATTTTTAATTTGTCATAAAATATTTCCGATGAGTATTTCTCCTTGAACAATATTTTAAATTCCGACCATTTGATTTTACCTTCTTTTAACCCCTTGGTGAGTTTTAAGTCCCTCCACCAGTGTGCAACTTTTCTATTAAGGTTATAGATTGCTAAACGAGCTTTTAACTTGTTTGGGTATGCATATACATGAAAATAATTGGACATTCCAAGAAATCATTCCTCTGCTTTTTCTCCAGAATCAACCTCGCCTTCAAATACTGGTGCTTTAATCTTTTTAAATTCCCCTTTTAATTTTGAGGTATGTGAATGTTTAGACCTTTTTCTAAACCGGGGTGGGGATGAGGATTCAAAAGAACTAGTGCTGCAGCTTCTTTCTGATTTATAAGAGGAACCTGATTCAAATGCTTCTTTCTTTTTACCTATTTCTTCTTTATGAGATCCCCTTATCACATTGCTGGAAGTGTGTGCCGTATTTTGTTTAATTTCAGTTAAATTTTGCAGTAAGATTGCATTTAACTCTTGTTGAGATTGTCTATCCTTCAAGTTATCTGCCTTGACGCTCTGTAGTTTAGATTTAAAAATTTGTCTGGTTTTTAATAGTTCATAGGGTGTAATAGTTTGTTTTTTGCCATCTAAGCTAACCCAAATTTCCTCTTCTTGTTGAGGTGGTTCTAAATGACCCTGCTGGATGGAATTTATTTCAACACTCATGATTTTCAAAATGTTTTCTTTCTAACATAACTGTATTTGATTATGTAGTTGATATGTCAATTCCTCTTGCCTTGCCACAACTTCACACACCCTTTCCAACTCATCCCTATTCCTAGTTGTTCTTAAGATCATATTATAAAGCTGTCCCGAAATTGAATTCTGATTCGCTAACTGGATTGGTAAGTTTGGTTGTAATGGTTCTGGAAACATCATTGACTACCTTAATGTGAAAAATAAAATTACTATTAGTTGATGTGTGCAGAAAATCAATTTGCAATTCATAAGTGGACAAGCTCATACGCTGCATAGTGTTGCAACCTAGGCTCTGATACCATTTGTAACAATTCAATAATTAACTTTTCTTTTACTAGAGGAATCAACAAGTGGAGTTGCGCTGGTACTCGCGTGACAAGGGGTCCAGGGATCCTGGTTAATGTTCTTCTGTAAAGGGTGAGAGCCACGTGGTATGTGGCTTACTTAGCACATTGTGCTAACACCACGCTTGTATGCAGGTTCACGTTGGTGTTTCGACTTGGTAGATATGATCCTAGTGCACAACAAATAAACTCTCCAAGGGTCAACACTTGACTTGGAATATAAGTCGTAAATCAAGGAGTAGTAATTACAAGCCAGCTCGCTAACAGAGAGTAAGCTAAACTCTAGACCGTTTGCACCAAGAATCCGATGATTTTTCCGGCGAAAATTTGGCTGAAATTGCTTAAATGACAGTTTTGGGTTGCTAGAATTGCATAATCGGGGTGCCCCACGGGTAATTGAGGTCGCTGAATCCATTCCTGCAACCAAAATTGCAATTCAAGCAACCCAAATTGCAGTTTCAGGAATTTCCCCTTCACCGGATTTCGGTGAAAATCGCCGATAAAGGTGCAAACGGTCTAGAGTTTAGCCCATTCCCGCTAACCGTGGTAGGACGCATACTGCACATGCAACTCGCCTCCACCTGGAGCTCGACATTTAAGAGTTTGTACCAGACATCGTTGGTTGTGCAGGTGGGGGTTTACCTTGGAATTTTTTTTTGGTTCTTCATTTGTTCCTCCTCGAGATCTGCTCTGTGAAGGTTGTGGCAAAGCTCGAGCTCTTGTCTTTTTATGATAGACCTCCAATGTGTAACTTGGCTACCTTTCCAGACCGGTTATTTGTGTTATTACTTACCTATGTATAAGATATTCGGCCATGTGTTCTTCAGAATGACGAAGCCTTCATTATTTCTGGGTAAGTTAACGTTTCCTACTGTAATCTTTTATATATGTTTTCTTTTTAATTTTCTATTCTTCTTAGATGATTTTTTCCACGGTCATTTATTGATGCAGAGTTTCTTGGTTGTAGGGTTAACTGTGCCGACATGGTTGAAAGAAGGTGATCTTATTTTTGGGATGGAAGTGGGCATTTGTCTCGGCTAAGCTCCCTACCCATGGCTCGATCGCCATCGATGAAGAAGGAGGGGTTTTAACCACTGTGCAAGGATGCACGACTGTCTCAACTTGTTATTTTTTTTTTTTAACTTCTTGTCTTTGGCTCGTAAACACTTTGTGTATCTCTGCTCAGGGTTTTTATCCCTATAGTTGTTATCTTGATACTGTTACTCATTACGGGTTAAAACCCTAGCACTTACAGTTGTAAATACTGTTCGGGCCAGTTTAAATGCCCTCTATAAATTATTAAGAGCTCATATGGTAGTAAGTCTGCCATTGTATGTGATTGTGTTTACAAGTTTGATAGACAATACCTTTATAAGGAAAATTAAGTCCGAAGCTACATGTTTTTATATGTGTGCTTAATGATTTATGCTCTGTGTCTTAATGATAAGTATGATCGTGTTATTTTTTTATTCTGGGCATACGATAGAACGAGCCCCTTTTTTTGTTTTATCTTGTTACTCTACACAGAGACTTTGTGCTCCTTCTAAATTAGTTTACGAGTTTGGTTAATATTGATATAATGATTATTTAAATGATTAAGGGTCTATCCCTAGACTTGTATGCTCAACCATAATTTTATATGTGTTACAGGATGAGCCATTGCGCTATCCTGAGGGTTCGTGTTAACCCTACTAATTATAAACTCCAAAACAAAGAAATTATTTATCTTATATGATGGAGTTGGGTGTTCCTTGTAATAATTTATATATTATTGACCGTGGTTTAAAATCCTTGTCGCAATTGAATGGGTTGTGTAACGCCGCGTGAATAGATCCTGTTATTCGTAGTTATTTTTCACTCATGCTCATGTAAATGAAGGTTGCGTACCTCATGTTCTTAACTTGAAAGATTATAAATTTATTATGCAGTGATTTGATTTCCTTAAGGCTATGAAGATTAATATCAATGCTCTCCTTGTATTGTTTGTTAACCCTGGATATGATTGAGTTTATTCTTGTTTATTTTTTATATGCATGTTTATTGAAACTGTCAATTCCTCTTCGATTCACCCTACACAATCGATTTGTTTGTTATAATCGACAGGATCAAGCCCTGAGATTTGATCCATGATTTCATGGTATTTGGTTTTATTTTTATTATGTGTAAACATTGGACATGGATGCTCTCTTTAAAAGACTATTGATTTCATAAAGAGTTTGCTTATTTCAGGTTTGTTTATTTATGTGTTTGTAAATACTTCTATTTTTTTTTTCACAGAAACGGATATAAACATTGTATTAAAAGAAAAAAGGGGCTACATCAAGGTGGGGAGACTCCACCCACAAAAACGAGGGAAATAGGCACCTCCAACCAGTCTTCTTAAGTTCAAAATTTAACAGTAATTCTTAGGATGACGAAACAAAACAGAAATTAACTACATATTGCTATAAATGCCGCTACAGAATAGATAAAAGCCTCTAGGGAATAGGAAAAACATGCAGGGTGACCCGTGCTTAGAAGTTTTCTGAGAGACGAATCTTTTTCATGCTGCCAGTTTCGGAATCCTCCTTGTCCTTCAGTCCTGTGATCGCAGCTAGACTGTTTTCTTTGCTGCTCCGGATGCAATCAACCTTTGCTTCTACAATTCTCAAACAACTATGCAGAGATTCAATCTTTCCCCCGAGCTTCTCGTAGTATTCCTTAGTTTTGCTGTTGTTGTTGCTGGCTTCCGAGCTAGAGATTTTCTTGAGTTGAGAAAGTGCCTTCTTAAGCTCTGCGTTTTCCCCCCGAAGCCAATTGACTTGAGCTTCAATATCCTGGACATGCGAGAGCACCCCAGGGGAGGGGCTTTCTCTGCCAACCGGGGAGTCTAGATTCACGAGCCCCAAACTGTCGCCCACCACCTTCCAAGCTTTCCCAGCTTCGCTTGGACTGCTTCTTAGGTTGCTGTGCTGCTGCAACCCTTCCTGCAGGGAGCTCTGAAATTGAAGTCCCCCAGAATTCTGGATCTTATCAACCTCTATGGGATGCCAGAAGCGACCTCCATCAAACATGAATCCATTATGAACCGGAATTGCAGTATGTCCGCACAGACCCACTTCCTGATGGTTCCTAGATTGGCCATTATCTTCATTACGACGAACATGCTTCATAGGGACTCTGGAGGGGTGGAGACCTTCTGTCTCTCTGTTCCCAGGACCCAACATTTCCTCAAGGACAAAGGGATATGTCCTGCAACGCTTGCACTTTAACCCCGGAGGGAAAACGCCTGTATTCGAACCACTATTACCGCAATCCATGCTGAGCCAAGGTTTTGTTTGCCGGAACCAGGGTGAAATCATAAGCCAGAAGGAGCGTAGGAGAAAGGTGGTGTTATGTCCACCACCCCTGTGGTTCATATAGCCTGTGTCACATCTGCTGCTTGCTCGCAATAAAGCCTCGCATGCGAGCCAGGTGTGGACAGTCTGTGAGCGTCGTCGGAGGAGCAAGGTAGGTGAAGAAAGGATTGATGGAGATTTCGCTTCTGCTCGAGATTGATATAGCCCGGTAGATGACAGTTCTCAATAAATGCCATGAAATAAGACAAGATCTAAGGTACCCAAGCCTTTAGAAGTTGGTTGCCATTGCGATTTAGGATCCCACAATTCAAATTGGCTCCAAGGTTAGCCAAGGTGTCTGCCACATGGTTTTTGTGCCTCGAGATGTGGTAGAGGGAGATGGAGGCCATGTTCTTAGCCAAAATGAGGAAGAGAGTATGCAATTTAGAATTTGGAGTGTGGTACTTCTTGAGGAGAGCTCGGGCTTTCTTGATTACTAACAAGGAGTCTCCAATCACTAGGACACTCTAAATATTATTTTCCTTGATGATAGTTAGGCCTTGAATCAAGGTAAGCGACTCCGCCTCGTTGTTCGTTTGTCTGCCTAGACCCCAAGCGTAATCAGTCTTTTTGTTTTCTTCGGGGTCTAGGAGGACCCCCCCCGCACCTGCCAACCCAGGGTTACCTTTTGAGGCTCCGTCGAAGAGGAGGATCTGTCTATCTTGAGTTCTTATCCAACACTAAAAGCTTTTGGGATCCGTTCTAAGCTGCCAGTGATGATTTTTTTGAGTTCTCCTAACTTGGGAAGAAGCTGGAGAATTGGAAAGCAAGATGTCTGCTACCCAGAGTTTCTCTTCGACACTTAACTGTTCTTTTTGGAAATTGGCCATGCCTCTCGAGGCAAGGGTCTCCACCTAAAGAGAGTTAGCTGAAGAGACAACTTTTTCAGGCGTGGTCTGAACCCCTTCAAAGATCTTGTGGTTTCGGGCGTTCCAGATTTTCCAACACACAAACTTAGGGAAAGCAACCCAAGCTCTTTTGAAACAAGGTTTATTTGTCATTGTGTTTGAGTAGAATTGGTACCAGTTGGCGAAGAGATCGTTCCACTGGGTGGGGAGAATTAAGGTCAGCTGGATCCCTTGGTAAGCTTTGTGCCAAACTTCTTTGGTGAAAGTGCAATCTAGAAAGAGATGCTCCACCATTTCCTCCTCCACTTTGCAAAGTATGCACCTTGCTAGACCTACAATTCCTCTTTTCTTGAGGTTGTCCGCGGTGAGGATATTTTTATGGGCCAACAACTAATTGAAGAAATTGATCTTAGGAAGTCCGTCCTTCAAATTCTTTTCCATTTGTTGTCCGGATTGCCCTGAATGTTGAGTGAATCCAGATAGCAATATCCTTCCTTTACTGTGTAAGTTCTAGATTTTCCCTAACCATGCTTGTCTTTTATGGAGAGATGGATGGGTAGCGCTCCATGCAATAGGGAGAGGAGGGTGTTGTAGTCCTGTTTTAGTTGCTTTGGGAGGTCGAAGGTACGCCATCCATTCCAGCAACCTTGGTCATTCCAAGAGCAGATGTCGTGAAGCTTGTGGATTCCAGTTTGCTCCATCCAGAGTTTTAGGTCTTCGAGCTCATGTAGGAAATTCGCAGGGGGGGTTTCTACAAAAATTGTCTTTCCAGATCTTGATCTGCTTCCCGTTGTCGGGTAGCCAATAAAGATTATTTTGAATTATAAATGCAACTTTCTTGCATAAATTCCAGATAGTTGTTCCCTTTGTTTCTGTAACAATATTGTCCACGCAGCGTTTTCTAGTGCCCTGCATGTATTTTTTTTGAATAGTTTCTTTCCACCATGCTGTCTTGCCGGAGACAATTCTCCAGAGAATTTTGGCTCGGAGAGCTAGGTTCATCTGAAGCGGATCCTTGATCCCAATTCCACCACGATTTTTGTTTCTACAGACAATGTTCCAATCGACCAAGTGGAACTTTTTGGTGTCGTTGTTTCTTCCTCCTTGCCAAAGAAATTTTCTAAGTTCTTTAGTGATGTTATTCATCACTGTTTTGGGAGCTAGAGAGATAGAGCAAACATAGAGAGGGTAGGCAGATAGAATTGAATTAATGAGTACCATTTTACCAACTTGGTTGAGCCACCTGACTCCTCAAGAGTTGATTTTCTTTTTGATTTTTTCTAGTAGTCCAGTCCAGTCAGCTACTTTTTTTTTCCCCTTGAATATCAGAATGCCAAGATAGCTGAAGGAGTTCCACTCTTGTTTTCCTTCAAAGCCAAAGATATGAGAGATTCGAGCCAGAGTTCCTAAGGGGCAATTCCAGCCATAAATCTTAGATTTGTCAGAATTTATTTTCCCATCCGAGGCCTGAAGGAAGGAGGAGAGGACAAGGCCAAATCTCTCAGGAATAGTCACAGATGCCCCACTGAGCAGGATTGTGTCATCCACGAATTGAGCATGATTTATCGGCTTGACACCACGCACTATTCTGATACCTTTTAAGTCTCCCGCTTCTTGAAGGGAGATAAGCTTCCTGCTCAAAGAGTCCGCTACAAGGAGATAGAGATACGAAGATAGTGGGCATCCCTGCCGCAGTCCCCTTGAAGTTGCAAAGAAATCAGTCGGTCTTCCATTGATCAAAGGGGCAATCCAGGGGTTGTGAATGCAGGCTTTAATCCATCGCACAAAATTACTCTAGAAACCAAATTTTGAGCATGATGTCAAATAGGAACTTGTGGCTTACTCTGTCAAAAGTATTGGCCATATTTAGTTTTATTGCCATACCTTGATGATTCTTACCAGTGCTAGTGTGGATAGCTTCTTGAACCATTATAATGTTATCTAGAATTTGACGACCAGCCAGAAATCCCCCTTGAGTTTTAGAGATTATTTTCCCCATTATTTTTTTCATTCTATTGGCTAGAATTTTGGTAAGAATTTTGTATGAAGAGTTACACAGAGAAATCGACCTGAACCTGTTAATAGAGCTTGGAGCCTTGTCTTTAGGTACGAGAGCCAGGAAGGAGGAGTTAGTTGCCCCCCCAATTTTGTCCATATTTCTTGTCCAATTGGTCATTCTTCTTAGGTCATCTTTTATTCATTCCCAGGCAGCTCTGTAGAAATTTATGGTGAAGCCATCGGGGCCGGGGGCTTTATTAGTTTGAAGAGTCCAGATAGCATTTTCTATCTCTTGCTCCAGAATTGGTTTATTAAGCTCCTTGTTGGTGTTATCTAAAATAAGCTCGGGGATACCTTCTATAAAGTCCTTTTGAGCCTCTGTGTCAGTTTGATCGCTATCCGTGAACAAATCCCTGAAGTGATTATAGGCCAAAAGTTTGAGATTTTCCTGACCTCTAACTTTTTCTCCGCTGTCATTTTTCAATTCAATAATGGCATTATGGCTGCGACGTGCCTTGGCCTGATTATGGAAATACTTGGAGTTACTGTCTCCCCCTTTTAGCCATAACTGTCTTGACTTGATTCTCCAAGTCTCTTCTTCCTGTCTATCTGCTCTGAGAATATCAAATTCTAGTTGTTTTTCTTGACTGAGAAGAGCTGGGGAAACATCATTAGTTTCCATCCTATGCTGGAGGGTGGTGAGATTGGTTTGTCTGCTCAACTTAACACTGGTAGGATTTAAGTAAGAGGTCTTGGCCCATAATTTGAGCGCGGCTTTGGTGGCTCTGAGCTTGGACTCCCAGATGAAACTGGGGGAACTATGAAAGACTAAAGACCAGGCCTGAGAGACAATGTCCGAGAAGTCAGGGTGAGGGATCCAATGGTGGTTGAAACGGAATGGGATTGGGCCGAGTTTCTCAGGGGGGAGCGATGGAGAGGCCAATGGGTTTGTGGTCAGAGGAGGCGCAGGGGATGGAGTAGGCACAAATTACTAAATCCAAATTAAAGAAAGAGGAACTTACTAGGAAACGATCAAGGCGAGCCGCTATGTGACCAGGTTCACATCTTCTATTGTTCCAGGTGAACTTTGCATTTTTGAGAGGGATGTCCATTAGATCCAAATCGGCAAGTAGGTCTGCTAAGTTTTCTCCAAAGGGGTCACGCACCACGCTGCCACCTCTTTTATCATGTTGAGAGTTGGTAACATTAAAGTCCCCTACGATAATTAGTCTCTTGCCCCACATACTGTATTTGAGATTAATCGGATTAGCCCAAAAATTTGTTTTGTCCCTATTGTGGTTGGGTCCATACACATTGCAAATATGGAGAGATTCGTTGTTGTTCCTGTCTTTTACTTCTGTTAATAGCCAGTGCCGATTTTCCAAAGTGGATGAGATAGAGAAATTGGGAGAGATCAGAGTTGCTATACCTCCAAATGCTCCTCTAGAACTGATAGTGGAGCTCTGCCAATCTTTCAAAAGGCGTCGAGATAATGCCATTACCTTGTCACCTTGCATTTTGGTCACTTGGATGAGCATGAGATCTAGTTTTTCAGTGTTGATTATGTTTTTCATGGCTTCAATTTTGTTTTTCCCGCCTAGACCCCTGCAATTCCAAGAGACGATTAACATTACTTCTTTGTTTCTTGAGATCCTGCTCGGGATCTGCCTTCCTTACCTCCATTTTGATTTTTTGATGTCTATATTACTTTCATGTCTTCTAAATTTTTTTTCCTTCCTAGTTCCAGTTCCCTCTTTGTTTCAAGTTCCCTGTGGTATTTTTGGGTTTTTCTTCCTCTGGTGTTAGGCGGTTGCACCTCCCCCGGCTCATCCATTGAATCCGATGTTAGGTCGAGGGAGGAGGAAGGAGGGACAAAGATACTCTTGACTTTGTCAGCCCAGGAGCCTCCAGGCGTTGTGGAACCCCCATCCTTTTCTTTGGTCCCCAGTTCCTGGATGGATGAAGATGGTGCCAAACTTTCCTCTCTTTCCTGAGTTGCTGCAATGTCATCCTGGGTGGTGATTTCTCCTTCTTCTATGGGTAGTTCCTGGAATTTGTTAAAAGTTCTGGCTTCCCTTGGCTTGTTCGCATTACCTGGGATAGTTTTTGTTTGGTTTTCTTTCAAAGATTGTTGGGCAGCAGTGGTTTTTTTCCCATTCTTAACTTGGTGCCACCCTTCTTCTTGTCCTTTCTCAGTTGTTTCTTGAGCTGCTTTGGGACAATTTTTTACAAAGTGACCATACTCATGACATTTTTTGCATTTGAAAGGTAGTTGTTCATAATCTACTTTTTACAGATGTTCCCATCCGTCCATGAAAAGATTTACTTCCTCTGGCAAACCTTTCTCCAGATCAACTTCTACACAAATTCTGGCACAGGAGAAAAGAGGGGCTTTGGGTTCGACCTTGTCAATGTATTTCCCAAGAGAGTTTCCAATGGCTTGGAGGGTTTCATCATTCCAACAATGAAGGGGAAGGTGGGGGAGATGAACCCAGACATGAACCGCCGAGGGGACATCCTTCTCCGGATCGAAGGATAAGCTCCAATGATTCAGGTAGAGTTTGCGGGGAACCATAAAATAAGGTCCACTACGAAAAATGAGATCTCGATCTGCTTTATTTTCAAAGAGAAAGGTGAAAAAACCCTTACCATATAAACAGTGCTGCAAGCCTCCAGAGATCAGTGGCATCCAATTCTTATTGATCCAAGCATCCATGGTTTTTGGTGACGGCCAGATTCCAGTGAATTGTCCAATAAGCCCTCGATCATTTAACGCTATGGCTTTGAGCTTTGAAGTTGTCGACATGATTTGAATATGGGGGGGCAGCAGCCCGTTTGATGAAGTTTGCATTTGAAGGGTCCTGAGGAGAGGGGGCAGGGGGGTAGCGGCGACCAAGGCTCTAAAGGTGGCATCCAGGAGGAGCCTGCGATCCTCAGGAGAAGGGGAGTGGGGGCCGAGCCTGCCATCGCAGGGGAAGCCCATGAGAGAGCCACCGAATCATGCCGAGCTCATGGCTGGAGGCGCTAGGGTTCCACGTTCTCTCTAAAAAAAAATTCACGGAGTTGGGGAAACTATAACAGTAAAAAAGTTAATTGTTATGTGAGAAAATAACAAATATGTTCACTTCTTCTATTAAGTATTAATTAATATTTTGCATCTCTATCATGCACATGGGGATTAATGGCATTTCCAAGCACCCAACCCTTTCCCCAACGTGATAGGTTGCATACCAAGAGCTTTCTCCTTGTATTAATTTATTTATTGTTATCTATATTGGTTTGACATAAATATAAATTCATAAAAATATTCCTATTCTTCCAGATAGAATTTACATAGAATAAATTAATTAGGTCAACATACATTACTTTACATAAACAATAGCTCGAAGGTCCTAAATGGATAAACAATTCGCATAATTTGAAATAACATTGATGTTTTTTTTGTTTGTTCAATTTCCCATCACTCGGGGCTGGTAGCAATGAACCATTTGTTAAGAACTGTAACCCAAGGGCATCTAATCCGTCAAAGTCACTCGGGGATCGCACCCGTCCCAGGACACACCAACGCTTATGATGGCTAGATTTTTAGGTGTCTCCTCCCAACTAGCCCACCCCTAAGGGGAATTGAACTCGGGTCTCCCTGTTGACGAGACCCACACCTTAACGGAATGAGCTAGCGAGAATTGACTTGAAGTAACATTGATTAATAACATAACTAACATAAAAATAATGTTAAAAACAATAACAGTAATAACAACTTGAAATATCATTAGCTACATCAAATATGATATCTTTTGTAATGAAAAAGAACAGTAAGACATTAACTGTATTATAATAAACTCCTAATTATTATCCTATCATCCAAATTAAATCTTTATAAGAGTATGATTTAGCATAATTAACATAATTCTCTCAAAATCCCTAGCCCAAGAATACTATCAAATAAATGACACCTAAAATATCAAATACATGAAACCTGTACCTATATGCTAATAACATAATTTAAATAAAATTATCTATATTTTCATCCAACTTGCTATGGAACAAGCTTGTTCCTCCCAACCATAGATTTCTGCAGCAGTTCATAACCTCTAAACTTTTGCAGAGACCACCCCCGAGCCAGACCAAGCTTACTAAGGAACTAAGACTTAGGGTTGTTTTATTGTGAAGTCTTTTGTTCAGTAGAATTGCCAATAGGATCACTTTAATCAGCTCTTGGTTCTTGTAAAAATTGTCCTCCTCTCCTCAGGAGTTTTTATTCCAAGTCCCAACAGACTAGACTTAATACTCTAAGTGCTCAGCAAGGAAACCGGGTTGGACCTTTACTGTAGCAATGGGAAGACTTGCCTCTACAATCTGCCTTATCTACTGTTTATTATTATCTTGCTTAACCATATTACAAGATGGATTTTTCCCTCTCTTTTGGATTCAAAATTATTTTCAGAAATAAGACTCTTGTAGAAGAAAAATAAAGAGCAACCTCTCTCTTTTATTTCTCTTCCTTTTATCTTTTCTTGGTTTATGATGGAAGTTAGGGTTTATTTTAATTCCTCACATTTCTTGAATTCAATAATTATTATTTTTCTCAACTTTAGTTATCTTTCCCTTGTTAAATTTTAATTACTCACACAAGTCATAATTCCCTAGTAAGCTTGGTCTCTCTTTTCAAAAAGTTGTCCCATAACAAGCTAGTAGAAACATTTTATAAATTAAGTATCACTTTAATCACATAAATTCTTCTTTGTTCATGATTCCTCGCATCATACATATGTCCAAGTCTTCAGACTTATTCAAAACATAATCATATCCAGTTCCTTTGACTTATTTAAATAGGGGTAAACTCTTGGGATGTTACATTAGTAAGGATACAATGCCACAACTTTTGAATAGAAAAAAATGATGACCAAGGAAAGCTTCTCTTCATGGTTATAAGATAAAGATGGTCCAAATAAATTCTACTCACATAGTAAATGACATATTTTCTATGGTCAACCTTCTTGTATTATTACTCCAACGATGATGAAAGGATATTTTGATATGTAGAGGATGTAATCCTTCGAAAAATCTAGAGGACTAATCGATGGTTCCAAAGTAAGAGCAGATTATAGGGCACGAAATGGGATTTGAGCTTGTACGTCCCAAACAAAGTGGACATTAGAACATAACAATCTCAAAAATATATGAAAGCACGTAGCATAACCAAGAAGAAATTCACCTTTCCTTGAATTCTTTGCAATTGACACAAAGTTTCAGGTGCCTTTAATAGATCCATAATGATCCCTTGTTTATAAATGATTAAACCTAGCAATAGGTTAGCAGGTACATATATCAGACACTAAAGTGGGTTTAAGCGAATGTTATATCAACAACATTGAAGAAACACTTTATGAAGGTGTTGCAAGTGCTCTGACCATTTCTTTGATTGGATAGTGAGATCGTCCAAATATGCAAGGATAATATCAATAATTTCATGGAAGCAATATAACATGGTTTGCTAAAAAGTGGCTCCAACGTTTTTTAGTCCAAAAGGTTCCCAAAAGGTGTAGTAAGGGTAGCATTATACTGGTCCCAGGGATGCATTTAGATTTGATTGTAATGTAAGAAACCATCTATGAAGGATGAGGCTTCTTGGCTGACACATTCATCGTTAATATAGTTAACAAAGGGGATTCGGGAACTCAAAGAACCTTCATACTAAGCAGAGAAGGAAAATTTTTTCCTAAGTGAAAGCCTTTGCAAAAATATTAGCAAGCTGCTCCTATGTAGGGTAACAATGCAGGTGTTAGATCTGGATTTGGATTTGGATATGCTCCTCTGATGTATCTCCCACTATGTAGAAGTTGTATTTTCCAAAACAAGTCTTTCAGGAACACTTCTTGCTACTGGAGTGGATGGCTCATTGTGGTCCAAATCATGAACCTTTGAGTACCCTTTGTCAGACAACCGATATTGTTGCTTGGTTGTAGATCCCCCATGGCATGTCTTTCCAAGAGATTGTGGATCAAACCCCACCATCATGTAGCACCTCTCTGAGAGAAGTGGATCTGCATGACATAGTGTAAGTTTTACATGATACTAAGATCCGGTGGTTCTATGGTCAGATGGACCCCCAACTGTGTTCCCAGCAGCTACAAGGACTTTGTGAGCCCATATTGGCCTTGGCCATGGATTGGGAGCATATGTTGGATCTGGATCTGAATCTCCTTCAACTTTATTCTCAACATTAAGATATTGATCCTCATCTTCATTAGAAGTGATATCAATCTGATCTTCATCAGATTCCAACGGGGTAGGAAGAGAGTACGACAAAAAATGGGAGAATTCATATGCCTTGGAGGCATGGTTTGCAAACCCTTTCGCTATAATCTTCCCAGTAGAGATCTATGCAATCTCAACTATGTCAGGACCAAAGACCACTTTCTTCAGTGAACCTGTGTGAGTCATATGATATATAGACAACAAATTTGCTGACAAAGAAGGCACAAATAGAACATTTTTGAACTTCACATGCTCCATATGTATTGTGTCCTTCCCTTCAGCAGAGATCTGAGAGTTATATCCCATGTGAATAATCAGACCATCTTTGAGATATAGAGAAGAAAATGATTCTATGGAGGAAACCATGTGGTTGGAGGATCATGAATCTATGAGGAGGGCTTGTGATTTTGAAAATCCATCCTTTAGTGCATGGCATCTCTCATGACCATCAGAATCACTTACAGAATCAGTCTCTCTTGTGCCTTCTGGGAGGGAAATGTAGTGTTGTTCAAGAAGCTTGGTCATCTGATCTATCTTATTCTGCATGAAATATATCTTTGGGTGGTTTCCTTTCTTACAATAGGAACACTTGGATTTCTCAAATCCCTTTTGTTTGTCCTTCTTGGAGTTGGAGGATCCTTCTGATGGACTTGACTTGGAATTATTCTTGGGTTTAGATTGCCTCTTCTCCTTGCCCTTGTGCTTCCCCTTTCCATTCGCACTTTTTTCTTCTCCAACCATAAGAGCTCAATCTTTGGAGGCCTTCAAGGCACTCATCTGGATCGACTTATCTTGTTCTTGGATGAGAGATTCAGTGAAACATCTAAGGAGGGAATCTTCCAACCAGGGATTGACATTCACCCAGAATTGAAGGTAGAGACAAAGATGGATAACTCAAGACCTATCTTGCTTAGAATGGATAGCACCAACTGCTCATCCTTCTTCTCAATGCCACACTGCTTGCGTTGCATAACCAGAGATTTGACTTTTGAAAAGAACTGCTGAATGGTATAGAAACTACTCGGTTGAAGAGAAATCAACTCATTTTCCAGAATATGGCCTCTTAGCTCATCTTGTTTGCCGAAGAGGGTCTCTAAATTCAACCATAATTCTCTTGGAGTCTTTAATACATATAGGTGGAAGAGTGTATCTATGGAAATATGAATACACGTGAAACCAAATGATTCATCCAATCTATTCAGATACTTGGCTTTCTCCACAACTGCTTATGATTCGGGCTCCTTCCCCATTGTTACCCTACACAATTATTTGTTGTGCAATACCATCTGCATATCAACCCCCCAATCAAGGTAATTGAAGGGTGTCAGGATCCTGGGAGAGAGAGGAGAGTTCGAATTGTCCATTAGAACTACTAGAGCGAATACAAGGTGAAACTGCTGCTACTGCAACAAAACTGCTGCAACTGCAGAAAACTGCTGCAACACTAAAAAAATTTGAATAACCTGCAAACAACTCTCAATTTTGGAGATATACTACTACTGGGCACTGCTTTAAGATATTAGGCTCATTTTTCGGGATCCTTCACACCTAGCTAAACCAATTCAATGCAATGGCACTAGGATTTGTTGTGGAAAACTAGAGGCTTCTGGTGCACTACCGAAAGTAGTTGCTCAACCTATACGTTCAATGGATCTAATACCATGTGAAATTATAAGTCACAATAGATCTAAGAGCTGAGTATAACTCATAGAGAAAGAATGAGCATAAAAGTTGAATAAGAGTGAAAACTGCAGTAAAAAAGAGTAGAGAAATAATTATGCAGCAGAACTCACATAGTAGCAAAATAATGTCACATGATCCAATAATCAGTATAATGAACAATGATGATACATTGGAGAGAATTCAAATCGCACAAGATATTTTGAACCTCAGTTGGTCTAGCATAGGAATTGTCACCACTGGAGTGCTCCAGAAAAATCAAACTCAACTGAACTAAACCTAAACTTAGCTAATTGAAGTCAGAATCAGTTAACTGACTAAGGAGGGCACAATAGTGAGTTTGTTATGCATGTCAATTAGAAATGTGCGCATGAGGCCACAATCAGTGGAATCCGGAGCTCCAATTCCCCACAAGAGTCAGCTAACTTAGGTGGACAGCACTGGAATACTCAGTAGGCTCCTATAAAATAGGGAATTGACTGAAGTGGTTCTAAATGATGCATGCAGGGCTTAGAAGGTGGTATATGGATCCTAGATGACATCTACACACCACTAGGGGTAAAATGACATCATCAACAACTAGGAAAAATAAATAATGCTAGGTAAGACAAGGATGAAGTATTAAAATATCCTAACAGTAATATATGTGACATAATGCACAAGGATGGGTATAGAATGTATTAATACATCATTTGGTAGAGTTAGGGAGAGTGACTTTTTCTACCAGAATGGATCAATCACTACTCTTCTCTGATACATGGACATGTCTATACAATATAGGAAGTTTCAAACATTGATGGGCATCATGACCAAGGATATTGCAAATGGCACAAGCCATTTGGGTATTCTTTGGTGTGGTGGTTGGAATTGTGACAATCAAATTCAAGGGAAGAACATCCCTAATTTTGTTACTCTTTCCCCTAGCCTTCTTCTTGGACTTAGTAGGTGGTGTGGAAGGGATGGGTTCCTTGTTAACCATAGTAGGTGGGACATTGTAAGCATCAACAAGTTGGATGCGTGTTAAAACCACTTGACGGGTAAGAGGTTGACTCTTCAATTGTAAGATTTTTTTTTAAATGTGATAGTTGTAAAATTAGAGCATATAGATCTAGGCACATAAACAAGAGAGATATACTATAAAAATTAAATCAACAATCAACTAATCATGTGACAAATGAGATATCATAGATCATTACACAAAAACTAGAATAGATAAGAAGAAAATAATGATGTATTTCATTAACTATAATGAATGGAGGTGAACAAAATATATAGCAAGGCAATTTGAATTAGGTTAGGAGGATATTTGAAGTGCTCATGCAATGATTGGAGGCTAGCTAGGATTAGCTAGAGCCAAAGGTCCTTATTTATCCATGTACACTCACCTAGACCGAGTTTAACTAACCTTGTGACTCACTAAGCACTAGTTCTAAATGATGAAGTTCATGCAAATCCCTAAAATCTCTCAATTGGGGTGCTACTCATTGAGCTAGAGAAGTAATGACAATAGAGGGCCAGTTAGGTTCATTTATGACCTATATTAGTGGAGTGCATCTATTCCTTAACTAATAATTGACTGAATCACACCTAAAATCAAGGAGAAGTCCCCTAAATCAGGGAATGCGTCCCTAAATCGAGGAAGGTGCCCCCAAATCTAGGAAAATAACTCATGGTTTAATCAGGTGGTCAATTTCGATGAGGTTTGGTCCATTGGAGTCATCAAGTCAAGGTCTAGGTATCTAGGTAGAGGGTAATTTGCTCTATCACCCCCCCCATAAGCCTAATTTGGTAAAAAATAAAAAAAATGAAAAATTGGTCCCAACAATTTGCAACCATATTAGGTAACCATGCACACAATATTATCTATAAAATGGGCAAGAGGAAAAATCACATGGGAAACCACCTCCCCCCATAAAAGAGGATGTGAAGAGAAAACTTTAAGAAGCCTGCTTAAAATACGCCTCCACTCCCAAAGTAGCTCTCAATTGGGTGAACGGCTTCTTGATGAAGGGCTTTGTGAAGATCCTTACAAAAATTTGTTAATTGCTCCTTCTTTCTAAGTGAATGTGATCCAATTCATGAGATACAAACACTTTGAAGTGATTGAATGGTGGTTCTTGACCACTCCTTGCTTAAAATGGAGGAAACCCCTTGAAGCTTTTGTGCGGAACTTGGTGAACCATAGGAACAGAGGTTGTAGATATGGAGAATGAGAAGACATTATGGAGATCTTCTTCAACAAATGAGAAGACATTTTGGAGGTATTTTTCAACAAGAACCTGATTTGGGATAAGTTCTCCAATGCTTCTTCAATTTGAACTTGATTTGGGACACGTTATCCAATGGATAGTATAAATTTGTAGATCAACTCTTCATCTGGGCCTGTAAAAGGTTATTCCTCAGCTGAGTTGTGGATCATGGATGTGCATATGTCCTTGTATTCCATATGTTTTGAATATTACAGGGCCTCATTCATCCTCTCAATGTATGTGAATATGTCCTCATAGGACAAATTTTTCGAAGCTTCTAGGGCCTCCTTCAATAAGTCTGGATCTAGCATACCAACTATTTAACAACTGAGTTGGGGAGATAGGAGATCCATGGCTGCAAATGATATATTTGATGGCTGCAAATGATCTCTTTGATGGCTGCAAATGAGCTCTTAATGCCTGCAAATGAGCTCTTTGATGGCTGCAAAAGCTACTTCTTCAACCTGCAAAAGCTTGATCCCTGCCAAAAAATCACTAGAACATTGACTAGTTTAGTACCCCTACAACTCTTATACCATGTAAAATTAGAGCATATAGATCTAGGAACGTAAACAAGAGAGATATGCTATGAAAATTAAATCAACAATCAACTAATAATGTAACAAATGAGATACCATAGATCATTACACAAAAACTAGAACATATAATAATAAAAGAATGATATATTTCATTAATTGCAATGAATGGAGGTGAACAAAATATATAGCAAGGAAATTTGAATTAGGTTAGCAAGATATTTGAGTTTCTCATGCATTGCTTGGAGGCTAGTCTGCCTTAATTAGAGCCAAAGACCCTTAGTTATCCATGCACACTCATCTAGATTGAGTTTAATTGACCTTGTGACTCACTGAGCACTAGTTCTAACTGAAGAAGTGCATGCAGATCCCTAAAATATATCAACTGGGGTGCTACTGACTGAACTAGAGGACTAGTGACAATAGAGTGTTAGTTAGGGTTAGTTAGGACCTAGATTAGTGGAGCGAATCTAGTCCTTAACGAAAAATTGACTAAATCACACCTAAATCAAGGAAAAGTCCCCCGAATCAGGGAATGCACCCCCAAATCAGGGAATGTACCCCCAAATCAAGGAAGGTTCCTCCAAATCTAGGAAACCAACTCATGGTTGACTTATGTGGTAAATTTCGATGATGTTTGGCCCACTGGAGTCAATAAGTCAAGGTCTAGGTAGCTAGGTAGAGGGTTATTTTCTCTAATAATAGTACACATTTAAGATGTTCCTTCTTTAGGGATGAGAGGGGATGGACAATAAAAGTTACCAATCAATAAGGGACCTTAGAGAATCCTATGACCGAATTTAGTGAACAAGGGCATCAAGAGGTTTTCTTCGACAATAGGTAAATCTATATCGATGTCGACAACAAACTTGGGGGTCATAGTAGAAAGTTGATCTAGCGTGATAATGTTACTTTTATGTGGGAACACCATGAGATGAAAAATGGTAGAGACAAAAAATTTCATAACATTATAACTACAACCAAGTATGATGTTGTAGACTAGTTGAGCATCTACAACTTTGATATCAACCAAGATAGTTTTGCTTGCGAGCTCAATGAGAACATATTGTAAAAGGCCTTGTGACTATGAAGGGTGACTATCCAATGCATGTAAAGTCATAAGTGAGGAAGCTAACTCAGAATGCCCTAATTTATTCCAAATATGTGTATACATAACACATGTGGATGACCCTTCATCAATGATACATCGATGACTAATCATGTTTTTGACAATGACGAGAACCTGAAAGACAATTGAAGAAGGAAGGTGGGGTTCCACTTTATCTAGATAAAAGGAAATCAAATGAGAATATGAAGGATTGTCCATGCCAAAAGTGGATAAAATGGATTTGAATTGCAATGGAAAATTATGTAGTACTTCTAAAGTAGACACAACCACATGTGTCTGAGCAAAGTCATCCACAACACTATAGTTCTGAGAAGCTGTAGCATTTGGGTTATGTGTCATGAAACATAAAGGTATTTTGGGTACCTTTGGGGTCTGATCATTATTGGGTCGTAGGTATATCATGTTACTTATGTTAGAGTTGTATTTTTATCATTGTCGGAAATGACAGGTTCCAGTGACATACTGTATTGATGACAATATGTTTGGAGATTAATGTCAATGGTTGTCATGAAAATATTATGGAAATAAGGGTCACCTAGTGTACTTGAAGTAAATGGTTGATTAGGTTGAGGTACCAATGATTGAGTTTCTACTAATCCTTGTGAGGGAAGGGGTTTGGAAACAACATGGCTTGGTGGTGGGAGAAGAATCTATATGAGTATTAGGTTGACCTTGAGGGGTGTTTATAGACTCACACTTATTAGCTTTTAATCCCACATCTATCAGGATCAAGTAATGTGTGGGAAATGACAGGTGTAATTCCCATAAACTCCAAAGAAAGAGAACATATGGTTAGCTTGTAATTGAGGATTCTTACCCCACCTGAGGGATTTAATGGAATTTGGATTTGTGGGGTTTGAATTTCCTCTAGTATTAGCAGGGTGATTAGGTGGATTTCCCTTGGCATCTAGGTTTTTCTTATTCCCTTTTTTCTTCCCCTTATTCTTCCCTTTTTGTTTGTTGGTCTATGTGTTTTGATTAGTGGGTGCATGCTGGTGATTAGGATTGGTTTTTTAATCATAAACATACCCTTGAGGAAAAGGGATGGGTTGAAATTGGGGAATAGCATTCTATTGTGTTGAAGGGGATGGCAGAGCACTATTAAATGGATAATATAGGTTATGGGATGGAGGAGCAACATATGCATTAGAAGCACCACTACATCAATGGCACTACAAGAGGGGGCATGAACATGGGTAAAAATAAGAGGAACTAACTAAGTAGGAGGTACTCATTTTTGTGTGTGAGTATGAGTGCAATTGATCATTAGAAAAGTAGGGCACATGTGGTTGTCCATAAAGAGGTAAACCGATATTAAGGGATTTACACCATAGGTATTTCCATACATCTTAGTAACACTAGGGTGTGGCATTTAGTTATATGGATGAGAGGTAGGTGAAACTGAACCAATATTTCCATCGATTAAGTGGGATGACCCTAGTTGATCTCTACATGAGGATCCACCGCGAGGAGAATCAAGGATAATAGAGTATGAATACCCTAACTGAGGATATATAAAGTCATATTGTTGATCCTTCATCATGGCTTCCTATTTGGTTTGTGATCATTCAAAAGCAATGTCTTTCACTATGATGGGTATGACGAATTTTAGAAACCAATCTAGAAAAAGATAGTCATTAAGATTGATTTTACATAGGATTATTCTTTTGCACCACTCATGGATATAATTTGTGATGTGGGTAGCCATATTTTGATGGTGTGATAGAAGAATTCAACTCCTTCATAATATTAGATAGCTTATTGGAAGGACCTAAGGAAAGAAGATGCAACAACAAAAATTTTGGGTGCATTGGAAAGAGTTATTCTATATGCCATTTTGTTGTGTCTCCAATGAGGGTACATTGAAATAACTGTAATCGAATGGAATTATCTCACTTCCATTTGAGGAGCACCATAGATGGGAATACTTGATGTGGTTGGTCAGAGCCTCTCCATCTCTTCCTTACAACTTTGGGATATCAAAAAACAATTTGGTGGGCATGGGATACCATGTAGCATCATGTTGGATTTGGTTGCTTGTAAGATGAGTCAAATGAGGGAGATTTAGACTAGCCATAAATGAAAGGCTCAAGATGCGAGGTGTGTTCATATAGTGGTTACATTTCTATTTGCATTGGTATTTAAGTTGATATTGGTATTGGTATGGGGAGGATTATTTTGGTTAGCTCAATGCATGTTGGCCGCTTGATGTACTGGAGGTGTAAGGGATCTAGGTGATGAAGGTAATATTAGTTGAGGAGAGATTGGCTCTGATGATCTCGAGGGGGAACTAGGTGGTGAGGAGGGTTGATATTAGTCTATTCTCACACATTAAACAAGACTAATAATATGGCGAGGAATCCTAAGAGTAGGATGTAAATATTAAAGTCACTGAGAACGTATAAGAGGCACTAGGAGCATAATGTTGACTGAGGGTTATCTAGTTTGTATCTCAAACAATATCTCTAAGGTAGAATATCGTGGGGTGTGAAAATACATTACAAATACTTCTTTGATATAATTAATTGAAATCAAATGTAAAGAGGGTGAAAAAGGTGATTCAATCCAACAAATAACTAATGTAAAATGGGACGCCCTAGAAAATAAATTTGACTCAGTAATCCTAAAAAAGAGCTACCAAAAAATGATGTGAAAATAAATGAAATACTTTCCTACATTTTATTCAATAAGTGATATAGAAAGGTACACTGCTTGTGAAAAGGTAGAGAGCCAAGCATGAACATTCAAAACACTTTAATTGATGGCCGATGTCAAGTCCAAAAATGAAGTGAGTGAAGGTTCAAATGAGACAGTTTTAGTGAAGGACACGTGGAGAAACTCCATTTGATCGATAACTATCTATCCTAGGTTCCCTCCCTCTTATGAGAGACACCCAGGTAGGAACCTAAATATTGGTCATTAAGATACCTCTTCACATGTATGTGCAACATTTTACCTTGACTTCAAGATGAATTCAAATGAACATAGGATATTCCATATGAAATATCTAGGATTTTCAATCACACTATCGGTCCCAACCTTGGCGTTATACACTCTGATGAATTCAGATGTCGTTGAATGAATTTTGAACCTCACTCGGTAAAAAGGATTTTAAAGGTTCTTTAAAATTCAACTACTATGTTTCAAATGTAAATTATTGTGGTTAGTTCTATAGATGCCTATCCCCAAAATCATAAACTAACTAAAAGATTATGTAAATATACTTTCAATTTTTTTTAGACTAACCATTTCTAAAAGGAACTAGTAAAGTAGTAAAGAACTAGTGCAATGCTTTTCATATGAAGTGAACGGTGGACTAATGATTAATACATAGAAACATGGTGTTTTGTTTTCTTATAAACCTTGTTTAAATGTATCGTAAATTAGCCGACAATTGAAAGGGTTTGAGAGCTAAATGTGTATGATATGCAAGGTAAGTGATAAATATTTGCAAAAGACAAAGGTGGATAATCCTAACTGAGTATTTTAAGAAAAATTAAATAATAATATTTGAACTTGAAAGTTAGTTTTGAATTATACTACAATTGAAGCATACAAAGTTGAATTTCTTTAATTAGCAACCTTAAAGAAAACGAGTACTAGGGACCTAAATATTTTTTCTTATTGTACCGAGAGAAGCGAGGTGCTCTACAACTTAGTATGGGGGAGATGTTGTAACGTTTGTTCCTAACAAAATAATTAAAAAAATTCATGTCGGCTCATAAAATAAAAAATTATGGAAAGTATTTAAAAAAAATCCATGTTGGCTCACAAAATAAAATATTATGAAAAGTAATTAAAAAATCGATGTTCCTTTATAAAATAAAAACTTAAAACTTCAACTCGGATTTATCAATCAAGAGAGATCAAATTTCTTAAATTTAAATTTAAAAAAAAATATATACCTCAAGAAATTGGATCCCTCTCGGTGCTTGATAGATACGAGTTTAAGATGGATCTATGGTGGTGTACAATAAGAAAAAATACAACACTATAACTGAGATATTATAACAAACAAATGATAAATTCAAGCATCCATATCTGGGCAAATCTCATAATCAGATCTTATAACAAACAAATGATGAATTCAAGCATCCATATCTGGGCAAATCTCATAATCAGGCCACATTGTTTTTTTTTTTTTGAAAAAGTGCACATTGTTTGAGAAACATGAATCCTTAAAATGACTCATGGATGAGCAAAAAAATAAAGGGTTTTTCACCGAGAACATTTATAAATAATAGGCTACAACAAGCATAAAACATGAAATAAGCAATAAATTGAGACACCATCAAATATAACTCCTAATAGGGCAAACACACAACTAATGATGAACTATGGGTTTCATCCCCAATCTGCCAATCTGTTGTTGGTGATTGATCACCAACATGTGCTAAAAAAACTTGCTTAAGAATTGAGTTGCTTAAGCACTAGATAGATATAAGAAAAAGGAGATAAATTCAAAACTATTTTATGGTAACTGTAAATCTCACATATCAAACAAAATTAAAAAATATAAAATTTCACGATTTTGTCTTTTTTGAAAATTCAAATATTTTATGTTCACGTAAATCTCTACTATCAAACAAAATTAAAAAAATATGAAAAAGGAGATAAACTATGTTATTCTCACAAATATTTTATGATCATCGAATTCTTATCTTTCAAACAAACAAACAAAAATATGCCAAATACAAACAAACAAAAATACGACAAATAGACAAAGTAATGCTCTTTTGACAAATATTTTATGCTCATTTTCAATCTTACGTAACACATGGATGCTCTTTTGAAAGTATTTTATGGTCCTTTTAAATCATACCTTCCAATCAAATAAAAAGTATGGCAAACAAGATAGATTTTACTTATCTAATATACAATTATAAGTTGATTGCAACTATGATATATTTTGTTTGTAATGTCATTAATAGTTACGTTGTAAATTGATATTTTGTATTATTTTAATAATATTGATTTAAATGGTTAAAAACTAGATTATTTATAATATGATTTTAATCTAGCGTAATAGGTGGGGATTATTTTTTATCTTAAAGGAACTCTCGAAATAAACTATGTTTAAGTTTTTGGAATAACCACTAATAATGAAGCACCTAAAGTCTACACTTTCTTTCTAAGGACTCAAAGATATTGATTGTAGTAGGGTAAAATCTCTAATGATAGTGGGTGATTCAATAATTAATAAATTTCATGAACATGGAGCAGACTTCAATGGAAAATTCTCTAGCTCAATTAATTTATAGGATACAATTCAAAGCCTCTCATTTTGAAATCATTAAGTTTTATTAAAATCTGAGAGAACACAATCGCCAAACTATTGTTCTATCCAATCAAGTAACACAAATAGCATAAGGTTATTGATCCAACTAGATATTGGTGGCCACCAACCTTTTCCACCGACTCACAATGGTTCTCCATCTCCATGGCAGTTTTATACAGTTTTTCGGGGTCCCAAACTTCTAAGGTCATTTTGAGGCCTTAAATGGTTCCAAAAGCTCCAAAACCATTGCCGACCCTTTGAAAGTTCTTCTCTTCAAGATTTTTCCAACAAGATATCATATGCCCCAAACAAAGTTTGTATGTGGAAGTTGTTCCCCTGAGAAGTTGACTTGTTAGCTAGCCACATATGGGCCCACAAATCCTTTTTGGTGCTTCATCTCCTATGGTTAGGTTTTTTGCCTCTTTGGATTTATGCTTATGAGAAAAGGCCCTTTTTGTACTCTTTGTAATTATATCTTGTAAATGAGTGTAGCCGAAATATCTCTCTTCAGAGATAAGCTACCACCATCTGAGCTAGTTTGTATTGCTTTATAATTTATAGTGTTTTTCCATTCCATTCATTAATAGAATTTGGGTTTTATTGTACTACGATGTTATTTGCAAAATATTCGTGTGTGTGTTTGCATTTTATGTTGTTACCTTCATTTCATTCTCCAAATAATCCAAATCAGTGATATGAGAGCAATATGCTCTTGTTGTTTCTTGGTGCATGTCCCTAATGAGATCTAGGTGTCAAGAGTTGGCTCTCAAACTAATTGAACTTGGTGACAACCACTCTTATTGTCCCAAGCATACTCACATGGTGGGAAAATAAAAGAGGGATGTAGGATTAGGAGATTGTAATAATGTATTGTTTGAGGAATCCCTCGCATGATAGAGGAAGGATATGATGGATAATTTCTCCTAGATCCTTCGATGACTGTTGATAGCAGCAGAGACACCTTCAATGGGTAGCCATTTCAGAGGTGAGAATCTATTTAAGGTACAGTTTAAATTTGATATTCCTTTATTTGAAGGCTAGATAGATGCAAGTGCTTTGGAGAAATGGCTAAATATGCTAGAGGGTTATTTCTATGTTCAAATTTTTTATGACAACAAAAAGATCACATTCGCACTCCTTAAGTCCCTCCCCCGTTTCAAAGATTGGTGGGATGTTTACCACGAGAGGAATTACATAGATGAGTTTGAAACATACATGATAGAACCCACTTGGGCAACTTTTGTTGATGTCATCAAGGAGCAATCCTACCCTATTGGAAACTATGTTGACCAGTAAATGAGATGGAAAACTTTGTGCTAGGAGAGAGATTAGATAGTGTTGTAGTTCAACAATATATTTCATACCTTGTGCTCAAAGATAGGTATTAGAGACTCTGGATGGAACTTGGCCCTAAAGTACCATAGTGGTCTGCACAGGTATGTCCAAACAAAGATGGATTTCCTGGACATCTTCTCACTAGGATTTTCTTATTGGTATGTTGTCAAGATCAAGAAATTTTTTAAGTAGAAGAATAAGTAGGAGTTTGGTTTTGCAAATCAACTATAGCAAAATATTGGTAAAGGATACCCTAACTCACATAACAAAGGACATAGCAAGGATGGACAAAATAATCAAAACTAGGCCAAGCCACATGTAAAGAAGGGTAACAGGAAGTCAAAGAATGACACCGACAAGTGGTGAAGCTTATGGAACAACACTTATGCATGTTTCTTAAAACAATCATTGTTGGTTGAGATGAAATCCTGGGTCAGACTCTAATTCAAAACAATATAAGGGAAAGTGAATCATTGACATGGAACCTAGTTCCACTATCATAACCGCAAAGATCCTACTAGAAGAGTGAAAGGGACCAGAGGAAGGGGAACACCTCTTCCATTCACAATTGTAGGTGAAGAGGAATCTATTGCATTTCATTGTTGACAGTGGTAACCAAAAGAACTTGATCTTGGTCTAGGTCATCAAGAGATTGAAGTTGTTGACAATGCCACACCCCCAACCATACACCATCAATTGGTTGATCCAGGTATGAGACATCCACATCAATCAACAATGTCACCTATCCTATGACATCAAGCCCTTCAAAGATGGGGTGCGGTGTGATGTTTCCCCATTTGAAGTTTGTGATGTTCTTTTAGGAAAACCCTAAATGTGGAAACACCATGTTGTTTATGAGTCCAGGGCTCGTAGTGTCATTGTTTCTTTGGAAGGCCAACTTTACAAGATGCGTAAGGTAGTCTCAACTACTATAGTTTCCTTAATCTCTACAAAGCAATGTCGAAAGGTAATCTTTCAGACTGGGAAATTTGTCCTCTTCATGGTTCATTCAGAAGGTGGACGAAAGGTCACTACAACTGCCACAACCTCAACATGAGGTCTCTCTTAACAATAGAAGGTGGTGGAAAATATTGTAGAAGAATACATAGATATCTGTACCTCACCTAAAGGGGTACCTCTACACTTCCATGTCAAACATTCAATTGATTTGACACCCGATTCTCCTTTACCTTATGGCCTAATATATAGATGCTCTCTTTTGTAGCATGAGGAAATAAAGTGTCATATTCAAGAGCTTATTAAAAAAGGCCACATTCAACCAACCTCCTCATCTTGTGGAAGCCCAATGTTTTTGGTACAAAAGAAGGATGGGACATGGCGACTCTATATTAATTACAAAGCCTTGAATAAAGCCACTGTCAAGAATCATACCCAATCCCATGGATTGATGATCTTCTTGATTAGCTAAAGGGTTCCAAGCTCTTTAGTAATATTTATTTGAAGTCAGGCTACCACCAGGTCCCGATTGAGTAGGATGACGTATGGAAGACAACCTTCAAGTCTAAAGAAATCCTTTTTGAGTGGTTGGTATTTCCTTTTGGCTTGACTAATGATTCAACAACAATTATGACGATGATGGATCATATATTGCACCCATTCACAAGATCTTTTGTGGTCGTGTATCTTGACGAAATCCTCATCTTCAGTAGAACTTGGGTAGAACAATTGCAACACATTTAAGAGATCCTTAGTCCCTTGCGTCAACACAAGTTATATGCCAATTTTGAGAAATGTTCATTTGACAGGGAAAGATTTTAGTACTCGAGATACATCGTGGATGAACATTGGGTACATGTGGACCCATCCAAGATCCAATTCATTCACAATTGGATATCCCCAACAACTCTAACAGAGATCCGTAGATTCTTGCAGCGCCTCACCAAATTTTACTGCAGATTTGTGGTGGGGTCTCTCGTATCGCTTTGGTAGTAATCCAAATGACCAAGGGTGAAGCCAAAGCCAAGTTTTATTGGGGTGCATCACAACATAAATCCTTTGAGAATATGAAACTATGCCTCTACTTGACGCTAATTATGTGCATGCCAGACCTGCAACAACCTTTTGAGATTAAGACAGATGCCTTTGACTATGCTATCAGTGAAGTCCTCACTCATCATGGACATCTGGTGGCCTATCATACTGAGACACTCTCTGATACTTTTTGTAGGTATCCCAGGTATGAGAAGGATATGTACTCCATTGTACAAGGCCATTGTTAATGGAAACATTACATCCTAGGAAAGGAAACCATCATCCACATTGATCACAAGCCCCTACAACTCATGCAAATGTAGGGAAAGTTACAAAATGACCGCCATTAGAAATGGTCCACATACCTGCAACAGTTCCACCTGAACATAAAGTATAAGAAGGGCATCACCAATTAAGTTGTAGACTCCCTTAGGTGACCTCTAGTTGCTGCACTAACTACTGTGCTCAACTCTTATGGACATGAGACATCCGGGTGGCCCAAATTGTATGAAAATGACCCTAAATTTGCTATTTCATATTAGACATTACAAGCAGGAAGATCGGTCTCAAAATTTCATCTCTAGGATGCAATTTTATGTCATCTCAGCCACCTCTGTGTTCCTTCAAGTGAGCTTGAGAAATTTTTTTGGGAGGAATATTACAATCAAGTGGCATGGAACTTCGACGTAGAGAAGATAGTGGTAGTGTTGCAGAAGTACTTCTACTGGTTGAAGCTTCAACAATACATTGGTAGGTACATCCGATCATGCATCGCCTGTGCCATTTCCAAACATTCCATCAAGAAGCAAGGGTTTTACACTTCGTTGCCTACCCTAGATAGGCCATGGAAGTCTAATTCCATGGACTACATGTCTAACTTTCCTTCAACCAAATATGGAAATGACTATGCATTTGTGGTTACTAATTGGTTCTCTAGGATGGAAATTTTAACTCCTTGTAAGAAGAGCATCACAATAGAGGCCAATGCTAAGATCTTATTCGAGTGCGTTCGGGTTCATTTTGGCCTCCCACGGACCATCATTTAAGATTGAGGCAACAAATTCCTAAGTACTTTCTTGTCCAGACTATGGTCGATGATGGACACCAAGCTAACCAAATTGGATGCCTTCCATCCCCAAACCGATGGGAAACCACAGGTGGTCAACATGATGATTGTGCATATCCTGAGAATGTGCAACTCCAAACATCCTTGAACTTGGGATGAGAGCCTTCCTTATGTTCAACATAGCTACAACAAATCCCTTTACAACTCTATTAGACAAAATCCATTGCTTGGGGTTGCAACCATTACCCCCGATTGATGTATCACTTCCCATTGCATATACAGAGGAAGAACCCTTCCATGCTCAAACTCAGGTTAATCAATCATCCAAATTTATTGAACAAATCCAACACATCCAACAAAATTTTTATGATATATTGCAAAAAGACAATGTCAAGTATAAATGACCAACATGTTCCACACAAGTTTTCGGTTGGTGATAAGGTCTTGTTACATTTATAGAAAGAGCTCCTTGTAGACCCCATTGAAAACTTTGTCCACTTTGATATGGGCCTTACACCATCACCAAGGATATAGGAGAGAATGGTTTTGAATTAATTATTCCCCCATTCCTTGGCTTGCACCCAGTCTTTAATGTGGAGCTCCCTCAACTATATTTTCCACCTCATAAGGACACCTCGGAGGTGGTTGAGCACTTGTCCCCTACCAAAATCAACCATGACTACATTGAGCAGGTGACAACCACTCGAATCATGGATATACATATGAAGGGAACTCACCAGTAGAGCATCCAACTGTATTAGGTCATCAAAGCATGGCAACTTATTCACAAAGGAAAGTGGCTCACCAAAAGTCAAATTCAACAGAAGTTTCCCCACCTAATGAGGGAACTTAACACAATGGAAACCATTGATTACTAATGGGGGAGAATTGATCTAGGTGTACATTGGTGGCCACCCAGCTCTTCCACTAACTCACAATGGTTCTCCATATATTGACATTTTTCTACAGTTTTTTGGGTCCCAAACTTTTGAGGCCATTTTGAGGCCCTAAATAGTCCTGGAAGCTCCAAAAAATCTTTAGACCCCGTGAAAGTTGTTCTTCTCTTCAAGTTATTTCCAAAGGTCCATCGTATGCTCCAAATCAATTTTGTATGTGGAAGTTGTGCCCCTGGGAAGTTGACTTGTCAGCTAGCCACCTCGGGGCCCACAAATTCTTTTCGACACTTCATCTCCTAGGGTTAGTTTTTTTATGTTTAGGGTTTTTTCCTCTTTGGATTTATGCTTATGATAGAATGCCCTTTTCGGTCTCTTTGTAATCAACTCTTGCAAATGAGTGTAGCCGATACATCTGTATTAAGAGATAAGCTTGTATTGCTTGTAGTTTACCGATCTAGATTACTAGTTTGTATTGCTTTCCAGTTTACAATGTTTTTCCATTTCATTCTTTAATAGAATTTGGGTTTTATTGTAATACTGTGCTCACTACAAAATATTTGTGTGTGTGTTTCCATTTTATATTGCCGAGGATTCATTTTTTCTCCAAATAATCTAGATCAGTTATTTGGAAAAAAATGGGAAGGTTTCGTTTCTCCCAATCTACTAAGTTTTATTAATGTAATCCATAATTCTTATCAATGTAATAATCCATGCACAACAATGGCCACGATCCAAATAATTCAATGTCGAGGATCATGGCAAGTTTAAGGCATTAAAGAAGTAGGATATACATAAAGTGACATCACACTTGCCATTCCATACCAAGTCCCACCAATTTGAACTCATGTATACTAGTAGTAGGGTTGTAGGTGGGATACTGGGGCTCCAAACCCACACTCAACCTCATTATCCTCCTTCACATATGGTTTGGCAGTATAAGTTTTCTAAGCACAAGAACATTGGATTTTAGCTCTCTGATAGGTCACCCTCTCCTTGGCTCAAATGGTTGTCTAGTGTTCAAGAGGTATGGTCTTTTTCGATTCCAAGGTATAATTTTATTTGGAAAGGAAAGAGTGACGTTTGGTGGCCATGTTGGATGCTTGAGTGTCTTGGTTATTGGTTATGATTCATTCTATATTATTATGTTTTTAAAGATCATTCGATTTAATACCTTCCCTTGTCATGCTAAGTGAACTCTGTTTGCTATAAAAATTTGGGAATTGATTCAGTGCTCTTTTTGTTTTCATATATTTGGTTAAAATCATGAGGTCGGGTTAGGATCATAGTAGTTTGTTTTGTTCTATATTGGTTTAAAGAAACATGGTTTGGACTATTTATCAGTGAATCTCTCAAGGTGTACATTTGGCTACTTGTCTATCTTGGTAGTTAGTTTGCTTCCAAGGATTAATTACTTGAATCCTTTTCTTGTTGGGACACCTATGTTGGGTGAAAGTATTTGGAGATAATTTATATTCAGAAGTTCAAAATTTCTTTATGTTTCTCCTTATTGGTTATCTACGGGAATTGGTATTTAGTTTATCACAATATGTATTGGTCCAGTTCTTTTGTTCAACTTCATTGGGTAGCTTTGGGCACTCTAAAGCTTAATACATTGCTTAGGGTGCCATGGGAAATATCAACGAGCCATCTATGATATTCAAAGGAATCTTCGTCATTAATAAAAGTATATGAATGAGAATAACACTTGAATTATCTAACTAAAAATATAGTGCACGGTCATGGAAAACAATGCAAGTCACAAAATTATGAGCTAATAGACATCATCCTTAAGCAATAGAGGAGTTAGATACAAACAATAGAGGAATGAGTGTTTTTATTTCATAACACCATAATTGACAAAATTATAAAAGGCTCTCAATCTACAACTTAGAATCATCAAATCTCTTTAGACTCAATTTTGAGGGATACCAAAGAAGAAGATATAATTTATCAGATGTCTAAAGACATGGAGTTGGAGAATATAGAATTGCAATAGGAAAATGGTGAACTAGAACAAGCATTGAACACGCACATGTTTTAATAAGTTCAATTGTGATACTTCATAAAATAATACTTATTTTAGATGTATTTTACCGACTTTATACTTTCGGTATTATCAAGAAATCCTTAGTGACAGATTGTAGTCAAAGCTTTGATACTTTTTGTATGATGGGAATGTTGGTGTTTAATCCCAGGATTACTCTACATTTTTTAATATTCACTTGTACAGTTTGATAGAGTTTAGTTTAGGAACTCTGAGGGATGGTCATAATAAATTAATTGTAATATAGGATTCAAGAAAGGTTGTCCCCTATCCCCTACTCTTTTTTATATTTAGATCAACAAGCTAAAGGGTTTTTTGGAAGAGGAAGGTTGTTATGGCATGACTTTAGCTGGTATAGTAATCATCCTTCTTCTCTATGCTTATAATATTGTTCTTATGGCAAGGAGTCCCTATGATCTCGATAAGAAACTAAAAATTCTCAAGTATTTTTTCTCTAGTATGGGTATGACTATTAACACTAACAAAACAAAGGTTATGATAATCAAATCCCAAAACATCACTTATGATAATTTCATGTATGACAAAACGGACTTGGAGGAAGTGACTTCATAAAAATATCTCAGAATTGATCTTCATCATATACTTAATTGAAACTATAGCGTTTATAAAATGGTAAAGAATGGGTGGAAAGCTTATTATGGACTTGAAAACAGTTGTAAATCAATAGTTCTTTGGCTTTGGGATATGACGAAACTCCTCTTTGAGACTCTTGTGACTCATGTTACCTTATATGGATGTGAATTTCGGTGTTGCAACATATCTATATGATTGTGGATAAGGACAACCTAAATACAAAGTGGTTTATAAGATATAACCTTAAAATCAAAGAAAAAACACCCTATCCTATCCTCTTCAAAGAAGTGAGTATATCCCCAATTGAGAGCATGGCTATGACTAGGTATCTAATATACAAGAACAAGTTAAACAACATGTAATACAAGAGGCTTCCTAAAATTGTTTCATACTCTAGTCAAAACCACCTACGACTTAAGTGAGGTTGGCATTAAGATGTGAAGTCTTGGCTAAATCATTGGGGAGTTGTTAACACCCAAAAAGTGTTCACTACCTCATCTACCACATTATATGGCTCATTTGTCCATTTTCCTACCATATTTCCCTCAAAAACCCTAAAAATCCCACTAAAAAGCCTCCAAAAGGCCTAAAATGCCTCCAAAAGGCCACAAAACCCTCAAAATAGCCTCAAAAAGGCTAAAAAACCCCTTTTTCCTCCAAAAATAGAAAAAACCCCCTAAAAAGGGAATAAAAAAATATAAAATAATGAGGAAAAGGAGGAAAAAACCCTATACAGCTGCCCTAAACCATGTGTTTCCTAAAAACCATGGGTCAGCACTCCACCACAAAAAAACTATAAATAGGTGATGGAGATCCCTTATTCCATATCCACAATCAAGTATACCCTTACTCTGCCAAAATCTCTCTCGAAACCCTAGTTCACCATTGAACTACTTTCACCTTGAGAGCCACTTTTGGCCCATTCCCACCATTGGAGAAAGAGAAGGAGCACATTGGAGCTTGGAACAACCCTCTTGGACATTGCAAGGGCTTCATCAACCTCCACATTGGAGGTAATATCAATACAAAACCATTATTTATATTTTTGCTCTTTATGTTTCATGCATGTGTCTTAGGTTAGTTTACTTTTATGTTTTAGCTTAATAATTTACATTTACTGAACTGCTACTAAGGAGTCCATTCTACTTAGTAGGTGCTCATTTGCACAAGCTAGGGGTAAAACCCTAGCTACAGTTTTGGTGACTCCCCTAGATTTTGAATTTCTGGTTTCCGTTTAAAATTTTTTCCCTTTCGGTTGTCCCTTTCGGCCGCCGTACATCGCGTTTTTTCCCTCTGCAGTCGCGTCCCGATCGCGTCTTTCAGGCCTTTACCTGCGACCCTACCGCGGCTCGCAGACGGTTTCCGACGCCCTGTCGGCGGATTCAAGTCTGTTACCTGCGATCCGACCGCGGCTAATCAGCCTGTTAGCTGCGATCTGACTGCGCCTGTCGGCCATTTTCCCGCGTCCCGACTGCGGCTTTCAGCCTCTTTCCCGCGTCCCGACTGCGTTTGTTAGCCTTTTTGTCGCGACCCGACTGCGTCTTTTTCCCTGTTTCCTGCGTCCCGACTGCCTCTGTTGGCCCGATAACCGCGACCTGACTGCGTCTGTTTCCCTCAAACCCGCGGTCTGCCTGTTCTGCTTCGCCACAGACCCGCGGTCTGATTTCTGCATTTTTCCTGTTTTGAGCCCAGCCCCTTTTGCTGCAATATTTTCTGCATCTGAACAGCCCCCTGTCCTACCTGCAGTCCCACTTCCTTACAGCCTTTCTGCAACATAATTTCTGTTCCCTTTACAGAATTCTTTTAAAATTTCAGTATTTTTAAAATCAAAAAATTTTGCAAGTTAAAGTTTCAATTCCAACATTATTGACAGTTGGAAGTTGCCCCCCTTGTGGCACTTCTATTTTGGGTTCATCACCTCACGAGCACACACTCTGTCACATAATTCAAGTGAGCCTTAAAAAGTACCTAACTAAACCAACATTCTAACCCCACTTGGGGAACACAAAAGAATCTTTGTAGTTAGGTAGGGTCGAGGGGATAGGCTTCCAATAACACCCCTCGGTCACTTTCACTTGAGACATAGTTGTTGTCCAAATAGGGAACCAAAATCCCCTAGTACTTTTTGGCACGGTCACGACCAGTTTATCAGAGGGCCTCTCCCTTAGGAGGGTTGAAGTCGGGAGACTGGTTCCGGAGGCCTGAGTGGAATACCGCACTCCATTCAGTAACCGAAGGGCTACCTTTCGCGGTTCGCGGGATATCCCTGTATAGGGGTATTGCGGTAAACGGACTAAATGGCAGATTCACCTTTCTGGACGTGTCATGAACGGGGTATCTTAGTTGCCATTCTTCTAGGATTGACTACCCGGTATCCCTCCCGGTAGGGGGATATCATAGCCACTTGGCTTTCCTACTCATATTGTTTGACTTGGATTTCATCACCTTGCAGAGGATATGTTTAGTTGAGTCAGAATACTTTTAGTTAGGTGTTTGCATGCTCCTTTACCTCCCTTTGGTCTAGTGAGTCCACCATTTTTTCTTTTTAGGAAACCTGCTGCTTGTTGGTATTCTGACCATCTTTGTTGATACTCCACCTATTGTAGCACAGTTGTTGCAGTGGGTGTTTTGAGTTGGTTGTTGGCCTGAGTGCCTTGTTTTTTAGCTCTCCTTCTGCACACTCGGTTGCATTAGGCTTTTTTGAGCTATTTTTCTACTCACATTAACCCACAGAGATTTGACACCATCCGTCACCATTGAGTCCCCGAGACATTCTCGGCGCCTCAGGGGCGAGCCCCCACAGCACGGTTCTCTTGACACCACCCGTCATAGATTCCGGTCATCATCCGTTGATACCACTCATCACAGATCTAGAGCCTTGTCACTTGACTCCACTCGTCAGCGACATAGGACTTCGTCACCAGATATTGACGCTCCTTACTTTACCTCTGATTTTGACGAAGAGTCTGAGAACCCTATTTACACTGCCCCTACTAGCCCCATGGCTGGCACGACTTCCACTCCTTTTGTTATAGGAACCATTGGTGGCACATCCACCACTACACCAGTTACTACACCTATTTTGGGTATGCCCTCCATGGGGCCCCCATCTACCGTTCCCCTCACGGTACCTATTCCCGCAGCAGGAATACCTATCCCCACTACATCAGTGGCTCACACTACCCATGGTGGTGCAGGCCCATCCTATACTACCTCAGTTCCCCCACTTGGGGGCACCATCCCAAATCTTGTCCCTCCACTTGGGGGCATTGGCCCCAGCTTGGTCCAACCCACTACTGTGTCACATCCTTCCTCCAGTTTTCCATTCATGGCTAGCCTCAACCTACCTGACTTGGCCAGATTGACCAACGACCCTATCCGACATGACCCTGCGTGGCCTCATATGCCTACCAAGCTCCCCTCTGACATCCCTAAATTCGAGGGTAAGGCCGATGAGAACCCACAAAATCATATCATGTCTTTCCACCTATGGTGTTCCTCTAACTCCATAGTGGACGACTCTGTTCGCCTCCGTCTCTTACAGCGCACCTTCACTGGCTCTGCAGCCAAGTGGTATATCGAGCAACCTCATGGTACCCATGCCACCTTTGCTTCCCTTGCCTCGACCTTCCTGCAGTTCTTCCAGTTGCCTGTCCGGTATGATGCGGGCGTTGAAATCCTCCTATCCTGCAGACAAAACACAGCTACCCATATCACGGACCACATCCATGAGTGGCGTCGACTCCATAGCTTATGCAAGATCAAACTAGACGATCGTATCTTCCTAGATTGGTTCCTCAAATCCCTTCTCCCTGTTATTGCTAAGGATGTGGCATCAGAAAGACCCCAGTCTGAAGAAGAGGCCATCCTTAAGGCACAGCAGTTCGACCTCATTTACGCCCAGTCGGGATACCTTTATACCATTATACCTGACGCCCCTCGCGGCGAGTCCTCCCAGCATGATGCGCTGGGGGAATCCCACGCTGCAGACAGTATCATTGGCCGTGTTTCTTTGCATCCTCAACCATTTTCTATTGCACGTCCTACCCCTGGCCTCGACCTTTCACGGGCTACCTCACAGTCTGGAGCAACCAACTCATATGCTCCCATGACACATCACCATCACCATGGACCCGCATGTCCTCCTCAGTGCTTCGGTCATGCGACTCCCGCTTATGCCCCCCCAGTCGCACCTCAACCTTACTACCATTAGCAGGCTGCCCCAGCTCCTGTGCCTTCATAAGCCCAACCCGCTTATTATCCGCCACAGGAAGCCCCTGCGGCAAATCCACAACCCGCTCCGCAGCCATATCAACAACCCCCTCAAGTTGCTGCACCTGCTCAGCCTCAACCTGCATACCATCCCCCGCAGCCTGCTCCCGCACCTGCGCAACCTCAGAACCCACCGACTGCCCAAGGGAAAGTTTACGCCCAACAAAACCCGCAGCAAAACCAGAACAACCAACGCAACCAGGGCCAACAGAACCGCGGCAAGGGCCGTAATCATGGGAACAACCAACCTGCAGACCAAGCTGGTCAACCGGCTAATCCCCCCGACAACAACAATGCGGCCCCCGCTAATCAAAACCCTGATCACCCGCCCAGGCAGGCTAAAAACCCCAATTTGCGAACGAACCACCCTTGTTCTATTTGCGGGGTCTATGGACACTACACGCATGCTTTCCCACACTTAGAGCAAGCTCGGCAGCTCTGGGTTGACGATGCCCACAGGCAAGGGCATGCGGCTCCTCAGGCGCCTCCTAACCCCCCTCAACATCAACAGCCACCTTTGGTGCTGCAAAACCCATTACCAACCCAAGGCGTCGTGAACACTCAGTCGTTGGCTCCCCCTCAAGCCAACGTGCAACCCCAACAGCAAATCACGTACGCTGCTCCCGATCAACCCATGTTTGACTCGGGAACTCACCACTTATTGATGATGTCTTCCGCTAATGTCAACCTCCAGACTCGTCGGAACCAGTATGGCTCCACCACTGACGTACCTCCCACAGACAAACCTACTAACGCTCATCCCACCGATCAAGCGTTACGTATTCCTCCACCTCCACTAGATGGCGCTCCCAAAGCCCCTCGTTTCCCACTTCGCCGTATCAACAATAACCCCAATGCGCGTGCTGCGTCAAACTACAACATTGTAGATGACCTAGCCCAATCTCCCGCAGCCATGTCTGTGTTAGAAGTCTTGAAGAACTGCCCTTCCCAGCGCAAGACTTTACTCTCAGCCATTGGGGCTATTGACCCAAATGATTCGAATCTGATGGCATTTGATTTGGACCAATCCGAACCACGCCTGCCTTCCTCCTTAGCATTCCAAGTTTCTGTTTCCGTTCGAAATCTTGTCATCCATCGATGCATCATCGATGAAGGTGCCTCCACATGCGTCATGTCTACATTCGTGTGGCAGAATTTGGGATCCCCCACTCTCCAGCAGTCCACCACTGCATTACGCGCCTACGACGGTCGTTCGGCTCAGCCCCAAGGCCTCCTAGCCAATGTCCCTGTCCAGTTAGGTGGCAAAACTGTACTCATTGACATTGAGGTAATCAATGCCCAATTGGATTATAACCTTTTACTTGGTCGCAGCTACATGTATGCCATGCGGGCGGTTGCCTCTTCCGTCTTTCGCACCATGATGTTCCCCCATGAGGGACGCGTGGTTAAGGTTGACCAGCTCACCTACTATGATCCCAGTGCTCCCGCGGCACCTGAAAATGTTCTCCCCGTGGTTGAACAACCTGTTTCTCGTGCCACCACCTCGTTTGTTTCCTCTACGGGGCCTGGAGTCTACTCAGACGCGCCGATGACCTCCACCTTCCAATCTATTCCACCTCCATCATCCCCCACGGACGTGTCTGACTTATGTACCTTGTCCCACGATAACCAACCACCTAATAATCAACCACCCTTGTTTCCAAAACCACCATTGGTACCTAGCCACATTGGTGTTACACCTATCCATACGATCCCCTTCTTAGTCCCTCCGTCAGGAGTAGTAAGCGCCCCGGTCATGGCTACCCTTAGCCTCCCTGGGTTAACCTTGGGATTACCCGTATGGTATCTTTCGCCTCCCGTTCGCCCGCCGACACCAGATGTCATCCTCCAACCGGTGCAACCCATGGCTACTACCACTCAGCCACCTCCCGGTGTCTCTACCCCTTCGTCCTCCACGACTCCCCCTCCTACTCCCAAACCCACTGGGGGCAGAGGTCCACAACCTTACACTGCTGTACCACCTCCCAAGACAGTAAAAAACCCTCCAGTATTTCGTGCTCCTCCCAAATGCTCATTGTGCGACGAGTTGGGCCATGCGACTCACTAGTGTCCACAGTTACCAGCCCTACAAAAACACATGCAGATGCTCGACGATGACCCCAACATCCCGGTTGTCGAACTAAACCCCACCCCTAAGCCCAAAGACAAATCCCTGCGTACCAACCACCCCTGTGCCATATGCGGTGTTTACGGGCATTATTCCCATCATTGTCCCGATCTCCCGGATTACAAAGCGGCTCTCTATGAGATGAACAATCTGGATCTTGAGACGGCACCACCCACCATTGAGGAGATCTACCCCCGATTTCTCACCCCTTCTGGAGAGGTTAATATCATCTATATGATCTCTTCAACCACTACCCCCTCGTCAACCGATTTGACGACGCAAACTTTTCGTACCGATGAGGAGATTCTTGAGGCCCTCACTGCCCCGGAGTATCCCTGGGATGACATGCACCATCGTTCGTATTTCCTTCCAGAAGCATCTTCCTCTAGCACCGCTACCCAATTTGCGGTTGAATCCAAAGACTTCCTCCCCACCAAGGTAGACTGGTTCAAGGACCCTATTCCTGCTCCTGACGCCTTCGAGGAAGGTAACATGGCCAACATCTCACCCGTCATCCAAGTTGATATCGTTGCCCCAGGACGTGCCCCTGAACTCATCACTTTAGGAGCATTCTGCAGTAAACAAGAGATTGAGGACTACATAAACCTTTTCAGAGAATTCCGTGATGTCTTTGCCTGGTCCTATACCGAGATGCCTGGTCTTGACCCCACCATTATAGAGCACCACATTGACACATGGCCTGATGTATCCCCCGTTCGTCAGAAACAGCGTCCTATTCCTCCCTCAAAGTTCCCAGGATGTGCCCCTGAACTCATTACTTTAGGAGCCTCCTGCAGCGAGCAGGAGCTTGAGGACTACAAAAAACTCTTCCACGAGTTTCGTGATATCTTCACCTCCCCCTTCGAGCCGCGTTTGCTGACACTCGAACAAGCTGATGAAGACCGTCGTGCCACTCTTCAGAACATCGAGGCTGCCAAGAACCGCTCCAAAGCCGGTTACGACAAACATGTTCACCCTCGAACTTTCCATGAAGGGGACCTCGTCCTCGCCTATGACCAAGCCCACGACAAAACTGGCAAAGGGAAGTTTGAATCCATGTGGCCAGGCCCTTACATTGTACAGACCTGCCTCGGCAAGGGGGCATACATCCTAGCCGACTCCGAAGGCCATCCTTTGCGCAACCCCCGTAATGGGTTGTATCTTAAGCGTTTTTTCCCATAAATGACACCGCGACCTCGTTGGTCTGCATTGTACAGTTTGCTATCTTTTTGTTTTACACATATCCTCCACCATTGGAATCAGCACGCCGAGACCGTCATGATGGTCACCTCGTTGCATTATTTTTTACCCGTCATTTTTTGCCCATTTTTCAGACGCCACTAGTCGCCTCGATTTGCGTGCCACATCGGTCATTCTCCATTTTTCACATGTTTTATATCATAGGATTCATTTTTCCGAGCTCGTGATGATGCTTGAGATAATTTCTCGCTCTCACTTGGTACAATTTCAACATTGTGTCCTGACACCTTGCTGCCTCGGTTTGCGTGCCACATCTGCCACTATCGGATTGTTCCACATTTTTACATGAGCCATTCACTCCTGTCATATTGCAAATGTTTCATTATTTTGCCACCATTTCATCTACCCTGCAAGGAGGCCCACCAGTGTTCCCCCCTACCCTCGTTCTTGATCATCATTCCTGATCCTTGATTGAACACTTCCTCCTTGCCTGGCCATTCCTTTTGTTCGGTATGATTTTATCCCTTTTCGGGCCGGACAAGTCCTTTACGAAAAAGGCACTTAGGGAGTTTCCGTTAAGCTCTTTTCTGACTCCTAAAAGAATGAAAAGATCGCCGAGCAATCTTGCTTCCTTTCATGCTCGTTAAAGTACCTGAAAGGGCGTCTATCTGGTATAAGTTTAACCCTTTTCCGGACCTGGTAGACTAATTACGAAAAAGGAATACTCTAGTCACACCGGCTAGAAGAGTTCTTCATTGCATCCTTTTATGCTTCTTTGGGCCTTGGAGACTAAATCTACGAAAAAGCAACCCCCTGGAGTCTTCTTACTTGCTTTCAGACTCTCTAAAATTGAAAGCAACCACGAGCATGAACTGTCCTGGGCTCGTAAAATCCACACGACAGTACCATTCCATCATTTCAGAGTCTTCTTATCGCTTTCAGACTCCTTAAAATTGAAAGCAACCACGAGCATGAACTGTCCTGGGCTCGTATAAATCCACACGACAGTATCATTTTACACACACTTCTTCTAGTTCCTTAACCCATGAAGAAGTACCCTCCTGTGCCTCCTGGTACTATAATCGATCATTTCGGCAGGACCCCCAATCAGGTCGCCTTTGTTCAGAGTATTCTGCAGTCTCCTGCCATTTTATACCAGCTTGAGTCTCCCTCATCCCAGTTATCCTCCCAGATCCATTACAGCTATGATCCCTTTCCCCTCAGTCAGTTTCATATGCTGCCAGATCATTCCCATTATCATACTCTGAACAAAGGAAGTTTGAGTCCACCCACTCTCCTTGCCCAGTTGTCCCCCCATAGTTCGGTCAGTCCTGCGATCAGTACTATCACATTTCGGTTCTCCACCTCGTGCTCCTGTCAAGGAAACATCATTGCCTTGATAGTTGCAGGTCTCCCTCTGTCGACGACAACACCTCTATTCCAGAGGATAGGCCCAGAGGTCCCTACGCCTTGGACTTATCACTATCTGTGGTAAGTGCCTACGGACCATTCTGAGAGGAGTCATCATTGCCTCTCCGAGTGGTTGTTTCTCACATGCTCGACTTCAGCACCTTGATCGCATCGTTGAGAATCGCGTAGGGTTACATCCTTTACATTATGTGTCGAAGACCCCGGATTTCCCCCGACTCTAGCACATTGGTGAGTCACTTCGGAACGCCCAGTTGTATGTTCCCGTGGATGTCTGGGCTGCGTTGGCGTTTGTATTCGGAAGCCATCCAGATATCTGCTTCCTTGAGTACCCATTTCAGTTCCAGCTCAGTGTACCATCGAGGTTATGGCTCCCAGTCATTATGATCCAGCAGCTCATCAGTTCCTCTGGTACCCCAGTCAGCTGCACTGTTGATGTTCCAGTGCACCAGTTCTTCAGTTCCCACATGATCAGCTCAGCAGTATGTCCCAGATTTTGTGTCCCCTCTGGACTCTTATGATGTACACAGTGGCTATGTATCTTACAGGTCCCCCTTTTCGGGCCTCACAGTTCTGTTTATGTATCTTGATACGAGCATGGGTATGCCCGCCTCGTCCATATATTGAGATTATTCCTCAGTCAGTATTTGAGGTCATGTATATTTCAGGTCCCCATTTTTTGGACCCCATTGTTATTATATTCTATCCTGATACGAGCATGGGTATGCCCGCCTCGTCCAGATGATCAGATGATTCCTCATCCATTATTGAGGTTATGTACTTTTAGTTCTTGCAGTTGTTCGGGATCGTTGTTCCGGGCCTTAGTTTGTTTCTTCTCTTCTCTCCACACCCAGGAAAACCATTCATGACTTATGATGTCCATCGGCCATACGATGAGCTCCTGCCCTCACACATCAGGGGGCAATCTGTTAACACCCAAAAAGTGTTCACTACCTCATCTACCACATTATATGGCTCATTTGTCCATTTTCCTATCATATTTCCCTCAAAAAGCCTAAAAATCCCACTAAAAAGCCTCCAAAAGGCCTAAAATGCCTCCAAAAGGCCACAAAACCCTCAAAATAGCCTCAAAAAGGCTAAAAAACCCCCTTTTCCTCCAAAAATAGCAAAAACCCCCTAAAAAGGGAATAAAAAAATATAAAATAATGAGGAAAATGAGGAAAAAAACCCTATACAGTTGCCCTAAGCCATGTGTTTCCTAAAAACCATGGGTCAGCACTCCACCACCAAAAAACTATAAATAGGTGATGGAGATCCCTTATTCCATATCCACAATCAAGTATACCCTTACTCTGCCAAAATCTCTCTCGAAACCCTAGTTCACCATTGAACTACTTTCACCTTGAGAGCCTCTTTTGGCCCATCCCCACCATTGGAGAAAGAGAAGGAGCACATTGGAGCTTGGAGCAACCCTCTTGGACATTGCAAGAAGCTTCATCAACCTTCACATTGAAGGTAATATTAATACAAAACCCTTGTTTACAAATTGTTATTTATTTTTTCATGCACATGTTTTAGAGTAGTTTTTATTTCTGTTTTAGCTTAATTATTTACATTTACTGAACTGCTACTAAGGAGTCCCTTCTCCTTAGTAGGTGCTCATTTGCGCAAGCTAGGGGTAAAACCCTAGCTACAGGAGTCTAGGAAGAAGTCACTATGCATAATTGTGATAATATTAAAAGTATTTTTACATCTAAATTTAAGGAGAATATGTGGTGTGATAAGTAGTTAACGGATAATATAAAATTAAGAATTTATAAGGAGGTGATCATCCCTAATCTATAAGATCAAAAGTATCTCTCTATTTTAACTAGTGTAAAGAGAAAATCAATATTGCTAAAATAAGAACAACCTATCACGAGCTCCATAGTGAAACAAGGCGCTGGACAAATCCTAAAACACCATGGGATGAAAGAATTTGCCATCTTTGCGACACCAAGAGGGTTGAAGATGAAAATCACTTTTCATAGAATGCCCTAAGTACACCCACATTAGAGAACAATTTCAAAATATTTGCTACAATACTGACCTTCCTAACATTTTAACTCAGCACAACTAGGGGGATTTAGGAATGCTTCTCTTAAAGTTTCTTGAGCACAATAATAAAATTCTAAGGAAAACCAAGCGACTCCTTTTTAAGGTCCTATATACCAAATTTGTTCTTAGTGGATATCAATAACTATCATCATCATCACTACAAAATCCTTACTCCTATTTAAAAAATTAATATCATTCAAATTAATAAAAAAATAAATTAAAAGATGTGTATAACATTGCAGTATTAACTTTTATATATAATAAACTAAATAAATGTTGTAAAGATAAGAACACATTTTTATAGTTTTAAAATGAGTCATGGCATTGGAAAGACCAAAAATGTTTTGACACTACAAGGAAAACACCTTCTAGTGGAGGTTTTTGCGGAGGATTTTAGTGTTACAAGATTACGAAAAACTATTAAAAAGTGTCTTCTAAATCTCTACCATTGGTAGCAGAGGGTTTGGTGAAGGTCATAATGGATGGTCATTATAACTAAAAAAAATTGGGTGGTTGGAGGTTATAACAAAGGTTTTTTATCGGTGTGTATATATATGGACACGTCAGTGCATCACAAATATAAATGCATTGATTTGGTGCTTTCCATTTATATAATGCCCTGGTGCATGTAATATGTTTTATAGCACCAATACTTCTTAATCTTGTTAACAAATTGGTGCTTACTGTTCACAACTATGCATCAGTGCCTATATTACCATCTGAACCGAATTGTCCTATAAATGTGATGGTATATATTGATAACAACTATTGGATTGTTTATTTTTGTGTACTTCGGTGTGCTTATGATATATAATCATGGTGGTGCTAATATTATATATAAATCACTTGTGTTGATTCTTACTTGAGCACTGTAATACTAGTACATTAATAACAGTTAGAAGAATAGGTGCAGTTTATTTGATAAAAAGAACTAGTGCATAATTCCTCACAATGTAAGAATCACTACACCATTAATGATTACATATGCTCCACACCATTCAATGAGTTCAAGCCAGCATAGATCCATTTTAAACCCGTATCTATCAAGCACCGAGATGGATCCAATTTCTTGAGGTGTATTTCTATTTTTAAATTTAAACTCAAAAAATTTGATCTCTCTTGATTGATTTATTTTATGAGCCGACATGAATTTTTTTAATTATTTTTATCACTTTTTACATTTTATTAGATGTAACGCTACATACACGTTACAACATCTCCCTCATACTGGGCTATAGAGCACCTCGTTTCACTCTGTGCAAAAATTACAATGCACTAATATGTATGTCGATGTTTTAACTAATTGTCTTTTTTATCATAATTTTTTAATTAATCATAAAAAATAAAATATATTTTATAATAATATTGATATTTGAATTTGAATTATTGTGCTTAGATATCACAACTATATTAATGTGTTATGCCAATGTATTACACATCTATTCATTGTAATATTTAATCATCCATATATAACATCTATATATTAATCATCCATATAGTTTAATCAATAATGTAACATTTTACAACATTGGACAATACAATAGAATAAGAAAGCCATTTTATTATATATAAATAAGAGACCCTTCATCATACAAAATGAGAAGACATAAAGGTCCACAATAATCTAAATGTCAATATGTAATTGTTACACTTATTGATAACCCGTGGTCATCCAATTGGGACAATATTTCCAATACTTTAAAAAAAATGTATGATTTTCACAGACAAACATTTCAAAACATTCAACTTGCAAGAACATTAAATTATATTGATCATCATTCTTTACTTGAACTATTGTCATTCCTTGGGCTGCTTGCATACCTAATTTCTTCATTACTTATAGGCGATATTGTACTTGGGTTATTTGATCAAATGTTTTGTTGGTTGACTTGATTTTGTTCCTCTTCATTTTTCATTTGAAAAAAACAGAAATAAAGTGTAATGAGTATATCTACATTTATAATATAATATACATGATTGTGTAAATAAAAAAGTGTACCATATAAGAAAAACGTGATTCATAAATAATAGACATTCTTTCAAATCCATTCATCATGTTGTCTCTCAACATTTCTTCTATTGGTTCCACCCATACTTTGTTACTTGTAAATTTTATATGCCATGGCAAAGCATTGATTTAAGAAATATAAATGTTTCTTGTCACTCCATTGATTATAAAATGAGGGAATTAAAACAACATAGCTACTTACAAATTGCATAATTAACTTTTAATCCTACAACATATACGCACAACCCATACTCAATGTCGATAATTTCTTCAGATGAATTTTCTTTGATGTTACCACATGTTGGAAGACATCCAAGACCAAATGTAAATTAATTAAAATTCTAAGATCACAACAAATATGAAATCTTATGTAAGGAAAACACAAATTATACTCACAAACTTTGCGATCAACCATTTTCTTCCTTGTCATTCTATCTTATGTGTTGAATGGGTTCCATTTTCTTTTCTTTTCTACAATAAAACAAAATAAAATTTGTATTTCATGCAATGATTAAATTAAATGTACATAAAATAAAATAAAAAACCAATGATTACATATATTTGATGCCCGTTGTTGTTGAGATAGCTCTTCTTGCGATATAACTATGTTCATTTCTTTGACCATCTCCTTGTATGCTTTTTTGGACCTCGCTACCAACATGTTTCAGATATCTCCTAGTTCGTCCTTTGGAGTTTTCATAATCTTTATGCAAAAATAAAAGTACAAAAAATATATTTTTATAATGTTATGAAAGTAAATATAGGCAAAATATTAATTTTGTAATTTTTTGTAGTAGTATATGTATACTATAGAAAACCATGTTTATGAATCATAATTTTTAAATGATTTTTTTTATTAAATGTTTTTTTCTATTGCAAGTCTAATATGTCTCATTGATCATTATTTTCGAAATGCTTGTTGTAGTTTATATATAGCGTAATTCTCAGAATCATTGGATTGATTTTTGTACTGTAAGTGGGAACTACATCTATACATTTTTCCACTATATCCTTCATAGTTTTATAATTTTTCCCCTTTTATTAACTTCCATCAATACTCCAGATGAACTAAGAAACAATTCATCATCATTTACATATTTCATAATTTTTATCTTCTTAGCATAATGTTCTCCTTTCCTCGTCGTTGGTCCCTGCACAACATTCGATGAATGTGAAATATAGTGTTTTTGAAATATGTTAACAACTTTTCTTAATAAGTACTTTTATTGAAAATTCAAAGATAAACTCCATGTTGATTACCTTTTGATTCACCTAATTCATATCTTTGCAACATCTCCATAAACATTTTATACTTTTTTTCACTTAGATCATAAACAAGCTTATTGAGTTTCTTCAAGTTTTTGCTTTGCATGACATACATTAACCAAACCACATCATTTAACTCACATATAATTCAAATATATTAATTTTACACTTAACTTTCAAATAAATTGCGTCGTTATCTTTTTGGGATGTTCTCCCATCATGCTCATCGCAACAAGTTTTTTTGCTTGAACTTATATCAACATCTTCTATCAACAAATGTCATGTATAATAAAATAGAGAAACTATGAAATATGTTTTACAAATAAAGTAAATAATTTCAATATAAAAATGTTTTTGGGTTAATTGATGTGTATTGTACATGTATACGCACTAGTGTGTCATACACATGTATACAAACTGATACAAGAATGTAAATTTTTAAAAAATATTAAAATTTAGTGGTGTGTTATACAATAATAAGAGTATGAATGCATATTTCCAGGATATATCGCACCATCAAGCTCATAAACTCTTTTTAAAATCAATTACACCTAAATCAACGTGCTTTCTAAAAAAGATCACTGGTGAGTTATACTTTATAGTACACACTGACTACCATGAAAGTGTTTTAAAAAAAAAAACAGACAGGGACATGTTTTAGGCTCCAATGCAATAGGCTATCCCATTGCAATATATGCTCAATGCCCAATATATAGACACACAAATCCATTAAATATCTAGTGCCTAGAAAAAAAGGTCTCATTATGAAATAGTATATATGGTAAAATCTTAATGCTAAAGTTTGTAGCCACATAAAACAAAAAGGGAGCAACAAGAAAGCTAGGGTTTTAAACATTGAAGGTAACTATGAAAACATTTTATTTCCTTCAGAATGCATTGCAAATACTAATAGGAAAATAAATAATTAGTGATTTTTTTGAAACAATTAGGATAAAAAATGAGATTAGTAAGAACTCAGAGACCTAAAAATTGTCATCTGAATTTATCCTTTGTAGATTTGTATGTGGCCTACAATCCCTTACAAATTTGGCTCTTCATAAAAATCTTGCCACTCCAAAGTCTTCACTGGTAAATCTCTCTTGCACAAGTCTATTGTCAAACTTTTGGTGAAAGAATGAAATAGTGATTAGGGTTCGTATTATAAACTCACTTTTAGAAAATAAAAACATATTAATATATATTATTTTGAAAAAATTAATATCAAATTTTAATTTATATGAGAAATACAGGATGTGAAGAAGTAGTTAAAACTTCAAATATTGAGGACCACCATCTAGAGGGGATTCCTTAAACTTGTGGGACTATCCTATTCTTCTGAATTTCCACACAAAAAAATATTGGAAGTGAAGTATGTTTAATTCGTAAGTGGAAAGCTTGAGAAAACCAGCTAAGATCCATCTTAACTCTAAATCTATCACGCGCCAAGAGGGATCAAATCCCTTGAGGTGCAAACCTTTTTCCAAATGTTTTCACTCTAAAAAGGGGTTTCACCTCGAGGAATTTGATCCATCTCAACACATGATAGATTCGGATTTAAGATGGATTTATGTTGATACATGAAGTAAAGCAAGACCACATATGAGAGTATAATCTTTCCCAATCCACTAAAACCATGCAATATAATTGCAATTGTCTTTCCTTGCTTTCCCACTCTAGAAGTTTTATAACTTTGTTTAAGGGTTCTTCAATTCCCACTGTTTTCACAATATTAAAACAAAAACGTCATATAAAGAACTTTTCCAAACCTTAAATTAATATTGATATTTTATAAAAACCCATTTTTTGGTCCAAACATCACACAATTTCCCTGCATGGTTTGGATATGATAGGTGTATTGGTTTAGGTAAGAGCACCTTCTTAGACTCAACGCAATAGTATATAATTTTTGTCCACCATACACTAGAATTTTTGTAACTTTTTTCAAATATAAGCAACTTTTCTTCATTCATGCTCGTTGAGAAAAACCTACCATTAATACAATCTAGTAAGAAATTTATTTTTAACACTATACTATACAACAATAGGAATTTTCAAATATTCATTGTTTATATTAGGCAATTGATTACTTGCCTAGAAAATTTGGAATTGTATATTTGAGTGCACAACTGCCATTCTATAAGCTGCGTAATACGTTTTGGAAATCTATACATTTCACCCAAAAGACACAAATAACCATCTCAATTGGAAGGGGCTTCAAATAGATATATTCACACACACACACACACACAGAGAGAACCAAAAATTCATTTTTTAAGTGACACGAGTAGCTCTAGATTGAGCATGGAAGGAAATGCATATTGTTGTAAAAAACGCCTTTCTACAAAAGAAAGGAAAAAGAAAGAAAGAAACGTGTACAAAGTTCGAGTAAAATGAAAAATCATTCCAGGTAATTTTCTATTATTTCTCTTTTCATGAATGTATTTGTATGTTTTGGGAAATGAATAATAAATGTGGAGTAGCAATATGTAATTATTGGCATTGATCTCCACATTAATATAATCACATCTTTTCTTTTTCTATTTTAAGATTTGTTTTCGAAAAAATATCTAAATTTCTAAGCTCATGAAAATTTAATGAACCTATCTAAGATTTGTTTTTGAGAAATCTCTAAATTTCTAAGCCAACATGTCTTGCATTTGACATTGGAGTAGCTAATAGAAAATAATACAAATACAATATTTAAAAATCCATTATGACATGGAATACAATTGCCATAGTACTCTTGACAACACAAAATTTAAAAATACTTTAATAGGATTTTTTTCTTGGAGAAAATGAACGTTTTTTTATTCAAAAAGAACCAAAATACATTTATCACGTGCAACAACACCTATTACTTATTAGGTTCCCAAAATTTGTCCTCTACAACTGAGGCCTTTTAGTCAATCATGTAGTAATCATGTAGTATCTACTCTATCCACACAAAACATTTAGGATATGGTTCAAAAAATTGCACACAAAGACACATCATACTGAGATCAAATTGACTGTAAATGGTCTATTCTACTATAAAATAGAACACCATTTCCATATTCTTCAAGGACAAAAAATCTCCTCCAAATCCAATCCAGCTTTAGAAAGTGCATCAGCTTCAATGTTCTTTCCCTTAAACACGTGTTGGAAGTCAATTTGTTGGAAGAGTGACTTCAAGCCCTACAATTCTTGCGCCAAATAGAAAAGGGAGTTGTTTAACATTTGAACTACATCATTCATCCAATTGATAGATAGGAGGGAGTCTCCTCTCACCTGTAAAGTATTGATGTGAATAGAAATGGAAAGGAACAATAAATAATATAGTGAGTTGAGTTCACCCTAGTTGTTAGTACCACATCCCAAGTTACCTTTAAAACAACAACCATGAGTCTTAGATAAATAAAGAGCAAATCCCAGTCCAACCATAGAGTCACGCAACCGGCATGCCCCATCAAAATAGGCCCACGACCTTCCCATATCCAAATGTAAGTCTTTTATTGCTCGACGAATTTTTGGTAGATTCTCAAGAATAAAAAATTGTAATGTAGATCTAATTTGTAGAGCAATTTTGAATGAAGGGAAGAAAGTATTTTCAAACACTGCCTGATTACGGGCAATCCAAATACCCCACAAAGCAATGAATGGCATGTCCCTCCAATTTTTTAAACTTTGATCAGTAAACCACCTTCGTAAACAATGTTCCACTGAATTTCCGATCCATAAAGGAGAGTAACCAACCAAATTTTCCAGATTGACCCAAACTATTTTGGAATATGGGCATGATATAAATAAGTGCTCATTTGTTTCCTCTGTAGAGTTACATAGTAAGCAAATTATAGGACCAACTTTCCCCCATTTGACTATCCAATTCCAAGTTAACACTTTCGCGTAGAGTGCAAGCCATATTAAAAGTTTGGCTTTAGTAGGGACCAATATATTCCACAAACATTTCCACCGCCATTTGGAAGCACCAATATTAATAACACATCATGCCTTATATCCAAGCTTTGCCAAATATAACCTCCAACTTCATTAAAATACCTTAATAGAATTAAAAATTACATCTTCATTACATCTCCACAATATTATTGCAACTACAATGTTACATACTCCCAAACTGTGATTTTTTTACATTATTCGTGCCCCTTCATATCTAAATATCTATCTTTGATTGTATATAAAACTAGATTTATATTTTTTTAATATATCTAAAGCTAGATTAATTCCAACCATTAAAATATCAAATATCTATTATACAGTAAGATTTATTAAAAAGAATTATTTTAATTATTAAAAAACTTATTTTAATTTTTTATTTATTAAATTGTTTTTTATTTTAAAATTGAAAATAATCTCTCTTATAATATTACAGTTGTAAATAAAAAATTATATTAATTTTTTAAATATTAAGTATCATTTTTATTGTATTTTTACATTCCTTGAAATTATTACTTTGAATTTTTAAGAAATATCTTTAAACTTTTATATAAAAATTATATATAGAGAGTATTTTATGTATTTTTATCATGTTATTTTATTATTTTTAATTTTAAAAATTGATTTGGTTAAGGGATTGTTTTTTTGGACATAAAGGTCCAAAACCCATAGAGATTTGACATTAGTGGAAATTTGTCTTCTTTCAAGGGTTGTGATAACTCGCATTTATGGATAACAATCAAAAATATTTATTAGAAGTTTGTCCTTTTTCAAAGGTTATGATAAGTGGCATTTATGGATAACAATCAATGATGTCTTCACTAACAATTTAACAATTAAGTTACAATAAATTTAGCTATTTTAGAAAGAAAACTTCTTACATTTTATTAATTTATAATAAAAACTAAAATAAATAATCTTTTATTAATTTATAATTTTTACTTAATATAATAATTAAAATTTATCTCAAATTTGTTGGGTACGCAAAAAAAAATTTTGGGTTGCTTTTTGCTTTTTCGCAATTTTTGACCCATTGTACTCTATCTAATCCCGGTAAAAGGGATTAGGGTTGTAACCTAATTTCGGGTAAACGAATTAGGGTTTTATGATGCTGCGGCTCTAAGTTTTGCTGGTTTTTTCCCGATTAAGGGTTTCCAGGTGAAAATCTCTGTATAATGTGTGTGCCATTGTGTATTTTCTGCTAATGCTTAAGAATAATATAAGTTTGTACTTCACTGTTACGGTTTAAAAACTTACAAAATTGTTACATTTTATTAATTTATAATAAACACTAACATAATTAAAATTTACCTCAAATCACTACACAAAAAAGTTTTGTTGTTATAAGATATACATAGATAAGTGACAAGGGAGAGCACGATGGTTCACATGCTCTCATTAATGTGCCCACTCATGACCGTGGTATGATATGACCTCTCCCTTAGGTCTGTCATAGGGCTGTCATTTTACAAGCCCACTTGGCACCATGATACTTTTGGATATGCTTTAGCAAGGTAAGGTTTATGAAGAGATATTTCTAGTTTATAAAATGATTATGGTTTAGGTGAAGGGGAATATGGAAGAGGCAGAAGTCTCCTCCGTCCCATATGTGAATTAGCTTGGTGTAGAGTTTGTCTCTCTCTAATCTCTCCGGTTTTAACGATATCCTTGTGATGTGGTTGGGCCTAACTCTATGAACTTTGTTAATTGTTTCTGCTAAACAAGAACTCAAGTCGACTTAGAGGTAGCCCCAACTCTCTTCCTAGACATTTCCCAGGAGTCTCCTTAATTGGTTCTAGTTGCTTCTCAGTTGGTTCTATCTTGCTGCAGGTGGACGAGATTCAAACTCAAAAGAAGACACTAGGTAGATGCCAAGCTCAATATCATTGTTAAAGAGGTTGTGGGTAAGCGTACTACTCCTCCGGCAGTGTGGACGGAGGGTAAAACAATAAAAAATAAAAAAACAAGGGAAAAAGGGAATCAATCACCTCCGAAGCTGCCAAGAAATTCGTGAGAATGAAAGAAACGGCGGTGTCGACAACTTCCGAAAAGCCCCGTTAACGTTCCGTCGTGTCGACCTCGGCAGGAGTCGCCGCATTCGGAGGCTTGGGACTTTAAGTGTCGACAGGCAGCGGCATGCGACCTTATTAAATGGAATGAATGCGGAGGAGACGTGCAAAAGTACTGGTAAACATCAACATTCCTGTCGCCTGGCAAACTAATCTCCGCAATGTCGAATCAGATATTACATCTTATAAAATGTTGATATTCCGCATAACGTCAAAGTTGCCGTGCTACTCTCGCGTGTCGGTTGAATCAGACGTCGGCAATTGCCTAACGATATTAGTACGTCTATCTAATAATATATAGATATCCTATACGTATAATATAGGATTTTACCTTTTTACGTACAAGTCATCTCATATCCGAAGGAGACAATCCGGAACAAACAAATTACTTAAATACTTTGATTATTCCAATGAATTAAAGTGATTCAAATGGAACACTTCACGGCCTTTTGGATTTTTATTCTGTTTGGAATATATAATGTTGCATCGGAACATCTAACTTATATAATATTAAGATGTATATTTAAATCTTAGATTTCTTATATAAGAAATATTTCAATTGAAAAAGAGTCAGTTTCTTATATTTCAAAGGATTTTACTAGTTTTGATACCTAAGCAGTTATGATTTTATTATTATTATTTTGATTTTAGGGAAACATATTTGGATTTAAGATCAACGTAATTTAATTTTATATTAATTTGTTGAATTTAAAAGTTTGTTTTGATGTTTTGTGAATATATATTGGGAAAATAAAAGAATATTTTATAAATGTTGTAGTTTTTTTAAAATTAAATTTGTGATTAGTTTAAATATATTGAAAATAATTTATTTTAAGATATAATTTAATAAGGAAGACATTTCAACAAGTAATTAACTTATTAAAAAAATATAAAATTTAATTTTCCACAAGTAATTAATTTATTGAATAAATTTGATATTTAATTGATCAGAACAATTATTACTTTATTGAATAAATTTGATATTTAATTGATTAATAATTGTTATTATCTTAACTTTACACTTGCATGAGTTGTTATTAACTCAATATAAGAGAGCATTAATGTAACACAGATCAAACATGAAAATTATAGTATATTTTATATGTCATTTTAATAATTGTTTTTTATAATGTAGTATTAATTTTTATTAATATATTAAAGTATTAATATAATTAAGTATAATAGAATATTAATTTAACATATATTAAATAAGAAAATTATATCATATTTTATATAGCATTTTAATAATTTTTTTTGGTAATTTAGTAGTAAATTTTATTAATATACAAAAATATTACATTACTTAGAAAAATATCATTTAAATCTGTCTTTTATGAAATTCAAGGATAATAAGCAAATAATGTTTTAAATGGTTGAAGTTTGTCTTTCCCAGATAAGAAATTAGAAGAAGCTTTCCCAAGTATAGTATCAAATTGTCCATATAATTATAAATCTAGACATCAAAAATAAAAGAAGATGGATGGTTTGTTGTAACAAGGTTGAACCTACAACTTATAGAATTTGATGCTTTGAAGAGATGTCCCGAATTATAAATAAAGTAAACATAAAGGGAAAGAAACATGCAAAACTAAGAGATAGTGTCAATGTTCAATTTCAAAATCCGAATCCAGGTTTATGAAGTCTTGTTGGGAGAGTTGGGGCTCTTCCTTATGCATCTCCATCACATATGCTCTTTTTGGCTCTACCTCCTTCTGGACCAAACAAGCTTTGAGTCCCCAGTGGACTTGTATCAAGGCATCATACTTGGCTTCCATAAAGTCAAACTTCTTTATAACTGTTGAACGAAGCATATACTCATTTTCTTCCATTGCTTCTACAATGAGAGATTTCACCAACCAGTATATCTTTTTTGTTGACTTTGGTGTCATGACTCTTGGAGAAGCAGATGTCTTGCATCCATTGTAAGGCTTCCGCATCCACCTGTTAAGAGGAAGTATCCCCTCTCTTGTCCCTTCCTCTATTCTCCATCATGTCAAGTCATTTATTAATTGAGTTTGAGTGTGACATTTGATATTTGTTGCTTGTTGCAATGGCCTCCAACTGGGCTCAAGTCCATTTCCTAAAGCCTGGTAATTAGTCATGGGAATGTTCCTTGGTCGTCCCCTCTAGGGGAGAGAGGGATCTGTTACCTATGTTAGGATATAAAACACATAATAAACAAACAAACGCAATGAAGAAGAATATTTTTACTTTGGAAACCCAAAATTGGGGAAACCAACAACAATAGATATATTCCCCTTGACCACTCTAGTATTCGACCATCACCAGCCACTCTTAGGCCAACACCGACCAATTTAGGCATTTTACAATGGAGTTCCTCAAGCCCTTAAGTAGGATTCATCACATGCATTGCCTTGGGACACCTAAAACCATGGGCCTGTAAACCACCAACAGTGAGGGTCCATCTTTGACTCTTTTACCAAGTCAAGTTTAACTTAACATCCCCTCCTTTAAACTTGACTTGGGGTAATCACCAACCCCCTTCAAAGTTTTAACAGGTTATCTAAGAATACAACATGCCTCCCTTCTTCAGTCTATGTAAATATACCTCTAGACATTTCATGGGTGACTCACCAAGCCATGGGTAAGCATGCCTAACCAAGTCTTATATCCATATGCCCATTTATATTATGATTAAGTCAAACTCTATAAGAAGCTTTCCATCCTCCATTAATCATTTTCTTAATAAGCTATAGTTCTTGTTTAGCTTACGATGGGGATAAATTCCAAGATATTTATATAAAGTCACTTCCTCCAAGTTGTTGTTGTCATACATGAAATTATTGTAAGTGATCTTTTGGGATTTGGTTATCATAACCTTTGCTTTGTCAGTGTTAATAGTCATACTCATACTAGAGCAAAAATCCTTGAGAATTTTTAGCTGACTCTTAGCCATAAAAACAATATCATCATCATAGAGAAGAAGAATGATGATTATACTAGCCAAAGTCTACTAGCACAACCTGCGTCTTCTAAACAACTCTCTAACCAACTTTGCTTGATTCCTATATTAAAATTAATTACTAAATACAATATGCTTATATTATTTTTAGTAATACAAATTTATATTAACATTTTAAATATTAACTATGCTTTTAATATTCTTTTTCTTTATATTGTATTTTACAATATTCATATTTGAATCTGAAAATATCATGTGATCTTTTATATAATAAAAATTAAATAATTTAATTTAAAAATTTAAAAATAGTAATTTAAAAATTTGAATTTGTATTGTTATTAAGTTAAATAATTTAATTTAAAAATTTAAAAATAGTAATTTATATATTTGAATTTCTATGGTTATTATAAGTGTGGTATTACTTTAAACTTCAAAATTAATTATTTGAAAATTATAAATAAAAATCAACAATCTTTTATTAATTTATAATTTCACTTTATATAATTATTAAAATTTGCAAGATTAAAAATTACTTTTTAATTAGTTAAAAACTAATCTTCTTCGAATTAAAAAATATAAAATAAAAAAGATAATAAGTTTTTACCATACAAATTAAAATAAAGATATAAATAAAAAATTATATTTCACCAGCAAAAGTGACGGTTGCTGCAAGTTCTGAAGGGACCCGTGGTGTCGACTTCGGCAGGAGTCCCTAGTTTCGTAGGTGTGGGACCTTGTACAGTAAATCAGAGCCTCTTTACGTGTCGACAAGCAGGGGCATCCGACTTTATCACACGGAATGAATGCAGAGGAAACGTGGTTAACATTCCAGTATTCTACACACACAATGTCGAATCAGAAGTTGCCGTCACGACTCGCTATTGTCCGTTGAATCTGACTTTGGAAATTGCCTACCGACATTACTCATTAGTACGTCTATCTAATATTCCCCACCGAAAAATTAGATATACGTCAAGGCCATATCCTATCTTAAATAAATTATATATCCGTAAAGGTCATATCATATCCGAAGTAGTGCATTCCGGAACAAACGAATTGAATTGAATAAACACATTAATTATTCAGTTACAACTTAAAATTGACCTGACCACTTCACGTGCCTTTTGGTTTTTTATTCAGCATACACCCTTCAGATGAGTCCTTTTCAGTGCATGCACGTCAGTTATCACAGAGGTGACAGTAATTTGGGCGGGACTCGAGAGGATAACACTAAAGAGTTACATCTAATTAGTTATTTTAATTTTCAATTTATTTTGTTTTTATTTTTGTTATAATTTTTAAATAAATATTATGATATTTAAGATCTATCCATTAAACAAAGTAACCCATCTTATCAACGTCATTTTAATGTTAGACATGATTATTTCTTAGTTTATTTATTTGTTTCTATTTCAAAACAAAAATTATTTGGATTTTCAATGTAATCTTTTTATTATTATTTTGATGACTAATTTTTAAGGAGATAATTATAATTAGTATCTGTTCAGTAAACAAAGTAGCCCATTTCATGTTGACATGATTGTTTTTTAGTTTATTTATTTGCTTTTATTTACATTTTCATTATAAAATTTTACTTTTTTTTATTGTTTGGATGACCAATTTTCAAAGAGATTGTATGGCTAATGAGATTTTAATTTTTATTAATATTAAATTATAAAATTTAGTTTAAGAATCTAATAACACATAAAAATATATAACAAATTAAATACATCTAAATTTTCACAGAGTAGAATGTTTTCTACATGCACGTAGATCATCCAAAAAAAACGTAGCTTAACGAATAACAAGAATCATTCATTGATGTATCTAGAGGTTGGGTAATCTCTATCTCTTTAAGAGGCAACACCCATCCATTCACATCACGGTTTGGATCAATGAGATGGGCGTCTACACATCAGTACCCTACTTAGCTTCAAATGGCTTTACATAGTCCAAATGGCAAGAGCAAACAACAAGAACTTTGTAACCCTCGCGTGAGGGTTGGGAAGGATTTTTATGTTATCTCTTATTCTAATCAAATCATAAGTAAAGTAAAGGAAAGGTGTAGGATTCAAATTATTATGTCCTTGTGGGGCCATATAACGTCCACAAGGATGCATTAGAGTGTTCCGTACAACCATATTTGAGCGAAATTTTTGGCTTAAACCAAGGTATATGCAATAGTTTGGGGTTGATTTGATTGAGCTTGGGGTGCCATTTGATTCATGTCCCCCGGGATGACGTTTGTTGTTGTACTGGAAGGTGCCAGGTGTCGAGGGTGTCATTTGCTATGATGTCGGACAATGTTATTTTCACGAGGGTGTATTAAGTGCATTGTTAATTAGAGCCTCAATGGTGCTATCAGACTTTTGCGAAGGAGGATGGGGAAGGGCTTTTGGTTCGGGTAGAGTCGAGTGCTTGGATGTCTTTGGTCTGGTTCGATTGTTTCAATTTCATTTTGGATGGAGATGACAAGTTCGATAGCTGATTTTTCAAGCCTACGTCAAGGGCATTTATGCCATTCATCTATGAAATTTTTCATTTGCATTTACTCTGGGTTGTTTGGATTGTGTTTTCATTTAGGGAGACTGTTATAGCCAAAATTGGCACTTCTCTGTCCGTGACGAAACTTACATCTTTTGGTCGCATGATGACACTTCATGAGATTACTGTGAGTCACACAAAAGGACATTTGTGGATGGAAGAGCCATATTTGGGACTTGAGAAGGATGGCATTACCTAATTCATGCCCATTTGATAGATAGGAACCTTAGGAACAATTTTGGAGACCAAAACTTCTCCAGAAAACCCCCAGAAAAGGCTGTTTTTGACCATTTTTCCACAAAAACGTAGGTGGAAGGTTATTCACCCACGTGTTTTCCAAAAACCTGCATGTTGCACATGGTAAAGTCTCGAGTCACCCACTTGTTGTCCATTGCAATGTCGCGGGTACCTCAGAAATACTAAAAATATATATAAAATCGTGAAAAATGGTTGGTTTGGGTGGTTTTAGAACCTCCTCTTCGGTTGTAACTACTTCCTCCTTGACCCTATCTTCTTCATTTGCTATATAAGAGAGGGAGAGAGACCATGAAAAGAGATCAAGCCCATTATAGTGTTATGCTGGAGGAATTTGGATTCACATCCCCCTCACTTGTACCCTAGTTGCTTGTAAACCCTAGCACATCTTATCAGAGGTTGGGATCCTTGGAACAGAGGAGCAAGAGACCTTGAATCTTGGTTTCATGAAGTGTCATGATTGAAGGAAGGTAATTTGATGTACTTGTTTCATTCATTAATAAAGATAAGATATTCTTCCTTTCCCAAATATGATTTGTTCATGTATGTTTCAGATCTGATTACAATTTGATGTTTTATTCTCTTATAAATATCAATCTTTTATTTGTAGTCAAATTGGTTTGAGGAAGGTTTTGTTGAATTTTTTTGCAGTTTGTTGCATTGGAGAGTGAGAGGAGAATCTTGGATCAACCTTCTGAATAAGGTACACATTCTCCTAAATCCTAATCTCCTTGCTAAATAATTGTACTTGTAGAACCTTGTATGTATATCTTTTACCCGAGTACGTTGGTAGTCTCACCTCGGCTATAGGAACACTTTCCCTAACAATAGAACTGGCGACTCCACTGGGGAGAAGCCTATCTGCTTTGGGGTATCCAAGGCCATTTTTCCAGTATATTTGAAGGTCTGAGTTTAACTTCATGTTAGGACGAGTCATTAAGCTTTGTTAGACCCTTCCTTGCTCAGTTTTGAGTTGGATTTTGCAATTTTTTTTCGGACTTTTTTGCATACCCGCGAGTTCTGGTACTTACAGTCGCGGGTTTGATAAAAATTCATGGGTGTAAGCCTTTCCACCCACGATTCTGTCATGTCCCAAATTTGGAATTGGGTCACAATGGCCTAATCACATTGGCCATATTCATTAGAGTTTGTCAAATTGATGCTAAAGGTCAAATAATTGCCAAGGAGGAAAATTACTAGTTTCCTAGGTTTGGGGTGGAAGCTTTGGGATTTGGAATAATGGGGATAATAAATGATGTTTGAACATTAGAATGGAATAAATATTTAATAAAGGAGATAAATAAATATATACAAGTGAAAATCAAAGTGGCATTTCATGATGAAGACACATGGAGGAAGTGGGACCCACATATGGCTAGATTTCTCCACTACATTTGGCATCATTCTCTCACCAATTCGAATTCAAGGTGAATGGTAACATATTTGGGGGAGTCCAAAAGGTATTATTCATTGCATGACTCATCCAAGGTCGAAATATAGAGGAAGAGTAACTCCCATGGAAGAGGAAGAGGCAATTTGGAGCTAGTGAGACACTTGGGCTAGATTCCCTAGCTCTATGACAACAATGATGAAGATGCTATGACACCTATGACACAAATCAGACCTGAAGGCTGACATATGACATATATGACATGCCAGGGCTAAAAATAGACTCCAAGAGGGTGCTCAAGGGTGTTAGGGAAGCTAAGATGCTTCCACATGTGATTTGGTGGAAGTGGGAGACTAGGAATTGTTGTACAAGTGGCGTTCTTTGGAATCTCTTCCCAACTTGAGTTGGCATGAGTCTCTTGGAAGGAATTCGACCCATGGAGGACATTAGAAGTTTATAAATGTCAATAACAAAGAATGAAACCAGCTTTTGATCATTTGTAGAATTTGCAATTGCATTTGTGAAGAGGGAGAGCTAGTGGATGACTAGTTTCTTGCCTTAGCCAATTTCGAGGGTGAAAGATTCCCATCCAAGTTGGTAATTGGAAAGGCCATTCAGACCTTTCATTTAGAGCTTTAATGGAGTCTTTATTTGCAGGTGTAAGCTACAGGGCAGCTCATGGTTTCTTCTATTGCAGCTCACTCCTCCAACCATTTCCAGTTTTGATGGCATATTCTTGATCCTTGAGGGAGGGCGTTTTTGGTGAGCTATTGTACTCTTTGGGGAAGCTCTTAATGCTCCATTTCTTTTGTAATATGAATTAAATACTCTGTTCTACATCTCCAAGAAGTTTCAGGTCGAAATTCCAAGTATAAATGTATAAATCTCATTTTTAATGGAAGAACAATGCCATTTCCCCACTACCTTGTTGTGAACCAATGTATTGATGATGATTTCGAATGAATGGATGATTCTCTGATATATTTGTGATAAATATACTGCCATGGATGTATTCTACAAGTTTCATGTACTGTACTTGAGCATTTGAAGCATTTTTACTCAGTTTAATTGCATTGGGAGAAGAAATAGTGTCATTTCCCCAAGGGTCGAATTGGTGATTTTTGCAGTTGAATGGGAGAGGGTGAGAAAAGTTTTAATAAACCATTAATGGTGCATATGAGACCTTAATAACATACTTAACACATTACATACCTCTGTTCATAAATTTGAGTTGGTTTGGAGGCATTTGGGAAGCCATTTTCAGTACTTACCTTAGGGGGATTTGAACCCCAAATTACTAGTAAAATTGCATACTTGGTCCAGAATCTTAAGAGAGTTTGCAGAGGTCTTTTGGTGGCTATATGTTATCCCTGAACATCATATTCAATCCCTAATATCATTCATAAACCTTCCTTGAAGATTTGAAGGCATTTGGAGTCAATTTGAGACCTAGAGACCAATACTAGTCAAAGGGAAATCACTAGTAAAGTTACCTACATTGACCAGAATTTAAAGAGTATTTGCAGAAGTGTTTTAAAGGTACAAAGGCATCCCTGAAACACATATTTATGTTCTAATATCATTCATATACCTTCTCAGAAGATTTGGGATCATTTGGGGCAAATTTGGGACCTAGAGATCGAAACTAGTCAAAGGTCGAATTAAGGAAAGAAGTGGAAAATTGCAATTTTAATAAAATTCCTAACAAGGGACATTATAGTGGTATCAGAGCATGATCTTGGCACCTGATGTGGTATAATATTCATGAGGACAATAATTCAGGTACCACCATTAGATATTGAAACCGAAAGTGCTTTTGTTGAAGAAGAAAAAAAGTAGGAGAAGAAGAGCAAATTTTTTGAGGAAACTATGACTAGGGATGAAAAGGGAGCCTCATATGATGGTGAGGAGCATATAAAAATTATGAAAACAATATTTGAAGATATGACCAAGCAACTTAAGGAAGGATTCGAATTGTTTTCTATCGAACTTGTGGAAAAAATTATTGATTTTAAGGAAACCAAGGGGAAAAATGCATCAGCTTGCTTGAAGGAGCAAAAGGAAGAGACATCACAAGATCATGAAGAAGATTCTATTGAAAATATGGAAGATCATTTCGAGACACCTTCTAGCTTAGACATGAACCAAAGAGCATCTACTGATGGATGCTTAAACTATGAAGGAGTACCTACTGATGGGTGCTCACACCTCTATGTTGGTGACATAGAGATCACTTTTGAAAGTGTTGCTGCAAGCCCAAGTTCCATTAAGCATGATAATGAAGACCTTGCAGCAGTTGAAGAAGAACCAAGATCAACTTCTCCATCACCACTTGAGCTTCATGAAGTTGGTCCAAGAAAAAATGAAGAAGATGAGGAGGTTCATTTGCAAGAGCCTCATTTTCTTGAAGGGTCCTTAAAGATGAATGAAAAGAAGATCCAAGAGTCCCTCAGCATTCTCCATGACACTCAAGCATTGGTGTCAGATTCTTCTTGGAGAGCTACTTCATTGGAGGAAACATCCTTCCTTGAAGACATGGAGAAGATTCAAAGAGCAATGTGCCACATCAAAGATGAACTTGAAGAGATCCAAACACTTGATGTGGTGGAAGAGGAATTTGAATTGCCTCTTGATGAAGGTTATGCAATTTTTAAAGAAGAGCATGATTCCTCTACATTGGAACCAAACTATGACAAAGAGTTCACACTTTTGAAGGAGCAGCATGATACTACCCACATGGATCCTTCCCATGATGAAACTCCTGAACTTTTTGATCATTTGGGTGAGTTAGTACATTCTCCTACATCCTACAATTCCATGTTTTGCAGTATTAGTCTCAATGAAGTATGGGTGAAAGGGTTCTTTTTGATGGTGCCACATGAGGAGTATGGAACTCCTAGATTTAACTTTTATGATGACATGGTTGGAGCACATTCTTATTCACATTTGCAGCAGCATAATTTGTCACTTTATGATGATTCACATCTACATGGATGCACCTATGATATGGATTTGAGTCACTTGAATACTCATGGTTTTTCTTGCTCAACACTGGGTTCATTTGATGTTAGAGGAACTTCATCCAACACTTGGATGAATAGATTTATGATGGGAGAACATTTTTGTTGGCAGCCACATACTTTGTTACATCTTTATGATTCTCACATTCATGGATGTATGGGTGAGACTTCTTTGAGTCATTTGAAGTCTCCTTGTTTTTTCTGCTCATTATTTGGTTCAGATTCTAGTGGAGATTCTTCATTCACTTCTTGGATGAAAGAATACATGGCTGAATCTTTTGATGCATATCACATCCTTTTGGAGCAGCATTATAGGACATGGGATCCTCACCTATGCCATTGGAGCAGATTTGATGGGTCACTTGAAGATTGTATGCACCTAGCAAATGGTGGTCTACTTACTTGGAGGTATAAACACTTTCATGATTCTTTGATGAAGCATCTTCTTGATGTACATTTTCATTATGTTGTTATGTACTTTGATGATATATATTTTGTACTCATGATGTTTGGAAGAATGCATACAAGAAAATGGGATCCAGGAATCCTCTTATCTGATGGTATGGGTTGGAGAGCACTTTTAATTGTTGGGGTGCAATACAAGCAATGGGACCCTGGAATAATTTTTGTCTCATTGGTTTGAATTTTTTTTTTGGGAAACAAGAAGTATGGGAGATGGATTTCCCACTTAATAAAGTGAATTTTATCAGAGTAGTGCAGCAGCAAGCATGGTGGTTCCTCTCTAAAATCTTCAAGGAAACTCAAAGACTCAAGGTTGGGCAATTCAATGGCAACTTCAAATAATTATACAGGAAGCAGGTTCTTCAACACCCATGTTTGAAATTGCTTGAGGACAAGCAATATTGGGAAGGGAGGACTTGTCATGTCCCAAATTTGGAATTGGGTCACAATGGCCTAATCACATTGGCCATATTCATTAGAGTTTGTCAAATTGATGCTAAAGGTCAAATAATTGCCAAGGAGGAAAATTACTAGTTTCCTAGGTTTGGGGTGGAAGCTTTGGGATTTGGAATAATGGGGATAATAAATGATGTTTGAACATTAGAATGGAATAAATATTTAATAAAGGAGATAAATAAATATATACAAGTGAAAATCAAAGTGGCATTTCATGATGAAGACACATGGAGGAAGTGGGACCCACATATGGCTAGATTTCTCCACTACATTTGGCATCATTCTCTCACCAATTCGAATTCAAGGTGAATGGTAACATATTTGGGGGAGTCCAAAAGGTATTATTCATTGCATGACTCATCCAAGGTCGAAATATAGAGGAAGAGTAACTCCCATGGAAGAGGAAGAGGCAATTTGGAGCTAGTGAGACACTTGGGCTAGATTCCCTAGCTCTATGACAACAATGATGAAGATGCTATGACACCTATGACACAAATCAGACCTGAAGGCTGACATATGACATATATGACATGTCAGGGCTAAAAATAGACTCCAAGAGGGTGCTCAAGGGTGTTAGGGAAGCTAAGATGCTTCCACATGTGATTTGGTGGAAGTGGGAGACTAGGAATTGTTGTACAAGTGGCGTTCTTTGGAATCTCTTCCCAACTTGAGTTGGCATGAGTCTCTTGGAAGGAATTCGACCCATGGAGGACATTAGAAGTTTATAAATGTCAATAACAAAGAATGAAACCAGCTTTTGATCATTTGTAGAATTTGCAATTGCATTTGTGAAGAGGGAGAGCCAGTGGATGACTAGTTTCTTGCCTTAGCCAATTTCGAGGGTGAAAGATTCCCATCCAAGTTGGTAATTGGAAAGGCCATTCAGACCTTTCATTTAGAGCTTTAATGGAGTCTTTATTTGCAGGTGTAAGCTACAGGGCAGCTCATGGTTTCTTCTATTGCAGCTCACTCCTCCAACCATTTCCAGTTTTGATGGCATATTCTTGATCCTTGAGGGAGGGCGTTTTTGGTGAGATATTGTACTCTTTGGGGAAGCTCTTAATGCTCCATTTCTTTTGTAATATGAATTAAATACTCTGTTCTACATCTCCAAGAAGTTTCAGGTCGAAATTCCAAGTATAAATGTATAAATCTCATTTTTAATGGAAGAACAATGCCATTTCCCCACTACCTTGTTGTGAGCCAATGTATTGATGATGATTTCGAATGAATGGATGATTCTCTGATATATTTGTGATAAATATACTGCCATGGATGTATTCTACAAGTTTCATGTACTGTACTTGAGCATTTGAAGCATTTTTACTCAGTTTAATTGCATTGGGAGAAGAAATAGTGTCATTTCCCCAAGGGTCGAATTGGTGATTTTTGCAGTTGAATGGGAGAGGGTGAGAAAAGTTTTAATAAACCATTAATGGTGCATATGAGACCTTAATAACATACTTAACACATTACATACCTCTGTTCATAAATTTGAGTTGGTTTGGAGGCATTTGGGAAGCCATTTTCAGTACTTACCTTAGGGGGATTTGAACCCCAAATTACTAGTAAAATTGCATACTTGGTCCAGAATCTTAAGAGAGTTTGCAGAGGTCTTTTGGTGGCTATATGTTATCCCTGAACATCATATTCAATCCCTAATATCATTCATAAACCTTCCTTGAAGATTTGAAGGCATTTGGAGTCAATTTGAGACCTAGAGACCAATACTAGTCAAAGGGAAATCACTAGTAAAGTTACCTACATTGACCAGAATTTAAAGAGTATTTGCAGAAGTGTTTTAAAGGTACAAAGGCATCCCTGAAACACATATTTATGTTCTAATATCATTCATATACCTTCTCAGAAGATTTGGGATCATTTGGGGCAAATTTGGGACCTAGAGATCGAAACTAGTCAAAGGTCGAATTAAGGAAAGAAGTGGAAAATTGCAATTTTAATAAAATTCCTAACAAGGGACATTATAGATTCCCTCGCACTTGTACCCTTTTACACTAGCAGGTACCTCCTGTACATGAGTTTTTCAATTTTGGATCTTTTTGGGGGGTTTTGATTTCATTTTTTGGAGTCCCTGCTGATCCTAAGTCTGTGTAGTACCCCTTGGAAGAGGTGTCTTGTATCTTGATTGATCTTAATATGATGTTTGGGATATTTTTGAATCAATTTGGGATTGTTTGGAAGAAGTTGGAGCTTGTTGACCCAAGTTGGGGGTTTGTGAACTAGTTTGGTGTTTTGACCCTAATTTGAGTCTAATTGAATCTACTTGCTCCAATTTGACTGGATTTGGAACCTTTTGAGTCTATTTGACCCTATTTGTATCTATTTGAGTGAATTTTCTCTTTAGAATGGTTTCTTGTCCTTTCTTGTGCTTTTGGTCTTTCTTTTGTAGTGAAAGCTCAAGTGTCTTTTCTGTGGTTTAGGACCTTGATTGCACTATTTGTGTGCAGGCCTAGCTTTACCAAACCATATTTCTTAATAGGTCATTTTCTTTGATTGGGTCTAAAAGTACTCGTTGTATGCTTTTCTCAATTTTGGCATGCTTACATGATAAGAAGCTTAGGATTTATGGTTGCTTTCACTGTTTAATAAGGAGATACGAAAGTTTTTGCATTTGCTTTGGTAGTGTGTTACTTTGAGTTTCGGTTTTGTTCTCATTTGGAAAAAAGCATACAAAGTTAGTTCATTTTATAAGTTAGTGTTGGTAGAATATTTTGCAAGTGGCTTAAAGGATTTAGGAGTGCTTTGCATCAAAAAACAAGAAATTTTCTTTTGCATAGCTAGTCGTTTGAGTAGTTGCATGCTTAGGTTTTAAGTTTGATTTTGCACTTTATACTTTAAATTTTTACCTTTTGCATTCGAAAAGACCAAAAATTGCATCATATAGAGAAAAGTTGCATATGCATTCCATATCATATCTTTAGGACTTACATTTAAAATAAATTGAGAGTGAGAGAGTGCATATTTGTGGTGATTAAGTGCTTCATGTTTCAGTTAAAGGATATATTTCTTTAGTTGCACTTGTTTTACTTCTTCTGAAAGTTTTGAAAGTACATTTTTAAAGCAAGCAATCAATAACTTGGATAGGATCATAGGTTTTCTTCTAGTTTAGAAACACACCTAATAGCATAAGTAGGATTGTGGAGGTAGGGAGTTGTGAGTTAACTCCTTCACGATCACTTAGACTTGTCAAAACAAAGGTGTCATTCGTTTAGGGAGAAAATCCATCTTTGTAGAAGGTGAACTAGGAAGCTCCACTAACACCGGATTCAAGCACGAGGTCGTGCGATATTGAGTAGAGGAGATACCCCTCTGATATTCAATTGAGCATCTACCAGGATCGGTGCGCATACGGGGATTCACTAGTACCTTTGGTGCTTCTTAGTTTTGGGCTTAGTTACCATGCCCATGCGCATTAATTCGACCTGCGATTTCCCCCCCATACCCTCTCTGCAAGGTTGGTAGCCTTAGCATCTTGTCTTTAGGGATATACATAGGTGACGGTGGAAGGCTATTTCTACTGTACTTAGGACAGATGTGGGAGGAAACCCCGTGCAACTCTTTGGGAAAGTGGTTGGTGATTCAAACGCTTGGCCCCAAGTTGATTGTATTGTGGACCCCAGGTAACTGTCGTTCATTCCTTCACTGGTATGTTTTGGGACCTTATCATCCCAGAATTTCCTTTGGAAGGTACCTGTTTGCTTGCTTGACATCTTTCAGGAAATTTTTAGTGTGTGCTGTTTGATTTTTATTTTTGTAGATTTTCTTCTTAGTGTCTTTTGCAAGCCACCGTGGCCGATCAACCTATGCGCAGATCTAGAAGGATTCAAGGATGATATATTGAATAGAGAGAAGTCCCTGCACTATGGCGAAGACTGGATTATCCTGATCCACCCCCTCAGGGGGGCATAAGAGGAAAACCAGGAACATCAAATAGAACAACCAGTAGAAGAAAACAGTTCTAGGTTAGGTGAGTCTGAGAGACGTTTTGACGAAGGACACTTTAGAGATACTGGGGAGCAGTTGCATAACTCTCCTTGATTCCATTCTCCTAAGCTTGAAGAGAATTTAAGTCCCATTGAAACAACTTTTTTCTCATTTTGGCAGGCTTGTCTTTCACACGTGTGAACTCCAAAGGCAAATATGATCCTATGGAAAGATATCCAGTTCATCAAGGAAAAAGCCTATCTCACCTGGTTAATTTTATCAGCACAAGGACACCTCCTTGCGGGCATTTCCGAATGCCTCTTCAACCTTCATTTGAACAGTAAAACAAGCTTTTTGGCTTGTTTTTTGCATGTGTGAACTCCATAGGAAGATCTGAGCTCATGGTTAGATAACCAATTCACCAGAGAACAAGCCTATGCCATTTGATTAATTTTATCTGCACATGAATACCTCCCTGCGGGCATTTCCAAATGGCCTCTTAGCCATGTGAGTTTGACACTTAGACATTTTTTTGCACTTTCCTAGACTTGGTCCAATCTGCCTGAAACACTGTTTTGGCAGATCCATAACTTCTGCCCCAGGCACTTTCAAGTCAATATGAGAACATGGTCAGGTAGAAAAAAAAACAACCTAAAAGATTACCATATAGTGCGGGAATTTTCTTCAACCCACAAACTATGGCGGGAATTTCCTTGAGGCCACTTAGTCATTTTTGCTACTTTGGTGTAAAAACAACCTGAAACCCTGTTTTGGCAGGCTGTTAACTTTGTCATAAAACACCTTCTGTGAAAAATAAGACTATGGAAATATAGCCTCTTTGAAAAGCTAGATCATGATAGTTTCAGTTAATTTTTATCATTATCCCATGAGGTACGGCGAGCATTTTCCCAAGGCCAGCTGGGCCAGTTTTCCACCACTTAGCCACAAGAATTTCTCCAAAGTTTATCCTGAAACCCTATTTTGGAAGACTTATAACGTTCTCCTCAGACATGCTTAAGGAAAACTGAGACCATGAATAGATAACCACTTCAACAAGATATAACCTGATATGATGGTGCGTGCATTTTTCTCAAACCATGAATTATGACAAGCATTCTCTTAGAGCAGTTTTGACTAATTTTTCCATACTTTGTCAATTTCCAAAGTTCCACAAACTTGCCATTCTTTTCCAGAATGATGCCAGATTGCAACACTGACTTAATGATAGCACCAGAACACCATCACGTGTCTTTCCAACTTCATCACACATGCCACATCATCATACATGCCATGTCATCACTTCCTTTGTCATTCCTTTGTCTTTAACTGCGTTTTCCCTGCCATCATGTCCTTGGTTATTCCTTTGTCATTACTAAGCTCCTTTGACATCAATGACAATCATATTCAACATTCTCCCCCTTTGGAATTGATGGCAACATCTAAACATTCTCCCCCTTTGACAACAATGACAAAGGATAACCTGTTATGCCCTTTGTTGTAACCAACTTGATAGAGAATTTCCTATCCTTCTTCCTTTTGACAACTGCCCTTCTTTTGCTTCTCTTCCTCCTTTTATCTTGGACTTGGTACTACTCACTGTGTTTTGAGATAATCTAGTTATTATCTTGTAGCAGGATTTTGAATGAGAACCATTTTGAATGAGAACTTGGATGATGAGTTCATAAACTCCCCCTTTCAATGTTCCTCCCCTTTGTCAACATTTTCTCCATTTTGTGATAGGGTTTATACTCTGCTCTTTGTCAACCATACACCAGTCTTATCATTTAACCATGATCATATATTCTTCTCTAATTCTCCTTCTGATTTTGTTACACTTCAACCATGTGCTTGTCACATAGATGTTTTCTGGACCAAATGTGTTTCTTCAATTTTGTCACCTCTACTTTACTTCTTGTCTTTGATGAATATATCCTTTTATTCTTAGCAAGTGATATTAGTTACCTTCAAATACCAATTGTAATTTTCTGATATTTACTCCCCCTGAGTATATGATCCCTTCTAATGCTAGTTTCAGGGTTTCTCTTTTAGGCCACGAGAGACTTTAGAAGATAATTTCATAATTTCTCTCTTCATCAGTGAGTTCTTCATCTTCATCTTGATTTCCATCATAATGGATGTCATTCTCATCTACAACACTATTATGCTGAACATCGTCTTTGGAAATTTCATTGATGCTTGGAATTTGTGTTTCCTCTGACTCTTTGTAGTCTTCCTTTCTTCTCCACATATTTCCATGAGGTACCCTACTTACTAACCTTGTTTGTTTCTTGGATTCTATATTTTGATCTTTTCCCTTGGTTCTGCAATTAACAACCTTGTGACCAAACTTGTGATAGCAGTGGCAATATCCATAGAACCTTCCTTTATATTTGAGGAATCTTTGCTCTTCCTGCTTCACAACTTCCATATTTTTCAATCCCTTCCTTTGTTTCTGAACTTTTATTGAAGCATTCTTCCTCAGCTTACATTCTCTAGCCATATGTCCAAAATTATGACATGTGTAGCAATGACCAAAAATGATCTGCTAGACCCTGCTTGTCATTGGTATTTTAGGTATCATATTAGTTCTGTCTTTATTATGAGAGGAGGGAGCAACATTCTGACTATCCTTCTCAATTGAGCTTTTGAGTGCAGCAGCATAGCTTCTTTCATTTCTATCTTGGAGTGTAGGAGACAAACATTCTGGATTCTTTTCTTTATCATAACCTAATCCAGTTTTATCACCTTTTGCTACTTAAGATTTCATTTAAAACCTTTGAGTTGTTCTCAAACTTTGATTTAATAGATTCTTCATCAAGGTTCTTCCTAAGCAAAGTAAGTTCTTTTTCAAGTCTTTTAGATTCTTGTATTTTCTCCTTGAGCTTCTCATTAATGTTCTGCTGGTATTTTAGCTTCTTTACTTCTTCCTTGAAGTTAGCAACTTCCTGTCTTAAGCTCTCGACCTCTTTCATGCTAGCCATTGTTTGTTGTTTTGGATTTTGCAACTCCTTTTGGAGGGTCTTGAATTCCTCTTCTTTTGATTTCTTCTCTTCTAGGTATTTTGACAAATTTTCTTTCAAAGAATTGTTGTCCAATCTGCTCTCTCTCAATTCTTCAAGGGTACTTATGAATTCATCTTTTAGGTCCACCTTTCTTTCCATATCTAAATTGTTTTCTGAAGTTACTGTCTCCATGAATAGATTTTCTTCATCTTCACTAATCTCTTCGTCTTCACTATCTTCCAAGGAATAGAAGAATTTATTCTTGACATTAAATTTTTTCTTGCATATGGTTTTGTTCTTTTGATCTTCCTTATGGCTGCAATTTTCTTCATCATCATTCTTGAAAATAGCAAGGTCTGCTTTTACTATTTCTTTAACTGAATAAAGCTTCTCCAGTTTGAACCAAAGTTCCTTAGCCGAGATGCATTGCCCTATCTTTTCTTTGATGGGTTGAGATAGTCCATAAAAAATGGCTTCCATTTCTATTGAGTTATTTTTCTTGGACTCTTTCTGAGATGTATTCCTTATTCTTTTGGTGGGATATAATCAAATATTATTGAATTCCATACACCCCATCCTAATGATTGTGAGTATGCACTCATTCTTTCTCTCCAATATTCAAAGTCTTCTTTATCAAGTACTAGAGCTCTGTGGGATGCAATCTCTTCTTGTTGATCGATAGTGGTTTTTAATAGGATCTTCCATCCAGTGGTTTAGACTGTAGTGAAGGATCCTGCTCTGATACCAATTGTTGGAATATTGGTCAATACTGAGAGGGGGGTGTGAATCAATATTGTTAACTTTTTACCATTTTAAACCACTTATTAAACTTATTTAAAACATGGAATCAACAAGATACACAGGACACAGATTTTATCATGGAAAACCAATTGGGAAAACCACAAACTCTTTCTATACTGTAAAATTATGTTTACAATATTTTTTGCAAGCTACAACTTGCTGGAGACTTCAATCCCCAAGTTCCTCAGCTACAACTAAAGGATGCTACAACACCCTGGTTTCTTACTGCTACAATAGACAAGGATGCTACTGCACCCTTATTTACCAGCCAATACTAGAAGGAGGATAAAATCCCCTGGTTTATCAGCTACAACTGAAAGGATGCTTCAACACCCTATTTACCAGCTACCACTGGAAGGAGGCTACAACCTCCTTGCAGGCCTGTAGCCTGCTCTAGCACCACCCTACCTCCCTAATGTGTTTATATCAATCTCCCAAATCTTTCTTTCTTAAATTCTGTCATATATAATTCTTTGCTTTCTTCAGTCTTTGTCTTCTTGCTGCTACATGGATCTGGGTGTGATATTTTAGGATTATGATCACTCAACAGTAGCAGACCTCATTAGAATTCACTCATGAAGTGCAGAAAGAAGAAGAAGAAAATGGAGATTCAATAATCACTCATACACAAGAAATGACATTAACTGCTGTATCATAGATAAGTTGTGAGCTGGCACTCTGTAAAATGAATAATAACTAGATACAATCAAATGGATTCAAATGTGTCTAAGGTCATTCAAATTCTCCTCAATGTGTGGCTTGGATAGCATTGGAGACATCATCCAAACCAGTGGCAATGGTCACAAAAGTAAAATAGTATGTCAAATGAGTCTAACTGATTGCATGGGCACTGATGTAGGGAAGGAGACTCCAATGTGGGCGCATGAGGATCTGTCAGTAGTCAGAATAGATGATCTAGTCTCTCTGGAGGTCTATCTAAGTGGTTCATTCAGTTAAGCTAGCAATCAATCCCCAAAACAAGGAACAGATCCACTAATCATGGAACTAACTGAAGTAAATCCTAAATAGGTGGAAGAGGGTGCACTTGTACTCCAGTGATGAAAACAAGGGCGCATCAGTCGCTAGGAGGGATAAAACTGGGAAGAAACAGGCTCCTGGGGATGAAATACTGAGGACTAGGTGCCGGGAGACTACCATACTGATGACTGGATGCATGCAATTGCATGACGATGCATGCAAAATGCATGCAGGCATGCAAAATACAAAAATGATGGTGAGAATATTCCAACACCCCCCCCGCAAGCCAAACTATGAGGAACAACTGAAATGGTAGGGCCCTGGTAACTAACACCAAAGGTCACCTCGTACAACAATCTAAATAAACAAAGTGAGGAAAGAGGGAAAACCCAGTGGGAAGAAAGCCCCCCCCCAAAAAAATAGACTGTGGTAGGATGATCAATCATGTACATCACTCACCCCAAATGGTAAGTGGACTTCTCCACCGAAGAAAGATCTGTCGGCAAGAAATGGATCAGTAATGTGAGAAGGATGAAACCTTCCATTTTGAAAATCAGATCTGGTCCTCCTCAGATCAAGTGGATCTCCAACAAGATCTATGACATATCTAAGAGTAGTGGCTTCCCATCTAGGAAGAGAAGGATCTACAAGCTGTAGATCTAGATCTTGGTCTTCCATTCGCTCATCTTCACTAATAGGTGCTAGATCTTCAGGTTCTTGTGGATTTGGATCTAGCATTCTCTCAAAAAGAGTTATCTTCCTCTTGGGAAGAAGTGGATCATGCTACAAAAACATGTGCTTGAGTTCTCCAACAATGGATGCAAGCGAATATGGAGACTTCTTGAACTTGCTCTTCCTACCAAGCATGGTGAGAACAAATTCAAAAATATGAAGATCATTATGGAGCATGTGATTCGAACCAACTGAGGTAGAATCAACTCCATGAATGTGTATGTAGTTCTTTGATAACTCCTTTGAACTGACATAGGTGAGATCATAACCAAATGAACTAATACATGATGGTGGTGGCTTGGACTTCAAATCAGATCCAAGAATTGATAGATGGATTCTTATGATCTCCTTCGAACCAACAGGGGTGAGATCAAAACCAAAATCACAAGGATATGCATGCTACTTGAAACCAAGCGAATGATGGTGTCTTCCATCTTTGGTAAAACTATGAAAACATGTGCCAATGACCAAATAGGAGTCCATAGGAAGCATTTGATCAAGGAGGGCGAATGCATTGCCTCCCAAATATGATTTTACCTCCAAAATACTCAGTAGGTAATCATCTTGCACATTAGCAGGCTCATGGGAAGTAGATATTTTGAAAGTCTCTTCAACTTCTTGTGTAGTAGCTTACATCTCTGTGATGAACCTGCAATAATTAATTAATGCAAATACACGAGATATCAGAAATAATAGAACTCAGAATCACTTTTATATTGATCACGGGCCACTTCGAGGGGGCAACCTCCTTTGAGCAAGCTCAATACAATTAACTTCACGGTGCCTTCAATGACCTCAACACACACTTATATACTAAGTCTATGCCCAATACTATGAGTCAAAACCATGGGACATATAATACTACAGGACGACTTACAAAGCATATGCGTCGAATACTATGGGTCAATACTATGGGCTAATATAAACTACGGATCAACAAATACTACGGGACGACTTACAAAGCATATGCGTCCAACAACAATATACTAACATAGTAAAGAGAAGGGTTGACATAGGTTCCTAACATCCCCTCTCCCTTAGAAAAAGCTTTGTCCTCAAAGCTTTGGTTGGAGAAATTGCTGCAGAATCTGAAGGAGTGGTTCCCCGGTAGCATCCTCGATTTGCATTTCGGGCCACTGATGCCTTTGGAGTGTCAAGGAGGATTGCTTGGAAGGCTGTAGATGAAGAAGAACCCTGTTAGCTGCGTGGAAATTGCGCTCAGAACGGTGTTGATCGGCTTGTTGTTTCCGGTGAATTCTGGCCATGTGAAGATTGTCCTACAGAATGAGAAGAATCTGATCGCGGTTTCGAAGAACCGAGTCAATTTCCTGAACTGGGGAGCTGCTAAGGGTGTATGGAAGAAGAACTAGCGGTGTTTGTCCATAGACTGCTTCATATGGTGTCCTTTGAGATGTGGTATTGTACCACCAGAGTGCTGCTAGGAAATCCATAGAAATAGTTGGCCAAAGCTGTGTAGGGATGGGTAAGGGTTTGATCAATCCCGAAAGGAGTGTCAGTTCCCCCTTGTTGACTTGGAAAGTATCATCGTTAGCCACCATCTGTTGAATTTTCATTTTTAGTCCCGGCCAAAAGAAGTTACATTGTTCCTGGTCATACATTTTGCAGAACCCAGAGTGCCCTGTTGATGAAGAAGCATGGAGTTCATAGAAGAGATAGCCCTGTTGAACATATTGCAACCAATTTGGAACAAGCAGAGAAAGAGCTGTAAGAGAAACTGGGTCATCAATTGTGCGAGAAGGAGCATCTTCCACCATATTGTCCTTACCATTCTTGTAAGTGATCACATAGGGATAACCCATGAGTTGGATAACCCATTGCAGGTGTGTTGGGGAGGAGACCCATTGTTCCAGAAAATTTTTCAGACTCGGGAGATCAGTCTTGATGCAGAAATAATTGCCTAATAGGTATGGCTGCCACTTCTGTACTGCATGCAAAATAGCCATCATTTCCCGCTGAGAGGTAGATGTGGCTACATTCTTACCGGAAAGGTCTCTTGAAGGCAACAAGCTCATTGGTTCAACAAAGATACCTGCATATCTATCCAAGGGAGTAGTGGAGACTGTTGATGGGTGCATCTGAATGGAATTAAGCTGAGCGATGACACCATGTGAATTCTTCTTAAGGATTTTTTCCAGGCGATGTTAACTGATGATGCAGAGAGACCCTGGTTGTAAGCCCCTAAATTTGTGTTGTTCTCCATTGACTTTAAACTGCATCCAAAGTTCAGCAAAATCCCATAAGATGGGGCAAGTGTGCGTAACCATTGAACGCCCAAAACCACATCACATCCGCCTAAGGGCAAGGCAAACATGTCAGAGCGTAGGTTATAATATTCCATAGAGATACGCACATTGTGACACTTCCCCTTGCAAGGTAAGGTGCCCCCATTGGAAACCATGACTTCAAAGTTGGAGCAAGGATGGACAAAACAATCAGCCTGTTTGGCAATGCGAGGGTCAGTGCTACCAGAATCAATGAGTATGGTAAGAGGGAGCTTCTTGAAGTATCCGCTAACCCGCATTGTTTGTGGGGTGGTGACGCCGGTTACAGCATGGAGAGAGATCTCGGGTGGGTCGTCCTGAGATGGGGTGTCAACAGGTGGGTGTTGCATGTCGACCGGATCATCTACTGTATCTGTAGCTTCTTCACCAAGTTCTAAGGTAGGCGGAGAATCCACATCCAAGAGATAGATCTTTTGTTGAACACATCTATGTCCCCGAGTGAATTTCTCATCACAATTATAGAAAAGCCCTTTTTCTCGGCGTGCCTGCATTTCTATTTCAGACAAATGCTTGATAGGAGTTGGTTGAGGCGCAGGCGTGATGGGAGGTCGTTGGGAACCCATATTTCTGAAGGGAACAAAGGTGGGTTTGGAGCGTTGTTGAGCTACGATCTTGTCCTCGGCCAGCTTAGCCAACCCTAGGACTTCCATCATTGTGTTGGGACAAAACATTTTGACCTCTGAGCGGATTTCATCCTTGAGACCACTGATAAAACAACTCCTGTAGAATTCATCAGACAATCCTTCTGTGTGATTGGCTAGTTTCTCAAATTCCATCTGATACTCTCTCACTGTGCCAGTTTCGTGAAGTTTAGTGAGTGCTCCTGCACAGGTGATAACCATGACCAGGTTTTTTTTTTTCCAGACTGGAGCAGCTACGGCTCGGATTTTTTTTTTTTTTTTTACAGACTGGAGCGGCTACGGCTCAAAAGGAATCTGGAACAACGCCGAACGGCTGGATCTGGAACAGCTTGCAAAATGGATCTGAAACGGCGCAACAATGATCGACAATAGTTCAGCTGAAAGTAGATATGGACCCCAGGTATGTGCGGCTTCCTAACAGTTCAGGGTTTTCACTCGGCCACCAATGCTGTCTGACGGCTTGCGTATTGGGGCAGTACCCCTCACTCCACGGCTCAGGTAAAACTGATAATCGCTTTGCCACAAACGACAGCTCTTGGTTTACCTCACGGGTGGGAACTAGTCAATCAGGTAGGGGTCGTTGCCCTTTTCACTGGAAGGTCCTCTCAATGGGCCAGCTACTTCGGGGTTCCTGTGGTACTCCTCACAATGAGTTTTAGGGATTATGCCCAAGTACTTCCCACAATTAAGTGGATAGGGATTATTCCCAAATCCGAACCTGCAACAGAAAAAATTTGGGCAGAAATTCCACCCAATGTTCAAAAACCGGATCTATATTGCTCAGAATCGCTATTATAGCATGTTTCCGGAACTGGAACAACCACTCTGCTTCTACCCACGAAAGCGGAATAGAAATCTGGGCACTCGGTCAAAAGATTTTCTCACCGCAATTTCTGCAGCCGTCACCGAAATTCTGAAAAATTGCTGATTTTAAATCTACGATATCTCCACTTTTAGAACTCCAAATGAGATGATTTTTTTTTTGAAACTGCGTATTTTTGAAAGAGGAATTCAGATATGCAATCGGTTTCTTCTGATTTTGTGCAGAAAGTTTCAGAAATTGATATGAAAGTCGCCGCCCAAAAAAAGAAAAAAAATTTCCCACTTGTGCCAAGGAAAGTGCTCTGATACCAGATTTGATGAACCTGCAATAATTAATTAATGCAAATACACGAGATATCAGAAATAATAGAACTCAAAATCACTTTTATATTGATTAAGGACCACTTCGAGGGGGCAACCTCCTTTGAGCAAGCTCAATACAATTAACTTCACGGTGCCTTCAATGACCTCAACACACACTTATATACTAAGTCTATGCCCAATACTATGAGTCAAAACCATGGGACATATAATACTACAGGACGACTTACAAAGCATATGCGTCGAATACTATGGGTCAATACTATGGGCTAATATAAACTACAGATCAACAAATACTATGGGACGACTTACAAAGCATATGCGTCCAACAACAATATACTAACATAGTAAAGAGAAGGGTTGACATAGGTTCCTAACAATCTCTTGATCAGAATACGAATAAGAAGATGGATCAAATCCTGAAACCATGTCTTTAATTTTGACCTCATCTTGAACAACTTCATCATGAGAGATGATGGAGGTCGAATCATGAATAGAGAGAGCACTTGAGGTAGTACTACTGGGCTTGTTCTCCAAATGGCTAACATCATCCTCTTCCTTCTTTCCAAATAATCTGTCCAATCTTGTATAGTTATCACTTGGATGTTCTGCAGGATCAATGAGGTATTCCATATTGGAAAGCATAGCAATACATATTGCTGCTGAGGCTCTGTCACAATCATCTAGCCAATCTTCTTCCTCTTCATCGGAAGAAAAATATCTCCTAACACTAATACACATATTGAAAAGACCATATCTCTTCAGGTATGCTGTCATCTTTGGTTTCGATTCTTCATAGTTGTATGAAGAGAGAGAAGGAATTTCTTCCAAATCCATGGAACCTATTGTAGAATTCGAATCTACTGCTGCAACTACAAAGACATCAAAACTGCTACAACTGTAGAAAACTTCAAAACTGCTACAACTGCAGGAAACTGCAGAGAAATTCGAATAACCTACAAAAACAATGGAGATCCATAGTAGCTGCTGAATTCGAATCTGTTGAAGATGGATTCGGATGATGGAGATAACTTACAAAACAATGAGAATTATGAAATGGAGATCTGCTGCAATTCGAATTAAACACTACCTTAGGACATTGAGCACATGTGACTGGGTCTTTCACACCTAGATAGACCTCACTGGATTGCTCTAGTGAATTCAAGGAAATAGCACCATGATTTTGCTGTGGAAACCCAAAGGCTAATGGTGCTCAATGAAAGACATCAACTTAAGGAATTGCTGCAACTGCTGCTGCTGCAATTCGAAGAGATGTTGTCATCTCTAATACCATGTGATATTTTAGGATTAGGATCACTAAGCAGTAGCAGACCTCACTAGAATTCACTCATGAAGTGCAGAAAGAAGAAGAAGAAAATGGAGATTCAATAATCACTCATACACAATAAATGACAATAACTGCTGTATCATACATCGGCTCTGAGATGGCACTCTGTAAAATGAATAATAAATGAATACAATCAAATGGATTCGAATGCCTCTAAGGTCATTCGAATTCTCATTAATGTGTGGCTTGGATATCATTGGAGACATCATCCAAACTAGTGGCAGTGGTCACAAAATTCAAATAGTTAGTCAAATGAGTCTAACTAAGTCTAACTGAGTGCAGGTGCACTGATGTAGGGAAGGAGACTCCAATGTGGGCACATGAGGAGCTGTCAGTAGTCATAATAACTGATCTAGTCTCTTTGGAGGTCTATCTAAGTTGTTTAGTCAGTTAAACTAGCAATCAATCCCCAAAATAAGGAACATATCCACTAATCATGGAACTAACTGAAGTAACTCCTAAATAGGTGGAAGAGGGCGCACTTGTACTCCAACGATGAAAACAAGGGCACATCAATGGCTAGGAGGGATAAAACTGAGCAGAAACAGGTTCCCGGGGCTGAAATACTGAGGACTAGGTGCTGGGAGACTATGTGATGAACCTGCAATAATTAATTAATGCAAATACAGGAGATATCAGAAATAATAGAACTCAGAATCACTTTTATATTGATCACAGGCCACTTCGAGGGGGAAACCTCCTTTGAGAAAGCTCAATACAATTAACTTCACGGTGCCTTCAATGACCTCAACACACACTTATATACTAATTCTATGCCCAATACTATGAGTCAAAACCATGGGACATATAATACTACGAGACGACTTACAAAGCATATGCGTCCAATACTATGGGTCAATACTATGGGCTAATATAAACTACGGATCAACAAATACTACGGGACGACTTACAAAGCATATGCGTCCAACAACAATATACTAACATAGTAAAGAGAAGGGTTGACATAGGTTCCTAACATCCCCTCTCCCTTAGAAAAAGCTTTGTCCTCAAAGCTTTGGTTGCTACAGAATCTGAAGGAGTGGTTCCCCAGTAGCATCCTCGAGTTGCATTTCGGGCCACTGACGCTTGTGGAGTGTCAAGGAGGATTGCTTGGAAGGCTGTAGATGAAGAAGAACCCTATCAGCTGCATGGAAAATGCACTTAGTGCTGATCGGCTTGTTGTTTCAGGCGAATTCTGGCCATGTGAAGATTGTCCTGCAGAATGAGAAGAATCTGATCACGGTTTCGAAGAACCAAGTCAATTTCCTGAACTAAGGAGCTGCTAAGGGCGTATGGAAGAAGAACTGGCGGTGTTTTTCCATAGACTGCTTCATATGGTGTCCTTTGAGATGTGGTATTGTACCACCAGAGCGTTGCTAGGAAATCCATAGAAATAGTTGGCCAAAGCTGTGTAGGGATGGGCAAGGGTTTGAGCAATCATGAAAGGAGTGTCGTTTCACCCTTGTTGACTTGGAAAGTATCATCGTCAGCCACCATCTGTTGAATTGTCATTTTTAGTCCCTGCCAAAAGAAGTTACATTGTTCCCGGTCATACATTTTGCAGAACCCAGAGTGCCCTGTTGATGAAGAAGCATGGAGTTCATAGAAGAGAGAGCCCTGTTGAACATATTGCAACCAATTTGGAACAAGCAGAGAAAGAGCTGTAAGAGAAACTGGGTCATCAATTGTGCGAGAAGGAGCATCTTCCACCATATTGTCCTTACCCTTCTTGTAAGTGATCACATAGGGATACCCCATGAGTTGGATAACCCATTTCAGGTGTGTTGGGGAGGAGACCCATTGTTCCAGGAAATTTTCCAGACTCTGGAGATCGGTCTTGATGCATAAATAATTCCCTAATAGGTATGGCTACCACTTCTGTACTGCATGCAAAATAGCCATAATTTCCTGCTGAGAGGTAGATGTGGCTAAATTCTTACCGGAAAGGTCTCTTGAAGGCAGCAAGCACATTGGTTCAGCAAAGATACCTTCATATCTATCCAAGGAAGTAGTGGAGACTGTTGATGGGTGCATTTGAATGGAATTGAGCTGAGCGATGACACCATGTGAATTCTTCTTAAGGATTTTTTCCAGGCGATGTGAACTGATGATGCAGAGAGACCCTGGTTGTAATCCCATAAATTTGTGTTGTGCCCCATTGACTTTAAACTGCATCCAAAGTTCAGAAAAATCCCATAAGATGGGGCCAAGTGTGCGTAACCATTGAACGCCCAAAACCACATCACATCCGCCTAAGGACAAGGCAAACATGTCAAGCGTAAGTTATAATCTTCCATAGAGATACGCACATTGTGACACTTCCCCTTGCAAGGTAAGGTGCCCCCATTGGCAACCATGACTTCAAAGTTGGAGTAAGGATGGAAAAAAAAATCAGCCTGTTTGGCAATCCGAGGGTCAATGAAGTTATGAGTGCTACCAGAATCAATGAGTATGGTAAGAGGGAGCTTCTTGAAGTATCCCCTAACCCGCATTGGTTGTGGGGTGGTGACACTGGTTACAGCATGGAGAGAGATCTTGGGTGGGTCATCCTGAGATGGGGTGTCAACAGGAGGGTGTTGGATGTCGACCTGATCATCTACTGTATCTGTAGCTTCTTCACCAAGTTCTACGGCAAGCGGAGAATCCACATCCAAGAGATAGAGCTTTTGTTGAACACATCTATGTCTCTGAGTGAATTTCTCATCACAATTATAGAAAAGCCCTTTTTCTAAGCGTGCCTGCATTTCTATTTCAGACAAATGCTTGATAGGAGTTGGTTGAGGAGAAGGCGTGATGGGAGGTCGTTGGGAACCCATATTTCTGAAGGGAACAAAGGTGGGTTTGGAGCGTTGTTGAGCTGCGATCTTGTCCTCGGCCAGCTTAGCCAACCCTAGGACTTCCATCATTGTATTGGGACAAAACATTTTGACCTCTGAGCGGATTTAATCCTTGAGACCACTGATAAAACAACTCTCTCACTGTGCCAATTTGGTGAAGTTTAGTGAGTGCTCCTGTGAAATCATCAAAAGCACTAGGACCAAATCGTGGCAAAATGAGTTGGCAAAAATCTGTCCAGTTTGGCTCGGGATGAGCTTTGTTGTACCAACGGTACCATTGAAGGGCTTCCTGTTCCAAATGAAAGGATGCAAGTGGAAATTTCTGGGCATCATAAGTATTATGCAGACTGAAATATTGTTTTTCTCGATATATCCATCCAGTCGAATCAGTACCATTGAAGCGAGGAAAATCAAGCTTCGGCCCACGAAAATTGCTGGAAGAAGAGAACCCAGTGGTTGCAAAAGATTCTGGCTGTCTGGTATTGTTCATGGCTGAATGCTGAAGATGGAGACTGAGAAATTTTTCATCCAGATCTTGGAGTTTGGTTTGGATGGCTGCAAGTACTTCCTCCATGGTGTGTGCTCCTGCACGGGTGACAACCATAACCAGGTTTTTGTTTTTGGTGGAATGGGTAGAAAAACACAAACAGAAGCTGATTTAGTAAAGGGAAATTTGGATTGGGAAAACAATCTGATGGGTAATTGGGGTTTGACTAGATGTTGGACATTGTCGAAAGGACAAGAAAGCAAAGAGGAGGATTTCAGAAGCAGGGTGATAGAATGAGAAAATTTGGTAGAGAGGTACAAAGAAGCAGAATTCAGAAAGGAACTCTGTGGTAAAATTTGAAGGTGATTGGGTGAAATCTGAGGAAGTTATGGCAAACCCTAAAAATAAACAAATGTGGGATTTCGGGCTTTGGGAAGGGGAATTGGGGATAGGGTCCTCAGGAATGAAAGATGCAGAATGGGATGACAGGGGTTCCCCAAAAATTTCAAGGGAAACAGAGTGAAAACAAGGGAGATATGGAGAAATGGATCGGCAACAACGGCGCGGAAAGGATCCGCACTAGATGGATCTGCAACGACGCGGAAGGGATCGAAAATGGCTGGATCTGAAACGACGACTGGATCTGGAATGAATTTCAGAATAGATCTGAAACAGCTAGATCTGGAGTGGAAGTGATCAGCAATAGTTCAACTGAAAATAGATATGGACCCCAGGTATGTACGACTTCCTAACAGTTCTGGTGTTTCACTCGGCCACCAATGCTGTCTGACGGCTTGTGTATTGGGGCAGTACCCCTCACTCCACGACTCAGGTAAAAATGATAACCGCTTTGCCACAAATGACAGCTCTTGGTTTACCTTACAGGTGGGAACTAGTCAATCAGGTAGGGGTCGTTGCCCTTTTCGCTGGCAGGTCCTCTCAATGGGCCAGCTACTTTGGGGTTCCTGTGGTACTCCTCACAATGAGTTTTAGGGATTATGCCCAAGTACTTCCCACAGTTAAGTGGATAGGGATTATTCCCAAATCCGAAGCTGCAACAGATGCGAAAAAAATTTGGCAGAAATTCCACCCAACGAGCCCAAGAAAGTGCTCTGATACCAGATGTGATGAACCTGCAATAATTAATTAATGAAAATACATGAGATATCAGAAATAATAGAACTCATAATCACTTTTATATTGATCATGGGCCACTTCGAGGGGGCAACCTTCTTTGAGCAAGCTCAATACAATTAACTTCACGGTGCCTTCAATGACCTCAACACACACTTATATACTAATTCTATGCCCAATACTATGAGTCAAAACCATGGGACATATAATACTATGGGACGACTTACAAAGCATATGTGTCCAATACTATAGGTCAATACTATGGGCTAATATAAACTACGGATCAACAAATACTACGGGACGACTTACAAAGCATATGTGTCCAACAACAGTATACTAACATAGTAAAGAGAAGGGTTGACATAGGTTTCTAACAGACTACCATACTGATGACTGGATGCATGCAAAATACAAAAATGATGGTGAGAATATTCCAACATTGGGTTGCAGAAAACTTCAATTCTTTCCTTCTATTCTCTGACTTCTGTTATGCAATTCTTCATCTTGAATGTGCACACATTCTAGTCTCTTCCTTTGGTCTCAATGCTGCTTCAAATATTCATCTCATAACCCAACACACACTTTAGTTTTTATTCCTTGCTGAACCTTTAATATGAACTGCTGAAAATTTTTCTTTCCATTTCACACTTCTGTTTATATACTCTTCTTCATCATTTAAGCATTGCATCTTTACAAAATGGACTCATGCTCTTTCTTCTTCGTGCCTCTTCAAATATCTGTTTATTACTGATTTAAATTTATAATTCTGTTTATTACAAATTTAAATTTATTACTTTGTTTATTGCTGATTTTTAATTAATTAATTCATTAAAACTTCATTGGTCATCGTTCAATCTTGCGGGCTTCATCCATCTCAAGGTTGCGTGATTCCTTCATCTCAGGCATGTGGCCTTTTTCCATCTACAGGCTTCTTCTCCCATGGTGAACCCTCAATCCCGCGGGCATCTTCTTCCTCCACCTACGTGCATAGTCCAGCTTTCGTGGGCTTGTCTTCATTTACCTGCGGGCATAGCCTAGCTCTTGCTGGCTTATCTCCCTTCGCTTGTGGGCATAGCCCATGTTCTCACAGGTTTCATTTTTTAAGTCCCTGCAGTTTTACAACCTCTTGTGGGCATCTTTTAGCCCTTGCGGGAATTTCTTTAGTCCCTACGAGCATAATAAATCTCTTGGGAGCTTTTATCCCTTAAGCCCCTTGTGGGCATTCCATAAGCCCTTGTGGGCATAACTTAAGCCTCTGCGGGCATTTTACAAGCCCTTGTGGGCATATCATAAGGTGTCATTAACCTTATTTTTCACCATTTTGGCAGGCCAAAATCTCATATGTGTGAGCCTCAAGGAGAGAACTGAAAGCACATCTAGATGGCAAGATCACCAGGGAACATGCCTATTCCATCTGGGGAAATTATCAACACAAGGACACTCTTTGGCGGGCATTTCCAAATGCCTCTTCAAACCTTATTTGGACATTTAAAACAAAATTCTTCTCATTTTGGCAGGCTTGTCTTTCACACATGTGAACTACAGAGGCAAATCTGATTCTATGGATAGATAGCCAGTTCATCAAGGAACAAGCCTATGCCACCTGATTAATTTTATCAGCATAAGGATACCTCCTTGCGGGCATTTCCAAATGGTCTCTTAGCCATGTGAGTTCAACACTTAGCCAAATTTTTGTTCTTGATATGCAAAACAAAACAACTTTTTTTCTCATTTTGGAAGGCTTGTCTTTCACACGTGTGAACTCCAGAGGCAAATATGATCCTATGGATAGATAGCCGGTTCATCAAGGAACAAGCCTATGCCACCTGATTAATTTTATCAGCACAAGGACACCTCCTTGCGGGCATTTCCAAATGCCTCTTCAACCTTCATTTGAACAGTAAAAACAAGCCTTTTCTCATTTTGGCAGGCTTGTTTTTCGCACGTGTGAACTCCATAGGAAGATCTGAGCTCATGGTTAGATAACCAATTCACCAGAGAACAAGCATATTCCATCTGATTAATTTTATCAGCACATCAATACCTCCTTGCAGGAATTTCCAAATGGCCTCTTACCCATGTGAGTTTGACACTTAGACATTTTTTTGCACTTTCCTAGACTTGGTCCATTCTGCTTGAAACACTGTTTTGGTAGATCCATAACTTTTGCCTCAGGCACTTTCAAGTCAACATGAGAACATGGTCAGGTAGAAAAAACAAGAACCTACAAGATGACCATATGGTGCGGTCACTTTATTCAACCCACAAACTATGGCAGGCATTTCCTTGAGGCCACTTAGGCAGTTTTGCTACTTTGGTGTAAAAACAACCTGAAACCCTGTTTTGGCAGGCTGTTAACTTCGCCATCAAACGCCTTTTGTGAAAACTAAGACTATGGAAAGATAGCCTCTTTGAAAATCTATATCATGATAGTTTCAGATAATTTTTATCATTCTCCCATGAGGTACGATGGGCATTTTCCCAAGGCCACCTATACCAGTTTTCCACCACTTAGCCATTTTCAAGAATTTCTCCAAAGTTTATCCTGAAACCATATTTTGGAATACTTATAACTTTCTCCTCAGACATGCTTAAGGAAAATTGAGACCATGAATATATAACCACTTCAACAAGCTATATCCTGATATGATGGTGCATGCATTTTTATCAAACCATGAATTATGGCGGGCATTCTATTAGAGCAGTTTTGACTAATTTTTCCATACTTAGTCAATTTCCAAAGTTCCACAAACTTGCCATTCTTTTCCAGAATGATGTCAGATTGCAACACCGACTTAATAATAGCACCATAACACCATCATGTGTCTTTCCAACTTCATCACACATGCCACATCATCATACATTCCATGTCATCACTTCCTTTGTCATTCCTTTGTCTTTCACTGAGTTTGCCCTGCCAACATGTCCTTGGTTATTCCTTTGCCATTACTAAGCTCCTTTGACATCAATGACAATCATATTCAACAACTAATGAATGATCTGGTCCATCACGATCTGACTTGGCCTCCCGTTCCAACCAAATTTCCTTCAGACATCCCAAAGTTTGAAGGTAAGACTGGTGAAGATCCTGGTGACCACGTTACAACCTTTCACTTATGATGTTCTTCTAATTTGGTAAATAATGATTCGATACGGTTGAGAATCTTCCAAATAACCTTAACCAGTGTCGCAACTAAATGGTACATTGAACTACCATCTGTAGCTTATCATAACTTCTACGATTTGGCGATGGTATTTTTGAATCACTTCCAACTTCCCGCCCGATATGATGACGACATTGATATTCTGTCTACATTTAGATAGAACAAAGACACTCACATATCTGACCATATTCAAGAGTGTAGAAGAAGGAAGAGGCTCATTAACGCTGAGAGTCCCCCATAATTCCTATTAGAGTGGTTTTTGAAATCACTTTTACCTTACATCTCCAAGGATGTTTCGACTTCCGGGGTTACCTCAGAGGAGGAGGCCATATTAAGAACCCAACAATTAGATTTGATTTATGCTCAATCTGGTATTTTTTACGAAATCATTCCTGATGCATCGAGATCAAACTTCGATCCAATGAGACCTATTCCGAAACCTCATGTTGATGGAGTGATCGGTACAGTTGAGACCAATCTAGTTAGCCCGGGTACCAAATTTTCAAGTCAAAATTCATTGAAAATTGGTCATATTAACACACAAAACTTTAAACCAAACCCTCATTCAAATTTTTGTCAATACATAACTTTTAAGGAAACCAACAACCCAAAGGGAAGAAAACTAAGAAAAAGAAAAATGGGAATAAGGGGACAAACATTGCAAATAATAACAACAATAATGTTGGTAGGGCTAATGAAAAAGCAAAGACGAAATTCCATTTCTTGTTATGCGGGGAGGATCATCTAACTTACAAATTCCCTAAAATGGAAATGGCACAACAACTTTTAGCTAGTGCTCATCCAAACCCTGCAACCTCTTAAGGGGGAAACTAGGGAGCCTCCTCTCAAGGGGGCAGTTTAGGCTCTGAAGAAGTTTTCATGTGTGAACGGGATTTTTATTTCCAGAATAGGAACAAAGGTATGGAACCTATGAATTCTGACAGTGACAATTCTTTGCATATAGATAAGCCTCCCAACGATACTGTGCCTCCAATACTGAAAGGTGTTTTTAAGAAAGTAGCATTCAATCCTAATGAGAGTGCTGCACAAACTTATAGCATAGTTGAAGATTTGGATCAGGATCCTTGTGTGATGTCTACGCTTCAGGTCCTCCAGACTTTTCCAAATCAAAGGAATACCTTACTTTCAACTTTAAGGGCTCTCGATCCTGTAGAAAGTCAAGTGGTCACTTTCGATTTTTATAATTGGAAGCCTCATTTACCATACCATGCGGATTTTCAGATTCAAGTTAGATTTGGAAACACTAAAATTCATCGGACAGCTGTAGAAGAGGGTGCCTCCACATGTGTCATGTCATTATCATGATGGAAGGATTTAGGTTCACCTAACGTAGTTCCTCCGGTCACCATGTTAAAATATTTTGACAACCATTTTTTTAAACCTCAAGGAATTATCCTGAATTTTTCTATAGAGCTAGGGGGAAAAGTAGTTAAAGTGTATGTGGAAGTGGTTGATTCCCCACTTGATTACAATTTGTTACCAGGGAGAAATTGGACTCAGGATATGTTGGTTGTGGTATCTTCGAATGTTCGTGTCATTAAGTTTCCACATGAAGGAAAGATCATAACAATTGACCAACTACCCTTGAACAATAATGAGTCCAACCAGGATCATGGATCCAATATTCCTTTAGTTTCCCTTTCTGCGAGGAGTTGTGAAAACATTGGTGTGGGGATGTATCCTTCATTATTGGGCACTTTTAATCTTCCTCCACCTGATTTGAAAGCTAATGCATTACCTGTGCACACAATTTCAACAGTTGCCACACCTTCCATAAATAAGGACTTTCAACCTAAGTTTTTGAACTTTAAGAACCCTTGGAAGTGTTTAGCCTCTAAAGTTGAGTGTACTTAGTTAAACCAACCTTTATATCCCTTGGATACAATTTATAATGAGAATAAGCCTCTGAACTCATGCTTACATTCTCGGGACTTGGTCCCGACAGTTGACTAGGCGATACCTCCATCTGAATGTTTGGATATGTGTTCTATCTGGGATGATATACTTCCTTCTGATGAAATTTTCCTAGATTCTATAATGAAGTATGCCATTCATTTGGATGTTGAACTAGTTTCAAGTAATACCCCATTTTTCCCTTGATGTTTATTGGATTCTATGTAAATACTGTGTATATGCAGTGTGTGTAATTGCCTTAGTGTGGATTTCAAGGCCAAGGCCCCACTAGTGGATGTTTAAGGATTATTGATTAGGCAAGTATTTGGACAGTTTGATTATTCATGGGCTGCTAATCCATGACGAAATGTAAATGATGTAATTATTCTTAATGAATAAAATAACCAAGAAGCTGGCTAAGGAGGAAACTAATGAGAAGGGACCATGTGTATCCACTAGGGAGAGGTGATGGGATTTTGGGATTGGTTGCCCATGTTGCCACATGTCTGACTGTGAACTCGTTTGAACTCTTTGATGACATTAAAGCCGATGGAGTATGGAGCATGCATGCGATTTCGTATGGCAGGGCATGGATTTGATTGATTACCCTGGAAGACACTCAACGTCTGGAGCTTGCGGAACCGTTCTGACTACCCGTTCTAGTGAAGGACATGCACGCATTCATTCGTTCACCCATAATTCATTCACGCACTTGCTCTCCATGATCCATCGTCCACACAGAGAGAGCTTGCTCATACGTTCCTGCATATGCAGAGCCATTAGGGTAGTATAACCCGAAGATAACCGTGTTTCCATGGGTAATAGAAATACCAGAGGGTTGATAGCCATGGAAACCGTGTGTGTGAACCCAGTCTTCCGATGACAGAGTGATAGAACCTGTGAGGAAACTAAAATCTTAAACCATGCAGAGAAACCGTGAGAGAGTCGAAGCTTGGATCATAGAGGATAGATTACAGAATAGAGCCTTGTCTGTAAGCATGGAATGAGTTAGCTCGTTGAACTGTGGAAGAAGGTTGGGTTGCTTGATAAACCCAATGAAGGCTGAAGTTTCATAGAACTAGTGATTGGACCTTTCTATGCCCATCTTGAAATAGCACTGGAAGGGAAGAGGCCTTGAGGGACTATGCAACAGAGAAGAGGGTCTTCCTTGTGTTGGATGTGGTAGGTAATGTGGGTTCCAGGTCGACTGAGTGTTGAGATGCCTGCAGCTATGTAGTTGAGCTCACTAGCTTAGAAACTCCTCCCTTGCTGTCCCCATTCGCCTGATAAACCCACTGCCGGTTGGATTAACATGATCAGCTTGTCTGATATTTTTGATAAACCCAACGGTATGCTGGCTTGGCATGGTTGTGTTGCTTGGTATGCTTGATAAACCCATTACAGGTTGGATTAGCATGACCAACTATCCTGGTATGTTTGATAAACCCGATTGTATGCTGGCTAGGCATGACCTTGCTGTTGGTATGCTTGATAAACCCAACTAGAAGTTGGATTATCATGACCAGTGTGTCCCTGAATTCTTGATAAACCCACTGTAGGTTGTCTTTATCATGGTTAGGTGCCCTGGAATGCTTGATAAACCCAACTAGAGATTGGCTTAGCATTGGGATGGAACCTTGACTGTGAGAGAAACTGGTAGCCCGCCTTAGTGGATACACGGCCCAGCTCGGGGTGATCTCTCAGTTGAAAGAGTACATGCTGGACAAAGATCTAAGGTTGGGTGGAACATTGCTCTCACTTAGCTAGTTGCTTCGGAATTCAAAGATAAGTACTCTTGTTATGTTAAATGATGATGTTTCATTGTTATGAATGGTTGCTTATGTGCAAATGTGGAATTGTAGAATGCATGTTTATATGAATTCGATGGACATGAAGTCATGTGCATACCTGATTAAAGGGCTGAGTTCATTGTTATAGGAGTATCCTTGTATTGCATGAGTTTAATGTATTATAAGTCTTGCATGTAATAGACGTATTTGTTAGATCTGTTTTTGATGCATTTTACATGTTATGATGTGTATGATCAACTTGGAAATAAGTTGTATGCTTACATATGATCCTTGGGAAGGAGGGGAATGCCCTAGAAGTGTTTCAGAACCCTATGTGGGTCAGGTGGAAGGAAAGTCATGACAGGAAGAAGCCTTAAGTCTCTTTTGGCAGAGTTATGGAAATAACTTTAGTGAGCAATTTGAAAGGGAAGGAGTGCTCATATGGGGTAGGGATTTCACCATTGGATAGATCTCTCCAAGAGCTTTCCAACGACACCAACCTTGTCTCATTTGGACCAAGTATGGAGAAGTTATGCATCTCTGAAGTTTGTGTGTAAAGCTGCCATTACAGGGGTATGGTTCCGCATGCCCACATCCACAATTGTGGATTGCGGATTGTGGAAGTGACCGTTGATGGAATATGAGATTGGGTGCTTCCACATATGCAATTGTGGATTGCGAATTGCGGAGAGGTAGGATTTTCGGGTATGAGGTTTGGCACTTCCGCATCTGCAATTGCAGATTGCGGATTGCGGGTTCGCCGTTGCGGCTTGCAGGTCCACCATTGTGGATTGCGGATTGCAGAAAGGTAGGATTTCTGGGTATGAGGTTTGGCACTTCCGCATCCTCAATTGCGGATTGCGGATTCGCTGTTGTGGGTTGCGGATTGAGGATCTGAGTCATTCCGACTGTGTGTGTGTATTCAGTTGTATTGTTGTATTAAAAAAAATGTATCAGTGTCTCCCGTGGCCATGGAGGTCAGTGGGGACATGACATAGTGGTATTAGAGCTTCAGTTACGACACTAGGAGCTGTTTGGGCAGGGCCATGCATGATTTGGTATGATTTGTTATGAATTGTTGGTCGAGAGATGTGCCCATGGCATGGTTTTGATGAATTTATTTGATTGATCGATCGATTGTTCAAATGAATAATTCCAGATTTGAATGGGTATGATGGAGTTTATTTGCATGCTTGTGATATCTAATAGAATGTATCTGATATGCACAGAGATAGCAGCAGCTGTAAGATGCATCATGTCACAGTGCAACGCACAAAAAGGTGTAAGAATGGTCACTTTGAACGATGAGCAGGGCCCATTTGGACCAGAAGATGATGTGCTGGGTGAGAACGTGCAAGAAGCACATATAGAGGCCGATTCTGATGGAAGAAGGGAAAAAGTAACGCCCCCAAACTTGGATGAGACTATGGTAAGCTTTAATGAGTGGATGATGAAAGCACAAGAAGAGAAACATCAACTCAATGCATCCATTTTGCAGAGTCTTACAACAAAGGATTAACGGTGGTTCTAACCCGAGCCACGAAGGCCTAGAGGAAAGGAATGGATAAAGTCAGTCTAGGAGTCGTTCTATGAGAAGAACTCCAAGCCCTAGAAGGGTTTCTATGAGAAAAAATCACAGGAATCCCTCTCCTAAGTTTTCTTCTAGAAGGTCAGATGATTCTGAGGGTTCTCAGGGGATCCCAAGACGCACTTCCAGCAAGAGTAAGGGAAGAAAGAGGCACAGAGGTATTCCACAGGGTGAATTTAGGAAGGCAAGACCTCCCACTTTTGATGGTGAAAGCAAAGAAGGTCAAGAAGCAGAGGCATGGATTCTTGGAATGAAGAAGTACTTCAGAATGCATGAGTATTCAGAGAATGAAAAGGCTAAGGTTGCTATTTATAACCTTAGTGGAAGAGCTTCTATTTGGTGGGATCACCTCATGCAAGTGCAAGGAATCAGTGAAAGAAGAGTCAACTGGGAAAGGTTTCAAAGATATTTCCAGGAGAAGTACTTATCAGTTAGGTATTATGATAGCAAAAGAAAAGAGTTCAATGAACTCAGACTAGGACAGAACACCATGGATGAGCATGTCCACAAGTTTCTGGAGCCACTGAGGTATGTGAACTACATCAAGGATGAAAGAGTGAAGATCCAATGTTTCCTTGGTAGTCTACCACAGAGCTACAGAGATAGAATAGAGTTTGTAGATCCACCAAGCTTGAATGAAGCCATTAGAATGGCAGAGCATTGCCATGAGCAGGGTAAAGGTAAAGCAGAGGTGTAGCCATCATGGAAAGGCAAACCCAAGGGAAGGTTTGATCAGAAGAAAGGTGAATTCAAACCACCATTCAGAAGTTAGCCTGGGATATTTCCACAAGGCCAGCAAGTAAGAAGAGAATTCAAGCCAGCTGTAGCAGCAGATAGAACAACAATGGGACCACTTCAGTGTTGGGGTTGTGGGGAGAACCACATGCTCAGAGACTGCCCAACTGCAAGGAAGAACCCCAGGAGCTTGCACAATGTTAGAGGAACAGCTACACTAGGGGACATGACAAGAGAAACGCCTAGGATTTATGCAGCACTGGATGATCATCAAGCAGACCATCAATCAGTAGTGGTGGAGGTTGCAGGTAAGATTGCTAAGAAGCCTATTTCTATTTTGATTGACCCAGGGTATACTCATAGTTATGTATCTCCTAAGATAGTTGAAATTTGTTCTCTTGGTAAAGTGAAGAATAGCAAGACTTGGCTTGTTCAATTAGCCACTAGCACCAAGAGAAAGGTGAGTGATGTAGTGAATGAGTGTCCTATAGAATTGAATGGACTCCTCACATATGCAGAATTAAATGTATTACCATTGGGGTCATATGATGCATTAATTGGCATGGATTGGTTGGAAAGGCATAGAGCCAAGGTGGACTGTTATGAGAAAGCAGTGGAATTTCTTAATGATGAAGGCCAACCAAGGTTGGTTAAAGGAATTCCAAAGCATGTTTCAGTAAGGCAGATTTCAGCTCTGCAGCTGAGGAAGTTTTATAAAAAGGGTTGTCAGTTATATGCTGTGCATATATCAGGTCCAACATAAGATAAAGGACCCAGGGTAGAAGACTTCTAGATATTGCAAGAGTTTCAGGATGTGTTTCCAGATGAGGTTCCAGGATTTCCAGGAGCAACACCCATCTCCAAATATCCTTATAGAATGAGCACACCAGAGTTGGTGGAACTGAAGATGCAACTGTAGGAATTAATGGACAAGGAATATATCAGACCGAGTGTATCCCCAAGGGGTGCACCAGTGTTGTTTGTTAATAAGAAGGATGGAACATTGAGGCTGTGTATTGATTACAGGAAACTCAATAAAGTGACAATTAAAAACAAGTATCCCTTTCAAAGGATTGATGACTTGTTTGATCAAATGAAGGAAGCTAGAGTGTTTTCAAAGATTGACTTGAGGTCTAGGTATCATCAAGTGAGGATAAAGGAAGAAGACATTCATAAGACAACCTTCATGACTAGGTATGGTCATTATGAATTTACAGTAGTGCCTTTTGGTCTTACCAATGCGCCTGCTACGTTCACGTGTCTCATGAATAGTTTCATCAACAAGTACTTGGATAAGTTTGTAATTGTGTTATTGGATGATATCCTTGTGTATTGAAAGAATGAAGAAGAGCATGATGAGCATTTGATAATGGTATTGCAAGTCCTTAGGGAGCACCAGCTGTATGCTGAGATGAGTAAGTGTAACTTCTATCAAGAGAAGGTGTAGTATTTGGGTCATATTATATCAGCAGAGGGTATTGCAGTTGATCCAGAGAAGATTGAGGCCATCATGGATTGGTCCATTCCAAGGAATGTAGCATATGTTAGATCTTTTATGGGTCTTGCTGGTTACTATAGGAGGTTCATTGAAGGATTCTCTAAGATAGCCCATCCAATTACTTCCTTGCAAATGAAGGACATCAAATTCACATGGTCTGAAAAATGTGAAAGAAGTTTCCAGCAATTAAAGGAGTTGCTTACTAGTGCACCTATTTTGAAGATTGCAGATTCGAGTAAGGATTTTGTGGTATGCGCTGATGCTTGCATTGAAGAACTCGGTGGAGTGCTAATGCAAGAATGTTCTATATTTTTCTATGAGTCAAGAAATATGAAGGAGCATGAGAGGAACTATGCCACCCATGACTTAGAGCTAGCAGCCATAGTTCATGATCTCAAGAGATGGAGGCTTTATCTCTTGGGAAGAATATTTGAGCTTAGAACCGATCATATGAGTTTGAAATACTTGTTTGACCAGCCAAATATGAATGCAAGGCAAACTAGATGGATGGAGTTTCTTTGTGAGTTCGATTTGGAAATTAAGCATGTCAAGGGTAAGGAGAATAAGGTTGTTGATGCACTCAATAGGAAATTCCATATTGCAGCAATAAGTAGGTGTGAATTAGATTTGAAGGAAATAATTTTAGAGACTCAAGATAGTGATGAGGTTTACCTTCAGATCAAAGACTAATTGCAACAGAATGTTATAGAGGAGAAGTATGCAAGATATCAGCTGGGTGAGGATAATGTTCTCATTTATCAGAACACCAGACTATACATTCCAAACAGTGCATATTTAAAGAAGTTGGTGATGGATGAGATACATCAAAGACCTTACTTAGGACACCCAGGGTATCAAAAGACTATAACAACAATGAGGAAGCAATAATTTTGTCCTGGTATGAAGAAAGACATAGATGAGTACATCGCTAGATGTCAGAAGTGTCAACAGGTCAAGGCAGAGCACCAACATCCAGAAGGATTGTTGCAGCCATTTCCCATCCAAGAATGGAAGTGGGAAGTGATCTCTATGGATTTCATAACTGGGTTGCCAATGACAGTGAAGAAGCATGATTCAATGATGGTGGTGGTGGACAAGCTATAAAAGGTAGCTCATTTCATTCCAGTCAAGTCCACCCACAAGGCTAATGACATTGTAGAGATCTTCATGAGAGAGATATTCAGATTGCATGGATTTACTAAGGCAATAGTTTCAGACTGTGACATGAAGTTCACATCCAATTTTTGGAAAGGATTGTTCCAAGAGTTGGGAACTCAATTGGAATTTAGCACAACCTATCATCCTCAGACATATGGTCAGACTGAGAGAGTAAATCATATCCTTGAATATATGTTAAGGATGTATGTGATGGATAAACCATCTAAGTGGGAAGACTATTTGCACTTAGTGGAATTTTCTTACAACAACGGACATCAAACATCATTGAAGATGAGTCCTTTTGAAGTGTTGTATGGCAAAGGATGTAGAAATCCAATGAGCTGGGACATCCCAGTAAACAAAGTAGTGCTTGGGCCAGAAATGATTTAGGAGATGGATAAGGAGATTGTGAAGATCAGGAAGAATTTCAAGGTAACACAGAACATACAGAAGAGTTATGCAGATCTGAAAAGAATTCATAAGGAATTTTAGATTGGGGATCATGTATACTTGAGAGTGAGACCAAATAAGAGTTCCATGAAGTTGGGAAGTTGTGCCAAGTTGGCACCCAGATATTGTGGGCCATTTGAATTCCTTGATAGGAGAGGGCCAGTGGCATATAGGATTGCATTGACTGATAACATGAAAGCTCATAATTCTTTCCATGTATCTTTGCTTAAGAAATATGTATATGATCCTAATCATATCATTGATTGGCATGTGATACAGGTGGAACCAGAGGGAGAGTTCTAGGTGGAGCCTACATGAATCCTCGACAGGAAGGTTACCTTGTTCTGGAACCGGGCCATAGGGAAGGTAAAGGTGAAATGGAGGCACCTTAGCCCAGAGGAGGCCACGTGGGAGCTGGAGGATGCCATGAAAGAGGCATTCCCATTTTTGTTCAGTTTTGAGAACATCGAGCACCGTGTTATTTTAAGGGAGAGGGAGTTTTAAAACCCCATTTTTCCCTTGATGTTTATTGGATTCTTCGTAAATTCTGTGTATATGCAGTGTGTGTAATTGCCCTAGTGTGGATTTCAAAGCCAAGGCCCCACTAGTGGATGTTTAAGGATTACTTATTAGGAAAGTATTTGGACAGTTTGATTATTCATGGGCTGCTAAGCCATGAAGAAATGTAAATGATGTAATTATTATTAATGAATAAAATAACCAAGAAGCTGGCTAAGGAGGCAACTAATGAGAAGGGGCCATGTGTATCCACTAGGGAGAGGTGAGGGGATTTTGGGATTGGTTGCCCATGTTGCCACGTGTCTGAGTGTGAACTCGTTTGAACTCTTTGATGACATTAATGTGGTTGTAGAGAGTGGTTGAGAACCCTGTTGCTGAAGCCGATAGAGTATGGAGCATGCTGCAATTTCGTATGCAAGGGCATGGCTCTGATTGCTTACCCTGGAAGACACTCAACATATGGATCTCGCAGAACTGTTCTAACTACCCGTTCTAGTGAAGGACATGCACGCATTCATTCGTTCCCCCATCATTCATTCATGCACTTGCTCTCCACAATCTATCACCCACACAGAGAGAGCTTGCTCATATGTTCCTGCATACGCAGAGCCATTAGGGTAGTATAACCTGAAGATAACCATGTTTCCCTAGGTAATAGAAATACCAGAGGGTTGATAGCCATGTAAACCGTGTGTGTGAACCCAGTCTACCGATGACAGAGTGATATAACCTGTGAGGAAACTGCAAGCTTAAATCACGTAGAGAAACCATGAGAGATACAGATCTTGGATCATAGAGGATAGATTGAAGAACAAAGCCTTGTCTGTAAGCCTGGAACGAGTTAGCTCGTTTAACTGTGGAAGAAGGTTGGGTTGCTTGATAAACCTAGTGAAGGATGAAGTCTCATAGAACTAGTGACTGGACCTTTCTATTCCCATCCTAGAATAACACTGGAAGGGAAGAGGCCTTGAGGTACTGTGCAACAGAGAAGAGGGTCTTCCTTGTGTTGGATGTGGTAGGTAATGTGGGTGCCAGGTCGACTGAGTGTTGATATGCCTACAACTCTGTGGTTGAGCTCACTGGCGTAGCAACGCCTCCCTTTCTATCCCTATTTGCCTGATAAACCCACTACTGGTTGGCTTAACATGATCAACTTGTCTGATATGTTTGATAAACCCAACGGTATGCTGGCTTGGCATGATTGTGTTTCTTGGTATGCATGATAAACCCACTGTAGGTTGGATTAGCATGACCATCTAGCCTGTTATGTTTGATAAACCTGACTATATGCTGGCTTGGCATGACCTTGCTGTTGGTATGCTTGATAAACCCAACAGGAAGTTGGCTTAGCATGACCAGTGTGTCCCTGACTGCTTGATAAACACACTGTAGGTTGGATTAGCATGGGTAGGTGCCCTGGAATGCTTGATAAACCCAACTACATATTGGCTTAACATTGGGATGGAATCTTGACTGTGAGAGAACCTGGTAGCCCTCCTTAGTGGATACACGACCCAACTGGGGGGTGATCTCTCAGTTGAAAGAGTACAGGCTGGACAAAGATCTAAGGTTGGGTGGAACATTGCTCTCACTTAGCCAGTTGCTTCAGAATTCAAAGATAAGTGCTCTTGTTATGTTAAATGATGATGTTTCATTGTTATGAATGGTTGCTTATGTGAAAATGTGGAATTTTAGAATGCATGCTTATATGAATTCGATGGACATGAAGTCATGAGCAGACCTGAGTAAAGGGATGAGTTCATTGTTATATGAATCCCCTTTTAATTGCATGAGTTTAATGCATTATAAGTTTGCATGTAATATATGTATTTGTTAGATCTGATTTTGATGCATTTTACATGTTATGATGTGTATGATTAACTTGGAAATAAGTTGTATGCTTACATATGATCCTTGGGAAGGAGGGGAATGCCCTGGAAGTGTTTCAGAACCCTATGTGGGTCAGGTGGAAGAAAAGTCATGACAGGAAGATGCCTTAAGTCTCTTTTGGCAGAGTTATGGAAATAACTTCAGTGAGAAATTTTAAAGGGAAGGAGTGCTCATATGGGGCATGGATTTCACCATTGGATAGAGATCTCCAAGAGCTTTCCAACTCTACCGACCTTGTCTCATTTGGACCAAGGATGGAGAAGTTATGCATCTCTGAAGTTTGTATGTAAAGTTGCCATTACAGGGGTATGGTTCCACATGCTCGCATCCGCAATTGCGGATTGCGGATTGTGGAAGGGACTGTTGATGGAATATGAGATTGGGCACTTTCGCATCCGCAATTACGGATTGCGGGTCTGTCGTTGCGGATTGCGGAAAGGTAGGCTTTCCGAGTATGAGGTTTGCAACTTCCGCATCTGCAATTGCGGATTGCGGATTGTGGGTTCGCCGTTGCGGATTGCGGAAAGGTAGGATTTCCGGGTATGAGGTTTGGCTCTTCCGTATATGCAATTGCGGATTGTGGATTGAGGGTTCGCAATTGTGGATTGTGGATTTGTGTTGTGGATTGTGGATTCGCTGTTGCGGGTTGCGGATTGCGGATCCGAGTCATTTCGACTGTGTGTGTGTATTCAATTGATTTTGGAGAAGTTATGCATATTTGAAGTTTGTATGTAAAGTTGCCATTACAGGGGTATGGTTCTGCATGCTCGCATCCGCAATTGCGGATTGCGGAAGTGACCATTGATGGAATATGAGATCGGGCGCTTCCGCATCCGCAATTGCGGATTCCGGGTCCATCGTTGTAGATTGCGGAAAGGTAGGATTTCCGGGTATGAGGTTTGGAACTTCCGCATATGCAATTGCGGATTGCGGATTGCAGGTTCACCATTGCGGATTGCAGATTGCGGGTCTGCCGTTGCGGATTGCAGATTGCAGAAAAGGTAGGATTTCCGGGTATGAGGTTTGGCTCTTCCACATCTGCAATTGTGGATTGCAGGTTCGCAATTGTGGATTGCGGATTCGCTGTTGCGGATTGCGGATTCACTGTTGCGTGTTGCGGATTACGGATCCGAGTCATTTCAACTATGTGTGTGTATTCAATTGATTTTGGAGAAAAACAAAATGTATCAGGGTATCCCATGGACATGGAGGTCAGTGGGGACGAGACATTGCAGTTATTTCCAACCCCAGTTTGAAATTATATTTTGATCTTCCTACTATTGAGTCTTTGGACTCTCCCATAGACTCGCAAATCGATGTTCCTGCTGAGTTTGATTTTGATTCTAGAATTTTCAACTCCCGTGATGATGAATTTGTTCTGGTAGATTCCATCACGTTCTCCAACTTTGATCTTCATCCTGAAGTTGATATTGTTGATTGTAAGTTCTCGGGCTTTGGTACTATAGAGTCTTCATTAGTTAACTCTACCTACAATATGCATGTTGTTGATGATAGTGAAGTTGAAAGTATTTCTACCATAGTGACTTGTATCTGATTTTTATTTACACATGTTTTAGATATGATCTTGGTACTAATGTTTCTTGGAGATAGGATTCTTAGCTGGACTTATGGTTTCTTACTGGTCCTTTTCGACACTTTGTTCGATCATGTCAGGTATATTCAGAACCTTGCATATAGGTTTAGGATTCCCCGCTGTTATGATGCATTTGAACCTTTTTCCATCCGAATTCTCCATAGGGTCGAACCTGTTGGATCTTGGTGTGTTAGCCATATCTATATGCATTGTGCACCATTCCGACATCAGAGCCTACCTAACATGGGTCACCCTAGTCAACACCTTTATTCCATTTTGGTGTCCATGCTGAGTTTTTATCATAGGCTCGGGAGCCTTTCTAGATTTACAATGACCTTGAGAAGAAGCCTCATGTATTTCTTCCTCATATATTTATGTCCATTCCTTATAAGGCTCCCGTTTTTGTGTTTAAGTCACATGTGCATTTATTTTTATTTTGCTTGTGCTAATGAGCCTGATGCTGGCTTCCACGCTTTTAGCTTGTTATATAAGCCTCCACCTCTGATCTCATTTTCATTAAGCCATGTATCATTTTGCCTTCGCAATTTGATACCTTTGAATTGGAGGAGACACACCTTGAGTGTCCTTATCTTTCTCATGTTCCTTGCATTATGCATAGCTTTTTTCTATGCGCTTGGAACAAGTCTAGCATGTCCTTGACACTCATCTCTTCCCGTTATGAGCATTCCTCCACACTTCCTTCGAGCTCGTTCAAAACGGTAAGGAGGCTACGATCATTCTTCCACCTTTCCATCGAGCTCGTTAAAAATAGTAAGGAGGCTATGAGAATTCTTTCCCCCTTCCTTCGATCTTGTTAAAAACAATAAGGAGGCTACGGGAATTCTTCCATATCTCCTTTGAGCTCGTTAAAAACAGTAAGGAGGTCTCGATTTTACTTTTTCGGGCTCGTTAAACCTTTACAAAAAATATTTTTATGGAGTTTTCTTCACGCTCTTATTAGAATCCTTAAAATTGTCAAGATCACAAGTATACTTATTCACTTCACACTCACTAAATGAATTGAAGGGAAATCCACCTAGGTATAAGTTTAACCCTTTTTGGGACCTTTGTGGATTATTTACGAAAAAGGAAAACTCTAGTCATACTTGGCTAGAAGAGTTCTCTTGTCATGTCCCCAATTAAATGGTTTTCACATAAATATTTAAGTTAGCCTACCCAATTCCTAAGGGTTATGTGGAAGAATTAAAATATTGACATTTAACCCCAAGATATATAGTTTCTCATGAAAATTCAATATCCTAAATTGATGATGGAAAAATAGGCCAATAAATTATGGAATACATGTTAAATTCTCCAAAATGAAGTGGCATTAGGTCCTAATTGGACTTGGGGCCGCATAAGTGGACATGTGGGGTCCTTATGAGAGAGTATTCCTCCTTTAAACATGGAGCCATCCCCAAATTCAAGTTGGAAGGGAAGAGGTAACATTCATGAAGGAAGATGAAGAGTCATAGGGCTAAAAATAGGTAATGAAAGATTCTATGACAAATATGACAAGCATTATGACACTTATGACAGATTCTATGACACTTATGACACTTATGATAGATTCTATGAAATATATGACAATACAAGAGCTAAAAATAGGCCAAGAGGGTGCATGAGAGGAGTTAAAAATCTCCAAAGCATCCAAGAGATTCCCCAATTTGAATTCATGGAGGAGTTGGAGATAAAAGATGAGCCAAGTGTCATGTGGGGCCAATGAAGGGTCATAACTCCCACTAATCCGAATTTCATGAGTAATTAGGAGATAATTTGAGTTCTAAGGAGGTAAATGAGTCAACTAAAGTTATTAAAAGGATTCCAAGTCGAAATGGAGCAGCTTTGGATAATTTTTGATTTGCATCTTTGCAATTTGGAGAGCTTCAAGCTTGTCCTTGCACGGTGGATGTTCATCCTCCCTGCCTTAGTACCAATTTTGAGGGTGCAAGATTCCCATCCAAGTTGGTTGATGGAGAGGACACTTATAAATCTCAAAATAGCTTCATGGATATGTTTTGATGCAGGTTCAACCACCATTTGAGTTCAAGTTCATATTCTCTCTTCCTTCTCTACTATCATTCTCCTATCTTTCTCTCAATGTTCATGTAAAGTGAGATGTGCACTCTTTGTTGCATATAGATAATGGAAGGCTATTGTTTCAACCTTGTGAACTTGTTAATGGATGCATACATATGTAATGGATATATCATAAGAGCCACAACTCGAGATACTAATCACTTCATGTACTATTTCTCCAAGTAACATTGATATTCGAGCTAGTTTCCTCTTTCTCTCAATGTCATGTAAAAGTGTGATGACACACTTCTTGTTGCATCTATATAATGGAGGATTGATATTTAGACATTATGGACATGTTATTTTCTGCATAAATATGTAATATACATAACATGAGAGCCACATATCGAAATTCCTTGGACAATATAAGAAAACTCAAGCAAAAACCACCATTTTGAGCCATTACTCCCTTGTATACATTTATGAAACTTTGAGCATTTATATATCAGTTTTGTACCATACTTATTCTGAGTTTTGTAGATGTTTTAGAAGCCTATTATTTACTGTACATGATAAATAAATGTTATGTAGACCCATTTTTTCATTTGATTAGAATTCCATGTAAAAATCTCTGCTATATTGCTCACAATTTACAAGCAATGAATGTGTTTTGTAACCTTCTATTTTAAGAGTGCCTTAGAAAGATATAAATCTGATTCAATGTGGAAAATAGGTTGTTTTGGAGGTCCTTGATATGATCCAAGTGTATGTTCTGAAAGTTGGTAGGTTCGTACAACATTTGGGAAGCCAAAATAGTCATCTAGCCTTGGGGGTTTTAACATCGATTTTCCTAGTATTTTTTCCTTTCATTCCCTAGTTGTAAATGCAAGTTGCTGAAGTCTTTAGCAAGTTTCCAAGAATATAATAGCTGCATTAGTGTATTATAATACAACTCAATCCACTCCATCCATAATTCGAAACCATTTTGGATCATTTGGGACAATTTGGGGTTTCACTAGTCTAAGGTTCGAAAATTGGCCAAATTGAGTAAATTATCAAAGTAGGGATATTACATCTCTCTTGAATTGTTTTACCCTTTTTCGGGTGAGGAGACTAAATTTACAAAAAAGGAAATTTTGGAGTCTTCTTTAGGATTTCCAGACTCTCGAAATATGAAAACACCAGCGATCATCTACCAAATCGGGCTTGATGTGAATTCCACGAGAGGGTGTATAGAGTTATTGTTTAAGTTTTTTAGACTCTTTAAATATGAAAACACCAGCGAGAACGGACAGATACGAGCTCAATATTAAAATCCACGGATCAGTATCTTATTGAGTATTAGTCTATCTTTTCTTCAAACTCGTAAAACAAAGAAGAAAGTCTTGAGTTTCCCTTCCATGGACTCATAAAATTACACATGGTTGGATTCTTATCGAGCATGCTTTAGTTATTTGTCAAGCTCGTTAAAAAATGAAAAAGGCACCTAAAAAGAGAAAAGGGAAGGGAAGAGTGTTAAATATCAATTATGTCCTTGAACAAAGCACCTGTTTTGAGTCTGTCAAACAAGTTGGGTTATAGTTTTTTCCTTAGGATAAACCTGATCCCAGAGTTTTTCTACTCTTCCGGTTGGTTACTCTTCCAATCACATGGAGAATTTGTTAATGTATCCCACATTGTAGATTGATATCATGGTCCCTTTGCGTTCAAAGGTGCCTAAGTCACTCTTGTTTCGTGCTCACTGTTCAAGGATTCAACATGTGTAGGCCATTCCTTGGTATCAATATGTTTCATCATGTACTCAGTCCTACTCCAGATCAGATCAAACTTTGATCGTCCGTCGCGTTGGATTATGGAGGATGATTTAAGGCCTCCCTTCCAACAGACTTCTTCCCATCGACTTAAAACTCATCTTACTCTGGGAATGAGGTCTAGAGTTTTCGGTAGTACCTCGGGGATTGCAGTCATCAGTAGCAATTTCCCTCTTCATTGAGTTATCATAATACATTAATGTCCCTTAATCGATGGATTCTTCAGGTGTTCGAATTCAATAAAATCTATTTACACATGTTATAATGTACTGGGTAACTTGGGTCCCATTTTCATTATCGGTGGGATTCCCTCGCATTTGTTAATGGTTCACATCAATGACTAGTAATCAAATGGTGTCCATGTTCAACATCAACTCATTTATTCACATGATTAGGATTCATACCTTGAGATGGTTTGGATGAAGACCTTGTGCCTATAATAGCATCATCATATTTTTTTATTACCCAAGTTACATAAGACCGAGCCACAATCATTCTTGGCTCTTGATGAGACATAGATCTAGTTTGTTCACTATGACTATGATCTCCAGTTTTGACATAGATCCACCTTTGTATTTTTGTGGCTATGTTTACACTTATGTTTCTCATGGATCCATGCTTGTATTCTAGTGGCCATGATATATGCATAAATTATACTTATGTATTCGATCATCATTGCATCCTCCTAGAGGTCATGTTCCACTAATTGAACATGGACATTTATCCCAGAGATGAGTTTGTCTGACATTTCCTTTTTTTTTTTCCAGGTACTTCGTTTGAGGCTATGATTCTTGGTTTCTCCGGTTTCTCTGAAGCCATGACCCAACCCTTTATTATTTATAATGTATTTCGTCCATCATATTCCCCTCTGACCTCATGCATTAGGGGGCATATTTTATAGCCAAAATTGGCACTTCTTCGTCTATGACGACACTTAAGTACTTATAATCTCCTTGCTTAATAATTGTACTTGCAGAACCTTGTATGTCTATATTTTACCCCAGTATGTTGGTAGTCTCAACCCGACTATAGGAACACTTTCTCTAACAACAGAGACCGCCCTTTGCATTTACTGTTGGTGGGCATCAAGCAATGTGTTTTATGTGGTTTTTATTGTATATTGGCCTTGAGGTGTGGAGAAGTTTCTAGTTGGCATTTACCTTGTGCCATTCTATTGTGCGGAGGTTTGGGTCTTCGTTTGGTGAATCAAATGCTATCAGTTGTTCAACATGGCCTTGTTTCTTCGGCGTATGAGGGTATTCAGCTTTGCGTCATCTATTTTTTGAATCAGAATTGTGTGTTTGGTTGCAGGTGTTGAGGGATGTGACCATTGTACTATTAGGATTTTGTGTATTTGGGACTTGGTCGAGAAGGTGTTGATCTTGTGGCCGCTTCTTGAACTTAGTCTTCAACAAGTTAACTTGAACTAAATGTGTTAAATTTGATGCAATTCCCATACTTGTTGTTGGTTTTTGACATGTTTGTTGTTCGATTTTATTAGGTATTGCAAAAGAAAGGAAATTGTATAGAGGGTTTTTAGAAGAAATCGAGGGTCGTTGTTTCCAAGGATAAAAGGGACAACTTGTTCAAGCTCATCGTCCTTCGTAATGAATTATGCTGTCATAGGGAAATTGAATGCAAAATTTGTTGCAGAGATTTTGTGTCATTTGCTTTTGAATTATGGTTATTGTTCTGTGCGGTTGTAAAACCTAAAAACCAAAATGTGTGTTTTGGGCCGAAATTACTTCTGGTTCTATGTTGCAAGGATTCCCTATCGTTTCCACTTGAATTGTGGTGGGTGTTTTGTATTGTATAGAGAACTGAAAGTGAAATATGTATTTGGGGCTCAAACTACTTGGGGATTTATGAAATGACCTTGGATTGAATTATTGTCTCAGAGCTTCCGTGTGGGTATCTTTTCCATAGTGTGAAACATGCAGGGTACTCAAATTTATTTGGGTGTTCTGCATATTGTTGTGTAATTGAGTAATATATGTTGGGTTGTGATCATCAGTTTGCATTGTTTAGAATCTAATTATTTTGCTTTTTTTTGTTAGGAGGTATGATGCAAATGTCTCTTCCAAGGTTTGAATACCTATGGAATTTTTTGAATGCTATGTCAATGGTCTTGTTCGAGGATTATGTACGTGTGCTTTGAATTAACAACAATGGTTGTTTTGCTATTGAACATGCGATTTGGGAATTCTATTGCTTGTGTGAAAGGGATTGGAACTGTAAACTGTAGAGTATGTGTCAATTGTTGTGTTTGTCGATGTTAAACTAGGTGTTACTGCATGGTGGTCTTCTTGCCGATTTTGCGTGAGCATGAATGGATTTAGGCTTGGATGGTGATGGGCACTAGATTAGAAATTTTGGATTGCAGGTAGTTGGTTCTTTACACTTATCATGCAAGAAATATTTTTTGGCCGTTGGATATCAATATAAAACCATTTTGACCAGAGAGGAAAACTCATTTCCCTACCATTGAAAATGCCTGGAAATCAATGTATGTCGTTTTGTTAATTCTGGTTATTTATTTATTTATTTCTATGGTGGTTAGACTTTTACGTGGCGACTCTAGAGCATATTTAAAGTAATTTTTCCCAATTGCTGCTTTTTTGACAGTGTATTTGTCTGATTTATATTGTGATATTAACTGTAGCAATGAAAAGGTGCAGAGACTATTTGCCGTTTTTCTCCCCCCCACCTTCTGGTTTTAGAGTTGTGAGTTTAGAAACTTGTTCTAGGGTTAGGAAAAGTCTTAGAACAAAAGCCTTGTATTGGTTTCAATGCAATTGATGGTTAAATATATCAATTGCTTGGGACATTGCTTTGACATATGAACAAGAGATCATGTTATTATATGTTACTAAAATGATAACAAATGGACAAAAATGGCCTTGCTATTTTGTCTAATAGACATTCCCATTGGTCCCGAAGTGATTTTAGGTCTTTAAAGTTGTCATCATAGCGAAATATGCTAGCAAGTTTTTAGATACAGATAGTCACCACTATTGATAGGTTTCCTAAGGCTGGTCATAGATCTTTGATTTTGCAATTAACTTGTATCTAGTTTGGGGTGCCAAGAAAAAAAAGGACCATAGTGCCTTGGCCTAGATAAGTGCCATTTCCTTTTAGTTTAAATCCAATATTAAAGGGCATTTGCTATAAGAAAAAAAGTGTTCTTGTTTGAATGCATCGACTTTGCAAATTAGAAAGTGGATGTCATTTTCCTCTATGTTTGTTATTTTTTTTTGCAAGCAGAATCATGATGGTGGTTATGCAAATGAACGTATGAGATGAATATACTTATATTTGAATCAAGAAGATAAGAAATAATAAAATATTTTGCTAGGATTCCTATTGCTATGCCTAGTTCTCGATGAATACTAGATTGTTGAATTGCTTTGATATGGATGTTCTCAGGCTATTTAGGTATTTGAAGGTTAGTAGAGAATTAACATGGTCTAATATATCTGCAGTAAAAAACTCTAAAATATAGAAATTGCCTATTACATTTTTGACACAAAAAAAACACAAAGAAAAATAAAATAAAATAAAAAACCAGAAAAAATAGGTGCATAGGTTTGTTGGCAAAGACACCCTGTAATTAATTTGGAACATGGACTATGTGTATGCTACAAACAATTGTTTTGAACAATTCTACTATTTTGATAGTAGCAATTATTGAAAAATAGGCAACATATTTTCTTTCTATTTAGAACTTTGATGGAAGTCTTATGTTGCTTTCAATCTGGTTGCAAATTTTCAAAATCATTGTCATAGTAAAATGTTGTGACAAGTTTTTAGACACATGTGCTTGTTTTCTATTGCATATTGGATTAGGCTTGTTAGGTGATAATCCAGTGGTTTTCTTGAGCAACTAGTTCGGATTTCAATCAAAGGAGAGTTGCAACTAGTATTAATCTATGACATGTATCAACTAGTGCCAATTATGAATTTGATGGCGTCTACGAATGTTGTTAGAAAGTTGTTTCCAATTACTGCACATAGCAGGATTAGGGTCAATTATTTGTAGTGTGAATACTTTGCTATTAGTTTAAAATGCATAGGTCCTCATCGGAAATGATAAACTAATATGCCGAATGACTGATGTCACTTGGATAGCCATAATTTAAGAGCAAATCAGAACTAGAGGAAGTGTAATGCACAATTTTATTTTCCAATGTTATGAAAGCAATGCGATAAAAGAAAAATGTACAAACATGTCTTGAGTCTAAAATGATAGAGCCATGAATGTGGTCATAACAACTCACAATGCATGGAAACCATTTTTCTAGATCCTCGTGCAAGGTATTCATCCTGGAAAATACTATTAGTTGTGCATTTGTATGACATGAAAATAGCATTCTTATTATGAGATTGCGATAAAATTTAACGTAAACATCCATAGTCTATAAAATAGGGCCCAATAATTGATTAGTAGTCAACAATTCTATTTCCAATTGCATGGTAGCAAAAAAATGCTAATATTTTGCAGCTATGGTAAAGTCTTGATGCTATGAATGCTAGGGCTTCTGTTCATGCTTAGGATCAAATTTGTAGTGGCACTATGTAATTTTACTCGATTAGACTTTGTTCTATTGCATAGAAAATGTCTACTTGATATGAACAAATACATTCATTCAATAGCAAGTGCATTGAAAGTATTTGAAGCTATGATAAAGTCTTCAAGCTATGGATGCCGGGGATTTTGTACATGTTTAGGAGCAAAAATGGAGTGACACTATGAAATTGTAGTAGGTAATTTAACTTGGACATCTGTGCCATGTAGGATAACGACCAAATGTTCATTACCAGTGAATATATTTATTTACAAGTTCAATATTAGAGGAAAAAACTGATATGTTGTTTGAAAATGGTATGGGAAACTTCAATTGCATTGATATAATTGATTTGGGAATTTCTCCTCTTTCTATGGCCAGTGCATATGATACAATATAAAAATTGCCTGTTACATTTTCTGATACAAAAAAATTATTATGACCAACAATTTAGCGTAGACATCCATAGTCTATAAAATAGAACCCAGTCATTGATTAGTAGTCAACATTTCTGTTTCCAATTGCATGCTAGCAAAACAAATGCTAATATGTTGCATCCATGGTAAATTATTGATGCTATAAATGATAGGGCCTATGTACATGTTTAGGATCATATTTGTGGTGGCACTATGAGATTGTACTTAATGAGAGTTTATTCTATTGCATGGAAAATGTCTTCATGATATGAACAAATTGTTAAATTTTCAGAATTTACTTCAATCTGATCTAGGATCTTAACTGAGAGAACAACATGTACAACAAATCTACAACATATCAATCATGGACACAATAATGCAAGCACACAAGAGACACAGAGTTTACTTGGGGAAAACCATAAAGGTGAAAAACCCCAATAACTTCCTTAGAGATAGATAGAGCAATGATACAACCAGAATACAAGAGATAGTCTTCTCCTAGCAGCAAAGCCTCCTCCTCATAAGTGCACCACTTTCTGAATGAGAGAAGTGTGTGAATGAATGATCAAATAGAGATCTCCCGATCTCTATTTATACTTGTCCTGTCCTGCCCAATAAACTAATGGGGCCTACATGTCTAGCTTAACCCATGGTTAACTTAATCCGGGCCAATCCCACACTTGGTGGTCTAATAACCCTTTGACCCACATGGCCAACCCCCAATAGGGTGGTATAATAACCCTTCGACCCAAATGAATTATACAGGGCTGAACCCAACAAGGTGGTCTAATAACCCATCAAGTATAAGTTACGACACTTACAATATAAATGATGACACTTTCGTATAGAGGAATAATAAGATCTCTATAGGAATACAAACGCTTATGTATAGAGGAATAATACCATCTCTATGGGAGTACAAAATACATATATGAAATACATGGGTGAAATACATTCCGAAGTTAATATACATCAACACTCCCTCTTAACTAGGAAGGTATTTCTCGACACAGATCTGCTAGCACAAGTCTTCTTCTCTGGATCATCATCAGCGAATCATCATCCTCGAATCATCGTCATCGTCACTACTGCTGCTATCTCAATCAATCTCTGAATCTACTCGTCATAGGAATTTCTACAGAGCCAGTCCTTTTTCATACTGGATGTAGGCCCACCACCTGCAGGTCTTCATCATCACTGGCCATACTGTGGAATCCTCAAGACTTATTACGTGCGTCACGAAACCTTGAAAGAGCATCCCAGGCTGTTACGAGCACACGACTCTACCTAAAGGATCTCCCAGGGCCAAATTACATGTGACCTCACCACAAAACCTCGCAAGAGCATCCCAGGCTGTTACGAGCACACAACTCTACCTATAGGATCTCCCAGGGAAATATTACATGTGGTCACCACAAAACCTCGCAAGAGCATCCCAGGCTGTTACGAGCACATAGTTCTACCTATAGGATCTCCCAAGGACATATTACATGTGGTCATGGAAAAAACTCACAAGAGCATCCCAGGACTTGTTACGGGCACACAGCCCAAACTATCGGATCTCCCAGGGACATATTATATGCCATAGGACAAAACCTCGAAAGAGCATCTGCTAGATATCCCAGGGCCAGATTATATGCCATAGGAAAAACCTAGAAAGACTATCTGCAGATCTCACAGGGCCAAATTATATGTCCTACCAAAGCAAAACCTCGAAAGAGCATTTTCCATATATCCCAGGGCCAGATTACATGCCATAGGCAAAACCTCGAAATACTATCTGCAAATCTCCCAGGGCCAAATTATATGCTTATCTGCACAACCTGATCCACGACCATAGAGTATCAAACTGATACTCACCATACATCATCTTGATGTACACATGATCATCCTGATCATCATCACTGCAACATCTTGCTGCACGTCATCTGGAGCAACATCCTGAAGCTCGTCATCCATGATCATCCTGATCATATAATGCATCTACCTGATGCATACCAAGTATCTACCTGATACATATCATCATACATGATCCAATTGATCATACAATGTATCCACCTAATACATACATAGATACACGATCCACACAATGTATCCACCTGATATATATCAACATACATGATCTACCTGATCATACATAGTATCCACCTGATACATATACAAATACATGGTCCAAGCATCCAACATGATGCATATACAAAATACATACAAATGATCCAACTGATCATATCTAGCATTCAACATGATGCATACATACATATAGATGATCCAACTGATCATATTCAGCATCCAACATGATGCGTACATAAATGATCCAACTGATCATGTCCAGCATCATCCTGATGCATATACAGAGCAGTAACTAGAGCATCATCCTGATGCTCATCATCCAACATTTACATCCACAGCCATGTGAAGGTCCCTCCTTCCAACATGCTTGGAATGGTTTTAGAAAATGTGTCAATCACTTCTTCCTCGAAGTGTCGTCGATCTGAAGAACGCCAAGCCTCTCCTTGAAGTACTCGAACTTCACCGTGGCTAGTGGCTTCGTCAGCACATCTGCAATCTGCTCGTCCGTCACAACATACAGGAGCTTGACTGCTCCTCTCTGCACCATATCCCTGATATAGTGATATTTGATCTCTATGTGTTTCGACCTGTCATGAAACACTGGGTTCTTAGACAACTTCACACAACTCTGGTTATCATAGAAGATACCAGTAGCATCCAATGGGATATCAAATAACTCAGACAGTGGCTTCCGTAGCCATACTGCCTCACAACTAGCTGAACAGGCTACAACATACTCTGCCTCAACTGTACTCAGTGCTACGCAGGACTGCTTCCTGCTAAACCAAGCGATCACACCTGATCCCATACTGAAGCAGCACCCAGATGTGCTCTTCCTATCTGTAGCACTGCCTACCCAATCTGAATCAACATAACCTTGTAGGTTAAAATTTTGATTCGCTTCATACTTGAGCCCATAATCAACTGTACCCTTCAGGTACCTCAGAATATGCTTTACAGCAATCAGGTGAACACTCCTCGGATCTGTCAGGAACTGTCTCAATGTGTTCACAACAAAGCAAATATCTGGTCTCATGTTCGTCAGGTACATTAAGGATCCAATCATCTGACGATGCATAGAGACATCAACTGGCTTAGATGAAGCATCACATAGAAGCTTCAGATTCGATGTCATAGGTGTGGCCATGGCCTTGCAATCCATCATCTCGAATCTCTTCAGGATATCTACTGTGTACTTCTTTTGACCAAGGAAGATCCCATATGCACTCTGCCACACCTCCATACCTAGGAAACAGTGCATCATTCCCAAGTCTTTCATATCGAACTTGGCAGCAAGCTTCCTCTGTGTGTCGGTAATCAATCTATCTTCACCTGTAACAAACAGTTCATCCACATACAAGAGCAGAATCACAAGATTCCCTTCCTCAACCTTGTAGTAAAGGTTGGAATCCGCTTTACTCTTGGTAAAGCCCAAACTGGATAGAAAGCTGTCTATCCTACCATACCAAGTTCTACACATATATGACTCCCTGTCATGTGTGTTAGAACCAATTGGCTTCTCCACATACACTTCTTCTTCAACTACACCATTCAAGAAGGCTGTCTTGAAATCCATCTGGTGTATCTTTCACTTCATCACTGCAGCTAGAGCAAGTACTGATCTAATGGAAGTGTATCTGGCTACAGGAGCAAAAGTCTCTATGCTACCACCTGCATCATGCTTGATCTTGTAGATCCTCTTGGAAGTCACTACAAACTACCCTTTAGGTCTTAGGACTGCATCCCAAACATCTTCATGATCGATTGGTACTCCTCGATCATGGCATTCTTCCCAGATCCTAGGAACTTCAATATCTTCAATATTTTCAATAGATAACTTTGTTGCTGAACAAATGTTGTAGTCCTTCTTTTGTAGGTGATGATATACGATCTTTCCTACACAACAAGTTAAATTGTATGATTAGAAAACATCTTATAGTTTTCATAACAAATTCTTACACATAAAGAAATATGTCATACAGTCATGCAATTATTTTAGCCAGTGCTTCAATACAACATTCATTCATATCCTGTAACTTTCTAGATGCCTTCCAATCTCTACTAGAACATTGTTACGAGTTTGCACTACTCCCTACATGTCAGCAAAGAGGTTTCATTCTAGATAAGTAGCAATGAAATGTTATATAGTGCCATAGGCCACTTACCCATCAAATGCATATTAGTAGTATACTGTTCATTAATGCAATCATTAATATGCACAATACATATCCTAAGTCTAGGAACATAAGCATATACATGATTGAACAATATTATTTAAACAAAATAAGAAATGTTAATTAAAATACTTATCTTTGTTTGTTTGTTGGGTGGACTCCCTCTGAGTCTTTGCTTCCTTGCAGGAGCTGCTGAAGTAGCTTTCTTTTTGCAGCTCCATTCTGATGTGGATTGTGAGAAGTGGTCAACTCCCTCTGGATATCTGCATCCTTGCAGAAACTATTGAAGTGTGCTCCTTCTTGATCTTTGCTTCCTTGCAGGAACAACTGGAGTGTCCTCCCTCTTGATCTTTGCTTCTTGGATTACCTGTCCTTGAACTTATATTCATCCTTAATCACTATGCATGCTTATTAGTATCATCATTGTGTTATCGTTGAGGTCTCATATATAATCATACCTTCATTAGTATATTCTTAATACTATCAAACACAATAATCTTAAGCATGTGTTAACACCCAAAAAGTGCTCACTAGCTCATTTCCTTATTCACATGACCCATTTGTCCACTTTTCCACCATTTGAGCCTCTAAAGCCATCAAAAGGTCACCAAAATACCATAATACACCCCTTTTTCCCCTCAAAATGAATATTTTTCCTCAAAAAACATAAAAACCCTAAAAAAGGGTCAAGAATTCCCAAAAATATTAAAAAGGGAATAAAAATATTCAAAATATTCAAAAAAGGAAAAAGGAGGGAAAAGATACCTAAACCATGTTGGTCAATACCATTGGTTTTCTTAAAACCATAATGGTATTCCCCACCACCAAAAACTATAAAAAGGTGGTAGGGGCTCCTCACTTTCCATCCATCCATCATCCTATCCTCACGCTGTCAAAATCTCTCATGAGACTTTTGGCCATTTTCAGCATTTTGGAGAAGAGACCTTTGGAGCTTGGAGCTACTCACCTTGGGAGTTGCTCAACACAAATCCTCACCATTTGAGGTATCTTAATACAAAACACCTATTCTTTTATTTCTTGTTCTTGAATCGTTTTTAATTCTTTTTTTTTGTTATATGCACATGCTAGTTTAGATTTAGTTTATAATTGTTTTTGCTTTCAATATTGAAACTGCTATCACATTGTTGATAGGTGCCCATTGCACAAAGCTTGGTTGCAAAACCAAGCCAATAGTTTTTGGCGACTCCGCTGGCCCGCTGGCTTCAAATTCTTAGATCTCAGGTTTTTTCTTTAGATCTTAGTTTTTGTTAGTTTTAATCATTTTAATTTATAGATATACCATCCTAGACAGCAGATCCATTGTTGTTCTAGATCTTAGCCCTTTCTATTGCCATTAACAGCCTGAAATTACCATTTTCGGGTTCATTTTTCGGCGTCTGTTTTACGGCTTTCGCCTCGCGGCTTTTCGCCCGATAGTCGTGCGGCTCATCGCGACCTCGCGGATTTTTTCTGCGCGGTGTGCCGTGGCTTCGCGGCCATTTTACGTGCTGCACATCGCGGCCATTTGCCGTGCTACACATCGCGACTGTGTGACCGAAACCCGCGCTGCACATCGCGATTGCGCGGCCGAAACCCGTGCTGCACATCGTGGCTGTTTTCCCCAAACCTGCGATGCAATTTTTTTTGAATTCGACCAATTTTTTTGAAAATATTTTTTGCTGTATTTTCTACCCATTTAGCATATTTTACAGCATTAATTTTTCTGCATTTTTACAGCCTTATTAAATCTTTTACTATTTATATATGCTCCATTAAAAGTCTTTTTAAAAATTTTCAGTAATCGAAAGAAATATTTTCTGCATTTTATTTAGATCAAGGTTTTACTGTTTATTTGCTCAATAGTTTGCCCAAAGCAATTTTTAAGAGATCCATTTATTTCTTGAAATATTTATGTTATTTGCTTTCCTTTAAATTATTTCAAAGATCCACTATTTTTGAATAGTTTTTTCAAGCATTTACATTTCAAAAACGCCTTTATTTTTTGCAAAACTGGAAGCGTCTTTTCTTTCATTTGTAATCAATCACCCAAGAGAGGCAAATCAATTTCAGTTTAAATACCACACTTGCATCCACCTTGCCACATAATTTAAACTAAGCCTTAAAATTTACCTTAAACTCAACAAACTTTTAACCCCACTTGGGGAGCACTTAAAAGAATTTTGTAGTTAGGTAGAATTGAGGGGATAGGTGTTCCAATAACACCCCTCAATTATTACATTTGAAACATAGTGGTTGTCCTCTACGGTACCAAAATCCCTTATGATTTTGACACGGTTATCAACCAATTTATCGTGAAGGCCTCTCCCTTAGGAGGGTTGAAGTAGCCAGATTGGTTCCGGAAATCTGAGTGGAATACCGCAGTCCATTTAGTAACCGAAGGATACCTTTCGAAGTTCTCGGTGTACACCTAAGAGGGCGTACAACGGTGATAGAACCAAACTGCAGATTCACCCAACTGAACGTGTCATGAACGGGGTATCCTAGTTGCCACTCTTTAGGATTGTCTACCTGGTATCCCTCCCGATAGGGGGATATCTAGCCGTTGATTCAACACTCTATATTGTCTGACTTGGATTTCATCACCTTGCAGAGGATATCATTTGTTGACTCACAATACTTCTAGTTAGGTGTTTGCATGATACATTACCCACCTTTGGTCTAGTAGCACCCCTTTTTTCTAGGAACTGTTTGAATTTTGGTATTTTGACCAATTTTGTTGAATCCCTCCACTTATTATAGCACATATGCTATAATAAGTGATTTTTGAGGTTGGTTGTTGGCCTGAGAGCCTTTATTTTTTCACTCCCCTCTTGCATTCATTGTTGCATTAGGGTTTTGAGTTTTTTACATCACCACCTTACACTGAAATTTTTTAAAATATTTCTCACCATTGAGAAGTTAAGACGATCTCGTCGTCTTCAGGGTGAACCCCCTTAGTTCGGTATACTTGGCTCTACACGTCATCGATGTAGAGCCTTATCCCTTGACTCGACACATCATCGACCAAACACACAATCATCCGATTTTGACATGCCTCACTTCACATCTGATTTTGAGGCTGAATCCGAAAACCCTACTGAAATATCACCAACCAACCTCATGACTGGATCACAATACGACCCACTTTTCACCAGTACTATTGGAGATACATCCACAAACCCTTCTACTACTGTTCCACCCATTGTAACAACAACCCCTTTAGGCATGCCTAATATAGGGGCCACTCCACCTTTAGGTATGCCCAACACAGGACTACCTCCTATTATGGGTATGCCCAACATAGGAATCACACCACCTCTCATTCCCACAACCCAGATCCCAGGAATTCCTGGATCTATTCCTAACCCCTCTGCAATCCATGTTGCACTTGGGAGCGCTGGCCCATCCCAAACCACAACGGTTGGAGGACACATACCTTCAATGCCTAGCATACCCTTAGGGGCTACTGGACCACTACATAATGCCAGCATTAATAGTTATGTCCCAGTCATTACGCCACACCCATTTGCTAGTTTACCTTACATGGCTAGTATGAACTTACCAGACCTAGCCAGGCTAACCAACCATCCTATCAGGCACAACCCTACATGGCCACCCACGCCTACAAAGCTCCCGTCGGACATACCCAAGTTTGAAGGAAAACCTGGGGAGGATCCCCAAAACCACATAATGTCATTTCACCTATGGTGTTCATCTAACTCCATAGTCGATGACTCCATTAGACTAATACTGTTGCAACGAACGTTCACTGGCTCTGCAACCAAGTGGGACATCGAACAACCACATGGGACCCACCATACATTTACGTCTCTCGCCTCCACTTTCCTTCAGTTTTTTTAGCTACCTATACGCTATGATGTAGGAGTTGAAATACTGTTGTCTTGCAGACAAAACACAGCTACCCACATCACCGACCATATCCATGAGTGGAGCAAGCGTCGTAGCCTCTGTAAGATAAAACTGGATGACCTTATATTTTTGGATTGGTTTCTTAAATCACTCCTACCCATCATAGCCAAAGACATAGCTTCCGAACGACCCCAGTCAGAGGAAGAAGCTATCTTAAAAGCTCAGCAATTCGACCTGATTTATGCCTAGTCAGGCTATCTCTACACCATCATCCCAGACGCCCCACGAGGCGATTCTTCATGCGGTGATGCTCCGGGGGCATCACATACCGCTGATGGTATTATCGGCCAAGTCACGGCACAAAATAAACCTTTTAGCATGGTGAGCACCATAAATTCCCCAGACCTCTCTAGGGCTACATCTAATTCTGGAGCAACAACTTCGTATGCTCCAACGAATTAGACTCATCACACTCATGGACCCTCTTGTCCACAACATTATTATGGGAAAGCGCCCTCGACATATGTACCACCCACATACTATAACCAACCGGCCACCTAGAACCCAATTCATTTACCGACCCAACCAATGTATTACCCACAGCAAGCTACACCAACTAACCCATCACTTCCAATAGGTCAGGGTTACCAACAACCCCAGCAGGAAACTAGACCACGTCCAGCCCCACCAGCTTATTATCCACCGCAACCTGCTACCGCACCGGCGGCACCCCAAAATACTCCCAGTACTCAAGGGCAAGTGTACACACAACACAATCAGCCCCAACACCAAAACAACCAATGCACTCAGGGTGAACAACAAAACCATGGAAGAGGACGTAACCATGGCAACAACCAACAACATAATCAAGGTCCACCACCTCCCAATCCTCCAAATAATAACAATGTTGCTCCTCCCAACCAGAATCCTGATCGTCATCCCAAGCAGCCAAAAACAATAACCTGAGAACAAACCATCCATGTTCTATATGTGGAGTCTATGGACACTACACTCACAACTGCCCCCATTTAGAGAAAGCACGTAAACTTTGGGCTGACGATGCCCAACGCCAGGGCAACGTTGGACAACCAACTCCACTTAATCAACCGCAACCCATGATATTACAAAACCCATTGCCAAACCAGGGAGTAGTAAATACTCACCCTATGGATCCCCCACAAGGATCTGCTGCACCCCAGCAACAAATCACCTATGCCGCAACTGATTATCAGCATATGGATCCAGGCACACACCATTTATTAATGATGTCATCCAATTACATTAACCTCCAAACTCTCAGGAATCAGTACGGCCCACCCCCAGAAACGCCTCCCACTGACGCATCCACCTCCCTTCCACCAGATCAACCACTACGCATACCAAATATGCCGTTGGATGGAGGACCTAAAATCCCTCGCATCCCTTTGCGAAGGATTAATAACAATCCTAATGCTCGCGCAATATCCAATTATAACGTCGTGGAAGACCTAGCACAATCCCCCGCTGCTATGTCTGGGTTAGAGGTACTGAAAACATGCCTTGCACAACGAAAACTACTACTATCCACCATCGGAGGAGTAGATCCTGACGACACACACATGATGGCTTTCAACTTAGACCAAGCCGAACCTCGATTGCCATCAAATTTGGCTTTCCAAGTATCAATAAACATTCGAAATCTTGTTGTGCATCGATGCATCATCGATGAAGGAGCTTCAACCTGCGTTATGTCCACCCTTGTGTGGCAGAAACTTGGCTCCCCCGCTTTACAACCATCCACCATGGCATTACGAGCTTACGACGGACGCTCAGCTCAACCACAAGGCCTCTTAGCGAACGTACCCATAGAACTAGGTGGTAAATTAGTTCTTATCGACATCGAAGTGATCAATGCCCAGCTCGACTACAACCTCCTTCTTGGACATAGCTATATGTACAAAATGAAAGCATTGGCTTCATCTGTTTTTTGCCTCATGATGTTCCCACATGAAGGACGCGTTATCAAGGTTGATAAACTCACATATTATGATCCTAACGCCCCCGCAGCCCCTCAAAATGTGCTACCAATGATTGAACAAACCATTCAAACCACACCAACATCATTTGTGTCGTCAATTGGTCCCGGAATCTACATCGAGTCACCTATGACTTCCACATTTCCATCGATCTCACCACCTTTACCGATAACAAAAACATCGAATTTGTGCACCGTGTCGCACACCACACAGCAGCCTTCATCACTACCACAAACACCCACAGTGCCTACTCATATTGGCACAACGCCAATTCATACTATCCCGTTCTTGTTCCCATTTTTGGGAGTTGTCAGTTCGCCAGTAATGGCTACACTCAACCTTCCTGGTTTAACATTAGGGATACCTGTATGGTACTTACCTGCTCCGAGCCCCCCGCCGAATCCGACTGTTATTTTACAACCGGTACAACCTATCCCTACTACCAACCACCCACCCCCTCCGGTCGCTCATCTGCAAAACAGACCACCCCCAATAGTGACTATGGCATCAACGTCCAGAAATGGCCCACCTCCATTATAGAACACAGGGGGCAGAGGCCCACCAACTTATAACACTGGACCCATAACTCGCACCCCGCCAGCAACCCTCAAGGTAGCTAAAAACCCCCCAACTATTTGCATTCCCCCTAAGTGCTCGTTGTGTGACGACGTAGGCCATGCCACTCATTAGTGTCCACAATTACCTGCACTCCAAGAACACATGAATATGTTGGATGACGACACCGGAATTCCAGTCGTAAGACTTGAGCCACCTCCTCAACCTCGCGACAAAACGCTCTGCACTAACCACTCTTGTGCGATATGCGGCATCTATGGCCATTATTCACACCACTGCCCTGATCTCCTAGATTATAGAGCAGCCTTATACGAGATGAACAATGCTGACTTAGAGATATCTCCTCCCCTCATCGAGGAGATCTACCCTCCAAAATCATCTTCTACGGAAGAAATCAATACCATCTATATGATTTCAACCACATACAAACCAGAACCCGTTGATTTATGGTCTGATTACTTTTGTACTGATGAGCAAATTCTAGAAACATTCACTGCACCGGACTACCCTTGGGACAATATGCATCATCGCTCATACTTCCTCCCTGAGGCGTCTACATCCACCGCAGAAAACCAGCTATCAGTCGAATCGAAAGATTTCCTACCAACTAAGGTTGATTGGTTCAAAGACCCCATCCCAGCACCAGATGCCTTCGAAGAGCGGAACATGTCCAACATTTCCCCTATTATACAAATCGACATTTCCACCACACCTGGAAAACTTGAGCTCATCTCGCTAGGCGCATCATGCACTCAAGCGGAAACTCAGGCATATAAGAAACTCTTCCAAGAGTTTCATGATATCTTCGCCTGGTATTACACCAAGATGCCTGGCCTCGATCCCAAAATTGTGGAACATCACATCTAAACTTGGCCCAATGTGCCTCCTGTCCGGCAGAAACAATGACCAATTCACCCGTCCAAGCTCCCAGCTGTTAAGGTTGAGATTGAGAAACTCCAAAAAACAGGATTCATATATCCTATTGCCTACACCACCTGGGTTTCAAACCCAGTGCCAGTAAACAAAAAAGTGGGCACCATACGCGTTTGTACTGATTTCCGAGACCTCAACCTCGCTTGTCCCAAAGACAACTTCCCCACACCTTTCATTGACCAACTAATCGATGAATGTGCGGGACATGAGGTCCTTTCTTTTATGGACGGTTTCTTTGGATATAACCAAATCAAAATCCGTAAAGAAGATCAATACAAGACAACTTTCACTACCCCATGGGGCACCTTTGCCTATCGCGTCATGCCTTTTGGTCTCAAGAATGCTAGAGCCACTTTACAACACGCCATGACTTATTGCTTCCATGATCTACACAGAATCATAAAAGTTTATCTAGACGACCTCACCGCTCGATCCAAGAAACGATCTGACCATTTAGATGACCTTCGACAAGTTTTCTTGCGTTGTCGAAAATACAACATCCGCTTGAACCCTCTCAAGTGTGTCTTTTGCGTTACATCAGGTCGCCTGCTGGGGTTCATCATTTCAGAAAAGGCATCACTGTAGACCCCTTAAAAGTCCAAGCCATTGTAGACTTATCGTCACCCTGTACATTAAGACAACTTCAAAGCCTTCAAGGGAGGTCCAACTTCCTCCGCCGCTTTGTTCCTGACTATGCCACAACGGTCCACGGTTTTCTATGACTACTACGTCTGCATACCCGTTTCATATGGGACCAACAAGCAGAAACAACTTTCACCGACTTAAAGAAAGCACTCACAAATGCCCCGTTGATCTCTCCTCCATTTTTCACAAAAGATTTCACCCTCTATGTTTCAGCATCCGAGCATGCCGTATCTGGAGTTATTGTGCAAGAAGATACTGCTCGCCAAGAGCATGTCATCTACTATGTGAGCCAGACCTTGTCAAGCCCACCCCTCCGCTACCCACATGAAGAAAAGATGGCCCTCGCCATCGTCTTTTCAGTACAAAAGCTGTGACAATACATTCTCCTGAGCCACACCACGATTGTAGCCAATTCCAATCCAATGGTTTACCTCTTGACGTGTCGCCTCCTTCAAGGCCGCGTAGCTAAATGGGTGATTATCCTGCAGGAATATGACCTAACTTTCAAAACCCCAAATAGCACCAAGGCCCTAGCACTTGCTCAACTCATCACAGATCTCCCATCCTCTTTGTCATCACCCGCTATCCAAACAGATCTCATTGACGATCACATTTTCATCATTTCTTCTGACGACCCATGGTACAGAGACATCTTAATCTACCTCCGCACACAAAAATTTTGACCCCACATCGATCGTGACGGACGCCGTCGTATACGAAACCATGCCCCCCGATATCTCCTATTAGGTGATGTACTTTATCGACGCGGCGTCGATACCATACTACGACGCTGCCTATCTCATAACGAGGTAGAACAAGTCCTTAATGACTGCCATAGTGGTGCCTGCGGAGGCCACTTCTCATGCATGGCCACCGCCCAAAAGATCATCCGCGCAGGTTACTTTTGGCCTTCATTATTTATTGATTGCATCACCACAGTCAAACATTGTCAAAACTGCCAACTTTTTGCCGCCAAGGAAAGAACCCCACCCGCCCCCCTTCATCCAGTCGTCACGGTCGGACCATTCTGCAAATGGGCCATTGACTTCCTAGATTGCAATCACACGTTAGCCGGCGGTGATAAACACATCATTGTGGCCGTAGATTATTTCACCAAGTGGGAGGAATCCATGCCAACTTACAATTGCAAAGCCAACACCGCATCACGTTTTTTCCTCAACCATGTTATCGCTCATTTTGGAGTGCCAAAGCAACTCGTCTCAGACCACGGCTCTCACTTCGAAGATGCCGTTTGGAGAGAATTATCAACCTTATTGAAATTTGAACACCATTTCTCCTCCGCCTACTACCCCCAAGGAAATGGCCAATTCGAAGCGATTAATAAAATTTTGAAGACCATCCTCCAGTGCACTATGGACAAACACAAATCAAATTAGCACCACATGCTCTTCCCGGCACTATGGGCATACCACACGTCAACCAAAACCGCCACCGGTTTTACCCCTTTCCATCTAGTTCACGGTGTCGAATCCATCCTCCCCATCGAATGCCAGATTCCAGCCCTACATATGGCCATTGAACTCCTACCGACCACTTCCCCAACTGAGCAACGCTTACTACTCCTGGAGCAAGCCGATGAAGATCGGTGCACAAACCTCCAAACCATGGAAGCAGCCAAGAACCGATCCAAACTGAGTTATGACAAACATGTCCACCCAAGAACTTTTACTGAAGGGGACCTTGTCCTCGTCTACGATCAAGATCATGACAAAACCGGAAAAGGAAAGTTTATTTCCATGTGGCAAGGCCCATACATTATACACACTTGCCTCGGACAGGGGGCATACATTCTAACCGATTCAGAAGGCAACCCCCTACGCAACCCACGCAACGGGTTGTACCTCAAGCAATTTTACCCATACCAAATTTGATGGACACCACCGTCCATTATTGTACAGTCTTATTTTGCTTTTCACAAAAAATTCAAAAAACCTAAATATTTGTTTTCTCTGCATGACCACAGATGGATCCTGTTCCACTCTGCTACGTCGGTTTCGTTGATGGTGCAAGCCGTTGGTCCCCCAATTTGGCCTTCGCAGCTTGGGTAATATATTCCCCTTCACATGAGTTGATCCACATCGACGGAGTGTGAGTAGGTGCCGCCACCAACAACCAAGCTGAATACGATGCTGTGACCGGTCTCCTGGCCGCAGCTCTCCAAATGAGCATACATCACCTTAACGTTTTCTTGGACTCACAACTCCTTGTTTCCTCGCTCAATAATGATTACTATGTACGTGATCCCTGTCTTTTCAGAAAATTCTTGCGCACTAAACAAATGGTTCGATAGTTTGAATCCATTTCATTCACACATGTCCCAAGGAATCTCAACAGTGTAGCAGACCATATGGATAACAACATTCTTGACTGCACACCAATCAAACCATATAGTAAATACAAATGTACCTCCACGGGCTTAAACAAAAATGCATCCACATACATAATATGTGCCTCCATGGGCATATATAAAAAATTACAAAAATGCATCCACGTGCATAACATGTGCCTCCACGGGCATATACAAAAATCAAAATGTTGCATCCACGTGCATAACATGTGCCTCCACGGGATATACAAAAATCAAAATGTTGCATCCACGTGCATAACATGTGCCTCCATGGGCATACAGAAAAACAAACATGCCTCCATGGGAAAGAAAATAGACAATAAATGCATCCATGTGCATACACGAGTATATACCAAATCATATATATATATACATCATAATATAGTCAAACATGTCATAGGTGCCCTCAGCACCCAATATACAAAAATACATAAGCCATACAAAAAGGTACTTCCCCATATGCTCATCAGCATTTGGGGGCAGATACAAGATCATCTAATCATCATGGTCTCCAGGATCCTCTGGCGCCACCTCCACTGGCCCTGCCGGATCATGCCGAGCCTGAACTCTCCTCTCCGCCGGCCCCGCTGGATCATCTCGCACCCGAATTCTCCCCTCCACCGGCCCTACCGGATCATGCCGAGCCCCATCCCTCCACTTAGCCACCAACAATGCTGCTCTGAGCAAGATCGAGCGCCACTCACGAGGCGCATCGAAACAATGCTCGACGATGTCCCTATCCAAATCCCTCCACCCATCATTTGGAAATCCTGCTAGGATCATGTCTAGTGTCTCTCAGACACCCTCCATGGCATCATCTCGAGGCCCAGCTCCTTGAACGCGAGCCCCAAATCCTCGAGCATGAGGAGGCGATACCGCTATAGGAGGTGGAATGACCACCATCGCCTGTCCCCTACAAACCACATGGTCGGTCGGTGGTACAGGACCAACATCTGCACAATCACACAAGTGAAGCATCATATAAATATCTAACTATAATCATAACAAACACATCTAAAACACATGATATAGTAGAGAACAACACACAAAAAAATACCATCTAAACCCCAGGCCTGTCCCTGGGCTTGAGGCATCTCCGGATCTCCTCGATAATCCATACCGGCATATGGATAGTCATCAATCAGCAGGGGGATCTGCTCCCACTGCTCATACATATCATGTGAAAAGAACCCACGGATACCACCACCACCACGGGGCATCATCAGCCCCCACCGCACCATGCCCGGCTCGCTCACCAACCTGTCTCGAAGCGGCACTCGTGGCCGCAAAGTCGGTACCTGCTCAAAGAAGAAACAACACAGCAAGGAGGCATAGCAAAACTCTCCCCCCTCCCGACTGACCTTGTCCAGATCTCTCCGGACACTAGCCAAAAACATCTGACCCCATGCGTAGTAGGTCCCCCTCAGCACAGAATCCACCATCATCGTTTGTCCCCTCGACAAACGATGTGGCGCCGCGGCACCCAACACCCGCAAAACAAAAGCCCCAATAGCCCGCATGTCCCACTCCCGCAAAGATCCCAGGCCCAAAGCGATGTTCTGTACAATCGCCCCAGCAACACAGAAGGTCTCCAGGAGATCCTCGATATCCACACCTGCCGGGATCCTCGGCAGAAGATCCCCTACCTCCCCTAAGTGAGGCAACTCAGTAAGAAAGTATACATCAGTAAGGGTGATCTCTAACCTCTCACCCCCAACAATGAATGCACCCTCTGCAGGGACCCAAAGACTCACCAATTTGTTCAGTAGTGGTCCTACTGAACGCATCGGTGGAATCTGAGCAAACTTCAGGAGCCCACTCACAGCCAGAGCTTGCCGGACCCCCTGATCGGTCCGAATCCGAATCATCAAATCCTCCTCCATCTCCCGATCTTGCCATGACACCAATGGTCTCCTCAACATCCTGCCAAAAAAAAAAAAAAAATTTTTTAGAACCAGAATTTTTTTTTCAAAAAATTCCATCGCGGCTTCCATCCAAGAACCCACGATGAACATCGCGGGTTTTGACCACATAGTCGCGATGAACATCGCGACTATCAACCCCATAATCTCGATGAACATCGCGACTTTCAGCCCGACAGCCGCGATGAACATCGTGACTGTCAACCCCAAACCCGCGATGTTCATCGCGGAAAAAGACATGAAACCCGCGATATTCCATGTTGGAAGGCCAACATGGAATTTCGCGGCCTTCGGGGGCTTGCCGCTAACCAAAAAATACATAATTAAAAAGGCTAAGGTCAATAGGGTTACCTGGAACTCGCGGAATCGAAAACCAACGGTCAAATCTCCCGGAAATCAAGAAAGAGCTCTGATTGCTCTGCCAAACTCACACGTAAAATTGACACGTCATATGGGCCCCACACCCTATTTATAGAAATTTCACCATTTTTCAAACAACCATTGCGGTATCATACAACGTTCGTTCCTCAAACCATTGGTACTGTTGGAATCAACACAACGAGAACTTCATGATAGTCCTTTCCTTTTCTTGTTTTCACCAGCTCCATTTTTTGACCATTTTTTCATGCCCTCGTTGCCTCGGTTTGCATGCCACATTGGCCGTTCTCCATTTTTTACGAGTCTTATATCGCCGGATTCAGTTTTCCGCGCTCGTGATGATGCTTGAGATCATTTCTCGCTCTCACCTCCAGATTTTTTGGGCATTTTTTCCATGCCCCCTCGTCGCCTTGGTTTGCGTGCCACGTCGGCCGTCGTCCATTTTTGACAAGTTTGATATCGTCGGATTCGGTTTTCGGCTCTCGTGATGACGCTTGAGATCATTTCTCGTGCTCACGCCCAGATTTTTTGGGCATTTTTCCCATGCCCCCTCGTCGCCTCGGTTTGCGTGCCACATCGGCCGTCGTCCGTTTTTGACAAGTTTGATATCATCGGATTCAGTTTTTTGTGCTCGTGATGACGCTTAAGATCATTTCTCACTCTCATGCCCATATTTTTTGGGCATTTTTCCCATGCCCCCTCGTCGCCTCAGTTTGCGTGCCACATCGGTCGTCTTCCATTTTTGACAAGTTTGATAGCGTCGGATTCAGTTTTCTGCGCTCTTGATAATGCTTGAGATCATTTCTCGCTCTCACCCCATAATTTTTTGCCATTTTTTCAAAATGCCACTCATCACCTCAGTTTGCGTGCCACATTGGCTGTTGCCTCTTTTTGACAATCTTTGTGTCACC